>CM057341.1:516665300-517865300 GCA_030015575.1 Agapanthus africanus
GTAATCGTGGCAACAAAATCAGAAACCGATATCGATGAGGATAGATCATGAATGAATATAATACTGTGCAAGGAAATATACATCCTAAGGCTCCTTAAGCGGAGTAGCATATCGTAAGTATGCCGTGGAACATACAGAAGGTACGTCACCCTCCTTAAGTCATATACTCCATCAACCAAGGTCAACCTATGCGACGAAAGTTTGGGTCTAATACCCCCTCGACCAAGTCTAAGTTCCGTAAGCTCAAGCCTAGGTTCCGAATATATATACAAATGCTCTATGCTCTACATAGTCAAACTTAGACTCGAACCAAGGTTAAACATAGCGCTTTGATACCAACTTTGTCACGACCCGAAATGGCACATGACTGGCACTTGAATCATATGAAGTCTATAGGACCCCATCTAATTCAAGTAAGCCAAAAATCCCAGAAATCTAAACCATTTTAAGGAAGAAGTGAAGAAAACTAGTTTTAAAAAATCTGGTTTTAAAAACATAAGCCGAAGTATACATTTTTAAAATCCCAAGTCTTTTCTGAAAATTTCGGCAGAGTTTCCTTTGTAAATACTGGCCCCAAACGGGTACAACATGCATAATATGAATAAAAGCATCCCCAAACGGGAGCTAGCTCTTCGTCAATTGATGGTCACAACCACGCAAGCAATATAATATAAAACGCCGAAGGGCGAGGATCAAAACTCAAAAGGAAACTCAAAATATCAAGAAAACCATAATAATACAACGCGCGACTTTAAAGTCGAAAGAATATACAATTGATTTTCTAAATCTCAAATAAATGTACAAGTCTGGTTGATGGAATTTTACTAGATACAACTGAAAATAAATAAGTACAATGGTGGTCATGATGCGAGTGAACCCACCTAACAAAGCATTCACCCGGAATTAAGTAATGTGCCAACAAAGCCGCGAAGGAAAAACCTGTACGGTAAAACCTGCAAGAAACTGTGGCACAACGGGTGTGAGTTGCCAACTCGTGAGTAGAAAACATCACAGAGCAGAAATCGTATGTATGACTCAATCCTAGGTCAAATACGATCAGTAATATATATATCCTCAAAATGATAAGGTCTGAAGCATGATAAGTTGGCAAGGGTAAACATCTATACATCAGTGTAATACCAAGTGCTCGTGTCAGTGCCTCAGATAGCAACATATCATAAATATGAGGTATGATCAATGTAATCAACATGAATCTGTGTCGACTATATCATGAAGTCTATAAGTATGTGGATAACATCCATCTATGTAATCAATGTCTGTATGCATGTAGATCTCGTCCACGTGTCAACCGATGACATAACAATATCATGCATGTAAAAGACATAAAAGCATATGCATGAAAGTATGAGGATATAAATCAACGTGTGTCCCTCGCGACACATCAAAATCATAGAACCTGAGTGTCTAACATCGACACTCGAAAACATCATTAAACCCGTGCCCAGCATCGGCACGTAAATCTTCATATATCGGACTCCGTCAGTCTGGATCGGCCCAAGGGCTCTGTCAGTCCGGATCGGCCCATATCATCACTTGACTCCGGTCGGTATCCTCCGGATGTCTGCCGAGCCCAAATACTATCACCGGTAGGTAGTAGTCTCTTTGCCAGGCTCACCGTCTGTATATACAGCATTCCTTTTTTGCCCCGGGGTACCATACCGGGCCCACCATGTACCCGCAAACGGAATCATTCGCTTCCTCGAATCGGTTTTCACATATCACACGTCTCAGAACCGAGAAAACGCATGGTGGACGCACTGAAATATCATGTCAAGAGAATCGGGTTTTTAAAACAGTACTTACTTTCTTTTGAAATACCCACGGTTCTCAAATCTAGAAATCTCATGAAAACAGCATATCTCAATGCGTATAATAGTAAAGCATGGTGTATGCGACATATAAAAGAAATGTAAGTATATCAGTATATCATGCAATATGGAATAGTAATATGCACATATCAAGGGAAAACCGCTCTTTTAAATGAATCCAGTTTTAAAATATATCTTACGGTCCCCAAATCTCCAAAATCAAGCGATAATCATCTATGTATGTGCAAATAGGTATGCATGAAAGTATGAGTGTACAAAATGTCTGTGTGCCAATATGGATGTACAAGTAGGTATATACGCAAGTATGAGTGTACGATATGCATGTGCACCAATATGGATGTACAAGTAAGTATATACGCAAGTACGAGAGTACAATATGCATGTGTGCCAATATGGATGTACAAGTAGGTATATGCGCAAGTATGAGTGTACAATACGCCTGTGTGCCAATATGGATGTACAAGTAGGTATATACGCAAGTATGAGTGTAAAATGTGCATGTGCGCCAATATGGATGTACAAGTAGGTATATACGTAAGTATGAGTGTACAATATACCTGTGTGCCAATATGGATGTACAAGTAGGTATATACGAAAATATGTCAAGCAAGGAGTCATATCCTGATGCAACAGTCCTACGGTGTAGTGACATGGCAATTATCGATGATGAAGTGTGTGAGCCGGCAAGCAGGTGTACGTGGAGCATATGCATCATCAATAATGGTGCTGGTGTCCTGACAACATGGGTTTAATATAACAATAAACACATTTAAACATGCAATGCGATGCGAATAGCAAGAATATGCGGAAAATGAATAATAAACCCAACTGTGAAGAATCTATATCAATATATATATGTCATACAGTTTTGCCATTTGAGATAACACGAATCGTGGTGTTTAGAAAAATAAGGACTACGGTGTTTTTAGGAAAAGATGCGTCTTTTAAAAAATATCTGTAGAATCCTTTGGCCTGTCTTTAAAATACTCACGATTCGTTAGTTTTGAAATATGTATGACTCGAGTCTAGTCTAACAACTACAAGTAAACTACAGGACTAAACGAACAGTTTAACCGAAAGGGTAAGGGAAAACCACCTAAATCTGAGTCGATATATATAAATATAATAGTCGGTGATCCGCCTCAATAGTATCACATACGATACAATATATAATATGACATCCTCGTGTCAAGAGTGCGGATCTATAATCAATATATAGCTCGCACGTAAATCCGTCGTACGGCATCCCAAATCTGGGTACTGGTCAAATATCATATTCATTTCATTATTCATCTGGTATCCTTATCATCACATCATGAATTAGGAGTACTGATCTATAGTCTAGTACAATCTGATACCATCAACATATAATGCGTGTATATGAAAACACATCGCCTACAGATCCGCTATCATCACATGTCGTATCTCATAATACGATCCAAATCACATCACCGAACTCGTGGCATCATGCCCAATCTCATCGACTCATCTTCAAATATCATCCACTATCCTCATTACCCATGTATAAGTATATATATATATATATATATATATATATATATATATACACATCTCCCCATAACCGGACAAGTATACAATGTAAACATGTGTGTGTGCGCGCGTGTGGGTGTAAACCTTATTCTAAGGTCCGCGACAAACTAACTAATGACGCTATCGTCCAATTATACTAAAATTATCCATGACTCCCAAAGTCTATCTAGATAATCATAACTTCACCATAACACATAATTATATCCATATAATATATATACCATACCCTATACTATGAACTGCGGGGTTCTATACGCCATCCACCTGACTTCCCCCGTAGATATAATCTACTCACCAGATCTTCGCTTGCCGATACAGACATCGCCACGCGCTTGCTTGTCGTCTTGAAGTCCTCATGTGGGTACCTACACATCATAACTTATCGTATCACATAAAACTCCAATTTGAAATCGAAACGTCATACGAAAGCAAAATCGGCTCGCGCATCACACATAGGCCAAAACCTATACACTACACATGCAAGAAACATCAAACAACCCTCGATGTCGATGTACAAACGTCAAACCATCGAGTTAAAACCAAAATACTAAAATCCAGAATTCAAAATACGTAAAACATAACCCGACTCAAAACAGCAACTACAGAAAGTGGTCCCAGATTTTGTCTAAGGTGAAAACAAAGTGCCCAAACAATACTGGCGTAAAGTATACGAAGTATATGAGCTATAGAACCAACTTGGGAACCCAACTCTCAAATGTGGCCGGCCCCTACCCCCTAATTCCGACGACCACGGCCCTGGCACCTTGGGTGGGGTTCGTTCTTGCAGGGTAGCTTGCTATGGGTCCCAATAGGCTTCTGGTATTGTTTGCTCATCTAGTAATGGCCCCGGATCAGTCCAGATTTCCCTGCACCCACTAAGTTCTCACAAAACCGACATGAATAGTTTCAGTTTTGGGTTTTTAGGTTTTATTGTGTGTGGGTTCTGGGTTTCTAATATCTATGGGGGTTTAAGATCATCTCTAAAGCCCAATTACACAATCTCTATTCAAATCAAACCCTAATTCCCAACTTGGAATATCAAAGTTCACTAAACTGCGCCAAATCGATTTTAAAATTGAAAAGAGGCTTAAGCAAATGACATACTACACTATTTGCTAAAGGATTACCTCATTTGGCACTCATGAATCTCTTAGAGCACTAAAATGCAAACTTTCTTGGTCCAAAGTGTTGCTTGTGAGCTTGTGCACATTATTAATGAAGCGGGGATGGAGTTTTGGAGTGTTTTTGATGATGAAGTTAGGGTTTGAAGTGGAAGGAGAGTGAGGTGCTGCCATGAGAGGAAGAAGAAGAAGAAGAAGAAAGATGAAGATAATGAAGTGAGACTGATGAGCCATGACTATGGTTGACCCCTCACCCCATCTCTCTCTCATGCTCATACCCCTTTTTAATTTTTTTCCCTTTTCTTTTCTTTTGTTTTCTTTTCATTTCTTTTCTCTTTAAATTAGAACCATGCATGATAAATGAGAAAATCCATGATAAAAATGTAACAAGTGTAAAATAACATGGTGTATGTCATAAAGCCTAAACACGCTTAATGCACGATTAACAATATTTAATCACGATTAGCAATAAAATAGTGTATAATAAATTATAAAATTTCATAATTTGCAAAAATCACATAAAACACCCTCTTTTTAGTAATTTCTATAATTTTCCATATTTTTCCCAATTAATCGGTATTTAATTATACCGAAATATTAAAATATTCAATATATTTATTATTTAATTATAAAAAATCCTAAAAATAATATTTTATTTTTCTGAAATGTTACACCTTTTCTCGAGCTTGTCCGAATTTTGTGTTTTAACTTAAGCCGGACAACCCCATTGTAGGGTTACCTAGCACGACAGCAAGGTTTCGGGAGGTATCGTCCATTCCATTTTCAAAAAATTTCCATGCTACTTAATCCTATCCCTAGAATCTAAACTTGAGAATTAGACAATACAATATGTAAACAACTTTAAATCTAAGTTAATATGGAATACAACCTTTATAGACCGGTCCTTCACTTCAAATGCTTCATGTATAAGTCCTTTCGCTCCAAGTAGTGGTGATCCGGGCTCTCCGTAGGCACCACTAGTCGAAATGAACGAGCTTGCACAATGATCTTCGAGGCCGAAGATGATCTACTTTGAGGAGACACCAACTCAAGCTACCTCTTCACAAATTAGGGATTAGTGAAGCTAACACCCTAAACTAAATAGCTAATCTAGTAGAGGATGATGAAGTAGGAATTTTTCTCACTTTACAATTTTTTTCTCACTATTTTTCCTCACCTCTTAAAACCTAGAGAGCAAAACTCTTGATGAAGAAGAAGATGAAGAGATTGAATGAAAACCATGGGTGAGTTCATATCACATATAACTCATGTAGAGAATAAACCTATGGCTAAAGATTATGGTTAGGTTAATAAATATCTAATGCAAGTCAAATTTAGTGGACTAAGTCAAGGGTTTCCACAAGCTTCCAAAGCTTGCAACCATGCTTAATTCCCACTAATTTAAATTTGCATTAATTAAATAAAACCCTTATAATTTAATGGCATGGTATAAATCTCATACACCCATGTAGCTGTCACGACCCAAAATTGGCCCGTGACGGCCCTAATACTACGCAACGCCAAAAGACGTAACGCAGTAAAAGAAAGCCAAAACCTAGAAATCTAATACCAAGAAAATACGGAAAAGATAATATAAGTTTTTGGAACATTTGAAATCGCAACCCAAATTCTTTAAAAGTCCTACTTTCTTTCTTTAAAATTTTGGCAACACCCCATTTTGTAAAAACTAGCCAAGATGAATACAACAAAATATACGACGCCGTAGCGAAGAAATAAAGACAATAGAGAGAAATCTGTATATAAAAGACATCAAATCCACAATAATACACAATAACGTCCTCACCAAGTCTCTAAGTCAACAATACAATAGTAGATGGAGAGTACAAAATACAACGAATGTACAATATGAAATACAGATAATCATCTAACCCACCTAAGCAAAATGGTGTACTGTGAGCTGATGCGATATCTGTAGCAAAAGATGATAGATGAGAAGCTGAATAGCCTGCCTCGACTACTCTGGGAAAAAACCTGAAACACCTGTGGCACAACGGGGGTGAGTTGCCAACTCGTGAATAGTAGATAACATATGCAGGTAATCGCAGGAATGTACGTACAACATGAATCTAAGATATACAATTTACAGTAATAACATGTCATGTGAATGCAAGGTAATGGAAAGCACACTAGCAGGTACAATCAGTGTGTGAAGCAATGATGACATGATAATAGTATGCAATAACTATGCAATAGGGATATGAAAAAGTAGATATTCAACTATCATAAGGGTACTGTAACCCTTCGAAAATCGTTTAGGCAGTTTTCGGTAATCGGCTAATTTTTCGCCTTTTTCCGTAAAAAGTCAAAATAGGTATTTTTCATTGTATACCTAATTATACAAAATTTAGATAAGATATTACTATAATTTTGTCACTAAAATGTCACTTATAATTTTCTGGTTAAATAAATTTTTTTTCGTAATTAATTATTTTTTTTTATTATTTTAAGCCTTTTTAAATACATTAAATTAGTGATAAATACAAATTTAATTAGGTAAATTTCATAATTAGAAATATTTATAAGCTAAAATATGGTGTTAATAAAATTATATCATGACTTGCAAAATTTTGGTTTTATGGTGGGAAATTTAATGGAAAAATGATGTAAAATAAGGTTTTTTTTGTAAAATGTTGATATGAAAGTATTAAATGAGAACATGGGGTGTTTTTGGACCTAGAAAATTCTCCAAAAATCCCCACTTGCCCTCCCTCACCTGCTGGCCGAACCCTTGCTGCATAAATTCCCCATTTCCTCACTTCTTTCTTGCTTCATTTCTTTCTAAAATTCAATAAAAACTCACAAATTTCCATCTCAATTCAAAGCCAAACCCTAATCCACTCTCTCTTCAACCCAAATTAGTTCAAAAACTTGATGAAAGGAGGCTTCTTGGTGACTTGATCATGCTAGGTTTCCACTTGTGAGGTAAAATCCTAAACTAGTTGCTAACTTGTAGTTATATGTGCTAAAGTTTAATTTTGAAGTATTAATTTAGTTGTAAATAAATTGTTCATAAAAATCAAGAATGGGATTGATTTTGAACTAGGGTTTGAAGCATGGTTGAAGGATTAAGTTAGGGCTTTGGTTACCTATTTGGTTAGAGTGGTTAATTGCGTAAGGTTACGCTCGATAAATCGATAAATTTCGACGTTTGCATCGAATCGGTTTGAAATTTGCCTACTAGATTTTTACAAAAATTAGAATGCGATCAAATTGTGTTATGTTAGCGATATAATTAGCTTCGTATAGGACTATTAGAGTGCGCGAACGCGGGGTTTCGTCTAGTCGGGTTTTAGTTTTGTCGATTTCCCCGAAATGACGATTCTAGTTAGCGATTAGCGATTTTCGTGCGTTTTTCCGCGCACCGAGTGTATGTTATGTTTAATTCGAGAGCGTCGATAATTGTATATTGTGACTTGCATCGTTTTAGGTTTTGTAATCTTATGCTTGGTATTGTGCAAATATAGGATCGGTCGGGGAAACATCGGACACGGCACGTAAAGGCAAGACGGTGGTCGGATCGGGTTAGCGGGGATTTCAGGTGAGTAGATGTATTCGCCTATGGGGGAATCGTCTGGATGGCGCGATGCGCCCCCCTAGTTAGGATTACCCTACTTTTTGCAAGATTCATATTGTTAGCTAGCTTATCCATTCATGTACACTGCATACCCTTATAGCGAACAGTATATTAGATTGCATGGACATTCATCTATACTTATGCGATATCACTTCATAGGACACGAACACCATTATCATTGGCATCTGTTGCACGCACACTATTCATGTGACACACACGCCTTTGGTAATTGCCATGCCACGTGCACTATAGAACCTGTTTAACTTAATAACGCCTTTTGCATTCATACATGATATATGGAATTGCATAGCATGCATATACCTCGCATTACCATCATACCTACATAGATTTCTAGCCAAAACTCACATCATATACATTGATATCATAGACATTTATCATTTATAACATGTGAACATTATGATTTTCTTGAGGATTTCAGTATTGCTGCGATTTCTGGATTTTTGGGGAAAACCGCAAGAATTTAACAAAAGCTTATATTTATCATTTTTAAAACAAAGTTGCGGTTTTCTCGTGATGTATGTGTCGTCCACCAAGAGTTTTCATGTTTTCTGTTGGATTTCGAGACCCGATTCGAGGAGTGGATGAACCGTCTAGGGTACATGGTGGGCCCGGTATGGTACCCCGGGGCAAGAAGATCGAGTTGTAGACGATGAGCCTGGCAGGGGAAGACTACCTACCGGTGATGTCTGGCGCGGCGGATATCCGGAGGATACCGACCGTTGTCGTGAGATTTATGATATGGGCCGATCCGGACTGACGGAGCCCGATATTGAGACAGATATGATTCCTATTTGGTGTCGATGCTTGACACGGGTTTTCAGATAATTTCTTGATGGTACTTAGCTATTATACAGATATTCATTTTCTAAAGTTAAGAACGCAGTATCCTTAGCATTTAAAACACTTAAAGAGTTAGAGATGACATTGCATACATGTGCATGCATACTAGAGCTATTATATCACATATGGACACGCATGTTGTGGTGCATTGCGTGCATTCTTACGATTGCCTTATTAGATGTTATATTTACTCACGAGCTGGCAACTCACCCCCGTTGTGCCACAGTGTCTTGCAGGTCGGACCCGTCAGTCTTGTAGCGGCGGGCTATCTTATCATCAGTTCCTTTTGCTCAGACTCGCGACATCGCCCGTAGGTGGGTTGCGAGCACACTTTATTTCTTTTTGCTTTATCATTATATCTAGTATACTCCATCTACCACTTTATATTGTATATGTGACCTAGTGGTGAGACTGAGAGATTGGTATATTTGTGGTTTCTTTTGGGTCGAGCTCACTTGAGCCGGCGTTGTGTTTTCTGATATTTTGCGTTTCTTTTATGCTCTTTTCTTGATATTGCTATTATATTGCATGTGGTTGTGATCCGCCTTGGGCGAAGAGCTAGCTCCCGTTTGGGGATGCCATTTTTATGATTACAGGTTATATATATTTTGTTGTACCCATTTTGGGGGATAGAAAATACAGGGGAGACTCTGCCAAAATTTTCAGAAATTTATGATGTTTTTAAAAAGGGATTCTTGCAACTTAATTGATTTGAAAATTGTTTTCATTAAAGGTTTTCCTTCACTCTCTTTTGATTTTGGTTTAGATTTTTTTGGGCTTTGGCTGACTTAGGATACGTTACGCTTTTAGACGTCTCGTAATCTAACTGCCAGTTGTAAGTCCATATTGCGACCCCCGGTTCTTACGGGGAGGCGGAAACGGTATAAAAAACAAATTTTTATCGCAAGAGGCAACATGGACTAAACAAGGTCGGGATCGTGTCTAAACTAAAACTAGCATGCTTAGCTAAAGAGGGTTAGCTACTCGGATGGAGATGGTTATACCTAAACTTGAACTCCTTCTTCTTCAAACTTTGCAGAGGTTGATGGTTCTCTTCTTGTCGCCTTCTTCCGTCGAAGATGGATCCACCTCGAGAGTTCGACCTTTGGGCTCTTCCTCGTGCTTTGAGTGAACTAGGGTTTCTGGCTTGCTAAACCTTGAACCTAGAATGAGTAGAGAGTGACTAGGGGTTGTCTTTCTTTTCTAAAGAGAAGGATTCTCAACACATGAGAAGGGTTCTCTTTAGCTTAGAGGAAGAAGAAGATGAAGTGAAGAGAGAGAGTGAATATGATAGAATGAGCAATCCTTTTTCTTTCTTGCAACCATAATGCAAAAGAAAAAGAATTATCAATAATAATAATAATGAAAATGAAAAGGTTGATGGAAAGTTTTAGAATGACCATTATCATTACAAACATTAAATGAATTTGCTAGAATCAAAGAGCATCTTTCTTTTGTGATGATGATGGTCAAAAGTTCAACCATGGTCAAGAAGTCAACCATGGTCAACAAGTCAACAAAAACTAACCATGACACAATTTCATTTTATTATATATTATTAATTGATATAACATAAATCCATTAGGGTTTGGAAAAAGATGACTGTCAACTGTGCATACGCACCCGTTCCGAAACCCTAATGAAAAATCATCTTCCTCCTCCTCAAAAAGAACTGTGCATACACACCTGCATTCTTGTTCCGGGGAACATGAATACTGAGAGATAAAATCAACCCCAAAACAAATACCGGTATCTGACTCAAACCAGAGCCAGCCAGTAATATCCGTCCGGACTCCAAACGTGCACAAGTGCGCGGATGAGAACGAACCCTGTCACAAAACCATGCGACCTCTACTCTGTTTTGCCCAGAGGCGAATACCCTCTGTGTGGGACTCTAAAGACTCGACACTACGCTGGCAGTGGGTTTAACCGCAGACCGCAAGTGGCACTAGCTGTGCGTAACGGTCCCCAGGTAGATGTCGATAAGAAGGCTGACGAGGTGAAACCCCATCTGTACTCCTACTGAGTCTGAATGTGACAGTCTCCGTACAGTCCGGTCTGTTCGTCTGATACATCGCATGGCGGGCCTAGGGGGCGGTAAACGTCAGTCCCCCAATAGCGGTACAAGTCGTGCCGGAGCGAAGCCCAAAACACCCTAAGATAACACTGGAAACCTACCAGTATATCTCGTTTGCCCTGGCCAGGGACTACTCGTGTAATGGCTCTCCTAGACACAGCGCGATGTCAACCCACAATACCGGGAGAGACGAATCCTGTCTAACCGTCACTGCCTCCAAGTGCTTCGGGACTGCACCCAACCACCACCTGTTTGCATGACTCCTTTGAGCCATGGTAGGGTGGTGATCAAAATGCAGTGGGAACACACTTGAGGCGAAGTGCCAGTGTCAAGTCAGCGGACTAAGCTGTACTCATGTGACCTGGGAACTGATAACTGACGATAGGTATAATACCAACTTGTCAGTTCCCGACGAGTCATGTCCAGTGTACTCGTAACCCAACGAGCACCCGTATACTATCTCCAGTACGACGTACTGATGGCTGTGGGACAGACCATCTCCCACACTGGGATGAGAAGCGCATACGCTAGTCTACTCCGGAGTATCGATGCCCTGTATCGATAGTCCTGCGACTAGGGACCTGTATAAGGATGTGCTTATAGATTACCCAGCCCCCACTAGTGTGACTGCCATCACAACGCTGGTAATCAAGCAAAGATCCTAAGGGCTCCACTAATGCGTATAAGTGATATACTGAAATAAACACAAGTACACATTGAAGTAGAGACAAACCAAGTAGCATACTACTATATTGAGCAAGATTGTTTATACAAGGTGAATATCCCAAGCTTCCATTAAGTAATATACAAACTAGTATGATACAGTAATGGCCTCTAGGGCATATACACTAACAATCTCCCACTTGCACTAAGGCCATGTACTGGCGTATCGAAGACCTATCATCTCGATCAACCGCTCGAACTGAGTCTGGGGTAAGGCCTTGGTGAATGGATCTGCAGTGTTCTCTTCTGAAGCAACCCTCCGAACCTCGATCTCTTTGCGATCCACGATCTCCCTGATCAGGTGATACCGCCTCAAGATGTGCCTGGATCTCTGATGGGACCTGGGTTCCTTCGCTAAAGCTATAGCCCCGTTGTTGTCGCAATACAGAGGTATTGGGTCAACAATGGACGGAACCACCTGAAGTTCTTTCAAGAACTTCCTCATCCAGACAGCTTCTTTTGCGGCATCAGATGCAGCGATGTATTCCGCTTCCATCGTCGAGTCTGCAACGGTTTCCTGTTTGGAACTCTTCCAACACACCGCCCCTCCATTGAGGGTGAAGACAAAACCCGACATGGACTTGGAATCATCCTTGTCACTCTGGAAGCTGGAGTCAGCAAAGGCCTCGATCTGGAGGTCTTTTCCGCCATACACCAAGAACATCTCCTTAGTCCTTCTCAGGTACTTGAGAATGTTCTTTACTGCTATCCAGTGTTTCTCCCCAGGGTTAGACTGATACCGGCTTACCACACTCAGTGCATAAGCTACATCCGGTCTGGTACACAACATCGCATACATTATAGAGCCTACCGCAGAAGCGTAGGGTATAATAGACATGCGATCCCTCTCCAAATCAGTCTTGGGAGACATCTCTTTAGAGAGGGTGATCCCGTGACAAGCCGGTAGGTTACCGCGCTTGGAATCTTCCATACTGAATCTCTTCACTATGGTGTCGATGTACCTGGACTGAGAAAGTCCCAATATCCTCTTGGATCTATCACGATGGATCCGGATCCCCAGGATGTATGAGGCATCACCCAGGTCTTTCATGGAGAAACTTTGTGACAAGAACCCCTTGACAGATTGTAGCATAGGAATATCATTTCCTATTAAGAGAATGTCATCCACGTATAAAACGAGGAATACTACAGTTCTTGCTACAAATCTACTATAGATGCATGGTTCATCTGGATTTTTGATAAAGCCAAATTCCTTGACCGTCTCATCAAAACAGATGTTCCAACTCCGCGATGCCTGCTTTAGTCCATAGATGGACTTAAGCAACTTGCACACCTTTCCGCTGCTCCCACTCTGAATGAAACCCTCTGGCTGATCCATATAGACACACTCCTCTAAATTTCCATTTAGAAAAGCGGTTTTTACGTCCATCTGCCAAATCTCATAATCGTGGAAGGCAGCAATGGCAAGAAGGATCCGAATGGATTTCAGCATGGCTACTGGAGAAAAGGTTTCGTCGTAGTCCAAGCCAGGTCTTTGACGAAAACCCTTTGCTACCAGCCTAGCTTTATAGGTCTCAACCTGTCCATCTACACCAATCTTCCTTTTGAAGATCCACTTGCATCCTACGGGTTTTACCCCGTCTGGAGCAATGTCCAACGTCCATACCTTGTTGGTGTACATGGACTCCATTTCGGTCCGCATTGCATCCAGCCATTTCACTGAGTCAACGCTCTGAACGGCCTGCTGGAAGCTAGTAGGCTCATCATAATCTATGATGCAATCCTCTCTATCCCCGTCTATGAGAAAACCGCAGTATCTCTCGGGCGGATGAGACTGCCTACTACTCCTGCGGAGCGGCGTAGGAATGTCCTGTTCTGTTGAACCCTCTGGTTCCACTAAGCTTTCAGTAACAGTCTGTGGTTCTGGAATTTCTTCCAGTTCTATTGTGTTCCCACTTATCTGGGTTTCCAAAAACTCAGTTTCCAAGAAGCGGGCATGCTGAGAAACAAAAACCTTTTGTTCCTCAGCGGAATAGAAAAGATACCCCCTGGAGTTCCTTGGGTATCCCACAAACTTACACTGTACTGAACGTGCCTCAAGCTTGTCCGCATGCTGCTTTTTTACAAAAGCTGGACATCCCCATACCTTAAGATAATTAAGACAGGGTTTCTTCCCAATCCACATCTCATATGGGGTGGTGGCCACAGTCTTGGTAGGAGCCTTGTTCAAGAGATACGCAGCTGCTTCTAGTGCATATCCCCAGAATGATCGCGGCAACTCAGCGTTACTCATCATGGACCGCACCATATCCAATAGGGTGCGGTTCCGTCTCTCCGATACACCGTTATGTTGCGGGGTGTAAGGAGGAGTAAGCTGAGAGAGAATTCCGTTCTCTTTTAAATAGTCCAGGAACTCGGCACTTAAGTATTCTCCACCTCGATCCGATCTTAGAATCTTAATACTTTTGCCGGTCTGTTTCTCTACTTCATTCTTATACTCCTGGAATTTTCCAAAGGCCTCGGACTTATGTTTCATTAAGAAGACATAACCGTACCTTGAGAAGTCATCCGTAAAAGTAATGAAGTAAGAATGTCCGCTTCGGGCATGTGTAGACATTGGACCGCACACGTCACTGTGTACGAGTCCCAAGAGCTCGCTCGCTCTTACTCCATGTCCAGTAAACGGAGTCTTTGTCATCTTTCCCTTGAGACAGGATTGACAAGTGGCATACGATTGATATTCGAACGCATTCAAATACCCTTCTGTATGTAACTTCGTCAACCTTCTCTCATTGATGTGACCCAATCTACAATGCCATAAGAAAGTCTGATTTATTTCTGGAGACTTTCTTTTGTGTGTATTCTGGACATTAAAAATCTGTGGTTGGTTTAACACGTATATACCATTACTCAAAGTACCTGACCCAATCAAAACTTGATTAAGGTGAATGTTTACAACATTACTTACAAACGCAAATTCATAACCTTCTTTAGAAACTAAAGATACAGAAATGATATTACAAGTTGCGTTGGGTACAAAAAAACAATTACGCAAAACCAAAACATGTCCATCTGACATTCCCAGGTGATAGTCCCCCACGGCTTTAGCATCCATGCTAGCTCCGTTCGCAACTCTGAGGGTCATGTCACCTGCCTTCAAAACCCTACGGTTTCTCAACGCCTGCAAAGAATTACAGATATGAGATCCTGATCCGGTATCCAATACCCAGGAAGTAGAGTTTATTGAAAGACAGTTTTCAATAACATACACACCTGAAGCTGAAGCTGCAACCTGCTTCAATTCCTGTGTTCTGGCCTTCCAGGCCCTGCAATCATTCTTCCAGTGTCCTTTCTTATGACAAAAGAAGCATTCTTCCTTATCCACAAGCTTCCCTGCTATCTTTGTTGCTTTGGCTTTTCCCTTCGTATCCACTTTACTAACACCGCCCCTTGGTTTGGCGGGGGCTTTCTTCTTCTTTCCCTTGGCTTTTGCCTTGGACCTAGAAGAAGATGATCCTCCTACAAACAAAGTGGATGTTTCCCTACCTTTCTGTAGGGTGCCCTCTGCGCTCCTCAGCATGTTGAGGAGCTCTGAAAGTTCAACCTCTTTTTCTTGTAGGTTGAAGTTCAGTATGAACTGGGCGTAAGTGGAAGGAAGGGACTGGAGAACTATATCCGTATATAGCTCACTCTCCAATGTGATCCCTAGGTCAGCGAGCTCCTCAATGTAGCCGATCATCTTTAGCACGTGCTCGGCTACTGATGATCCGACGGCCATTCTTGTCGAGAATAACCTTTTCGACGCTTCGTATCTTGCGATACGTGATTGCTCTCCATACAGTTCTTTTGTATGGAGCAATATGGATTCCATGTCCATATTCTCATGCCTCCTCTGATGTTCGTTGTCCATCGAGGCAAGCAGGAGGCACTTGGCCTTCGCGCTATCAATCTCCCAAGTCTTGCGGATTTCCTTATCCGCGACACTGGAAGTTGGACCAGGGACAGGGGGAGCTTTGGTGGTAAGAAGATACCCCAGCTTGTCATAAGTGATTGCTATCTTGACATTCCTGAGCCAATCTTTGTAGTTTGGCCCTGTCAGTTTGTTTTTATCTAGGAGTAACTTAAGTCCAGTCATGTTGATTGGTCGCTGCAATTAGGAGAGAGAAGAAGAAACACTCAGCATGATGCTCTTGCAAGTTTAGAATGGTTTTTAATTTGTCTAAACAGGATGGCTCCCACTGTTTCTCGAATCCCTCCTCAAAACATAAAGGAAGAATTAGCCGGGATCAATCCCACCGTACAATACTTGCTTAACCGTTCAGCCAGGCCGGTGTCGGTACTTCGAGGGAGGTTTTCCAATGCTTTCGCGAAGTTCCTTAATTAAATAACCTCTTTTCCTTGGGGGCGTAACCCCGCTAACACCTTTCTAGGCACCTACTAGGTTTATAGCATTGATCGTTTAGTGAGAAATTTCCCGAGGAGTAGCATATACTCACAGTAGGATCGGGATCCAAATATCATCGCGTGATGAAACTGAAGGAATCCTACCAGAATCACCACACTCCAAATGGTATGCAAATCTAGCAAGTTTCAGTACTTATGAAACTCCCGATGTGGATTTTTGCCCCATGCTCTTATGACCTTGACGAAGGTCAACAAATCATAAGTCACATGTCAAGTTCTGCCCGTCATTATCCAGGTTAATTTGAATCCACCCGTATATACCCTTGACGAAGGTCAACAAGGTAATGCGAATGTCCCAAGCCAACGCATCTATCTATGCTACATATGAATACCCAATAGCTACCAATCACTATGCCTTGACGAAGGTCAACAAACACAGCTTGAATACTTGTTGAATATTCATACGAAACGACGGAGGGCTACGAATGGTTTTGGCAAAACCGTGAACGTAGTGAACTTGATTTGGTCGATGGAACGAGATAGCTTTTAAAAGGAGTGGCTCAAGCTCCGCATTTAAAAGTTGGTTTTGAAAAGAACCGAGTGGTTTTTCGAAAGTGTTCCAACGACTTTAACTTGGTTTATTATCTTGCATTAGTTCTTTTAATGCGTGATATTCTTGCATTAGTACTTTTAATGCGTCCCATCATTTAATTCCTACCATTGCAGAAAACAACCAAAATATGACGTACGCTTATGCCATTCGCATTCGCCACGGGGTCCCGTCATCACTCGTTAGGTTACTTAACTAACGACAGAGCGGGGGCTGGGCTAGCGCGGCTGTAAAACATAAGCAACGCCTAAATAGAAAGCAATGATAGACATTACAGATCACAGATGAATACATTGGATATACTAGCAATCCGCAATCCTTTCGAGCCTGGAACGAAAAGCGGATAACACGGTCGCGGTGAATAGCCAAATACCCTACCCAAGACCCCTACGGGTGCGGCAAACTACCCGCCAAGTAGTCGGTAGTTTGTGCACCCCTCCATGGGTCTATCCTAGGAGCAAAAACAGTAAAAAGAATTATACAATGACGGCTACAACCCCGACCCGGTTGTGCGGCCAAACAAATAATATTATTACATCAATTTACATTTACAATGAATGAAAGAAAAACAAAAGCTCATCTCACATCCACCCCGGCTATTCACCCGCGACAGTCCAACACATTCATATACACATTCCAGCACATTACAGATCATGTATAACCCCGACTAATCGACTTATAGCGATTAGCCGACGTTCAATACATGCAAACATCACAGATATAACCATCATAGTTAAAGTGCAGTGAAGTTCGGAAAAAAATACGGAATTATAGGACCCCAAAAGTGAATTTCAGTTCTGGAAAATCTGGGTACATATAATATATTTTAAAAATCCCAAAACCAACACACAAACACACTGCACGAAAATCGATGGACAGAAGGCGACAAACCGCGGCGCTTCCGCCGCACATGCCTACCTCGTGCGGCGGAAGGGCGGCGGTTTGAGGGAATTAGGTCATCGTTTTTCATGGGTGCACTCACAAAACCCTGAGACGATTTTACAAGTATAAATATTTTCATTTTGATCCAAAAAAATTTCAACAGAAACTCAGGTTTTGTAATTTTTCCGGTTTTGTGATTTTTCGTTTCCGAACTTCGTTACACTTCACTACCAAGCTAGTTTAAGTTTAGTTAGTCTCTGATACCACTATAAGTCCATATTGCGACCCCCGGTTCTTACGGGGAGGCGGAAACGGTATAAAAAACAAATTTTTATCGCAAGAGGCAACATGGACTAAACAAGGTCGGGATCGTGTCTAAACTAAAACTAGCATGCTTAGTTAAAGAGGGTTAGCTACTCGGATGGAGATGGTTATACCTAAACTTGAACTCCTTCTTTTTCAAACTTTGCAGAGGTTGATGGTTCTCTTCTTGTCGCCTTCTTCCGTCGAAGATGGATCCACCTCGAGAGTTCGACCTTTGGGCTCTTCCTCGTGCTTTGAGTGAACTAGGGTTTCCGGCTTGCTAAACCTTGAACCTAGAATGAGTAGAGAGTGACTAGGGGTTGTCTTTCTTTTCTAAAGAGAAGGATTCTCAACACATGAGAAGGGTTCTCTTTAGCTTAGAGGAAGAAGAAGATGAAGTGAAGAGAGAGAGTGAATATGATAGAATGAGCAATCCTTTTTCTTTCTTGCAACCATAATGCAAAAGAAAAAGAATTATCAATAATAATAATAATGAAAATGAAAAGGTTGATGGAAAGTTTTAGAATGACCATTATCATTACAAACATTAAATGAATTTGCTAGAATCAAAGAGCATCTTTCTTTTGTGATGATGATGGTCAAACGTTCAACCATGGTCAAGAAGTCAACCATGGTCAACAAGTCAACAAAAACTAACCATGACACAATTTCATTTTATTATATATTATTAATTGATATAACATAAATCCATTAGGGTTTGGAAAAAGACGACTGTCAACTGTGCATACGCACCCGTTCCGAAACCCTAATGAAAAATCATCTTCCTCCTCCTCAAAAAGAACTGTGCATACACACCTGCATTCTTGTTCCGGGGAACATGAATACTGAGAGATAAAATCAACCCCAAAACAAATACCGGTATCTGACTCAAACCAGAGCCAGCCAGTAATATCCGTCCGGACTCCAAACGTGCACAAGTGCGCGGATGAGAACGAACCCTGTCGCAAAACCATGCGACCTCTACTCTGTTTTGCCCAGAGGCGAATACCCTCTGTGTGGGACTCTAAAGACTCGACACTACGCTGGCAGTGGGTTTAACCACAGACCGCAAGCGGCACTAGCTGTGCGTAACGGTCCCCAGGTAGATGTCGACAAGAAGGCTGACGAGGTGAAACCCCATCTGTACTCCTACTGAGTCTGAATGTGACAGTCTCCGTACAGTCCGGTCTGTTCGTCTGATACATCGCATGGCGGGCCTAGGGGGCGGTAAACGTCAGTCCCCCAATAGCGGTACAAGTCGTGCCGGAGCGAAGCCCAAAACACCCTGAGATAACACTGGAAACCTACCAGTATATCTCGTTTGCCCTGGCCAGGGACTACTCGTGTAATGGCTCTCCTAGACACAGCGCGATGTCAACCCCCAATACCGGGAGAGACGAATCCTGTCTAACCGTCACTGCCTCCAAGTGCTTCGGGACTGCACCCAACCACCACCTGTTTGCACGATTCCTTTGAGCCGTGGTAGGGTGGTGATCAAAATGCAGTGGGAACACACTTGAGGCGAAGTGCCAGTGTCAAGTCAGCGGACTAAGCTGTACTCATGTCACCTGGGAACTGATAACTGACGATAGGTATAATACCAACTTGTCAGTTCCCGATGAGTCCTGTCCAGTGTACTCGTAACCCAACGAGCACCCGTATACTATCTCCAGTACGACGTACTGATGCCTGTGGGACAGACCATCTCCCACACTGGGATGAGAAGCGCATACGCTAGTCTACTCCGGAGTATCGATGCCCTGTCTCGATAGTCCTGCGACTAGGGACCTGTATAAGGATGTGCTTATAGATTATCCAGCCCCCACTAGTGTGACTGCCATCACAACGCTGGTAATCAAGCAAAGATCCTAAGGGCTCCACTAATGCGTATAAGTGATATACTGAAATAAACACAAGTACACATTGAAGTAGAGACAAACCAAGTAGCATACTACTATATTGAGCAAGATTGTTTATACAAGGTGAATATCCCAAGCTTCCATTAAGTAATATACAAACTAGTATGATACAGTAATGGCCTCTAGGGCATATACACTAACACCAGTCACGTTCCGTACTTTCGGGTCGTGACAAAGTTGGTATCAGAGCGTAGGTTTTACCTTTCTGAGTGTAGGACGACCTTGGTAGATGGAGTAGGTGACTTAAGCAGAGTGGCGTAGCGTGGGTATGATCCGCGGCATACTTACGATACGGTACTCCGCCTAAGTGACCTTAGGACATAATTGCTTGTATTTCCTTTCTTGATTCCTTGCATTCCTGGATCCAATTGCGATGTTCTTATCAGTCCTGTTTCTTATTCCAGCTTCGATGCTGCCAAAGACTACGAGAGCTCAGCGGGCTGCCGCTAGGGATGAGATTCGGACGGGCCCGTCTGAGGCGAGGATCGAGCGGGATGATACGCCTGTCCCTCAGGGTCATACTGATCAGCCTTATCCTGACCGTATTGCCAGATTAGAGGCTGGCATGCAAGAGCTGCGGCAGATGATGGGATCTTTAGTTGAGTCCAGCCGGGCACAGAGATCCGAGGACGTTCCTTCCACCGCACAGACCACGATCGTACCTACTGCACAGATGGTCACTCCTGCTGCTACTACGGAGACTATCCCTGTTTCACTACAGGAGTTCATGAGATTGAGACCTCCAGCTTTTACCGGTACGGATACGACAGAGGACCCACAGGCATTTCTTGATAGGATGACTCGGATTTGCCGTTCGTTGAGGTGTTCTGATGATAGATTGGTGGAGTTTGCGAGTTTTCGTCTGGAGGGTCTTGCCCAGACATTGTACGATTCAGTAGAGAGAGGCGGAGCTGCAGGTCTACCTTCTATGACCTGGGATGAGTTTACAGCTGCATTTCTTGCCCGTTTTCTTCCGGAGAGTGTCCGAGATGCACGAGCCCGTAGTTTTGAGTCTTCGCGCAAGACTCCTGGGATGACGGTGTCGGAGTATGATATACAGTTTACCCAGTTGTCTCGATATGCTCCGTACCTAGTCAACACAGAAGAGAAGAGAATAAAGAGGTTCGTGCGAGGGCTTGATACAAAGCTATTCCTTGCCATCGGCACCCAGCACTTTGATACATACGCAGCCGCGATGGATGCAGCCTTACTTTTGGAGGAGCGTATTTCTGAGACTCCGGTCGTTTCTGGGCCGAAGAGGATCCGTACTGATACGCCAGCTCAGCGGCAGATGGGTAGACATCGTGATAGATTATTTCTGGGAGATGGCGGAGGCAGAGGATTGAGACGATGTCAGTTATTTGGTTCATATCCACAGACCCAACAGTCGTCTCCAGGATGTTTTCGGTGCGGGAGTCAGTACCACCATGTCAGAGACTGTACCATGGGACATCCGGGCACGGCGACACTCCCGCATGTGACTTTACCACCCTCACCACCTTCTCAGAGAGCTTTACTTCCTACTCCTGACGATGCTCCACGTCAGTCAGATGCTTCTAGAGGCCGTGGGCATGTCGGTCCAGTTCCGAGAGGACGAGGCGACAGAGGCAGAGGCAGAGGCCGAGGTAGAGGCAGAGGACAGCCAGCTATTAGTGGTGGACATGCCCGAGTGTTCGCATTGACTCCTCAGGATGCACAGGCATCCAATGCCGTCGTGACAGGTACTCTGCCAGTATGTTCTTTTGATGCACGGGTATTATTTGATCCAGGCTCCACACATTCCTATGTATCCACGTACTTTGCACCGAGGTTGGGCCGAGAGTCTTCTCCGTTAGATCAGCCGCTTGTCGTTATTACCCCGGTAGGCGAGTCTTTTGTTGCCCGTTTTGTGTACCGATCATGTTCCGTTCGTATCGGGGAGAGAGATTCTTCAGTAGATTTGATTCTCCTCGATATGCTAGACTTTGACGTTCTTCTTGGTATGGACTGGCTAGCCACCTGTTATGCATCCGTGGACTGCCGTGAGAAAGCAGTCAGATTCAGTTTTCCTGGTGAGCCGGTTCTTATTATTCAGGGAGATCGTAGTGCTACCCTTCCCAGCTTGATTTCTTCTCTTCGCGCTGGTCAGCTCTTAAGGAAAGGGTGTCAGGGATTCTTAGCCTATATTTGTGATACTCGCTCCACAGAGGTTCCGTTGGACCAGGTCCCTGTTGTGAGAGAGTTTCCTGATGTATTCCCTGACGAGCTGCCTGGTCTGCCACTAGAGCGCGAGATTGAGTTCTGTATTGACTTGATCCCCGGCACGGGGCCTATCTCTATACCGCCTTATCGGATGGCCCCGGCGGAGCTGAGAGAGCTAAAGGATCAGTTACAGGACTTGCTGGACAAAGGGCTTATCCGACCGAGTGTGTCACCTTGGGGTGCTCCCGTCTTGTTTGTTAAGAAGAAGGACGGAAGTATGCGTTTATGCATTGATTATCGACAGCTGAACCGGGTTACTGTGCGGAACAGGTATCCCCTACCCCGCATTGATGACTTATTCGATCAGCTCCAGGGTGCAGGGTTTTTCTCGAAGGTTAATTTACGGTCAGGTTATCACCAGTTGCGAGTTCGGAAGGAGGATATTCCAAAGACCGCCTTCCGTACTCGATATGGTCATTACGAGTTCTTGGTGATGTCGTTCGGGCTTACTAATGCCCCGGCAGCATTTATGGATTTGATGAACCGTGTATTCAGGCCGTATCTCGATCAGTTCATTATTGTGTTCATTGACGATATCTTGGTTTATTCTCGGAGCCGTGAGGAGCATGAGCAGCACTTACGTATCACATTGCAGACTTTGAGGGAGCATCAGCTGTTCGCCAAATTTTCCAAGTGCGCATTCTGGTTAGACAGTGTCGACTTCTTGGGTCATGTGGTAACGAGAGATGGTATTTGTGTAGACCCAAGGAAGATCGAGGCAGTTCAGCGTTGGCCTAGACCAGTATCAGTTACAGAGGTTCGCAGTTTTCTAGGTCTGGCCGGCTATTATCGACGTTTCGTCCAGGATTTCTCCCGCATTGCTGCACCATTGACCGGGGTGACCTGGAAGGGGGTTCCTTTTGATTGGACCCAGGCATGTGAGGATAGTTTCCAGCAGTTGAAGACTCGTCTGACTACTGCACCAGTGTTAGCATTGCCTTCAGGATCAGGCGGGTTCATGGTATATTGTGATACTTCTAGAGTGGGGCTGGGATGTGTATTGATGCAGCACGACAGAGTTATTGCGTATGCTTCTCGGCAGCTGAGGAAACACGAACAGAACTACCCCACCCATGATTTAGAGATGGCTGCAGTGGTATTTGCACTTAAGATCTGGAGACATTACCTATACGGTGAGTCGTGCCAGATATTCACTGACCACAAGAGTTTGAAGTATATCTTCCAGCAGCGAGACCTGAACCTGAGACAGCGCCGTTGGATGGAGTTGGTGAAAGATTATGACTGCGAGATTTTATACCATCCGGGCAAGGCGAATGCGGTGGCAGATGCTTTGAGTAGAAGGCCCGGAGGTAGCTTATCTTGTTTGAGCGCAGTGCAGATGCAGTCGTCGGCGGATTGGCAGGTATTATGTGACAGCAGAGTGCAGTTCGAGTTTACTCCTACAGGGGGACAGCTAGCCCATTTCAGAGCACGCCCACAGTTACTTGACCGTATCTACGAGGCACAGTCCGGCGATGCCCGTACAATAGAGATTATTGAGCAGATTCGGCAGGGCAGAGTTTCCGAGTTCGTGATTGATGATCAGGGAATACTTCAATTTGGGACTCGACTGTGCATGCCAGATTCGGAGGGACTGAGGCGTGATATTCTCGAGGAGGCACATAGATCAGTATACAGTGTGCATCCAGGTTCCACCAAAATGTACCATGATTTGAGAGAGGTTTACTGGTGGGACGGGATGAAGAAGGATATTACAGACTTTGTGTCCAGATGCCTGACTTGTCAGCAAGTCAAGGCCGAGCACCAGAGGCCAGCCGGCGAGTTACAGCCTTTGCCCATCCCTGAGTGGAAGTGGGAGCAGGTCTCCATGGACTTCATTGTGGGTCTACCCAGGACCAGTCGAGGGTACGACTCTATATGGGTGATTGTTGATCGACTAACGAAAGCGGCTCACTTCCTGCCAGTGAAGACCACTTTTGGATTTTCTCAGTACGCCCAGGTTTATATTGATGAGATAGTGCGACTGCATGGCGTTCCGACTTGCATCGTGTCCGACCGTGGCACCCAGTTTACCAGCCGATTGTGGCAGAAACTCCAGGAACCTTTGGGCACCCGATTGAGTTTTAGCACAGCCTTTCATCCGCAGACTGACGGTCAGTCAGAGCGTACTATTCAGACTCTTGAAGACATGCTCAGAGCTTGCGTTTTAGATTTCGGTGGTAGCTGGGATCGTCATTTGCCTTTGATCGAGTTTTCCTACAATAATAGCTTCCAGGAGACGATTCATATGGCACCTTTTGAGGCTTTATATGGGAGGAGATGTCGATCGCCTGTATGTTGGACAGAGCTCAGGGAGAGCTGTATTTTGGGGCCGCAGATTGTACAGGAGACGACCGAGAAGATACAGCTGATTCGGGACAGGATGAGAGCGGCACAGAGCAGGCAGAAATCATATGCTGACAGGCGCCGTCGCCGACTCGAGTTCGCTGTTGGCGATCATGTTTTCCTGAAGGTCTCTCCGATGAAAGGTGTGATGAGATTTGGGCGGAAAGGGAAACTGAGTCCTAGATATGTTGGTCCTTTCGAGATCCTAGAGCGTGTTGGTCCAGTCGCTTATCGGTTAGCTCTTCCGCCTATCTTCCCCGATGTTCACCCCGTATTCCATGTCTCGATGCTCCGCAAGTACCTTCATGATCCTTCCCAGGAGATTCAGCACCAAACGATCCAGTTAGAGCGTGATCTTTCTTTCACCGAGCAGCCGGTTGTCATTTTGGAACGGCAGGTGAAGAAATTGAGGTCGAAGGTTATACCGTCCGTCAAGATCCTTTGGCGTGGCCCGAACAGCGAGGAGGTCACCTGGGAGACCGAGGTCGAGATGAGGAAGAGATATCCCCATCTTTTTGAAGGTACGCGTAGTTAAATTCTAAATTCGGGGACCGAATTTCTTTAAGGGGGGAAGATTGTAACCCTTCGAAAATCGTTTAGGCAGTTTTTCGGTAATCGGCTAATTTTTCGGCTTTTTCCGTAAAAAGTCAAAATAGGTATTTTTCATTGTAGACCTAATTATACAAAATTTAGATAAGATATTACTATAATTTTGTCACTAAAATGTCACTTATAATTTTCTAGTTAAATAAAAAATATTTCGTAATTAATTATTTTTTTTATTATTTTAAGCCTTTTTAAATACATTAAATTAGTGATAAATACAAATTTAATTAGGTAAATTTCATAATTAGGAATCTTTATAAGCTAAAATATGGTGTTAATAAAATTATATCATGACTTGCAAAATTTTGGTTTTAGGGTGGGAAATTTAATGGAAAAATGATGTAAAATAAGGTTTTTTTTTGTAAAATGTTGATATGAAAGCATTAAATGAGAACATGGGGTGTTTTTGGACCTAGAAACTTCTCTAAAAATCCCCACTTGCCCTCCCTCACCTGCTGGCCGAACCCTTGTTGCAGAAATTCCCCATTTCCTCACTTCTTTCTTGCTTCATTTCTTGCTAAAATTCAATAAAAACTCACAAATTTCCATCTCAATTCAAAGCCAAACCCTAATCCACTCTCTCTTCAACCCAAATTAGTTCAAAAACTTGATGAAAGGAGGCTTCTTGGTGACTTGATCATGCTAGGTTTCCACTTGTGAGGTAAAATCCTAAACTAGTTGCTAACTTGTAGTTATATGTGCTAAAGTTTAATTTTGAAGTATTAATTTAGTTGTAAATAAATTGTTCATAAAAATCAAGAATGGGATTGATTTTGAACTAGGGTTTGAAGCATTGTTGAAGGATTAAGTTAGGGCTTTGGTTACCTATTTGGTTAGAGTGGTTAATTGCGTAAGGTTACGCTCGCTAAATCGATAAATTTCGACGTTTGAATCGAATCGGTTTGAAATTTGCTTACTAGATTTTTACAAAAATTAGAATGCGATCAAATTGTGTTATGTTAGCGATATAATTAGCTTCGTATAGGACTATTAGAGTGCGCGAACGCGGGGTTTCGTCTAGTCGGGTTTTAGTTTTGTCGATTTCCCCGAAATGACGATTCTATTTAGCGATTAGCGATTTTCGTACGTTTTCCCGCGCACCGAGTTTATGTTATGTTTAATTCGAGAGCGTCGATAATTGTATATTGTGACTTGCATCGTTTTAGGTTTTGTAATCTTATGCTTGGTATTGTGCAAATATAGGATCGATCGGGGAAACATCGGACACGGCATGTAAAGGCAAGGCGGTGGTCGGATCGGGTTAGCGGGGATTTCAGGTGAGTAGATGTATTCGTCTATGGGGGAATCGTCTGGATGGCGCGATGCGCCCCCCAGTTAGGATTACCCTATTTTTTGCAAGATTCATATTGTTAGCTAGCTTATCCATTCATGTACACTGCATACCCTTATAGCGAACATTATATTAGATTGCATGGACATTCATCTATACTTATGCGATATCACTTCGTAGGACACGAACACCATTACCATTGGCATCTGTTGCACGCGCACTATTCATGTGACACACACGCCTTTGGTAATTTCCATGCCACGTGCACTATAGAACCTGTTTAACTTAATAATGCCTTTTGCATTCATACATGATATATGGAATTGCATAGCATGCATATACCTCGCATTACCATCATACCTACATAGATTTCTAGCCAAAACTCACATCATATACATTGATATCATAGACATTTATCATCTATAACATGTGAACATTATGATTTTCTTGAGGATTTCAGTATTGCTGCGATTTCTGGATTTTTGGGGAAAACCGCAAGAATTTAACAAAAGCTTATATTTATCATTTTTAAAACAAAGTTGCGGTTTTCTCGTGATGTATGTGTCGTCCACCATGAGTTTTCATGTTTTTTGTTGGATTTCGAGACCCGATTCGAGGAGTGGATGAACCGTCTCGGGTACATGGTGGGCCCGGTATGGTACCCCGGGGCAAGAAGATCGAGTTGTAGACGATGAGCCTGGCAGGGGAAGACTACCTACCGGTGATGTCTGGCGCGGCGGATATCCGGAGGATACCGACCGTTGTCGTGAGATTTATGATATGGGCCGATCCGGACTGATGGAGCCCGATATTGAGACAGATATAATTCCTATTTGGTGTCGATGCTTGACACGGGTTTTCAGATGATTTCTTGATGGTACTTAGCTATTATACAGATATTCATTTTCTAAAGTTAAGAACGCAGTATCCTTAGCATTTAAAACACTTAAAGAGTTAGAGATGACATTGCATACATGTGCATGCATACTAGAGCTATTATATCACATATGGACACGCATGTTGTGGTGCATTGCGTGCATTCTTACGATTGCCTTATTAGATGTTATATTTACTCACGAGCTGGCAACTCACCCCCGTTGTGCCACAGTGTCTTGCAGGTCGGACCCGTCAGTCTTGTAGCGGCGGGATATCTTATCATCAGTTCCTTTTGCTCAGACTCGCGACATCGCCCGTAGGTGGGTTGCGAGCACACTTTATTTCTTTTTGCTTTATCATTATATCTAGTATACTCCATCTACCACTTTATATTGTATATGTGACCTAGTGGTGAGACTGAGAGATTGGTATATTTGTGGTTTCTTTTGGGTCGAGCTCACTTGAGCCGGCGTTGTGTTTTCTGATATTTTGCGTTTCTTTTATGCTCTTTTCTTGATATTGCTATTATATTGCATGTGGTTGTGATCCGCCTTGGGCGAAGAGCTAGCTCCCGCTTGGGGATGCCATTTTTATGATTACATGTTATATATATTTTGTTGTACCCATTTTGGGGGATAGAAATTACAAGGGAAACTCTGCCGAAATTTTCAGAAATTTATGATGTTTTTAAAAAGGGATTCTTGCAACTTAATTGATTTGAAAATCGTTTTCATTAAAGGTTTTCCTTCACTCTCTTTTGATTTTGGTTTAGATTTTTCTGGGCTTTGGCTGACTTAGGATACGTTACGCCTTTAGACGTCTCGTAATCTAAGTGCCAGTCACGTTCCGTACTTTCGGGTCGAGACAGGTACGCAAACAGGTACAACCAATATATGAATCTGTGCAAAGAATAGATAAGTGTGAGGCATGGGGTGAAATATGTCATTTCCACGGAAACCTGACATCGTGGCCGGATCACAATCCATCAAGACACGCAATCCCAAATCCTCAAATCAGCCCCCAAGCTGGGCTCTCATATCATATAAGTCTCACATCTCCTCAATGTACAATATCGAATAGATCTCCTATATCCCGAATGTACAAATCATCAATCTCTTTCATATCCAATATCCAATCTCAATGAATCACCTATATCCCAAGTCGAATCTCAAAATAATTTCTAACATCCTAAATATATATATATATGCAGAAATAAATATGATGGGGGCAATACACATATATTAGCGTCCCATTCCACTAATATTGGTGTAAGGGTATATATAACAACGGCTAAATCCCCTGTTATATATACAAAGTTATTAAAAGAAATATCATGAAAACCAATGTGCCAAGCATCGACACAGAAATCCTGATCACGTATCATACGCTATCCCGAAAGCACGAGTGCCTAGCTCTGACCCTAGCCTTCCGACGTAGGCATACGTACATGACTCCCAGCGGTGTCACCGTGATCCCCCGCCGAGTCATGGGTACTGTCACCCGTAGGTACTCGCCCGCCTCCAGGCTCAATCGGCAAAATCCATCGATATTCTTGCCGAGGGGAACCATACCGGGCCCCACCATGTACTCTCATACAGCAACCACACCTCGTATGGAGTATATAATCAGCACCGATAAAACTCATGGTGGACGCGCAAATATCATCTCAAGGAAACTGGGTTTTTCAATGTATGCATAATTTCATGAACTCCCACGGTTCCCAAATCCAGAAAACACCATGTAAAATCCAAATAAACAATGAGAAAATCCAGGAACAAATAAATGCGATATATCTGAATATGAGCATATAAATGAGAACATGTAGCTGAAACCAGATGTATGCAAAATCAATAAGGTACAGCCAAGTATAGGTATCTACCTATAAGTAAAATATGTGCATGGTATACCTGTAGCTGTATCGCAAGGTGTATATGTACCTATCACTAATGGTAAGATACACTACAGGTATACCGATAAGCTAGATGTCATGTGTGATAAGCAATAGAACCTATAAGAGGTTGTGTGTAACATGGCAATTATTGACGGTGTGTGTGTAGCATACAATCCGTTCTCGTGCAACATGAACCGTCAATAATATGTGCAGTGTCCTACGGCTGCTAGTCACATTATAGCTATATCAAGGAAATAAAGTAAAGGCGCAATTCTAACAATGACGTAGAATATGCGACAGGTATTGAATCCTAGCCCAGACGCATAACGCCATGCGGGCGATTCCCCTGTAGATATTAAATCTACTCACCTACGCCCCACGCTAGGTGAATACTACCATCTGCTCCACCCTGTAGCCGTGTCCGTAGTCCCTGCCTGCAAACCTGTAAATAAGACATGGAAATTATATATAAGCCAAATATTCCGTGAAACGTGATATCGAACCAAAACGAGAAACTCGCGTCGCGAACTAAACTCGCGTGTGCACGATACGCTAAAACGTGTGTGTACGCGTCTAAAACCATTGCGACACGCCGCGATACGCTGGATCACATAACCCACTCACGTATCGTGCGTATCGCGCAAACACAATGGACACCAAAAACGATATATAGTCCCAGATTTTCTTACAGGTAAAATCTTACAAAACTAGACATGCCAAAGCACTAGACAACCCTACAGACAACCCTAGCCAAGACCCCAACACCCCAGCCCCCTACTTGGCCGCAATTTGCGGCCAAATACATTAAATATGCGGCCTGGGTAGGGAAATAAGGGTTCGTGTTTTGGTAGTAGTGTCTATACCTAGTGTACATGCCTCAGTTTCCTCAGTTTGTCCTGAAGGGTCTGGGTTAAAAGCAGATCACAGAATGTCACAATGTCGCATTAAAACACCAATTTTGCACAATAGCAAACCCTATGGTATTTTAGTGAAATCTGGGTCAATTCTCAGTTAAGGTGACCTTAATTACACTTAAATAGGTAGGGTTAACTAACACAATCACCACTTAATCAACATTCCGCACCATTCACCACAATCTAGCACTAACTAGCTATTAAACACAAACCGAAGCTAATCAATGCACAACTCAAGAAAACTAGGAATTTAGGTCAAGAAATTATACCCTAATGGACCCTAGAGAGCAGGAGAGGAAGTGAATGTGGGAAGAAGAGCTTCTGCAAGTGCTGGGGTTCCTGTTGCTGCTGCTTGTCTCTGCTGCTGCTGCTCTCTGCTGTTGCTGCTGCTTGCTTGTTGCTGATGCTGATGCATTCAGCTGTTGCTATTGCTTGCTCGAGCTGCTGTTGAAGCTTCTGCTGTTGCTGGAGCTTCTCGTGCTGCTGCTGTTGATGCTGCTCTGCTGCTGATGTTGCTGAAGCTGGAGCTGCTGTTGCTGCTTCTTGCTGCTGCTTCTGCTGAGCTGCAGCTGGGGCTGAGTGAGTATGGGTGTGAGTGTGTGATAACTTGAGTGAGTGAGAGAATGAGAGAAGTGATAAGAGTAAATGAGAGGCAACAAAATGATAGCATCAAGTGTCAACCCTCTCCCTCTCTCTTCATTTAATACAAGCATGGCCTTTGCCATGATGCCCATTCTCACTCTTTCTCTCTCTCACCAAGGTCAACACAAGAAAGTCAAATTTAAACCCCCTTTTTAAATTCATTTTCCATTTTAAAACAACCATCATGCTTAAAACCCCTAACACTTAAAACAAAACTATAAAACTAGATTAGGGAAAATGGTTAGTTAACCATGATTGCTAATCATGGTTAAACCCCCAAAACAACCCTAGTTACATGCACAAGTGTGTGCAAGGCTAGGAAAAATCTAATAAAATACTCAATAAATAGGATAAAATAATTAAAAACCATATTGGTAAACTCTTTAGTAAAAACCATGTATAAAAATATAATTAGCTACAAAACACATTCTAAGGTGTTACAATCTCCTCCCTTAAAAGAAATTCATCCCCGAATTTAAAAAAAAATATACTATACGTACCTTCAAAGAGAAGATTATGACTCTCAAATCTTGCTCGCAGCCTCCCAAGTGATTATCTCACTTTTACGGCTACGCCCAAGAAAAACCCTTCACAGAACGCAAGACCCTTGACCGATGTTCCTCCACCTGCCGAGCTATTAACACAATGGCTGCCGGTGAGCGAAACGATCGTGTCCAAGCCAAATGGTCTGGTGCCAAATTATGTGAGAATGGTCATGAAGGTAATTGTAAAGCATCATCACAAGGAATACGGGGTGAAAATCCAATAATCTGGGTGGAAGAGCCAAATTAAAGGCAACGAAACTAACTCGCTTATAGGATCTCAGAAGGACCTAAATCCTGGGACAAGCTTCCCAAAATCCAACACGTCATTCATCGGAAAGTCCGTAGGAATACATGATCTTGTCCCTGCGAACTCGAGTCTATGGCTAACACAGTCGGCATAAGACCTCAGTTCGCAATGGACAATTCCCATCCTGACCTAACACAACTGGACCATCTCCGAAGTCTCTAGACTAGCTGGAGTCCAAAGTCCTACTTACGCAGAGTCAGAAAAACAACAGACTGGTGATCGACATGACCTAACCCCTAAACCTAAAGGTGGCCTGTTAGAGTGTCTCCTGATAACAGTTATCGAAGGAGAACCCCAACGATGGCGAGTGACGACCCCCAACTGCTGACAACAATCAAAACAAACACACCACTTAACAAGAAATAACTGAGCACATTGAGTATAACCGGACGACAAGAATCCGAATGGAGTCATACCCTGACTAAACTTGGGTAGAAACCATAACGAAATTCGTGGAGATCTGCTCCCACTCCTACTTCGGAATGGTTAAAGATTGCAACTCTCCAGCCGGTCTCAGATGCTCGACCCAAGCACACAACAAGACAGACACCTTGAAACAAAACCTGAAACTTCTCTTTACATCCCTGTCCACCCGTAACTATCTCACAAGTCAAGCTAAATGTTGGTGGAACTTGAATGCATACAGAGAGTTGATAGATGTGCATGTTCTAGGATTACACGTCTCTACCCGATGATACCAGGTACACAAACGCGCCCCTAACTTAGCACACCATTGTCACAAATCAAGGTCTCCGAATCATTACCCAGCCGAGTATGCTCAAGTATCACTGACGAACGAGCATGGGCAGGCAGTGTCTCGCAAAAACGATTAAGGAAGAGTGGTCGGGCGCGAACATGAGCAAGCTGTCCCCTCCGTAGAGACGAACTTAAGCTGTACTCAACGATCACACAAGAACTGTAAATCTGCAGAAGACTATCACAACAATCAAAATCCGCTGCAGGAAGATGTACGTTAAGCTCTGGTGGTCCGTGAAAATCTGACATGACTCTCGAACAAGCAGTGTCTCCAAATCTCCAACACAAAACCACCGCGGCCATCTCCAGATCATGAGTAGAATATCCTTCTCATACTTCCTCCAAATGCAGGGAAGCGAAAGCGATAACTCTATAGTGTCACCTCAGTACACACTCGAGCCCACTCAAGAAACATTACAGTTAACAACAAAATCGCCCGAACCAAAAACAAAGAAAGAACTGATGCAGATAATTAACAGAATCTTCAACTGTTGAAAACTCCGCACACATGCCTCAGTCCACAGAAAAGAAACCTCCTTTCCGGTCCATTCAGTCGACGGTGCAGCACTACTCTAGCAATCCTGCATGAAACGGCGGTAAAATCTGCTAAGCCCAACAATCTGCAGATCTCCGTCCTGCACACATGTCTGGACCTAAGCTGTACGGTCACGATCTCCCTCGGAACCATACGAAACCGTCTCCCGTGACTGCAAGACCTAGGAGTCAGACAAAACAAGCCTGAAGAAACACTCCAAGAATCTAGCGAACCACTGGGACTCTCCCAGTATCTGCAACAAATCCTCAAGTGCTACTCCTGTCCCTCAAGACACGTTAAATAGACCAGAATGTCGTAAATAACACAACAATGACTGGTCGAGGAACGGCCTGCAGAAATCTGGTTCATCACATCTACAAATACTGCTAGGGCATCAGTGAATCCAACGACTCACTAAAACACACCAGGCCCGTAGCACGCACAAGGCAGTCTTCGGAATGTCATCACTCCGAATCCGCAGTAATGATGACCTGATCCCAAGCAAACTTAGAAAATGTCTCGCACTCTGGAGCTGATCGAAGAAATCGTCAATGCCAGGTAAGGGATACCTATCCACACCGTAAGCCGGTTCAATTGACGATCCGTCGATACACAACCCTAAACTGCCATCTTCCTCCTCGACGAACAGAAATAGGAGCTTCCAAAAGCGAAACACTCAGACGCACAAACTCCCCAAACCATAACTCTGCAGCTGATCCTTAAGATCCCTAAGCTTCGCCGGCTTGTCCGGAACAACGTTGGAAAAACTCTCGCACGAAAGGAACCCGGTCCAACAATCCCACTATGGCTCCGGTATCACGAATGAACGCCAAGAATCCACGACATCTCCTCAGTATCCGACTAGCGAAAAAGGCTGAATTCAAGCTGTGAGAGGCGGCACAACTATCAACCTGCACAACAAGAACTGACTTGCCGGGGAAAACAAAACCTCACTTGTTTCCTCACGGTAGTCCACAAACGCCTAGCACGTAGTTAACCAGTCCGTGCCCAGGAGAACGTCAAATCCAACATCTCTAGAAGGACCAAAACGACGGACGAATCTATATCTCCTATCAATTGGCACACAACTGAAATACGTGTCGCGCAACAAAAGAATCGCCGACAGAAGTTAACAAAACTACGACTAATCTTCCCAACCATGGTACAAGCATGAAAAACAAACGAATACATGAAAAGAACATATAAATCAAGGGTACCTGAAAAATCCACATTGGACGTCTGCGCGTCCCGATGAGTAGAAGCAAACTCCTGTGTCTGCCTTCTACTCGCAGCTGGATGAACTCCTCTGGTAGACTGAGCCCTCTGAGCAAATCTTCCACGTCCACGGCCTCTCTGAATACGACTCTGACGAGGTGCTAAGGAACAATCCGTGACGAAGTGCTGAAGGCTTCCGCATCGAAAACATCCACGCGCTGACAGCTGACCATCCTGGGGATGAGAGCTGAACGACTGTCCTCGTTCTAAGCCTCTGCTACTCCCACGACGGCCACGAAATCTGTCTCGATGACCAAACCTCTGTCTCTGGGCTGGTACACTGGTACGAGTCCTCCACTGTCCTGGAACTCTCTGAGCCTCTGGAATATGTGCCTCGTCAACTGGAGCTGCAACCACTGGTGCTATGTAGGTGACGGACTGCTGCATGCTGATCGTAAGTGACAACTGAGTAACCGGGGTGACAACCTCCTGTCGTAGCTCCCGAACGACATCAACCAATGAACTCATCGTCTGGCGGAAGTCCTGCATCTCCGCCAAAAGTCTATCAATGGTATAAGTAGTAGGCCGATCCGTCTGCACCTGTGCAACTAGAGTGCCATCCTGGTCAGTACTCGTCTCACCCGAGCCAACTCTGACCTCGGCCCTCGCTGCATCACTCTGAGTCCCCATAGTCATCGGCGGCAAGGCTATAAATAGATATAAGATTCGATGAGAATAAGTAATCGAATCTTAAGGATATGAATCATCAAGGAAGGAATTTCAAGCAAAATTGTACTTAGGTTACTTAATGCAAAGCACCGCATCGTGGGTATGCTGCAGACATACACACACTACGTTACTCTGCTTAAGCTACCTACTCCATCATACTAAGGTCATCCGACACTCCGAAAGGTAAAACCTAGTGCTCTGATACCAACTTTTTCACGACCAAAAATTGGCCCGTGACGGCCCTAATACTACGCAACGCCAAAAGACGTAACGCAGTAAAAGAAAGCCAAAACCCAGAAATCTAATACCAAGAAAATACGGAAAAGATAATATAAGTTTTTGAAACATTTGAAATCGCAACCCAAATTCTTTAAAAGTCCTACTTTCTTTCTTTAAAATTTTGGCAACACCCCATTTTGTAAAAACTAGCCAAGATGAATACAACAAAATATACGACGCCGTAGCGAAGAAATAAAGACAATAGGGAGAAATCTGTATATAAAAGACATCAAATCCACAATAATACACAATAACGTCCTCACCAAATCTCTAAGTCAACAATACAATAGTAGATGGAGAGTACAAAATACAACGAATGTACAATATGAAATACAGATAATCATCTAACCTACCTAAGCAAAATGGTGTACTGTGAGCTGATGCGATATCTGTAGCAAAAGATGATAGATGAGAAGCTGAATAACCTGCCTCAACTACTCTGGGGAAAAACCTGAAACACCTGTGGCACAACGGGGGTGAGTTGCCAACTCGTGAATAGTAGATAATATATGTAGGTAATCGCAGGAATGTACGTACAGCATGAATCTAAGATATACAATTTACAGTAATAACATGTCATGTGAATGCAAGGTAATGGAAAGCACACTAGCAGGTACAATCAGTATGTGAAGCAATGATTACATGATAATAGTATGCAATAACTATGCAACAGGGATATGAAAAAGTAGATATGCAACTATCATAAGGGTACGCTAACAGGTACAACCAATATATGAATCTGTGCAAAGAATAGATAAGTGTGAGGCTTGGGGTGAAATATGTCATTTCCACGGAAACCTGACATCGTGGCCGGATCACAATCCATCAAGACACTCAATCCCAAATCCTCAAATCAGCCCCCAAGCTGGGCTCTCATATCATATAAGTCTCACATCTCCTCAATGTACAATATCGAATAGATCTCCTATATCCCGAATGTACAAATCATCAATCTCTTTCATATCCAATATCCAATCTCAATGAATCACCTATATCCCAAGTCGAATCTCAAAATAATTTCTAACATCCTAAATATATATATATATATATATATGCAGAAATAAATATGATGGGGGCAATACACATATATTAGTGTCCCATTCCACTAATATTGGTGTAAGGGTATATATAACAATGGCTAAATCCCCTGTTATATATACAAAGGTATTAAAAGAAATATCATGAAAACCAATATGCCAAGCATCGACACAGAAATCCTGATCACGTATCATACGCTATCCCGAAAGCACGAGTGCCTAGCTCTGACCCTAGCCTTCCGACGTATGCATACGTACATGACTCCCAGCGGTGTCACAGTGATCCCCCGCCGAGTCATGGGTACTGTCACCGGTAGGTACTCGCCCGCCTCCAGGCTCAATCGGCAAAATCCATCGATCTTCTTGCCGAGGGGAACCATACCGGGCCCCACCATGTACTCTCATACGGCAACCACACCTCGTATGGAGTATATAATCAGCACCGATAAAACTCATGGTGGACGCGCAAATATCATCTCAAGAAAACCGGGTTTTTCAATGTATGCATAATTTCATGAACTCCCACGATTCCCAAATCCAGAAAACACCATGTAAAATCCAAATAAATAATGAGCAAATCCAGGAACAAATTAATGCGATATATCTGAATATGAGCATATAAATGAGAACATGTAGCTGAAACCAGATGTATGCGAAATCAATAAGGTACAGCCAAGTATAGGTATCTACCTATAAGTAAAATATGTGCATGGTATACCTGTAGCTGTATCGCAAGGTGTATATGTACCTATCACTAATGGTAAGATACACTACAGGTATACCGATAAGCTAGATGTCATGTGTGATAAGCAATAGAATCTATAAGGGGTTGTGTGTGACATGGCAATTATTGACGGTGTGTGTGTAGCATACAATCCGTGCTCGTGCAACATGAACCGTCAATAATATGTGCAGTGTCCTACGACTGCTAGTCACAGTATAGCTATATCAAGGAAATAAAGTAAAGGCGCAATTCTAACAATGACGTAGAATGTGCGACAGGTATTGAATCCTAGCCCAGACGCATAACGCCATGCGGGCGATTCCCCTGTAGATGTTAAATCTACTCACCTACGCCCTACGCTAGGTGAATCCTACCATCTGCTCCACCCTGTAGCCGTGTCTGTAGTCCCTGTCTGCAAACCTGTAAATAAGACATGGAAATTATATATAGGCTAAATATTCCGTGAAACGCGATATCGAACCAAAACGAGAAACTCGCGTCGCGAACTAAACGCGTGTGTGCACGATACGCTAAAACGTGTGTACGCGTCTAAAACCATCGCGACACGCCGCGATACGCTGGATCACAGAACCCACTCACATATCGCGCAAACACAACGGACACCAAAAACGATATATTGTCCCAGATTTTCCTACTGGTAAAATCTTACAAAACTAGACATGCCAAAGCACTAGACAACCCTACAGACAACCCTAGCCAAGACCCCAACACCCCAACCCCCTACTTGGCCTCAATTTGCGGCCAAATACATTAAATCTGCGGCCTGGGTAGGGAAATAGGGGTTCGTGTTTTGGTAGTGGTGTCTATACCTAGTGTATATGCATCAGTTTCCTCAATTTGTCCTGAAGGGTCTGGGTTAAAAGCAGATCACAGAATGTCACAATGTCGCATTAAAACACCAATTTTGCACAATAGCAAACCCTATGGTATTTTAGTAAAATCTGGGTTAATTCTCAGTTAAGAGGACCTTAACTACACTTAAATAGGTAGGGTTAACTAACACAATCACCACTTAATCAACATTCCGCACCATTCACCACAATCTAGCACTAACTAGCTATTAAACACAAACCGAAGCTAATCAATGCACAACTCAAGCAAACTTGAAATTTGGGTCAAGAAATTATACCCTAATGGACCCTAGAGAGCAGGAGAGGAAGTGAATGGGGGAAGAAGAGCTTCTGCAAGTGCTGGGGTTCCTGTTGCTGCTGCTTGTCTCTGCTGCTGCTACTCTCTGCTGTTGCTTCTCCTTGCTTGTTGCTGATGCTGATGCATTCAGCTGTTGCTACTGCTTGCTCGAGCTGCTGTTGAAGCTTCTGCTGCTGCTGGAGCTTCTCGTGCTGCTGCTGTTGATGCTGCTCTGCTGCTGATATTGCTGAAGCTGGAGCTGCTGTTGCTGCTGCTTGCTGCTGCTTCTGCTGAGCTGCTGCTGGGGCTGAGTGAGTATGGGTGTGAGCGTGTGATAACTTGAGTGAGTGAGAGAATGAGAGAAGTGATAAGAGTAAATGAGAGGCAACAAAATGATAGCATCTAGTGTCAACCCCTCTCCCTCTCTCTTCATTTAATACAAGCATGGCCTTTGCCATGATGCCCATTCTCACTCTCTCTCTCTCTCACCAAGGTCAACACAAGAAAGTCAAATTTAAACCCCCTTTTAAATTCATTTTCCATTTTAAAACAACCATCATGCTTAAAACCCCTAACACTTAAAACAAAACTATAAAACTAGATTAGGGAAAATGGTTAGTTAACCATGATTGCTAATCATGGTTAAACCCCCAAAACAACCCTAGTTATCATGCACAAGTGTGTGCAAGGCTAGGAAAAATCTAATAAAATACTTAATAAATAGGATAAAATATTTAAAACCCAAATTGGTAAACTCTTTAGTAAAAACCATGTATAAAAATATAATTAGCTACAAAACACATTCTAAGGTGTTACAGTAGCGTGTATCATCAAGTATGACACAAAAAAGAAAACACAAATAATATATATCACATATATATTAAGTGTGCACATGTGAGAAAAGAAAAGTATAAGTGAGCAAATATTAGTTAATGTAAATTAACATATCAAATATACAATTATACATTAAATTATCAAATCAACATTTGATTTAATAATCCGGTTATATTTCATATAACCGACTAATATAATATGAATCAACTTATCGAATCAATACTTGATTCGATAACCCTGCTATATCACATATAACCGACCGATATCGCATATTGGGAGAATAGAATATGTTATCACATACACGCATTAATCTCGGTCCCGCACATATCACATATGTGCTCCTACTTCATTTTTCCTGAGCCAGTAAACCTCTGTGTAGGACTCTAAAGACTCGTCAGTACGCCGGCAGTAGGTGATGATCATATCAAGCACCCACAAGTCGTCAGCGGTACTAGCTGGACGTAACGGCTACTCGGGTATTGAACGATCAGAAGATCAACAAGCAAGCCTGCTCATACTCCTGTAAAGCCTGTCAGTAACACTACCGTACAGTCCGGTCACTTTGTCTGATATTTCGCATATCCAGTCTAATGGTGGTAAATGTCAGACCACAGTAACCGATATGTCGTGCCGATGTAAGGCTTATAACGGGTCGAGAAACTACTGATAACACTTACCAGTAGATCACCGTATCAGCGCTTGCCAGGGACTTCCTGTTATAGCCAATCGAGCACAGCGCAACATCAACCACCAATACCGGGAGAGACGAAACCCCTCCTATCGCTCATTGCCTCCATGTGATTCGGGACTGTACCTAAAAGCCACCGTTTAGCACGTTCACTTAAACGTGGTAAGGTGGAAATCAAAGCACAGTGGGAATCATACAAGACTCTATAACGATCTCGGGTCTACAGATTAACATGTACCAGTGTCACCAGAAAACTGCTATCTGACGATATGTATAATACCAACTAGGAGTTCTCGGCGATTCCATTCAGTGTAACCAGTCTCCACTGAGCACCCGTATACCATCTTTGATGTCAAACACCAATGGATGTGGGATCATCCATGGCCCATCATATGGGTCACGAAGCATATACGCTAGTCTACTGTAGAATATCGATTCCCTGTCTCGATATACCCTCGACTAGGAACAATTAGAGGATGTACTTGTAGGCTACCATGGCCCTACTAGTATGATCTCCATCATAGTCCTAGTAGTCAAGTATACATTCTAAGGGCTTTATCAACATGTGAGAGCAAGACAGCATCACAATACAAATCTACATGTTAAGACAAAGAGCAACCAGGTAGCATACTATCATGTCGAGCAAGAAAGTCCTCTCTATATATGTCCAAGCATCCACTATAATATACATCATATGTACAATAATGGCCTCTAGGGCATACACATAACTAACAATCTCCCACTTGCACTAAGGCCAATTGTTGTTGTATCTCATACCCAACACCCCAAAGAGTCTCTCAAATTATATCTGGGATATGCCTTCTTGAGTGGATCCGCCGTATTGTTCTTCATGTCAACTCTCCTGACCTCGATCTTCCGCGATCAACTATCTCCCAGATCAGGTGATACCGCCTCATAATATACCTGGATCGCTGAAAGTACCTGGGTTCCTTCGCCAAAGCCACTACTCTATTATTATCACAACACAAAGGTATTGGATGCTCGATGGACGGAACCACTCCAAGTTGGTTTATGAACTTCTTCATCTAGACAGCCACTTTGGCAACGATGTATTCAGCCTCCATCATCGAGCCTGCCTTGTTTTCTTGCTTGGAACTCTTCCAACAAACCGCCCTTCCATTGAGGATAAAGACAAATCCCGAGACCGACTTAGAGTCGTCCTTATAACACTTGAAGCTCGAATCAGTAAAGGACTCCACTTGGAGTTCACCGTTACCATACACCAAGAATATCTCTTTAGTCCTTCTCAAATACTTGAGAATGTTCTTCACAGCTGTCCAGTGACTCTCTCCTGGATCTGTTTAATACCTACTCACTACACTTAGTGATTATGCCACATCGGGTCTGGTACATAACATCGCGTACAGGATAGAGCCTACTGCCAAAGTATAGGCTATCCCTTGCATGCGAGCTCTCTCCAAATCAGTCTTGGGAGACATCTCTTTGGAGAGTGAGTCCTATGATCGTGGTAAAATTCCCACGCTTGGAATCTTTCATACTAAACCTCTTTAATATGGTTTCAATGTATCTGGATTGGGACAATCCCAGTATACGTTTAGATTTATCTTTATTGATCTTAACCCCCAAAATGTATGGGGCATCACCTAGATCTTTCATTGAGAATCTATGTGATAAGAAGAGCTTGATCGAGTGCAGTATAGGAACATCATTTCCTATCAAGAGTATGTTATCCACGTAAAATACGAGGAAGACAACCTTACTCTCTGCCACCTTTTTGTATATACAAGATTCATCTACGTTTTTTGATGAAGTCAAACTCTTTGACTACCACATCAAAACAGATGTTCCATCTCCGCGATACCTGCTTTAACCCGTAGATCGTTTTAAGCAGCTTGCAAACCTTTCCGCTGCTCCCACTGTTTACGAAGCTCTCTGGCTGAGTCATGTACACGCACTCTTCTATATCACTATTTAGAAAGGCGGTCTGAACAACCATTTGCCAGATTTCATAGTCATGGTATGCAGCGATGGCAAGTAGGATCCGGATGGACTTAAGCATAGCCACTGGAGATAAAGTTTCATCATAATCCACACCTGGTCGTTGACGAAAACCTTTTGCAACATGTCTAGCTTTGAAAGTCTCAACTTTTCCATCTACACCAAGTTTCTTCTTAAAGATCTGTTTGCTCCCAATGGGTTTTACCTTTTCAGGAGCAACTTTCAAAGTCCATACTTTGTTGGTGTGCATGGATTCCATCTCAGATCGCATTGCATCTAGCCATTTCACAGAGTCCCCACTCGTAATGACCTTCTCGAAGCTAGTTGGGTCATCATATTCCATGATGCAATCCTTGCTTCCACCATCAATGAGAAAACCGTAGTATCTCTCAGGTTGATGAAGAATCCTACTAGATCGGAGGAAATGCTGAGGTTTGTTGGGAACTACTGAATCCTCTAGTTTCCCCAAATCTTCTGTTGCAGTTTGTGTAGCTGGAACTTCTTCCAGTTCTACCTTATTGCCACTAATTTATTTCATAAGAAAAACCTTTTCTAAAAAGGTGGCATGTCGAGAAACAAACACCTTTTGTTACTCGGAGTGGTAGAAGATATACCCTCGGGAATGTTTGGGATATCCAATAAACTTGCACAGAACAGACCTTGCCTTGAGCTTGTCTAGATTTTGAGTCTTCACATAGGCCGGACAACCCCATATCTGAATAAAATTAATATATGGCCTCTTCCTATTCTATATCTCATATGGAGTGGTAGGCACTGATTTGGTTGGAACTCTATTCAATAAGCATGCTGCTGTCTCAAGCGCATAACCCCAAAAGGAAATAGGTAACTCAGCGGTGCTCATCAAAGAGCGCACCATATCTAATAGGGTAAGATTTCTCCGTTCCGATACACCATTGTGTTGTGGTGTATACGGAGGAGTAAGCTGAGAGAGAATCCCATTCTCTTTTAGATAGTCCAGGAACTCATTGCTCAAGTATTCTTCTCCTCGATCAGATCGTAGGATTTTAATACTTTAACCCGTCTGGTTCTCGACTTCATGCTTATATTCTTTGAATTTCTCAAAAACTTCAGGCTTGTGTTTCATCAGGAATACATGTCTGTATCTTGAGAGATCGTCAGTGAATGTAATGAAGTACGAGGAACCATTCATGGCATGTGTAGACATGGGACCACATACATCACTATGTATCAGTCCCAAGAGTTCCGTAACTCTTTCTCCGTTCCAGTAAACGGAGTTTTGGTCATATTTCCTTTAAGACATGACTGGCAAAGTTTCATAAGATGAAAATTCGAACGGATTTAAATATCCATCCTTATGTAACTTAGCTAATCATGTCGCATTGATATGACCAAGTCTACAATGCCACAAGAAGGATTCGTTCATTTTTGAACTCTTCCTCTTGTGTGTGTTTTGTACATAAAGAACCGTGGTTTGATTTAGATCGTATATGCCATTATTTAACGAGCCTGATCCAATCAACTTTTGATTCAGGAAGATGTTCATAACATTATCCTGTACTACAAAATTATATCCTTCTTTACTTAATAAAGAAACTGATATAAGATTGCATATCAGGGTCAGTATGTAATAGCATTCGTTCAGAATAAATGTATTACCATTTGGTAATACAAGGTGATATTCGCCAACTGCTTTGGCTTCAACATTTGTACTATTCGCTACTCTTACGGAATGATCACCCATCCCCAGTTCTCTACCTTTTCTAAGCCCATGTAACATATTACATATGTAGGATCCCGATCCAGTATCTAATATCCAGGTCGTAGAGTGCCCTGAGAAACAGTTCTCTATAACTAACACACCCGAATAAGATGCATCAACATGCTTATTCTTCGTTTGGGCGGCATGGGAATCCGGATATGTCCCTATTCCCTGCTCATTCTTATAACAATTATAAGAAAGAACAAAACCAATGTTCCCCTGCTCAGTATAAAAAGCGTGTTCGGTCAATACATCCATATTATTATTTTGATTAAGACCTGACATGGTCGCTACCTGGAGATAGAGAGAAGAAATCACTTTAGCGTATGCTCTTGCAAGATTAGATTGGTTATTATCTTGTCTAATCAGGATGGCTCCAACTGTTTTTATCATATCTTCCTTCAAACACTAAAAGGTAAGACTGGTCGGGGTTAATTACACCTTACAAGTTCGCCAATCTTTCTGCCAGGCCAGTGTCGGTACTTTGAGGGTGGTTCCCCGTGCTTACGCACGGACCTAATTAAAATAAAACTCGTTTTCCTAGGGGCGTAACCCCGTTAACACCTTTCTAGACACCTACTTGATCGGCTAATTGTGATGTGTAAAACTCTCCCAGGAGTAACTCTTACTCTTAGTGGGTTCTCATAGAAGTTATGAAATCTCATTACAAATTTCAACACTTGAAATTCCCGATAATAGTTTTTACCCCTAGCGTCCTATGACCTTGACGGAGGCCAAACTACCCATAAGGCGCTAGTCAAGTTCAACCCGTTCATTTCTTGATTGAATTAAACCCACCCGCACAACCCTTGACGGAGGCCAAACAACGCCGTACGAATACCCTAATCCAATCGCATCTCATGCTACAGATAAGTACTAATCAGCTACCGTACACTACGCCTTGTCGGAGGCCAAAATACCGTAGCACGAATACTAAATATTATTTATCTTAAATGTTGGAGGGCTGCGTCAGGTTTTTACAAAAACCTTTTGCGTAATGAACTTGATATCGTTGTAGAAACAAGTGATTTTGAAAATGAGTGTTTTTGAGGCTTTTACTAGTTTCTCTAAAGAGGTCACTCTCGGTGAAGAGATCTCGGCTCTTTCCTTATCGAATAAGGTACAGGATATTTCACAAATACCACTATGCAAAGCAAGAACTATAGAAGTAATCAAAAACAAAACCGAGTGAGTTGTAGCATCTGCTATCTTTTGCTAAAGAGGTCACTCTCGGTGAAGGGATCTCGGCTCTTTCCTTATCGAATAAAGTGTTGGATATTCTACAAGGAATACTTCTATGCAAAGCAAAAACTAGAGCTACCCTTTTTGAAAATTTGATTCTACAACATCTTTTAGGTTTTTTTTCTTTCATTAATCTCATTAATGAAGTCCCATCATTTATGCTTCCTATGCATCACATAAGAAACGAAAATACAACGTACGCTTATGCCATCCGCATTCGCCATAGTGTCCCATTATGCACCGTTAGGTTACTTAACTAACGGCATAGCTGGACGGGACTAGCGCGGGTGTAAGCAACGTTTATTATATATCATATATATAATAGTAAAGTATTCGTCTCAAGCATATAAAGTGATCACATCACAGAATATCAGCAGTAGAATATAACATATGAAATATTGGATATACTAGGAATTAAGTGTTTTAAATTAAGCCAGTATAAAACACGGATTCCACGGTCGCAATGAATAGCCAAACCCACATCCCTAGACCCCTACGAGAGCGGCAAGCAATCCTACCAATTTTAGAGTTAGGAGACCCGGTCTCGATTCCTCGAGATGGTCTCCCACTGGACTTTAGAACCCGGTTACTTGTGCTCCCCTCCTTGGGTCTATACTAATGCGGAAAAATAAATAATATACATCGATGGTGACAACATTCTCAACCCGGAAGTGCCCCAATAAAAGAATATTACATACAATGAATTTTAAATGAATGAAAATAAAAATTCTCATCTCACATAAAACCCCCGGCAATTCAAAATACGACGATCCAATATAACATATCACAGCAACGCATAACATCATATGTCATCAATAGAAGTAAATATGCGTATCCCAATTGTCGTTGACATATAGCAACGAAACCGGTGATACACCACATATTACACTTACGGTCGCAGAAAAGAAAATGTCAAACTACAACATTTGGAATCCACAATCACCTTAGACATCATAAACCCGAAATATCACATACTTTGGATTTCATGCCTAACAATATGAATTTCAAATATTGTATCACATTCCAGAAAAAGATAGACGATGTTAAACATTCCGATCGAATCAACAAACGCCCAAAATTTCCCAAAGAGCTCAACACTTGAGCGTAGTTTAAAAATACTCAGTACATAGCACAGTACCTATGGACCAGCAGTAGAAGGGCCAACCCTTGCCTCACCTATGGCGCCGCGGAACTACCGCAAACCCTAGTGTTTGGCGGCGGTTCTTATGGTTATAGAATCGAGTTAACCATATATATATATATATTAAATCCATCTCACTTCAAACCATAGGATAATAAATATCTAGATATTTATTTTGGAGTAATGAGAGCCGTGGAAAATTAACTCATGGTTAATGCAAGGTTATGTGAAGAATGAAGAATAAATCTCAACCATGAATTAATTCTATATGCATTAACTCAAAAATAATTATATAGATAAATACATGTGAATCATTAACTATGATACAATGTATGCATGTATGTGTGCATGTGCATCAACATAAACATATGCATACATGCATGCATACAGAAAAGAAACGGGTTTAATAAAGAAATGAGCTAAAAGTCAAATGTTAAATCAACACTTGATTTAACAAACCGGTCATATCACATACGACCCAACTAATAGAAAAACTCCCGATTAATATACAGTATCACATACATGTATTTAATCGGGTCCCCGTGGATATCTCATATGCACACCACATCTTTTCGCCTGAGCAAGGAAACTCCTGTGTGGGATTCTCAGACTCGTCAATACGCCGGCAGTAGGTGATGATCATATCAAACACCTACAAGCCGCAAGCGGTTAGCTAACCGTAACGGCCACCACGATATTGAGCGACCAGAAGAAAAACCAGCGAAGCAGTAAAAACTCCCGTCGAGCTAACTGGCAACACTTACTGTACAGTCCGGTCTCTTCGTCAGATATGCTGCATATCGAGTCTAGGGATGGTATCGTTGACCCCAATAACTCAATAATTCATGTCGGTGTATGGATCATAATAGATCGAGAAACTACTGACAACACTTATCAGTAAATCTCAGCAGCCCTGGCCAGGGACTTCCTGTTATAGCCAATATAGCATAGCACAACATTCTGGGAGAGATGAAACCTTCTTGTCGTTCATTGACTCCATGTGCCTCGGGACTGTACCCAAATTCCACCTGTTTGCACGACTCAGTAGAGCCATGGTATGGTGGAGATCAAAGTACAGTGGGAGGACACACAAGACTCTATGACGATCTTGGGTCTACAGACTAACCCGCACCAGTGTCACCTGAGAACTGCTATCCGACGATAGATATAATACCACATAGGATTTCTCGACGAGTTCGTTCAGTGTACCCAGTCTCCACTGAGCACCCGTATACAATCTTTGGTGTCCCCACACCATATGGATATGGGATCATCCATCGCCCATCAAATGGGACAAGAATGGTTACGCTAGTCTACTCTAGAATATCGATGCCCCGTCTCGATACACCCATGACTAGGAACAGTTAAAAGGATATGCTTATAAACTATATGTGTCCCACTAGTATGATCTACATCATAGTCCCAGTAGTCAAGAAAATATCCTATGGGCTTTATCAACATGTACCAAATGAGTAAGATGCATGATTAAATGAACATGTCAAGATAAAGTAAACTAGATAGCATACTATCATGTCGAGTAAGAAAGTCATCTATATACATATATACATGTCCGACCATCCACTATACATATAATGGCCTCTAGGGCATACATATATCCAACAATCTCCCACTTGCACTAAGGCCAATTATTTGCGTATCTCATACCCAACGTCTCAAAAAGTCGCTCATGTTGCGGCTGTGGAAGGGCCTTGGTGAGTGGATCCGCGGTGTTATTCTTTGTATCTACTCTCTGAATCTCGATCTCATGGCGATCTACTATCTCCCGGATCAAATGATATCACCTCAGGATGTGTCTTGACTTATGATGGGACCTCGGTTCTTTGGCTAACGCCATAACCCCATTATTATCACAATACAATGGTATTGGATCAACAGTGGATGGAACTACTCCTAGTTCCGCGATGAACTTCCTCATGCAGACGGCTTCCTTGGCAGCATCATTTGCAGCAATATACTCAGCTTCGATCGTGGAGTCAGTAACGGTATCCTGTTTGGAACCTTTCCAACTAACCGTCCTTCCATTGAGGGTAAATACAAACCCTGAGATAGATTTGCTGTCATCCTTATCAGTTTGGAAGCTGGAATCGGTAAAGGCCTCCATTTAGAGATCCCCATTACCATACACAAAGAACAACTCTTTTGTCCTTCGCAAGTACTTAAGAATGTTCTTCACTGCTATCCAATGTTTCTCCCCTGGGTTGGATTGATACCTGCTTACAACAACTAGTGCATAAGCTAAATCAGGGCGAGTACATAACATTGCATACATTATAGATCCTACGGCTGAAGCGTAGGGTATAATGCTCATGTGAGCTCTCTCTTCATCAGTCTTCGGACATAAGTCTTCGGAGAGAGCGATTCCATAACAAGCAGGCAAAGAACCACGCTTAGAATCTTCCATACTAAACCTTTTTAGAATGGTGTCAATGTACTTTGATTGGGACAATCCCAATAACCTCTTGGATCTATCTCTATAGATCCTAATGCCCAAAATGCAAGAGGCATCACCCATGTCCTTCATGGAGAACCTTTGTGATAAAAATAGTTTGACCGATTGTAGTGTAGGAATATCATTTCCTATCTGGAGAATGTCATCCACATACAATACGAGGAATGTGACAGTACTCCCTACAATCTTCTTATAAATGCATGGCTCATCACATTTTTGACAAAATCTAACTCTTTGATTGTATCATCAAAGCAGATGTTCCAACTCCGTGAGGCCTTCTTTAATCCATAAATGGATTTAAGCAACCTGCATGCCTTCCCGCTGCTCCCACAGTCAATGAAGCCCTCTGGCTGATCCATATAAACGCATTCTTCGAAATCACCATTTAGAAATGCAGTTTTAACGTCCATCTACAAGATTTCATAGTCGTAGTAAGCAACAATAGCAAGCACGATCCGAATGGAATTAAGCATTGCTACTGTAGAGAAAGTTTCATCATAGTGCAATCCTGGTCTTTGACGAAAACCTTTCGCTACAAGCCTTGCTTTATAGGTCTCTACCTGTCCATCTACACCAATCTTTCTTTTAAAGATCCATTTGCACCCTACGGGTTTTATCCCAGGAGGCGCAACGTCCAAAGTCCACACTTTGTTGGTGTACATGGACTGCATTTCGGATCTCATGGCATCCAGCCACTTCACTGAGTCACCACTCGTGATAGCTTGCTGAAAACTACTAGGGTCATTATCATCCATGATGCAATCTTCTCTATCACCATTAATGAGAAACCCATAGTATCTCTCCGGTGGGCGAGAAGTTCTACTAGATCTGCGGAGCGGCTAAGATTCTTGAAGTTCTACTGCAACATCAGTTTCAACCAATTCGTCATGAGTAATTTGTGTCTTTAGAACCTCTTCTGGTTCTACCGCATTGCCATCAGTACTATTTGTAAAAATTTCATTTTCTAAAAATGCTGCATGTTGAGAAACAAACACCTTTTGTTCTTCCTTGTGGTAGAATAGATATCCATATGAATGTTTTGGATATCCCACAAATTTACACATGACCGATCGTGTCTCGAGTTTGTTTGGATTCTGCTTTTTGACAAAAGCCGGACAACCCCATATCCTATCTCTTTTAAGAGATAGTCTCTTTCCACACCATATCTCATATGGATTGGTAGACACGGTCTTTGTTGGAACCCTGTTTAAGAGATACATTGTTGTCTCCAATGCATGTCCCCAAAAGGAAAGCGATAACTCAGCATCATACATCATTGACCGTACCATATCTGATAGGGTATGATTCCTCCGTTCTGACACACCGTTGTGCTGTGGTGTGTAAGGAGGAGTGAGCTGAGAGAGAATCCCATTCTCTTTTAAGAAGTCTGAAAACTCTGTACTCAAATACACTCCACCTCGATCTGATCGAAGTTTCTTGATACTCAAGCCTGTTTGTTTTTCAACTTCAAGTTTGTACTCTTTTAATTTGTCGAAAGCTTCGGATTTATGCTTTAACAAAAGCACATGTCCGAATCTTGAGAAATCATCAGTAAAATTAATGAAGTATGAAAAACAGCCTCTAGCATGTGTGGACATTGGTCCGCATACATCACTATGTATGAGGCTTAAGAGTTCCACAGCTCTTTCTCCGTGTCCAGTAAATGGAGTTTTGGTCATTTTACCTTTGATACAGGACTGACAAGTCGCATAAGATTTATATTTAAAAGGATTTAAATATCCATCTTTATGTAGCTTGTTTAGTCTTGTTTCTTTAATATGACCAAGTCTACAATGCCAAAGAAAAGCTTCATTTATATCTGAAAACATTCTTTTATTAGTATGTTGTATATTGAAAACCGTGTGTTGGTTCAGGACATAAATACCGTTATTTAGTGTACCATACCCAATCAACTGTTGATTCAAGTTAATATTCATAATATTATTCTGCAACACAAAATGAGATCCTTTATTGTCCAACAAAAAAACGGATATTATATTACATAGCATACTAGGTACATAATAACAAGGGTTCAAAACCAAAATACAACTCGAAGGCAACCCCAGATGATACTCTCCTACGGATACAGCATGTAAATTGGAACCATTTCCAACCCGCAGGGTATGGTCACCAGTCTTCAAAACTCTACCGTTTCTCAATCCCTGCATACAATTACAGATGTGTGAACCAGAACCGGTATCTAATACCTAAGATGCAGAGTTTATAGAAAAACTGTTTTCAGTTACAAACACACCTGAAGCGGAAGCATCAGCATACTTCTTCTTCCTGAGATCAGCAAGATACAGAGCATAGTTACGTTTCCAATTTCCCGACTTGTGGCAGTAAAAACATTCTCCTTTTCCACTTCCCACGGCCCTGGATTTGTCTTTCCCCTTCGCCTTTTGAACTCCACCTTTCGGTTTGATAGGTTTCTTCTTCTTCTTTCCCTTGGCTTTGGATTTTGGGACGGAAGAGGAAGATGGCCCAGCAAGCAAAGCGGGAGTTTTCAGTTTCTTAAGCGTTCTCTCTGCACTTCTCAACATATGAGAAGTTTAGGCAATGATTTCACCAAATCATTCATATTGAAATTCCCTATGAACGGAGCAAGGGGGGAGACTGCAGAACAATATCTGTATATTGCTCATTATCCATGGTCCATCCTAGTTCCTCGAGTTCTTCTATAAGACCAATGATCTTCAAAACATGTTTTCCTACTGATGTGCCAGGTGCCATACGCATCTGAAACAACTTTTTAGATGCCTTGTATCGTAAAGTCTAAGATTGCTCTTCATACAACTCCTTTGTATGAAGAAAGATGGATTGAACATCCATCTTCTCGTGCTGCTTCTGATGTATACTGTCCACAGAAGAAAGCGTGAGGCACTTGGCCGTGTTACAATAAATATCCCATGTTTTTCGGATCTCTCTATCCGAAATAGATGATTCAAGACCTGGGACGGGTGGGACTTTGGTAGTGAGGACATATAATACTTTATCATATGTGAGTGCAATGTTCAAGTTCCTCAACCATTCTTTATAATTCGGTCATGTCAGTTTGTTTTTCTCTAAAAGAAGCTTAAGTCCCGTCATCGGTTTCTGCCATTAGGAGAGAGAAAAGAATACACTCAGTGAAATTCTCTTGCAAAGAATTAGATTGGTTATTATCTTATCTGATCGATGTCTCCCACTACTTTTATCAAATTTTCTTTCAAAACCTTAAAAGAAAACTAGCCAGGATTAATTACATTCTACAGTTTCGCTAACCGGTTAGCCAGGCCAGTGTCAGTACTTTGAGGGAGGTTCCCCGTACTTTCGCACGGACCTAATTAAAATAAACCTCGTTTTCCCAGAGGTCAAACCCCGTTGACACCTTTCTAGACACCTACTGGATTAGCTAATTGTAAACTGCAAAACTCTCCTGGGAGTAACTCTTACTCACAGTGGGATCGGGATCCAATTATCATATAGATGGTATGCAATCTCATTGCAAATTTCAACTCTTGAAACTCCCGATATGGTTTTTACCCCTAGCTGCTTATGACTTTGGCAATGGTCAACATATCATAAGTACTAGTCAAGTCCTACCCGTCATTTAGAGATTAACTAGTCCCACCCATATGATCCTTGACTATGATCAACATAATCACATGAATGTCCTAACTTATCGCATCATATGCTTTGTAGGAATACATCACTTAGCTACCGTACACTACGTCTTGAATATGATCAGCATACGTAGCACGAATACTAAGTACTCTGCTTCCTAAAATGACGGAGGGTTGCGGATGTTTTTTTTAATGAAAGCCTTTAAGGCTTTGAACTTGATCTCGTTGTAGAATCAAAAAAGTTTAGAAAAGGAGTGGCTTAAACTCCGCATCTTTTGAAACTTGCATTTTTCATTAAAAAAAAGCCGAGTGGCTTTCAAATCTGATTCTACAACATCTTTAGGTTTCTTTTTCTTTACATTAATCTTATTAATAGTCCCATCATTTATGTTCCTAAGCCATCACAGAAAAGAAAAGAAAATAGAACGTACACTTATGCCATCCACATTCGCCACAGTGTCCCGTTATGCACCGTTAGGTTACTTAACTAACGACATAGCGGGGCGGGACTAGCGCGGGTGTAAAACATAAGCAACGTTTATTATATATCATATATATAATAATAATACATTCATCTCAGATATTAAGTAATCACATCACAGAATATCAACAGCAGATGCACATATGAAAATAAAAGGATATTTAGAATGTTTGTATTCTGTATTTAGCCAACAATAGAAAATACGGATTCCACGGTCACGATGAATAGCCAAGCCCACACCCCTAGACCCTTACGAGAGCGGCAAGTGACCCTACCAATTCTAGAGTTTAGGAGACCCGGTTTCGACTCCTCCAGATGGCCTCCCACTGAACCCTAGAAGCCGGTCACTTGTGCTCTCCTCCTTGGGTCTATCATAATGCGGAAAAGTAAATAATATACAATGATGGTGACAACATGCTCAACCCGGAAGTTCCCCAAATAAAAGAATATTACATACAATTGATATTTACATGAATGAAAATAAAAACTCTCATCTCACATAACACCCCCCGTCTATTCAATCACGACAATCATGCATATCATATCTCAGCAACACATAATATCTTATATCTTCAACGTAAGAAAGTATGCGTACCCCGATTGTCATTGATGTATAGCAACGAAATCGGCGATACACCACATACTACACATATGGTCGTAGAAAAGAAATGAAAAACTACAACAATTAGAATCATAACTGCCCTTAGACAACACAAACCTGGGATATCACATTTCAAAGATTTCTTGCCCAACAATGTAAAGCTCACATTTAGATCTCAATTAAGAAAACACCTTTTCAAAAATAAGTCGGATAATTCAACAAGATTTCCGATCATACCCGAGACCGAAATGTTAGATTTACATGCAACAAACAAATTTGTAGATTCCAATTATTGTATCACATTTATATATACTAGGTGCAGTTAAAACATTCGATCGAACGATCAATCACCCAAATAATTCTCAGAAAGCGCAACACTTAAGCAATATTAAAATACACTAGAGACTGCTATAAGCACATACGGGCCAGCATAATAAGGCACAGTCCACGCCTCACAAACGACGCCACGGAACCGCCATAAAAAGAGCTTTTCGTCCGCGGTTCCGCGGTCGTTAAGTCGATTTAGGGCTTCGTTCTTCCTGTGGGCCCATACAATACCCTGCACGATTTTATTAGTATTTTTAATGTGAAAAAAACCACCTTTCGAAAAATTTCCAGTGAGCATGTTTTGGGCATCGAATTTCGTTCGTTCAAGCTTTTTAACGTCGTCTAGGTTACACTAAAGCTCTAGCTTGGCTCTGATACCACTGTTGGGTTTGCTCACCACCTCATCTAAGGTTTGGAAGCATCACACATGCCATAATTAAATTTTATGAGGTGCTAAGTAAACTAACCTAGGATCTTACGTAGAATTTTAGGGTAACAATCAATAAGGATCACATGCAAGAAGCAATTTAACACTAAGTGAAGAAATTAAAACCTTTGTAGACTTCCCTTGGCACTTTGAGAGTTTGAAACGGATTGATCGAGGCCTTCATAGTCCATGATGATCCACCCGAAGTCCCTTTGCCCAAAACTCCATGCTTCACTTGATCTTTGAAAAGAAGTGGAGCAAACACCCTACACAAATGGGCTAGAGAAGTGTAGAATGGTGATGTGGTTTGTATTCTCTATTCAAAACACATTCTTTTTATCAACCTCACTCTATAGAAATCTCAAGAGAGAAAGAGAATGAGGAAGAAGATGATAATGGCAAAGCTTGAGCTCAAGAGAGATAATGATATGATTAAAAAAATGAGAATGAAATACATATATATATATAGATATATATATATATATATATACACACTAAATCCTTCTCACTTCAAACCATGGGTTAATAAATATTTAGATATTTATTTTGGAGTAATGAGAGCCATGGAAAATTAACTCATGGTTAATGCAAGGTTAAGTGAAGAATGAAGAATAAATCTCAACCATGAATTAATTCTATTTGCATTAACTCAAAAAGAATTATATAGATAAATACTTCCATGTGAGTCTTGCATTGCTACTACATGTGTATCATCAACCATGATACAATGTATGCATGTATGTGTGCATGCACATCATCATGTGCATCAACATAAACATATGCATACATGCATGCATACAGAAAAGAAAAGGGTTTAATAAAGAAATAAGCTAAAAGTCAAATGTTAAATCAACACTTGATTTAACAAATTGTTCATATCACATACGACCCGATTAATAGAAAAACGCTCGATTAATATACAGTATCACATACATGTATTTAATCGGGTCCCCGCGCATATCTCATATGCACACCACATCTTTTCGCCTGAGTTAGGAAACTCCTGTGTGGGACTCTAAGTCTCGTCAATACGCCGGCAGTAGGTGATGATCATATCAAACACCTACAAGCTGCAAGCGGTCAGCTAAACGTAACGGCCACCAAGATATTGAGCGATCAGAAGAAAAACCAGCAAAGCAATAAAAACTCCCGTCGAGCCAACTGGCAACACTTACCGTACAGTCCGGTCTCTTCGTCAGATATGCTGCATATCGAGTCTAGGGATGGCATCGTCGACCCCAATTACTCAATAAGTTATGCCGGTTTATGGCTCATAACAGATCGAGAAACTACTGACAACACTTACCAGTAAATCTCAACAGCCCTGGCCATGGACATCCTGTTATAGCCAATCTAGCATAGCACAACATCAATCCCAATACCGGATGAGAGGAAACCCCTCCTATCGTTCATCGCTTCCATGTTCCTCGGGACTGTACCCAAAATCAACCTGTTTGTACGACTCAATAGAGCCGTGGTAGGGTGGAGATCAAAGTACAATGGGAGGACACACAAGACACTATGACGAACTTGGGTCTACAGACTAACCTGTACCAGTGTCACCTGAGAACTGCTATCCGACGATAGATATAATACCACATAGGAGTTTTCAGCGAGGCCGTTCAGTGTACCCAGTCTCCACTGAGCACCCGTATACAATCTTTGGTGTCACCGCACCAGATCGATATGGGATCATCCATCGCCCATCAAATGGGACAAGAATGGTATACGCTAGTCTAATCTGGAATATCGATGCCCTGTCTCGATACACCCACGACTAGCAATAGTTAAAAGGGTATGCTTATAAACTATACGTGTCCTACTAGTATAATTTACATCATAGTCCCAGTAGTCAAGCAAATTTCCTATGGGCTTTATCAATATGTACCAAATGAGTAAGATGCATGATCAAATGAACTTGTCAAGATAATAAACCAGATAGCATACTATCATGTCGAGCAAGAAAATCACCTATATACATATATACATGTCCAACCATCCACTATACATATAATGGCCTCTAGGGCATACATATATCCAACAATCTCCTACTTGCACTAAAGCCAATTATTTGCGTATCTCATACCCAGCATCTCAAAAAGTCGCTCATACTGCGGCTGTGGAAGGGCCTTGGTGAGTGGATCCATGGTGTTATTCTTTGTATCTACTCTCCGAATCTTGATCTCATGACGATCCACCCGAAGTTCCTCTAGCCCAAGCAAACTCTACACTAAACTCCTTTTGTGTAGGAAACGCACCACACCAAATTGCTAGTTTGTTATGGGATGGTGAAGTAGGGGATGTTAAAAACTCACAAGTTTGTGTTCAAGCTTCATGATTCACATCTCATGTGAGGGTTGAAACTTGAACCATGGCAATTGAGGAGAAGATCAAGCTAGAGAGCAAGCATGGGAGCAACTCAAGAACAATGGCTAAGGGTTGAGAATGAGACTAGAATGAATGGCAACTCTTAACCCCCACTCATTCAAGCATAGAATTATGCAATATAAAATTGCAACCATACTTGAATAGTGAGTCAAGATGAATAAACAATGAATAAAGCCCATGCTTGCAACCATGCTCTCATTTTCCACCTCTTTTCTATTTTTCTCAAAAATAAAAATCATGCCATGCTTCATTATTATATATATCATATATATTAATATATATATATATATATAATAAAGAATAATTAGTGAGCTAATGATATTAGTTAAGATATAATTATATCACATATAATATAAATCACATTATTAAATCAACACTCGATTTAATAATCCGGTTATATCATATATGACCAACTAATATCATTCTTCTGTATATCAGTAACGATCTGAAAATCGTTTAGGAGAATTTCCGATAACCGGTAAAATAACTGTTGTTGTCCGTAAAAAAAACCAAGATATAATTATTTTTCAACATATACCTATTCTAGCTATATAATAGCTACTATTGATATTTATTTAGTCACTTATAAATTATTAGTTTACTTAAATATTTTGTTAGTTATATGTATGCCCTAGAGGCCATTACTGTACATAGGATGTATATTGTAGTGGATGCTGGGACATATATAGGGAGGACTTTCTTGCTCGACATGATAGTATGCTATCTGGTTACACTTTACCTTAACGTGTATGCTGATTGTCTCTCTGTTACATGTTGGTAAAGCCCTTAGGATCTGTACTTGACTACCTGGACTATGATGCGGATCATACTAGTGGGGACATGGTAGTCCGTAAGTACATCCTTCAAAGTCCCTAGTCGTGGGTGTATCGAGACGGGGCATCGATATACCAGAGTAGACTAGCGTATACCTTCTCGACCCATATAGATGGGCGATGGATGATCCCATATCCATCGGTGTTTGACATCAGAGATGATATACGGGTGCTCAGTAGAGACTGGGTACACTGGACAGACTCGCCGAGAACTCCCAGATGGTATTATACCTCACGTCAGATGGCAGTTCTCTGGTGACACTGGTACAGAGTAGTCTGTTGACCCGAGATCGTCATAGAGTCTTGTGTGGTTCCCACTGTGCTTTGATTTCCATCTTACCACGTCCAAGAGGGCGTGCAAAACGGTGGTTTTTGGGTACAGTCCCGAGTCACATGGAGGCAATGAGCGATAGGAGGGGATTCGTCTCTCCCGGTATAGGGGGTTGATGTTGCGCTGTGTTCGATTGGCTATAACAGGAAATCCCTGGCCAGGGTTGCTGAGATTTACTGGTAAGTGTTACCAGTAGTTTCTCGAACAGTTATAGACCTCATATCGACACGACTTATTGAGCTATTGGGGTCTGACGTTTACCACCCCTAGGCAAGATATGCGACATATCAGACGATCAGATCGGACTGTACGGTAGTGTTACTGGTTGGATTCACTGGAGTGTGAGCGGGCTTGCTCGTCGATCTTCAGATCGCTCAATACCCGGGTGGCCGTTACGTTTAGCAGACCGCTTGCGGCTTGTGGGTGTTTGATATGATCATCGCCTGCTGCCGGCGTATTGACGAGTCTTTAGAGTCCTACACAGAGGTTTCCTGGCTCAAGCGAAACGAAATAGGAGCGCATATGAGATATGTGCGGGACCGAGAATAATACGTGTATGTGATACCGTATTACATTCTCGCGATGAATGTATCGGAAAGGTTGTATGCGATATAACCTAGTTACCGATTCAAGCGTTGATTCGATAAGCCGATACATTGAATACTAGTCGGTTGTGTGCGACATGACTGGATCATTGAATCAAGTGTTGATTTAATGATTTAATGCATAATTATATATTTGATATGTTACTTTGCACTAACTAGTATTGGTTCACTTTAAACGGATTTTCTCACTTGGATTGTGCACATTATATATGTGATATATTTTTGTGCACTTGTATGTATCATGTTTGATGATGCATGCTAACTTGTGTTTTGTGTGAAGATTAAACCATGGTTGTGAGAGTGGTTAGGGTTTTATTTTCCATTACTTATTTATTCATTTATTTATTTGTTTATTCATTTTGGAAAAGGAGAGAAAAGAATGGTTGCTAGTTTTGGAGTTTAGTTGAAGCTTCATGAAGCTTTGATCAAGTCAACCATTCTTATCTCATCCTTAACCCTAACCATTCCCAGTAACCATGATTCATTCTCTACACTTGACTATAGTTAACATTATGATAAGTTTTGATTTTCTATTAATTTTAAAATAACTTATCATAAGAACTAGCTTCTTCTTCTTCATCTTCTTCAATGAAGAAAGCTTCTCTTCATCAATGGTGGATTGATGAAACAAGTGAGAAATCCAAATATAAAGTCTACCCACTTCCTATTTCTTCATCCTCTACCTCTTGCCAAGTAGTAGAGTGTGTTTACTTCACAAGTTTCTTGACTTGGTGAAGTTGTGAGCTTGATCTAGCGATGCCTCAACGTAAATCATCTTCGGCATGGACATCGACGACCTAGCTCCCTTTTTCTCCGACGAAGCCGACTCTAGAGCCCGGATTTGATTTGGACAGCGGAGAGGACCTCGTTGCGGAGCCGTGGAGGTGGAGCACCGGATCTACAAAGGTTGTATTTCCGTATCTCTTAGTTAATTGTTAACTAGTTAGCTTTTTCGCCTAGACATCTAGCAAACGATCCGTAGTTTAGGGTTTCTCGGCACCGTAAAATTTTAATTTGGCATGATCGATGCCTTGTGAGACCTCATTAGGGTGCCTAGGAACCCTACAAGTGGTATCAGAGCCTAGCTAGAGCCTTAGGCGAAGCGTAGACGGAATTTGAAGTCCGAACGACCCAAAACCGAAACCCAAAATATGCTCTCTGTACTTTTTTGAAAACAGTGGATTTTTCCAAATTAAAATTTGCTAAAAAATTCAGCAGGGAAAAATAAGAATTACGGTGCAAAAAGTTTCTGGTAAACAGTATTTTTCGCGGCGGATCAGCGGCAGAAGCATGGCTTCTGCGGCTGATCAGCGGCCCCTTGGTGACGTCAGCCCACTTTGTTTGCACAGTAACTCCTGATAAATTCTGCTGAGTTTTCTGGGAATTTTTAATATTTATTCAAGAGTTGAATTTCCTGGGATTGTTTTGGGGATTCGGTGTTTCGATCGGGGTATCAAATTTTGTCTATTTGGCTTTCCGGATAAATTTTAGAATATGTTAAAAAGTTCGACCGGATATAAATACCCAATTTTTCCCCTGTCGGGAAATTTCCAAGTGTTGGATTTTTCCGTAGTTTAACGACGTTCTAAGTAGTGCAAGTAACTCGATGGTCCCTCTAGAAGACAACAAACCTTAACTCGATTATGTGACCGTCTTGAACTGCCCTTTGAACCTTCGGGTTTGGGGCAGTACGGCGTGCCACATGTGAGGCGTTGGCTTGACCCTTCTACGGCTGGACCGTTGGTACTGAGGTACGAACTGAATGTTGTTAGACTTATTTCATGTGTTGATCTGTATCGGGAAAACTTGGGTGTTCGATTGTTCGATCGGAAAGTTTAACATTTTCTGTTTATCTGGAATGGGATACAATAATTGGAATTCACAATAAGTTATGAGATAACTGAATGAATGTTATAAACATAGCAGTTTAGTCTCACTTGATCGGTTGCCACGGAATTTTGATGTGATCAAAAGTCCGTCGCAATCACGTAGCGTACGCGGATATTCGCCGGGTAAACTTAATAGACAGCCTCACTCCATAGCCCCGACCAAGTGACTGTAGGAGAACCCCGTCGCCGAAAGCATCCGACCGGGTGCTCGCGGCAGCGGTGTTCCGCCTTGGTGCACTTCGTCGACGGTATCAGGGGTGCGGCCGTCTACTGAAGTTTGCGACGAGCATTCGATCAGGATGTCGGGAATCTTGTTGAATTGCCCGACTTGGTATTGAAAAGAGTTTTCGATTTTGAGACTAAAATGCGGGGTTTATAATTGTTAGGCATGCGATGTCTAAGTAATTCATTTGGTCAGGCATGCGATGTCTGAGATAGTTGCGGATTCCAACTGTTGTAGTTTTACACTTTCTTTTCTGTGACCGTAAGTGTAATATGTGATATCGCCGGTTTCGTTGCTATATGTCAACGACAATTGGGATGCGCATATTTACTTACGTTGATGACATGTGATGTTATGTGTTGCTGGATATGTTATATTGGATCGTCGTGTTTGAATAGCCGGGTTTTTTTAATGTGAGATGAGTGTTTTTCATTTTCATTCATGTAAAAACTTGTATGTAATATTCTTTTATTGGGGCGCTTCCAGGTTGCGGAAGTTGTCACCGTTGATGTATATTATTTACTTTTCCGCACTAGGATAGACCCAAGGAGGAGGGCACAAGTAACCGGGTTCTGGAGTCCAGAGGGAGACCAACTCGAGGAGTCGAGTCCGGGTTTCCTAACTCCAGAATTGGTAGGGTTGCTTGCCGCTCTCGTAGGGGTCTAGGGGTGTGGGTTTGGCTATTCATCACGACCGTGGAATCCGTATTTTATACTGGCTCGTACTGAAATCACGGACGTCCTAGTATATCCAATATTTCATATGATTCTTCTGCTGCGATATCTGTGATGTGATCATGTGATGTTCTGTGATGGATACAGTATATAGTATATATGATATATTATATAGGCATTACTTATGTTTTACACCCGCGCTAGCCCTGCCCCGCTCTGCCGTTAGTTACCTAACCTAACGGTGCACGAGGGGACATCGAGGCGAATGCGGATGGCATAAGTGTACGTCGTATTTATCTGTGATGTTTAGGTAATTTAAATGATGGGACTTCATTAATGTGATTAATGAAATAAAAGAAACCTAAGATGTTGTAGAATCGAATTTCAAAATAAAACAGGTAGCTACAGTTCTTGCTTTGCATAGCGGTATATGAGATATATCCTGCACCTTATTCGATGAGGAAAGGACCGAGATCCCTTCACCGGGAGTGACTCCTTTAGCAATAACTGGCAGATGCTACACATTCGGTTTGTCTTTTGATAGCTTTTAAGAGTTTTTGCTTTGCACAGTGATATATGTGATATATCCCGCACCTCATTCGACGAGGAAAGGACCGACGATCCCTTCACCGGGAGTGACTCCTTTAGCAAAACTAGAAAAGCCTCAAAAACACTCCATTTCAAAATTCATTCGATCCTACAACGATATCAAGTTCATTACGCAATAGGTTTTCAGAAAAACCTGTCGTAGCCCTCCGTCATTACAGATAAGTACTAGTTAGTATTCGTGCTGCGGTAGTTTGGCATTCGTCAAGGCGTAGTGTGCGGTAGCTAACTAGTATTTATCTGCTTATGCATATGATGCAGATTGGATTAGGGTATTCGTACGGCGTTGTTTGGCATTCGTCAAGGGTCGTGCGGGTGGGTTTAATTCGATCAAGTAATGTACGGGTTGAACTTGACTAGTGGACTATGGGTTGTTTGGCATTCGTCAAGGTTATAGCGAGCTAGGGGCAAAATATTATCGGGAATTTCAAGTGTTGAAATTTGCAATGAGATTGCATACCTTCTATGAGATAGTTGGATCCCGATACCCGCTGTGAGTAAGTGTTACTCCTGGGAGAGTTTTATACATTACAATTAGCCGATCAAGTAGGTGTCTAGAAAGGTGTCAACGGGGTTACGCCTCTGGGAAAACGAGGTTTACATTAATTAGGTTCGTGCGAAAGCACGGGGGACCTCCCTCAAAGTACCGACACTGGCCTGGCTGAAAGATTGGCGAACTTGTAGTGTGTAATTAATCCCGGCTAGTCTTTCCTTTTTGGGTTTGAAGGAAGATTTGATAAAAAGCAGTGGGAGCCATCCTGATTAGATAAAATAATAACCAATCTATTCTTGCAAGAGCGCACGCTGAGTGTTTTCTTCTCTCTCTCTCCTGGTAGCGACCATATCACGCCTTAATCAAGATAATAATACGGAATATTGACCGAACCCGCTTGTTATACTGAGCTGGGGAACGTTGGTCCCGCTCCAACTTATAATTGTTATAAGACAGAGCAAGAAATTGGGGAATACCAGATTTCCCGTGCCGCCCAAACGAAGAGAGTGCATGCTGATGCATCATCTTCGGGTGTGTTCATTACAAAGAACTATTTCTCTGTATCCTTTACGTCCTGGGTATGTGATACCAGATCAGGATCCCAGATATGTAATCTGTTACATAGGGCTACAGATAGGTAGAGAACTGAGAACGGGTGATAAGTTTCATGAGGCAGAAAACGGGGCAAATGTTGCAGCCAAGTCTGTTGGTCACTGTCACCCTGTAGTACCAATACATTGATTCTGAACGAATGTTATTAGATACCGAACCTGATATACCAAATCATATCACTCTCTTTGGTAGAAAAGAATGGATATAATTTTGTATTGATGGATAATGTTTTGAACATTTCCTATATCAAAAGTTGATCGGTTCAGGCACGTTATCTAAAAGCATTGATGTTCTAAATCAAACTACAGTTCTTAGTATATGGAACACACACAAGAGGAAGAGTTCAGAAATGAACGGATTCTTCTTGAGGTATTGTAGACTAGGTCAGATCAATGTGACCCGACTGGTTAGAGTTACATAAAGATGCATATTTAAATTAGTTTGAATTTACATCTTGTGAAGCTGGCCAGTCATGTCACAAAGATATAATGACACCAGCTCTGTTTATTGGAAACAGAGAAAGAGTTAGTGAACTCTTGGGATGTTACATGTTGATGTATGTAGGTCCCCTGTCTACACATGCCAAGACTGATTCTTTATACTTCATTACGTTCTCTGATGATCTCTTTAAATTCAGACCTATGTTCCTGTTGAAACACAAGTCCGAACCTTTTGAGATATTCACAGAATATAAGCGAGAAGTAGAGAACCAGAATACGGGTATAAGTATTATGTCCTATGATGAGATCAGGGAGGAGAATACTTGTGCATGGAATTCCTAGACTATTCTAAAGGGGAATGAGATTCTCTCTCAGCATTACTCCTCTGTATACACCATAGCACGATGGAGCAATCACACCCTATGTGATAAGGTGTGCTCTATGATGAGTACTACTGAGTTACCTATTTCTTTTTGGAAGTTATGCACTTGAGAAGATGCATACCTATTGAATAGGGTTCGAATCAAATCACTGCCTACCATTTCATATGTGATATGGAAAGGGAAGAGCCCATATCTTAAGTTAGTTAAGATTTGGGGTTGTCCGGCCTATGTCTAAAAGCAAAATCCGGACAAGCTCGAGGCAATATCTGTTATGTACAACTGGAAAGGTTCCAGCTATACAAACGACAGCAGATGATTTAGTAGAACCAAAGGATTCAGTAAATACCAACGAACCTCAGCCTCTCCGCCGATCTAGTAGGGTTCCTCACCCACCTGAGAGATACTTCGATTTCTCTGTGACAGTGGGAGCGAGGATTGCATCATGAGATAATGACCCAACTAGTTTCGAGCTGGCCATCGAGAGTAAGACTCTGTAAGAATGGCTGGATGTTTATCGATCTGAGATGGAATCCTTATACACCAAAAAAGTATGGACTTTGGTTGCTATATCTGAAGGGTTAAATCCCCATCAGGAGCAAGTATATCTTGAGAAGATTACTTGGTGTAGATGGAAAGGTTGAGACTTTCAAAGCTAGACTTGTTAAAGTTTTCGTCATTGACCAGGCGTGGATAATGATGAAACCTTTTTCCAGTATCTAAGCTTAAGTCCATCCAGATCCTACTTGCCACGGCTTCATACCATGACTACGATATCTGGCGGTTGGGTGCCATGACTGCTTTTCTAAATGATGATTTAGAAGAGTGCGTCTATAAGTACACAGCCAGAGGGCTTCGTAGACAGTGGGAGCAGCGGAAACGTGTGCAAGATGCTTTATAGGATAAAGCAGGCATCGCGGAGTTGGAACATCAGTTTTGATGAATTAGTCAAAGAGTTTGACATCATCAAAATGGTAGATGAACCTTGTATAAACAAAAAGGTAGTAGGGAGTATGGTGATGATCCTCGTAGAGTACGTGGATGACATACTCCTGATAGGGAAGGAGTTTCCTATGCTACGCTCGGTCAATCTCCGATTATCACAATGATTCTCCATATAGGATCAAAGTGATACCTCCTAAATCCTGGGTTTTTGGATCTATGAGATAGATCTAATTGGATGTTAGGACTCTCACTAGTAGTAGTGAGATGGTATCAGTCGATCCTGAGGAGAATCACTGGAAGGGTTCCAGGGTGATAAAGACGACTGAATGTCAGTCACAGGCATTGTCTTTACCCTCAGTAAAGGGACGGTATGTTGGAAGAGTTCCAAGTTAGATACCATGACATACTAGACGATAAAGGCAGGATACATCGCTATTTAAGATGCTACCAAAGAGGCTGTTTGGGTGTATATTGGTTCATGAGATGAACTATGTTCCAACCATTGTGAGACAATGGAGTTGTGGCTTATGCCAAGGAACGTCCGTCCCATCAGTGATCCAGACATATTCTAAGGCAGTATCGCCTGATCATGGAGATAGTTGATCTCCAGGGTGATCGAGGTTAGGAGAGTAGATTCAGAGGACAACACAGCGGACCCACTCACAAAGGCCTTTTCCCAGAGAGAGATTTTCATGGGATGGTTGAGTATGAGATACTGCAACCACTGCTACAGATGGCCCTAGTGCAAGTGGGAGATTGTTAGTTATATGTATGCCCTAGAGGCCATTACTGTACATAGGATGTATATTGTAGTGGATGCTTGGACATATATAGGGAGGACTTTCTTGCTCGACATGATAGTATGCTATCTGGTTACACTTTACCTTAACGTGTATGCTGATTGTCTCTCTGTTACATGTTGGTAAAGCCCTTAGGATCTGTACTTGACTACCTGGACTATGATGCGGATCATACTAGTGGGGACATGGTAGTCCGTAAGTACATCCTTCAAAGTCCCTAGTCGTGGGTGTATCGAGACGGGGCATCGATATACAAGAGTAGACTAGCGTATACCTTCTCGACCCATATAGATGGGCGATGGATGATCCCATATCCATCGGTGCTTGACATCAGAGATGATATACGGGTGCTCAGTAGAGACTGGGTACACTGGACGGACTCGCCGAGAACTCCCAGATGGTATTATACCTCACGTCAGATGGCAGTTCTCTGGTGACACTGGTACAGAGTAGTCTGTTGACCCGAGATCGTCATAGAGTCTTGTGTGGTTCCCACTGTGCTTTGATTTCCATCTTACCACGTCCAAGAGGGCGTGCAAAACGGTGGTTTTTGGGTACAGTCCCGAGTCACATGGAGGCAATGAGCGATAGGAGGGGATTCGTCTCTCCCGGTATAGGGGATTGATGTTGCGCTGTGTTCGATTGGCTATAACAGGAAATCCCTGGCCAGGGTTGCTGAGATTTACTGGTAAGTGTTACCAGTAGTTTCTCGAACAGTTATAGACCTCATATCGACACGACTTATTGAGCTATTGGGGTCTGACGTTTACCACCCTTAGGCAAGATATGCGACATATCAGACGATCAGACCGGACTGTACGGTAGTGTTACTGGTTGGATTCACTGGAGTGTGAGCGGGCTTGCTCGTCGATCTTCAGATCGCTCAATACCCGGGTGGCCGTTACGTTTAGCAGACCGCTTGCGGCTTGTGGGTGTTTGATATGATCATCGCCTGCTGCCGGCGTATTGACGAGTCTTTAGAGTCCTACACAGAGGTTTCCTGGCTCAAGAGAAACGAAATAGGAGCGCATATGAGATATGTGCGGGACCGAGAATAATACGTGTATGTGATACCGTATTACATTCTCGCGATGAATGTATCGGAAAGGTTGTATGCGATATAACCTAGTTACCGATTCAAGCGTTGATTCGATAAGTCGATACATTGAATACTAGTCGGTTGTGTGCGACATGACCGGATCATTGAATCAAGTGTTGATTTAATGATTTAATGCATAATTATATATTTGATATGTTACTTTGCACTAACTAGTATTGGTTCACTTTAAACGGATTTTCTCACTTGGATTGTGCACATTGTATATGTGATATATTTTTGTGCACTTGTATGTATCATGTTTGATGATGCATGCTAACTTGTGTTTTGTGTGAAGATTAAACCATGGTTGTGAGAGTGGTTAGGGTTTTATTTTCCATTACTTATTTATTCTTTTATTTATTTGTTTATTCATTTTGGAAAAGGAGAGAAAAGAATGGTTGCTAGTTTTGGAGTTTAGTTGAAGCTTCATGAAGCTTTGATCAAGTCAACCATTCTTATCTCATCCTTAACCCTAACCATTCCCACTAACCATGATTCATTCTCTACACTTGACTATAGTTAACATTATGATAAGTTTTGATTTTCTATTAATTTTAAAATAACTTATCATAAGAACTAGCTTCTTCTTCTTCATCTTCTTCAATGAAGAAAGCTTCTCTTCATCAATGGTGGATTGATGAAACAAGTGAGAAATCCAAATCTAAAGTCTACCCACTTCCTATTTCTTCATCCTCTACCTCTTGCCAAGTAGTAGAGTGTGTTTACTTCACAAGTTTCTTGACTTGGTGAAGTTGTGAGCTTGATCTAGCGATGCCTCGACGTAGATCATCTTCGGCATGGACATCGACGACCTAGCTCCCTTTTTCTCCGACGAAGCCGACTCTAGAGCCCGGATTTGATTTGGACAGCGGAGAGGACCTCGTTGCGGAGCCGTGGAGGTGGAGCACCGGATCTACAAAGGTTGTATTTCCGTATCTCTTAGTTAATTGTTAACTAGTTAGCTTTTTCGTCTAGACATCTAGCAAACGATCCGTAGTTTAGGGTTTCTCGGCACCGTAAAATTTTAATTTGGCATGATCGATGCCTTGTGAGACCTCATTAGGGTGCCTAGGAACCCTACATATTTTTCCCAAATTAATTATTTTAAATATTATTTTAAGCTTATGCTAATACATTTAATTATTGATTTTTACAAATTGGAATGGGTTAATTGTACAAATGTGAACCATGGCAACTTAGAATCATGTATGTAGCATGCTAATTCTCTCTCACTTGTCTCCATAATTCTAGAGAAGTCTAGGATTAGAAATAAAATAAAATGAATTAATTAATAAAATGAGTTAATATAGGATGTAATAATGGGACCTTCTTGACATGGAACTTCAACAAACACCCACACAAACCCATACTCATCCACTTTCCCAAGCTGGCCGAGCCATGGGCAGCCCCCTCCCTAAATTCCCTCTCCAAATTAATGTAGAAAATAAAAGGAAAAAATAAGAAAACAATAAAGAAAAGAGGCATGGGGTTAAGAAAGTGAGGCATGGGCTTTTCTTTTCTTGTCATGGAATTTTTCCTCCCCTCACTCTCTCTCCCCTCACCCATATCAGCCAATCCCATTCCAGCAGCCTTCCCCTCTCCAAATCCTCACATTCTACACCTCAAAAATCCATAAAATTGCATCAAAAATCTATTAAAATCCTTATTAATTCCTATTTGAACCTTAACCCATTTATCCTTGACCTATCTGTTGGGTTAGCATAGCACCTTGTGATGGTTTTTGCAAGCATCAGTCTTGCTACTTTAAAATTTTTGGGGTGATGAACAAACCCTAACCAAGATCTTAACTAGAGAATTAGGGTTAACTTGCATGTAAATAACTTTTCATCTAAGAGAGAGAGATTACAACCTTTGTAGTCCATTCCTTCGCTTCATAAGCTCCGAGAAGTAATCCCTTCGCTGCGATCCATGAACTCCTGGACTCTAGAGAAGCTCCACAATTCGAATGATCCATGCTTGCTTGAAGTCTTCCTTTTCGAAGATGATCTACCTTGAAGAATCTCAAACTCAAGCTCTCACTTCTCTAATCAAGTATTAGTGAAGTGAACACCCTAATCTAAGTGGCTAGAAAAGATGAGGATGATGAAGTAGGAATTTTGCTTTCTTTTGTTTTCAATTTCTCACTTTAAATCATCACAAGTCAAAATGCTAGAAAGCTTTTTCAAGGAGGAGGAAGAAGAAGAAAGTTTTTGTGATGAATGATGAATTGTTTTTGTGGTTGCAATTACAACCATGAGTTAATAAAATGAAAGCTTTAACTCATGTAGAGAATAAACTAGAGTTAAGGGTTTGGGTTGGGTTAACAAATATCTATACAAAATATCAAGCTAGAAAACAAAAGGAAAGCTTCATGAAGCTTCATGGAAAAGCTAACCCAAAAGCTAACCCAAATCCAAACCCTAACTTTGTTTAAACTTAACAACCATGTTACATTTGTAACCCTAACTTGTTACAATATTATATATCATATATACAATATATTTTGTAACAAAAGAAAATAACATAATTAACATATATCGCATATACATCAATGTATTATCTTGTGAGAAAATGAATCAATAAGGCGAGCTTATATTAGTTAACGTAATGTAATATATCACATATATAATTATACATTAAATTATCGAATCAGCACTTGATCCGACAATCCGGCTCTATTGCATATAACCGACTAATATAACATGTACCAATTCATCGAATCAACACTTGATCTGATGACCTGGCTATATCACATATATCTGGCCGATATCTCATACCGCGAAAATATAATACGGTATCTCATATTGTATTATTCTCGGTCCCGCACATATCACATATGTGCTCCTACTCCGTTTTGCCTGAGCCAGGAAACCTCTGTTGTTGGTGTGTAGTGGCGCCTCTAGTAAGGTTGCATCATCATAAACTAGTGAACTTTTAAATTTTAGAGAGCTATTACAAACGAACTATGAATCGTAACTAGAGATTAGGATAATAACAACATTATGTGAAGTCTAAACTAAAGGAAAGGGAATACAATCTTTGTAGCTAACTTCTTCGGTCTTTAGGACTCCTACGGCTTTGCTCGAAGCTTGGAACGACTCCGCTCAAGGTCCTTCGTCGTCGACGATGATCCACCTGGAGATTCCTAGGTCAAGCTCTTTGCCTCACTAAATGACGCAAACACTCTACACTAAAGGGCTAGGGTAGTGTAGAATGGTTGTGTGGTTTGTGAACTCACTTAAAAAAACTTTCTTTTTAAGTTATTTACTCAAAACAAAACTCAAGAGAGCTTAAAGAAGGAGGAATGTGAAAATGGCAAAATTTTTTGTGAATAATGAATAACTTTTTTTAAGGAAAAAGAAAAGAATATATATGAGACACTCTCAAATATAACCATAGTTAACTAAATATCTAGATATTTTGTAGATGGGTTAAAGAACAAAGGAAATCTAACCATGGTTAAAGTCAAAGGTCAAATAGAAGAATGCAGAAACAATGAGTCATTTAGGTAATTTCCTTTTTCTTTAATTCATTAACAAAAATCTAGATATTTATCAACCATGTGAGTCTTGTATTGCCGTCTTCTATGTATCATCCACCATGACACATATGTTTGTATGTATGTGTGCATGCACATCATCATGTGTATGTATAAACGTATATGCATACATCCAAAAGAAAAGGATTAATTGAAAATGAGCTAAAAAGTCAATACTAAATCAACACTTTATTTAATAAATCGGTCACATCAAATGCGACCCGACCAATAATAAACGCCCGATTAAAATATGGTATCACATACTCGCATTTAGTCGAGCTTCCGCACATATCTCATATGCACTCCACATCATTTCTCCTGAGCAAGAAAAATCCTGTGTGGGACTCTGAGACTCGTCAATACGCCGGCAGTAGGTGATGATCATATCAAAACACCTACAAGCCGCAAGCGGTCAGCTAAACGTAACGGCCACTCGGGTATTGAGCGATAAGAAGAAAAATAAGCGAACCCGTCAAAACTCCTGTCGAGCCATTGGCAACACATACTGTACAGTCCGGTCTCTTCGTCTGATATGCTGCATATCAAGTCTAGGGATGGAATCGTTGAGCCCTAATAACTCAATAAGTTATGTCGATATGAACTGTGAATGGTCGAGAAACTACTGATAACACTTATCAGTAAATCTCATCAGCCCTGGCCAGGGACTTCAAGTCAGAGCCAATCGCATATTGCACAACATCAACTCCCAATATCGGGGGAGAGAAAACCCCTCCAATCGCTCACTGTCTCCATGTGTCTCGAGACTATACCCAAAAGCCACCTGTTTGCACGACTCAGCAGAGCCGTGGTAGGGTGAAAATCAAAGTAAGTGGGAGAACACATAAGACTCTATGACGATCTTGGGTCTACAGACTAACCTGTACCAGGGTCACTAGAGAACTGCTATCCGACGATAGATATAATACCATATAGGAATCTCAGTGAGTCCGTTCATTGTACCCAGTCTCCACTGAGCACCCGTATACAATCTTCGATGTCACAACACCAATGGATATGGGATCATCCATCGCCCATCATATGGGTCAAGAAACGTATACGCTAGTCTACTCTGGAATATCGATGCCCTGTCTCGATATACCTACGACTAGGAACATTTAAGAATATGCTTATAGACTACACATGCCCCACTAGTATGATCTCAATCATAGCCATGGAAGTTAAGCAAATATCCTCAGGGCTTTATCAACATGTATCAAATGAACAGTATCAAGTAAACATGTCAGATAAAGTAAAACCAGATAGCATACTATCATGTCGAGCAAGAAAGTCATATATCAAATATACATATATACATGTCCAAGTATCCACTATACATATAATGGCCTCTAGGGCATACATATATCCAACAATCTCCCATTTGCACTAAGCCCAATTATTGGCGTATCTCATACCCAACATCTCAAAAAGTCGCTCATGTTGCGGCTGTGGAAGGGCCTTGGTGAGTGGATCCGCGGTCTTATCCTTTGTATCTACTCTACGAATCTCGATCTCTTGGCGATCAACAATCTCCCGGATCAAATAATATTGCCTGAGGATGTGTCTGGACTTTTGATGGGATTTGGGTTCTTTGGCCAACGCCATAGCTCCATTATTACCACAATACAATGGTATTGGATTAATAATGGTTGGAACTACTCCTAGCTCCGCAACGAACTTACTCATCCAGACGACTTCCTTGGCAGCATCAATTGCAGCAATATACTCAGCTTCTATTGTGGAGTCTGCAACGGTATCCTGTTTGGAACTCTTCCAACATACCGCCCCTCCATTGAGGGTAAATCCAAACCCTGAGATAGATTTACTGTCATCCTTATCACTTTGGAAGCTGGAATCGGTAAGGGCCTCCATTTGGAGATCCCCATTATCATACACCGAGAACAATTCTTTAGTCCTTCATAAGTACTTAAGAATGTTCGTCACAGCTATCCAGTATTGCTCCCCTGTGTTGGATTGATACCTGCTTACTACAGCTAGTGCATAAGCTACATCAGGACGAGTACATATCATCGCATACTTTATAGATCCTACGGTTGAAGCGTAGGGCATAATGCTTATGCGAGCTCTCTCTTCATCAGTCTTCGGACAGAAGTCCTTAGAGAGAGTGATTCCATGGCAAGGGGGCAAGGCACCACGCTTAGAATCTTCCATACTAAACCTTTTTAGGATAGTATCAATGTACTTTGTTTGAGACAATCCCAATAATCTTTTGGATCTATCTCTATAGATCCTTATACCCAAAATGCATGAGGCGTCACCCATGTCCTTCATGGAGAACCTTTGTGATAAGAATAATTTGACCGACTGTAGCATAGGAATATCATTTCCTATCAAGAGAATGTCTTCTACGTACAATACAAGGAAAGTGACAGTACTCCCTACAATCTTCTTATAAATGCGTGGTTCATCTCTATTTTTGATAAAATCAATCTCTTTGATTGTATCATCAAAAAAGATGTTCCAGCTCCGAGATACCTGCTTTAATCCATAAATGGATTTAAGAAACCTACATGCTTTTTCGCTGCTCCCACTGTCAATGAAGCCCACTGGCTGATCCATAAAAACGCACTCTTTTAAATTACCATTTAGAAATGCAGTTTTAACATCCATCTGCCAGATTTCAAAGTCGTAGTGAGCAGAAATAGCAAGTAGGATCCGAATGGATTTAAGCATTGCTACTGGAGAGTAGGTTTCATCATAGTCCAGTCCTGGTCTTTGACGAAAACCTTTCGCTACAAGCCTTGCTTTATAGGTCTCTACCTGTCCATCTACACCAATCTTTTTCTTAAAGATCCATTTGCACCATACGGGTTTTATCCCAGGAGGTGCAACGTCCAAAGTCCATAATTTGTTGGTGTACATAGACTCCATTTCGGATCGCATGGCATCCAGCCACTTCACTGAGTCACCACTCATGATAGCTTGCTGAAAACTAGTAGGGTCATCATCATCTATGATGCAATCTTCTCTATCACCATCAATGAGAAACCCATAGTATCTCTCCGGCTGGTGAGAAGTTCTACTAGATCTCCTGAGCGGCTGAGGTTCTTAAAGTTCTACTGCAACATCAGTTTCAACCAATTCGTCCTGAGTAATTTGTCTCTCTAGAACCTCTTCTAGTTCTACCACTTTGCCATCAGTACTGTCTGTAAAGATTTCATTTTCCAAAAATGTGGCATGATGAGAAACAAACACCTTTTGTTCCTCCTTGTGGTAGAATAGATATCCATACGAGTGTTTTGGATATCCCACAAATTTACACATGACCGATCGTGTCTCGAGTTTATCTGGATTCTGCTTTTTGAAATAAGCCGGACAACCCCATATCCTAATTCTTTTAAGAGATGGTCTATTTCCACACCACATCTCATATGGAGTGGTAGATACGGTCTTTGATGGAACCCTGTTCAATAGATAAATTGATGTTTCTAATGCATGTCCCCAAAAGTAAAGTGGTAACTCAGCATCACTCATCATGGACCGTACCATATCTAATAGGGTACGATTCCTCCATTCTGACATACCGTTGTATTGTGGTGTGTACGGAGGAGTGAGCTGAGAGAGAATCCCATTATCTTTTAAGAAGTCTAAAATCTCAGTGCTTAAATACTCTCCACCTCGATCTGATCGAAGTTTCTTGATACTCGAGCCAGTTTGTTTTTCTACTTCAAGTTTGTACTCCTTGAATTTCTCGAAAGCTTCAGATTTATGCTTTAATAAAAACACGTGTCCGAATCTTGAGAAATCATCAGTAAAAGTAATGAAGTATGAAAAACCGTCTCTAGCATGTGTAGACATTGGTCTCCATACATCACTATGTATGAGGCTTAAGAGTTCTGTAGCTCTCTCTGTGTATCCTATAAACGGAGTTTTGGTCATTTTAACTTTGATACAAGACTGACAAGTTGCATAAGATTTATATTCAAAAGATTTTAAATATCCATCTTTATGTAGCTTGTTTAGTCTTGTTTCATTAATATGACCAAGTCTACAATTCCAAAGAAAAGATTCATTTATATCTGAAATCTCTCTTTTATTTGTTTGTTGTATATTGAAAACTGTGTGTTGGTTTAGGACGTAAATTCCGTTACTTAGTGTACCATATCCAATCAACCGTTGATTCAAGTTAATGTTCATAACACTATTTTGCAACAAAAAATGATATCCTTCATTGTCCAACAAAGATACGGATATTATATTACATAGCATACCGGGTACAAAATAACAAGGGTTCAGAACCAAAATACATCCTGAAAGCAACCCCAGATGATACTCTCCTACGGATACAGCATGTACATTGGAACCATTTCCAACCCGTAGAGTGTGGTCCCCAGTCTTCAAAACTCTACTGTTTCTCAATCCCTGCATACAATTACAGATGTGAGAACCAGAACCGGTATCTAATACCCAAGATGTAGAGTTTAATGAAAAACAGTTTTCAGTTACAAACACACCTGAAGCGGAAGCATCAACATACTTCTTCTTCTTGAGATCTGCAAGGTACAAAGCACAATTGCGTTTCTAGTGTCCCGACTTGTAGCAGTAAAAACATTCTCCTTTTCCACTTCCCCTGATCCCAGACTTGTTGTCATGACCTGAAATTGGCACGTGACGGCCCTAATATTACGCAACGCCTAAAGACGTAACTCAGAAAAAGAAAGCCAAAACCCAGAAATCTAAACCATGAAAATACGGAAAGGACAATAAAAATTTTTGAAACATTTGAAATCACAACCTAAATTCTTTAAAAGTCCAACTTCTTTCTTTAAAAATTTGGCAACACCCCTTTTTGTAAAAACTGGCCCAAAGGCGGAAAACAATCACATCACAAATATACGACGCCGTAGCGAAGAAATAAAAGATAATAGGAAGGAAACTGTATATAAAAGACAACAAATCCGCAAATTATATACAATAACGTCCTCACCAAGGCTCTAAGTCAACAACATAATAGTAGATGGAGAGTACAAGATACAACGAATGTACAATACGAAATGCAGATAACCACCAAAACCCACCTAAGCAAAATAGCACACTGTGAGCCGATGCGGTATCTGTAGCAAAAGATGATAGGTGAATAGCCTGCCTCGGCTACTCTGGGGAAACACCCCGCAAAACAACTGTGGCACAACGGGGGTGAGTTGCCAACTCGTGAATAGTAGATAACATATGCAGGTAATCGCAGGTATGTACGTACACATTGAATCTAAGATATGCAATTTACAAAAATAACAGGTCATGTGAATGCAGAATAATGGAAAGTACACCAGCAAGTACAATCAATATGTGAAGCAATAATAACATGACAATAGTATGCAATAATCATGCAATAGGGATATGAGAATGTAGATATGTCGCAATCATGAAGGGTACACTAACAGGTACTCCTAATACATGGAACAATGCATAAATAGATAAGTATGAGGTATGGAGTGAAATATGTCATTCCCACGGAATCCTAACATCGTGGTACGATCATAATCCATCAAGATACCCAAATTCACAATTCCTCAAATCAGCCCCCAAATTGGGCTCTCACATCATATAAGTCTCACATCTCCTCAATGTTCAATATCGAATAATCTCCTATATCCCGAATGTACAAATCGGCAATCTCATATGTATTCGGTATCCAATCTCAATGAATCACCTAATATCCCAAGTCAAATCTCAAGTAAGATTCTAGCATCCTAAATATATATTTGCAGAAATAAAAATGATGGGGTCAATACACATATATTAGCGTCCCATTCCACTAATATTGGTGTAAGGGTATATATAACAACGGCTAAATTCCCTGTTATATATACAAATGTGTTAAAAGAAATATCATGAAAACAATGTGCCAAGTATCGATACAGAAATCCTGATCTATCAGATGCCGTCACCAAGACTAGCATCCTGATAGGTACGTATCATATGAGAAAGGTCATGAAGGTAATTGTAAAGCATCATCACAAGGAATACGGGGTGAAAACTCAATAATCTGGGCGGAAGTGCCAAATTAAAGGCGACGAAACTAACTCTCTTATAGGATCTCGAAAGGACCTACAATCCTGGGATAAGCTTCCCAAAACTCAACACGTCATTCATCGGAAAAATCCGTAGGAAGACATGATCTACTACTGCAAACTCAAGCCTACGACCAACACGGTCGGCATAAGACCTCTGTCCGCAATGGACAATTCTCATCCTGACCTAAAACAACTGGATAATCGCCGATGTCTCTAGACTAGCTGGGGTCCAAAATCCTACTTACGCAGAGTCAGAAAAACAACAGACTGGTGATCGACACGACCTAATCCCTAAACCTAAAGGTTGCCAATTTGAGTGTCTCCTGATAACAGCTATCGAAGGAGAACCCTAACAATGGCGACTGACGATTCCAACTGCTGACAACAATTAACACAAACGCATAACTTAGCAAAGAACAACTGAGAAAACTGAGTGTAACCGGACGACAAGAATCCAAATGGAGTTACACCCTGACTAACCCTGGGTAGAAACCATAACAAAATTCATGGAGATCTGCTCCCACTCCTACTTCGGAACGGTTAAAGGTTGCAACTCTCCAGCCGGCCTCAGATGCTCGACCCAAGCACACAACAAGACAAACACTTTGAAACGAAACCTGAAACTTCTCTTTACATCCCTGCCCACCCGTAACTATCTCACAAATCATGTCAATATTGGTGGAACTTGAATGAATACAGAGAGTTGACTGATGTGCTTGCTCTAGGATTTCACGTCTCTACCCGATAATATCAGGTACACAACGCGTCCCTAACTTAGCACACCATTGCCACAAATCATGGACTCTGAATCATTACCCAGCCGAGTATGCTCAAGTATCTCTGACGAACGAGCATCGGCGGGCAGTGTCTCGCGAAAACGATTTAAGAAAAAGTGGTCGGGCGCGGACATGAGCAAGCTGTCCCCTCCATAGAGACGAACTTAAGCTATACTCAACGATCGCACAAGAACTGTAAATCTGCAGAAGACTATCACAAAAATCAAAATCCGCTGCAGGAAGATGTACATTAAGCTCTGGTGGTTCGTGAAAATATGACACGACTCTCGACAAATAGTGTCTCCAAATTTCCAACGTAAAACCACCGCGGCCATCTCCAGATCATGAGTGGAATATCCTTCTCGTACTTCCTCCAAATGTAGGGAAGCAAAAGCGATAACTCTATAGTGTCACCTCAGTACACACTCGAGCCCACTCAAGAAACATTACAGTTAAACAACAAGGTCGCCCGAACCAGAAAGCAAAGAAAGAACTGGTGCAGTTGTTAACAGAATCTTCAACTGCCGAAACTCTGCACACATGCCTCAGTCCAAAGAGAAGAAACCTCCGTTCCAGTCCATTCAGTCGACGGTACAGCACTACTCTAGCAATCCTTTACGAAACGGCGGTAAGTACCTACTAAGCCCAAAAATATGCGGACCTCCGTCCTGCACACAAGTCTGGACCTAAGTTGTATGGCCACGATCTCCCTTGGGACCATACAAAACCGTCTCCCGTGACAACAAGACCTAGGAGTCAACATAAACAAGCCTGAAGAAATACTCCGAGAATCTAGCAACCGCTGGGGCTCTCCCAGTATCTGCATAATAAATCCTCAAGTGCTGCTCCTGTTCCTCAAGACACATTAAATAGACTAGAATGTCGTAAATAACACAACAATAATTGGTCGAGGAATGGCCTGAAGAAATCCGGTTCATCATATCTACGAATGCTGCTAGGGCATCAGTGAATCCAATGACTCACTTATACACACAAAGCCGTAGCATGCATAAGGCAGTCTTCAGAATGCCATCACTCCGAACCGCAATAATGATGACCTGATCCCAAACAAACTTAGAAAATGTCTCGCACTCTGGATCTGATCGAAGAAATCGTCAACGTGAGGTGAAGGATACCTATCCGCACCGTAAGCCGGTTCAATTAACGATCTGTCGATACACAACCCTAAACTGCCGTCTTTCTCCTTGACAACAGAAATAGGAGCTTCCTAATGCGAAACACTCAGACGCACAAAACTCCCCAATTACAACTCTGCAGCTGATTCTTTAGCTCCCTAAGCTTCGCCGGATCATCTGGAACGACGTCGGAAAACCCTTGCATGATAGGAACACCGGTCCAACAAACCCACTGTGGCTTCGGTATCACGAATGAACGCCAAGAATCCACGGCATCTCCTCAAAAGCCAACTAGCGAAAAAGGCTGAATTCAAGCTATGAGAGGCGGCACAACTATCCACCTGCACAACAAGAACTGACTCGCCGGGGAAAACAAAACCTGACTATTTCCTCACGGTAGTCCACAGACGCCTAGCACGTAGTTAACCGGTCTGTGCCTAGGAGAACGTCAAATCTAACATTTCTAGAAGGATCAAAACGACGGACAAATCTCTATTTCCTATCCGGTTGGCACACAACGGATATACGTGTCGCGCAACAAAAGAATCGCTAACAGAAGTTAACACAACAAACGGCTAATCTACCTAACACGACTCCCATCCCAACCACGGCACAAGTGTGAAAAACAACAGACACATCAAAAGAACATGCGAATTAAGGATACCTGAAAACTCTGCATTGGACGCCTGCGCGTCCCGATGAGTAAAAGCAAACTCCTGTGTCTGCCCTCTACCCGCAACTGGCTGAACTCCTCTGGTAGACTGAGCCCTCTGAGCGAACCTTCCACGTCACGGCCTCTCTGAATACGATCCTGACGCCGTGCTGAGGAACAATCCCTGACGAAGTGCTGAAGGCTTCCGCATCGAAAACATCCACGCGCTGACTGCTGACCATCCTGGGGATGAGAGCTGAACGAATGTCCTCGTCCTAAGCCTCTGCTACTCCCGCGACGGCCATGAAATCTGTCTCGATGACCAAACCTCTATTTCTGGGCTGGTACACTGGTACGAGTCCTCCTCTGTCCTGGAGCCCTCTGAGTTTCTGGAATATGTGCCTCGTCAACTGGAGCTGCATCTACTGGTACTATATAAGTGACTGACTGCTGCATGCTGATCCCAAGGAACAACTGAGTAACAGGGTTGACAACCTCCTGTCGTAGCGCTCGAACGGTCTCAGCAAATGAACTCATCGTCTGGTGCAAGTCCTGAATCTCGACCACAAGCCTATCGATACTATATGTCGAAGGCTGATCCGTCTGCACCTGTGCAACTAGAGTGCCATCCTGGTCAGCGCTCGTCTCACCCGAGCCAACTCTGACCTCGGCCCTCGCTGCATCACTCTAAGTCCCCATAGTCATCGGCGGCAAGGCTATAAATAAAGATGAGATTCGATAAGGATACGGAAATTGAATCACAAGGATATGAGTCATCAAGGAAGGAATTCAAGCAATTTGTACTTTGGTCACTTATGGCGAAGTACCGCATCGTGCGTATGCTGCAAACATACACAATCTACGTTACCCTGCCTAAGCTACCTACTCCATCATACCAAGGTCATCCTACACTCCGAAAGGTAAAACCTAGCGCTCTGATACCAACTTTGTCACGACCCGAAATTGGCAAGTGACGGCCCTAATACTACGCAACGCCTAAAGACGTAACGCAATAAAAGAAAGCCAAAACCCAGAAATCTAAACCATGAAAATACGGAAAGGAAAATAAAAGTTTTTGAAACATTTGAAACCACAACCCAAATTCTTTAAAAGTCCAACTTCTTTCTTTAAAAATTTGGCAACACCCCTTTTTGTAAAAACTGGCCCAAAGGCGGAAAACAATCACATCATAAATATACGACGCCGTAGCGAAGAAATAAAAGATAATAGGAAAGAAACTGTATATAAAAGACAACAAATCCATAAATAATATACAATAACGTCCTCACCAAGTTTCTAAGTCAACAACATAATAGTTGATGGAGAGTACAAGATACAACGAATGTACAATACGAAATACAGATAACCACGAAAACCTCCTAAGTAAAATAGCACACTGTGAGCCGATGCGGTATCTGTAGAAAAAGATGTTAGGTGAATAGCCTGCCTCGGCTACTCTGGGGAAACACCCTGCAAAACAACTGTGGCACAACGGGGGTGAGTTGCTAACTCGTGAATAGTAGATAACATATGCAGGTAATCGCAGGTATGTACGTACAACATGAATCTAAGATATGCAATTTACAGTAATAACAGATCATGTGAATGCAGAATAATGGAAAGTACACTAGCAGGTACAATCAATATGTGAAGCAATAATAACATGACAATAGTATGCAATAATCATGCAATAGGGATATGAGAATGTAGATATGCCGCAATCATGAAGGATACACTAACAGGTACTCTTAATACATGGAACAGTGCATAAATAGATAAGTATGAGGTATGGAGTGAAATATGTCATTCCCGTTAGTGTATATGCCCTAGAGGCCATTACTGTATCATACTAGTTTGTATATTACTTATTGGAAGCTTGGGATATTCACAGTTGTATAGACAATCTTGCTCAAAATGGTAGTATGCTACTTGGTTTGTTTCTACTTTAATGTGTACATGTGTTTCTTTTAGTATATCACCTATACACATTAGTGGAGCCCTTAGGATCTTTGCTTGATTACCAGCATTGTGATGGCAGTCACACTCATGGGGGCTGGGTAATCCACAAGCACATCCTTATACAGGTCCCTAGTCGTAGGACTATAGAGACAGGGCATCGATATTCCGGAGTAGACTAGCGTATGCGCTTCTCATCCCAGCTGGGGAGACGTTCTGTCCCACAGCCGTCAGTACGTCGTACTTGAGATAGTATGCGGGTGCTCGTTAGGTTACGAGTACACTGGACAGGACTCGTCGGGAACTGATTGGTTGGTACTATACCTATCGTCAGTTATCAGTTCCCAGGTGACATGAGTACATCTTAGTCCGCTGACTTGACACTGTCACTTCGCCTCGAGTATGTTCCCACTGTACTTTGATTACTACCCTACCACGGCTCAAAGGAGTCGTGCAAACAGGTAGTAGTTGGGTGCAGTCCCGAAGTACTTAGAGGCAGTGACGGCTAGACAGGATTCGTCTCTCCCGGTATTGGGAGTTGATATCGCGTTGTGTCATGGAGAGCCATTACACATAGTCGTCCCTGGCCAGGGCAAGCGAGATATACTGGTAGGTTTCCAGTGTAATCTCAGGGTGTTCTGGGCTACACTCCGACACGACTTGTACCGCTATTAGGGGACTGACGTTTACCGCCCCCTAGGCCGCCATGCGATATTCTTAGACGAACAGACTGGACTGTACGGAGATTGTCACATTCAGGCTCAGTAGGAGTTCAGATGGGTTTCACCTCATTAGTGCTCTTATCGGCATCTACCTGGGGGCCGTTACGCACAGCTAGTGCCGCTTGCGGTCTGTGGTTAAACCCACTGCCAACGTAGTGTCGAGTCTTTAGAGTCCCACACAGAGAGCTATTCTCCTTTAGGCAAAAGAGTAGAGGTCGCATGGTTTTGCGACAGGGTTCGGTCACATCCGTGCACTTGTGCACGTTTGGTGTCCGGACAGTTATTAGTAGCGGGCTTTGGTTTAAGCCAGATCCTACTATACGTTTTGGGATTGGTTTTATCTCGTTTGTATTCGTGTTCCTCGGAACGCGGATGCGGGTGTGTATGCACGGTTGATAGAGACAGAGGCAGAGGATTCTCATTAGGGTTGTTGACTGTTGACTTTTGCTAAACCCTAATGAGAATAAGAAATATGATTAATGATAATATTAATTAAGTATTATTGTTCCATGGTTGGGTTGAAAGGTTGACATTGTTGACTTGTTGACTTAGTTGACCGGTTGACTAGGTTGGACTTGTTGACCTTCATCATGACAATGGCTATCATTTCTTAGCATTGACATTTGCTTGCTTGTTTGTTCACAAATTGCATTTAATACATGAAATGTTATTGCCATTTGATATGATAACAACCATCACATAATACTCAATTATTATTATTTGTTATGATTATTTTGGATTATGAGAGCAATGGTGAGAAAAGTCTTACTCATTCTATCATTCTCATTCTCTCTCATCCTCAAGCTTTCCCTCTTCTTCTTGCTCTCTCTAGTTCATGGTTCTATTGTCTCATGTGTTGAGAAGCAAGAACCATAGAGATAAAACCCAAAACACTTCTCTACTCATCCTAGTATACAAGGTCTAGCAAACCAAGTGTTCTAGTTTCCTCAAGATTGAGGTTGGAGCTAAAGGTAGAAGCTTTCAGGTGGATCCATCTTCGGCACAAGGATACGACGAGGAGAGAACCATCCGACCACCACAAGTAGTCGAAGAGAAGGAGTTCAAGTTAAGGTATAACCCCCTAACCGAGTAGGTAAAACTCCTAGTTAGGTTGTTAGGTAGTTGTTTAACAAAGATCCGTATTTGAGTCCATGTTACCACCAAAGAAAAATCGTTTTTCACCATTTCCGCAACCCCAAAGAACCGGGGACGGGTAACGTGGACTTACAGTGGTATTAGAGCCTAGTTAAACACTATCTAACATGTTAGCAAAGTAACTAGAAGTTCGATCGGAGAAAAAGTCACGAAACTTGCCCGGAATTCAAACTTTCTGTCGATTTTTAAACTACTGTAAAAATTATTTAACATATACCAAAAATCGACTCAGGGTTTTTAGTGTACACTGTAGAAAAACGATCCACAGAACCGACCAACCCACCGCGGAAACGCGGCAAGAACAGCTTCTTGCCGCGGATCCGCGGCCGAGTTGACTCGGCCGTGGATTGACTTTGCTGCAGTGTATTTACTGGGGTATTTTGGGATTTTTGGTATATGAGTTTTCTGCCCAGATTTTCCAGAAATCAAAATTTGTTTTTGGGGTTTAAAAATCCGTATTTTGATCGAACTTCTAAAGACTTTAGCTAACGGGTTTATATCTGTGATGTGATATATGTATTGAACATCTGCTAATCGCTATACGTCAATTAGTGGGGGTTATACATATCTGTGATCTGTAATGTTGATGGTATGTGTATATGAATTCATTGGATTATCGCGGATGAATAGCAGGGGGGTTGTGAGATGAGAGTTTTCTTTTTCTTTCAATTCATCTAATTTGTAATTGATGTAATATTATTTATATGGCCGCACAACCGGGATGGGGTTGTTGCCGTCATTGTATAATTTCTTTTACTGTTTTTGCTCCTAGGATAGACCCAAGGTGGGGTGCATAAATTACCGGGTACCTCGAAGTGCCGTGTGGCCTACTCAAGTTATTGAGGGAGGTTTCTTCGCTTCGGGTATTTGGCGGGTAGTTTGCCTCACCCGTAGGGGTCTAGGGTGGGGTATTGGCTATTCATCGCGACCGTGTAATATGCTTTTCGTTACAGGCTCGTACGGAATGCGGATTCCTAATATATCCAATGTGTTCATCTGTGATCTGGAATGGCTATCATTGCATCTGACGAATGTATATATCTATATATGATATCTATTTAGGCATTGCTTATGTTTTGCATCCACGCTAGTCCAACCCCCGCTCTGTTGTTAGTTAAGTAACCTAACGGGTAATGACAGGGCCCCGTGGCGAATGCGGATAGCATAAGCGTACGTCATATTTTCGTTATTTTCTGCAATGGTAGGATTAAATGTGGGACGCATTAAAATTAATGCAAAAAAATAAACCAAGTAAAAGTCGTTGGAACACTTTCAAAACCACTCGTTTTCTTTTCAAAAACCAACTTTTAAACGCGGAGCTTAAGCCACTCCTTTTAAAAGCTATCTCGTTCCATCGATTATATCAAGTTCACTACGTTCACGGTTTTGCCAAAACCTTTCGTAGCCCTCCGTCATTTCACATGGATAGTCAATAGTATTCAAGCTATGTTTGTTGGCCAAAGTCAAGGCATAGTGATTGGTAGATATTGGGTATTCATGTGCAGCATAGATAGATGCGTTGGTTTGGGACAGTCATACTGCCTTGTTGGCCAAAGTCAAGGGTAGGTACGGGTGGATTCAAATTAACCTGGAGAATGACGGGTAGAACTTGACATGTGACTTATGATTTGTTGGCCAAAGTCAAGGTCATAAGAGCATGGGGAAAAAATCCACATCGGGAGTTTCAAAAGAACCTGAAACTTGCTAGCGCTGCATACCATTTGGAGTGTGATGATTCTGGTAGGATTCCTTCAGTTTTGTCACGCGATGATATTTGGATCCCGATCCTACTGTGAGTATATGCTACTCCTCGGGAACTTTCTTAAGCACATTAAGACATGGGGATGTCCAGCTTTTGTCAAAAAGCAGCATGTGGACAAACTCGAGGCACGCTCAGTACAGTGTAAGTTTTTGGGATATCCAAAGGACTCCAAAGGATATTTCTTCTATTGCGAAGAGGAACAAAAGGTTCTTGTTTCTCATCATGCCCACTTCTTGGAAACTGAGTTTTTGGAAAATCAGATAAGTGGGAGCGCAATAGAACTGGAAGAAATTCCAGAACCATGAGCTATTACTGAAAGCTTAGTAGAACCAGAGGGTTCGAAAGATCAGGACATTCCTACGCCGCTCCGCAGGAGTAGTAGGCAGTATCATCCGCCCGAGAGATACTACGGTTTTCTTATATACGGGGATAGAGAGGATTGCATCATTGATAGTGATGAGCCGACTAGCTTCCAGCAGGCCATTCAGAGCGTTGACTCGGTAAAATGGCTGGATGCAATGCGGACCAAAATGGAGTACATGTACACCAACAAAGTATGGACGTTGGACGTTGCTCCAGATGGGGTAAAACCCGTAGGATGCAAGTGGATCTTCAAAAGGAAGATTGGTGTAGATGGACAGGTTGAGACCTATAAGGCTAGACTTGTTGCAAAGGGTTTTCGTCAAAGACCTGGTTTGGACTATGACGAAAACTTTTCTCCAGTGGCTATGCTGAAATCCATTCGGATCCTTCTTGCCATTGCTGCCTTCCACGATTATAAGATTTGGCAGATGGACGTAAAGACCGCTTTTCTAAATGGAAATTTAGAGGAGTGTTTCTATATGGACCAGCCAGAGGGTTTCATTCAGAGTGGGAGCAGCGGAAAGGTGTGCAAGTTGCTTAAGTCCATCTATGGACTAAAGCAGGCATCGCGGAGTTGGAATATCTGTTTTGATGAGACGGTCAAAGAATTTGTCTTTATCAAAAATCCAGATGAACCATGCATCTATAGTAGATTTGTAGCAAGAACTGTCGTATTCCTCGTTTTATACGTGGATGGCATTCTCTTAATAGGAAATGACATTCCTATGCTACAATCTGTCAAAGGGTTCTTGTCACACAGGTTCTGCATAAAAGACCTGGGTGATACCTCTTACATTCTGAGGATCCGGATCTATCGTGACAGATCCAAGAGGATATTAGGACTTTCACAGTCCAGGTACATCGACACCATACTGAAAAGATTCAGTATGGAAGATTGCTAGCGCGGTAATCTACCGGCTTGTCACGGGATCACCCTCTCCAAAGAGATGTCTTCCAAGACTGATTTGGAAAGGGATCGCATGTCTATTATACCCTACGCTTCCGCGGTAGGCTCTATAATGTATGCGATGTTGTGTACCAGACCAGATGTAGCTTATGCACTGAGTGTGGTAAGCCGGTATCAGTCAAATCCAGGGGAGAAGCACTAGATAGCGGTAAAGAACATTCTCAAGTACCTGAGAAGGACTAAGGAGATGTTTTTGGTGTATGGCGGAAAAGACCTCCAGATCGAGGCCTTTGCTGACTCCAGCTTCCAGAGTGACAAGGATGATTCCAAGTCCATGTCGGGTTATGTCTTTACCCTCAATGGAGGGGCGGTGTGTTGGAAGAGTTCCAAACAGGAAACCGTTGCTGACACGACGATGGAAGCGGAATATATCGCTGCTGCAGATGCCGCAAAAGAAGCCGTCTGGATAAGGAAGTTCTTGACAGAACTTCAGGTGGTTCCGTCCATTGTTGATCCGATACCTCTGTATTGCGACAACAACGGGGCTATAGCTTTAACAAAGGAACCCGGTCCCATCTGAAGTCCAGACACATCTTGAGGCGGTATCACCAGATCAGGGAGATCATGGGTCGCCAGGAGATCGAGGTTCGGAGAGTTGCTACGGAAGATAATACTGCTGATCCACTCACGAAGGCCTTACCCCAGACTCAGTTCGAGCGGCTGATCGAGATGATAGGTCTTCGATACGCCAGTACATGGCCTTAGTGCAAGTGGGAGATTGTTAGTGTATATGCCCTAGAGGCCATTACTGTATCATACTAGTTTGTATATTACTTAATGGAAGCTTGGGATATTCACAGTTGTATAGACAATATTGCTCAAAATGGTAATATGCTACTTGGTTTGTTTCTATTTTAATGTGTACATGTGTTTCTTTTAGTATATCACCTATACACATTAGTGGAGCCCTTAGAATCTTTGCTTGATTACCAGCGTTGTGATGGCAGTCACACTCGTAGGGGCTGGGGAAATCCACAAGAACATCCTTATACAGGTCCCTAGTCGTAGGACTATCGAGACAGGGCATTGATACTCCGGAGTAGACTAGCGTATGCGCTTCTCATCCCAGCTGGGGAGACGGTCTGTCCCTCAGCCGTCAGTACGTCGTACTTGAGATAGTATGCGGGTGCTCGTTAGGTTATGAGTACTCTAGACAGGACTTGTCGGGAACTGATTGGTTGGTACTATACCTATCGTCAGTTATCAGTTCCCAGGTGACACGAGTACAGCTTAGTCCACTGACTTGACACTGTCACTTCGCCTCGAGTGTGTTCCCACTGTACTTTGATTACTACCCTACCACGGCTCAAAGGAGTCGTGCAAACAGGTAGTAGTTGGGTGCAGTCCCGAAGCACTTGGAGGCAGTGACGGTTAGACAGGATTCGTCTCTCCCGGTATTGGGAGTTGATATCGCGCTGTGTCATGGAGAGCCATTACACATAGTCGTCCCTGGCTAGGGCAAGCGAGATATACTGGTAGGTTTCCAGTGTTATCTCAGGGTGTTCTGGGCTACACTCCGACACGACTTGTACCGCTATTAGGGGACTGACGTTTACCGCCCCCTAGACTCGCCATGCGATGTTCTCAGACGAACAGACCGGACTGTACGGGGATTGTCACATTCAGGCTCAGTAGGAGTTCAGGTGGGTTTCACCTCGTCAGTCTTGTTATCGGCATCTACCTAGGGGCCGTTACGCACAGCTAGTGCCGCTTGCGGTCTGTGGTTAAACCAACTGCCAGCGTAGTGTCGAGTCTTTAGAGTCCCACACAGAGAGCTATTCTCCTTTAGGCAAAAGAGTAGAGGTCGCATGGTTTTGCGATAGGGTTCGGTTACATCCGTGCACTTATGCACGTTTGGTGTCCGGACAGTTATTACTAGTGGGCTTTGGTTTAAGCCAGATCCTAGTATACGTTTTGGGATTGGTTTTATCTCGTTTGTATTCATGTTCCTCGGAACGCGGATGCGGGTGTGTATGCACGGTTGATAGAGACAGAGGCAGAGGATTCTCATTAGGGTTGTTGACTGTTGACTTTTGCTAAACCCTAATGAGAATAAAAAATATGATTAATGATAATATTAATTAAGTATTATTGTGCCATGGTTGGGTTGAAAGGTTGACTTTGTTCACTTGTTGATTTAGTTGACTAGGTTGGACTTGTTGACCATCATCATGACAATAGCTATCATTTCTTGGCATTGACCTTTAATTGCTTATTTGTTCACAAATTGCATTTAATGCATGAAATGATATTTCCATTTGATATGATAACAACCATCACATAATACTCAATTATTATTATTTGTTATGATTATTTTGGATTATGAGAGCAAGGGTGAGAAAAGTCTTGCTCATTCTATCATTCTCATTCTCTCTCATCCTCAAGCTCTCCCTCTTCCTCTTGCTCTCTCTCTAGTTCATGGTTCTATTGTCTCATGTGTTGAGAAGCAAGAACCATAGAGATAAAACCCAAAACGCTTATCTACTCATCCTAGTATACAAGGTCTAGCAAACCAAGTGTTCTAATTTCCTCAAGATTGAGGTTGGAGCCAAAGGTAGAAGCTTTCAGGTGGATCCATCTTCGGCACAAGGAGACGACGGGGAGAGAACCATCCGACCACCACAAGGACTCGAAGAGAAGGAGTTCAAGTTAAGGTATAACCCCCTAACCGAGTAGGTAAAACTCCTAGTTAGGTTGTTAGATAGTTGTTTAACAAAGATCCGTATTTTGAGTCCATGTTACCACCAAAGAAAAATCGTTTTTCACCATTTCCGCTACCCCAAAGAACCGGGGACGGGTAACGTGGACTTACAATTCCCACAGAATCCTGATATCGTGGTTGGATCATAATCCATCAAGACACCCAAATTCACAATTCCTCAAATCAGCCCCCAAATTGAACTCTCACATCATATAAGTCTCGCATCTCCTCAATGTACAATATCGAATAATCTCCTATATCCCGAATGTACAAATCGGCAATCTCATTTGTATCCGGTATCTAATCTCAATGAATCACCTAATATCCCAAGTCAAATCTCAAGTAAGATTCTAGCATCCTAAATATATATTTGCAGAAATAAATATGATGGGGTCAATACACATATATTAGCGTCCCACTCCACCAATATTGGTGTAAGCGTATATATAACAACGGCTAAATCCCCTGTTATATATACAAAGGTGTTAAAAGAAATATCATGAAAACAATGTGCCAAGCATCGACACAGAAATCCTGATCTATCAGATGCCGTCACCCAGACTAGCATCCTGATAGGTACGTATCATACGCTATCCCGAAAGCACGAGTGCCTAGCTCTGACCCTCTCCTTTCGACGTATGCATACGTACATGACTCCCAACGGTATCTCTATGATCCCCGTCGAGTCATTGGTACTGTCACCGGATGGTATGGCTCCCCTGCCGGGATCATCGACGTGGTACATCGACATCCCTTTCTTGCCCCGGGGTACCTCCGGGTCCCACCATGTACCCTCTACGACCTCGACGCCTCCTCATAGGGGTATATATATATAACAGCACCGATAAAACTCATGGTGGATGCGCAAATATCATATCAAGGAAACCGGGTTTTTCAATGTATGCATAATTTCATGAACTCCCGCAGTTCCCAAATCCAGAAAGCATCATGTAAAATCCAAATATCAATGCACAAATCTATGAATAGAATATGCGACATAAACTGAAATGCGAGCATATAAAAGGAAAACTGCTAAGTAGCATCAGTAAAGGTAAATATGTAACTTCAACTGAATATATATGGAACATACAGGTGTAGCAATGTATAGGTATCTACCTATAAGAACTGATGAAGTATACCCCCTGGTGGAATATGTGAGTAAGGTATATCTGTAGCTAAACCCAAATGTATGCGAGATCAACAAGGTATAGCTAAGTATAGGTGTCTAGCTATAAGTAAAGGATGTAGTATACCCCCCTGAGTATAGGTCAAAGATGTAGTATACCCCCTGGGTATAAGTAAAATATGAGCAAGGTATCTATGTAGCTAAATATAAAATGTGATAAGTAATATAATGTATATAATGGTTTGTTTGTGACATGGCAATTATTGACGGTGTGTGTGTAGCATACAATCCGTGCTCGTGCAACATGAACCGTCAATAATATGTGCAGTATCCTACGGCTACTAGTCACAGTACAACTATATCTAAGTAAATAGGGTAAAGGCGCATTTCTAACAATGACGTAGAATATGCGACAAGTATTTGAATTCTAGCCCAGACGCATAACGCCATGCGGGCGATACCCCTGTAGATGTTAAATCTACTCACCTACGCTCCAAGCTAGGTGAATCCTACCACCTGATTCCCTTTCGCTGCTGCGTCCGATGTACTCGCCTACAAACCTGAAAATGAGACAAGAATTCCATATAAGCCAAATATTCCGCAAAACGAGATATCGAGACCAAATGAGAAACTCACGTCGCGAACTAGACGTGCGTGTGCACGATACGCTGAAACTTGTATATACGCGTCTAAAACTATCCGATACGCCGCGACATGCTGGATCACAGAACCCACTCACGTATCGCGCATATCGCGCAACTAAAACGAACTAGCAAATCGATATTTGATCCCAGATTTTGCTACAGGTAAAATCTCACAAAACTACACATGGCAAAATACTAGAAAACACTGCAGACTACCCTAGCCAAGACCCCAAGACCCAACCCCTCTTCCTGGCCGCAATTTGCAGCCAGAACCCTTAAATTTGCGGCCAGGTTTAGGAATGGGTGGCTCGTGTTCTGGTGGTGTTGTTTATACCTAGTGGGCATGCTCCACTATTCTCAATTTTAACCTGAAAGGTACGGGTCAATAGCAGATCACAGAATGCTAAAATATTGCATAAAAACACCAATTTTTCACAAAATAGAAACCCTATGGTATTTTAGTGAAATCTGGAAAATTCTCAGTTTATGTGACCCTAACAACACTAAAATAGGTAGGGTTTACCAACACAATCATCAATTTACCTAAACCCTACACAAATCACCATAATTAGCACTAAACTCACTATTTAACACAAACCGAAGCTAATTAACACATAAGCTTAACAAGAAAGGGAATTGGGTTCAGAAAATATACCCTAAGGAACCCTATGAAGCAGGAGAAGGAGTGGATGGAGGAGATGAGAGATTGCTCCTGCTGCTGGGCTCCTGCTGCTGCTGCCAGAAGCTGCTGCTGATGCTGTTGCTGCTATCAGTGCTTGCTGCTGATGTTGTTTCTGTTGCTGCTGCTGCTTCTTGATCTGCTGGTGCTGCTGCTGCCTTGCTTTGTGTGTGAGTGTGTGAGTGTGTGAGAGAAATGAGTGAGAATGAGAATGAGAGAACAATTCAACTCCCCCCCTTTCTCACTCTCTCACTTCATTAAATGGGCACGGCTTGGGCCATGTAGCCCCATGCTTCTCTCTCTCTCTCTCTCTCCCAAAGTCAACAATTCAAACCAATATTTAAAAATCCTTTTTCATTTTTAACAACCATGCACACTTAAAAACCCATAACACTTAAACAATTATTAAAACTAGCTTAAAGAAAAATGGTTAGCTCACCATGATTGCTAATCATGGTTAACCTCCAAATTAGCACCCTAGTTATAACGCACAAGTGTGTGCAAGCCTAGGAAAAATCTAATAAAATATTCATTAAATAGGATAAAATAATTGAAAATCAATTGGGTAAACTTTTTATTAAAAACCATATATTAAAATATAATTATCCACAAAACACATTCTAAGGTGTTACACTTGTCTTTCCCCTTCGCCTTTTTAACTCCACCTCTCGGCTTGGTGGGATTCTTCTTCTTCTTTCCCATGGCCTTGGCTTTCGGGATTGAAAAGGAAGATGGCCCATAAAGCAGAGCGGGAGTTTTCGCTATCTTAAGCGTGCTTTCTGCATTTCTCAATATATTGAGAAGTTCAGGCAATGATTTCTCCAAATCGTTTATATTGAAATTCACTATGAACGGAGCAAAGGCGGGGAGAGAGACTGCAGAACAATATCTGTATATTGCTCATTATCCATAGTCCATCCCAATTCCTCAAGTTCTTCTATAAGACCAATCATCTTCATAATATGGTCTCCTACTGATGCACCGGGGGCCAACCGCATCTAAAACAGCTTTTGAGATGCCTCGTATCGTAAAGTACGAGATTGCTCTTCATACAACTTCTTTGTATGAAGAAAGATGGATTGTACATCCATCTTCTCGTGCTGTTTCTGATGGATACCGTCCATAGAAGCAAGCGCGAGGCATATGGCCGTGTTGCAATCAATATCCCATGTTTTTCAGATCTCCTTATCCGAAACAGATGATTCAGGTCGTGGGACGGGTGGGGCTTTGGTAGTGAGGACATATGATACTTTATCATATGTGAGCGCAATGTTCAAGTTCCTCAACCATTCTTTATAATTTGATCCAGTCAGTTTGTTTTTCTCTAAAAGAAGCTTAAGTCCCATCATCGGTATCTGCTATTAGGAGAGAGAAAAGAATACACTCAGCGAAATGCTCTTGCAAAGATCAGATTGGTTATTATCTTATCTAATGATGTCTCCCACTGCTTTTATCAAATTTTCTTTCAAACCTTAAAAGAAAACAAGCCAGGATTAATTACATTCTACAGTTTCGCTAACCGGTCAGCCAGGACAGTGTCGGTACTTTGAGGGAGGTTCCCCGTGCTTGCGCACGAACCTAATAAAAATAAACCTCGTTTTCCCCAGAGGTCAAACCCCGTTTAACACCTTTCTAGACACCTACTGGATTAGCTAATTGTAAAGTGTAAAACTCTCTTGCGAGTAACTCTTACTCACAGTGCAATCGGGATCCAAATATCATATAGATGGTATGCAATCTCATTGCAAATTTCAACTCTTGAAAATCCCGATATAGTTTTTACCCCTAGATGCTTATGACCTTGACTATGGTCAACATATCATAAGCACTAGTCAAGTTCTACCCATCATTTCGTGATTAACTAGACCCACCCATATGACCCTTGACTATGATCAACATAATCACATGAATGCCCTAACTTATCGCATCATATGCTTTATAGGAAGTCATCATTTAGCTATCGTACACTACGCCTTGACTATAATCAACATACGTAGCACGAATACTAAGTACTCTGCTTCCTAAATGACGGAGGGCTGCGGATGGTTATTATGAAAACCATTAACGCTTTGAACTTGATTTCGTTGTAGAATCTAAATTGTTTTTAGAAAAGGAGTGGCTTAAGTTTCGCATCTTTTGAAACTTGCTTTTTCATAAAAAGGAGCCGAGTGGGTTTCAAATCCAATTGTACAATATCTTTAGGTTTCTTTTCTTTTACATTAACCTCATTAATGTATTCCCATCATTTAAGTTCCTAAGCCATTACAGAAAGAAACGAAAAACAGTATTACATATCATATATATAACAATATTACATTCGTCTCAGATATTAAGCAATCACATCACAGAATAATTAGCAGCAAAAACACATATATGAACATATAGGATATACTAGGAACTCCGTATTTTATACATAGCCTAAGATAGAAAATACGGATTCCATTGTCGTGATGAATATCCAAACCCACACCCTTAGACCCCTACGAGAACGGCATGTGACCCTTCCAATTCTGGAGTTTAGGAGACCTGGTCTCGACTCCTCGAGATGGCCTCCCACTGAACTCTAGAACCTGGTCACTCGTGCTCCCCTCCTTAGGTCTATCCTAATGCGGAAAAGTAAAATATACATCAATGGAGACAACATCCTCAACCCAGATGTGGCTCAATAAAAGAATAATACACAATGAATTTTACAAGAATGAAAAGATAAACTCTCATCTCAAATAAAACCCCCGGCTATTCAATCACGACGATCATATACATCATATCACATCGACAATTAAAAAGCATAGACGACGTTAAAATATATCAATCAACACATCAACATACCCACTGTTGTAACAGATCTCAACACTTGAACCTGCATAAAAAATCCCAGAGAGCATATATAGTACCTACGGATCAACGCAAGAGCGCACAGTCTAAGCCTCACCAACGGCGCCGCGGAACCGCCGTAAATGCACCTGTTTGGCCGCGGTTCCGCGGTCGTTGTGTCGAGTTAGGCGCTCGTTTTTCTTAGGGATCCATAGAAAACCCTGCTCTATTTTCTGAATATTTTTATTTAAAAAATTCCAACTTTTGAAAAAATTTCCAGTGAGCATGTAAAAATCTCATTTTTTATATTCGATTGAGTTTTTAAACGTCGTCCGGTTTACCCTAAAGCTCTATCTAGGCACTGATACCATGTTGGTGTGTAGTAGCGCCTCTAGTAACGTTACATCATCATAAAGTGGTGAACTTTTGAATTTTAGAAGGCTATTACAAACGAACTATGAATCGTAACTAGAGATTAAGATAATAACAACATTATGTGAAGTCTAAATTAAAGGAAAAGGGAATACAACCTTTGTAGCCAACTCCTTCGGTCTTTAGGACTCCTACGGCTTTGCTCGAAGCTTGGAACGACTCCGCTCAAAGTCCTTCGTCGTCTACGATGATCCACCCGGAGATTCCTTGGTTAAGCTCTTTGCCTCACTAAATGAAGCAAACACTCTACACTAAAGGGCTAGGGTAGTGTAGAATGGTTGTGTGGTTTGTGAACTCACTTAAAAAAAAAATCTTTTTAAGTTCCTCACTCAAAACAAAACTCAAGAGAGCTTGAAGAAGGAGGAAGGTGAAGATGGCAAAAGCTTTTGTGAATAATGAATAATCTTTTTTTAAGGAAAAAGATAAGAATATATATGAGACACTCTCAAATATAACCATAGTTAACTAAATATCAAGATATTTTGTAGATGGGTTAAAGAACAAAGGAAATCTAACCATGGTTAAAGTCAAAGGTCAAATAGAAGAATGTAGAAACAATGAGTCATTTAGCTAATTTTCTTTTTCTTTAATTCATTAACAAAAATCTAGATATTTATCAACGATGTGAGTCTTGTATTGCCATCTTCTATGTATCATTCACCATGACACATATGTATGTATGTATGTGTGCATGCACATCATCATGTGTATGTATAAATATATATGCATACATCGAAAAGAAAAGGTTTAATTAAAAATGAGCTAAAAAGTCAATACTAAACCAACACTTGATTTAATAAATCGGTCACATCAAATGTGACCCGACCAATAATAAACACCCGATTAAAATACGGTATCACATACTCGCATTTAGTCGAGCTTCCGCACATATCTCATATGCACTCCACATTATTTCGCCTGTGCTTGAAAAATCCTGTATGGGACTCTAAGACTCGTCAATACGCCGGCAGTAGGTGATGATCATATCAAAACACCTACAAGCCGCAAGCGGTCAGCTAAACATAATGGCCACCCGGGTGTTGAGCGATCAGAAGAAAAACAAGCGATCAGAAGAAACTCCTGTCGAGCCATTGGCAACAGTTACCGTGCAGTCCTGTCTCTTCGTCTGATATGCTGCATATCAAGTCTAGGGATGGAATCGTCGAGCCCTAATAACTCAATAAGTTATGTCGATATGAACTATGACTGGTCGAGAAACTACTGATAGCACTTATCAGTAAATCTCATCAGCCCTGGCCAGGGACTTCAAGTCAGAGCCTATCGCTCATAGCACAACATCAACTCCCAATATCAGGAGAGACGAAACCCCTCCTATCTCTCACTGTCTCCATGTGTCTCGAGACTATACCCAAAATCCACCTGTTTGGACGATTCAGCTGAGCCGTGGTAGGGTGGAAATCAAAATACAGTAGAAGAACACATAAGACTCCATGACGATCTCGGGTCTACAGACTAACCTGTACCAGTGTCACCAGAGAACTGCTATCCGACGATAGATATAATACCATATAGGAATTCTCGGTGAGTCCGTTCAGTGTACTCAGTCTCCACTGAGCAGCCGTATACAATCTTCGATGTCACAACACCAATGGATATGGGATCATCCATCGCCCATCAAATGGGTCAAGAAACGTATACGCTAGTCTACTCTGGAATATCGATGCCCTGTCTCGATATACCTACGACTAGGAACATTGAAGGATATGCTTATAGACTATACACGCCCCACTAGTATTATCTCAATCATAGCCATGGAAGTTAAGCAAATATCCTCAGGGCTTTATCAACATGTATAAAATGAACAGTATCACGTAAACATGTCAGATAAAGTTAAACCAGATAGCATACTATCATGTCGAGCAAGAAAGTCATATATCAAATATACATATATACATGTCCAAGCATCCACTATACATATAATGGCCTCTAGGGCATACATATATCCAACATCTGTGTAGGACTCTAAAGAATCGTCAATACGCCGGCAGTAGGCGATGATCATATCAAACATTCACAAGCTGCAAGCGATCAGCTAAACGTAACAGCCACCCAGGTATTGAGCGATCAGAAGATCAACAAGCAAGCCTGTAACGTTCTCCTGTGAATCCAATCAGTAAACACTACCGTATAGCCCGGTCTCTTCGTCTGATATGTTGTATATCTAGTCTAGGGGTGGTAAACGTCAGACCCCAGTAATCGATAAGTCGTGTCAATGTAAGGGTCATAACGGGTCGAGAAACTACTGATAACTCTTATGAGTAAATCTCCATATCAGCCCTGGCCAGAGACTTCCAGTTATAGCCAATCGAACACAGCACAACATCAACTCTCTATACCGGGAGAGACGAAACCCCTCCTATCGCTCATTGCCTCCATATGATTTGGGACTGTACCCAAAAGCCACCGTTTTGCACACCCTTTTGGACGTGGTAAGGTGGAAATCAAAGCACTGTGGGAATCACACAAGACTCTATGACGATCTCGGGTCTAAAGACTAACATGTACCAGTGTCACCGTAGAACTGCTATCTGACGAAAGGCATAATACCATCCAGGAGTTATTGGCGAGTCCGTTTAGTGTACCCAGTCTCCACTGAGCACCCGTACACCATCTTTGATGTCCAACACCAATGGATATGGGATCATCCATCGCCCATCATATGGGTCAAAATGCGTATACGCTAGTCTACTCTGGAGTATCGATCCCCTGTCTCGATACACCCTCAACTAGGAAGAGTTATAGGATATACTCGTAGACTACCCTGGCCCTACTAGTATGATCTGTATCATAGTCCTAGTAGTCGAGTACATATCCGAAAGGCTTTATCAACACGTGATCACAAAGCAGTATTTGTTAACATGTTAAGATAAAGTGAAACCAGATAGCATACTATCATATCGAGCAAGAAAGTCCTCTCTATATATATCCAAGCATCTACTATAATATACATCATATGTACAACAATGGCCTCTAGGGCATATATATAACTAACAATCTCCCACTTGCACTAAGGCCAGCTGTTGTAGTATCACATACCCAACATCCCGAAGAGTCCCTCAAATTGTATCTGAGGAATGGCCTTTGTGAGTGGATCCGCAGTGTTGTCTTTCGTATAAACTCTCCTGACCTCGATCTCGCAGCGATCAATTATCTCCCGGATCAGGTGATACCGCCTCAGAATATGTCTGGACTTCTGTTGGGACCTGTGTTCCTTGGCTAAAGCCACAGCTCCATTGTTATCTCAATACAGAGGTATTGGATGCTCAATGGACGGAACCACACCAAGTTCAGTGATGTTCTTATCCAGACAGCCTCTTTGGCAGCATCGTTGGCAGCGATGTATTCAGCCTCCATCGTCGAGTCTGCCACGGTTTCCTGTTTGGAACTCTTCTAACAAACCGCCCTTCCATTTAGGGTAAAGACAAATCCCGAGTGCGACTTAGAGTCGTCCTTATCACTCTGGAAGCTCGAATCGGTAAAGGACTCCACCTGGAGTTCTCCGTTACCATATACCAAGAACATCTCTTTAGTCCTTCTCAAGTACTTGAGAATGTTCTTCACAGCAATCTAGTGATTCTCTCCAGGATCTGCTTGATACCTACTCATTATAATTAGTGAGTATGCTACATCGGGTCTAGTACATAGCATCGCATACATGATATAGCCTACTGCCGAAGCATAGGGTATCTCTTGTATGCGAGCTCTTTCCAAATTAGTCTTGGGAGACATCTCTTTGGAGAGAGTGAGTCCAGAGATCGTGGGTAAGTTCCCACACTTGGATTCTTCCATACTAAACCTCTTTAGTCTGGTGTCAATGTACCTGGATTGGGATAATCCCAGTATCCGTCTAGATCTATCTCTATAGATCTTGATTCCCAAAATGCAGGAGGCATCATCTAGATCTTTCATTGAGAATCTTTATGAAAAGAAGAGCTTGACCGAGTGCAGCATAAGAATATCATTTCCTATCAAGAGTATGTTATCCACGTACAATACGAGGAAGACAACCTTGCTCTCTGTGACCTTCTTGTATATACAAGGTTCATCCATGTTTTTGACTACCACATCAAAACAGATGTTCCAACTCCGCGATATCTGCTTTAACCCATAGATGGATTTAAGCAGCTTGCACACCTTCCCGCTGCTCCCACTTTCTATGAATCCCTCTGGCTGAGTCATGTACACGCACTCCTCTAAATCACCATTTAGAAAGGTGGTCTTAACATCCATTTGCCAGATTTCGTAGTCATAGTATGCAGCAATGGCAAATAAGATCCGGATGGACTTAAGTATAGCCACTGGAGAAAAGATTTCGTCATAATCCACACCTGGTCGTTGACGAAAACCCTTTTCAACAAGTCTAGCTTTGAAAGTGTCAACTTTTCCATCTACACCAAGTTTCTTCTTATAGATCCATTTGCTTCCAATGGGTTTTACCCCTTCAGGAGAAATTTCCAAAGTCCATACTTTGTTGGTGTACATGGATTCCATTTCAGATCGCATTGCATCCAGCCATTTCACAGAGTCCCCACTCGTGATGGCCTGCACGAAGCTAGTTGGGTCATGCAATCCTCACTCCCACCATCGACGAGAAAACCGTAGTATCTCTCAGGTGGATGAGGAATCCTACTAGATCGGCGGAGTGGCGGGGGTTCATCGGGAACTACTCAATCCTCTGGTTCCATTAAATTTTCAATTGCAGTTTGTGCTGCTGGAACTTCTTCCAGTTCTACCTCTTCGCCACTAATTTCTTTTTCAAGAAATTTCTTTTCCAAAAAGGTGGCATATTGAGAAATAAACACCTTTTGTTCCTCAGTGTTGTAGAAAATATATCCTTGTGAATTCTTAGGATATCCCACAAACTTGCAAAGAACTGATCATGCCTCGAGTTTGTTCGGATTTTGCCTTTTGACATAGGCCAGACAACCCCATATCTTAACTCGTTGAAAATATGGTCTCTTCCCACTCCATATCTCATGTGGTGTTGTAGGTATAGATTTAGATGGAACTTGATTCAATAGGTATGCTGTTGTCTCAAGCGCATAACCCTAAAAGGAAATAGGCAACTCAGCGGAGCTCATCATATAGCGCACCATATCTAATAGGGTGAGATTCCTCTGCTCCGATAGACCGTTGTGCTGTGGTGTATAAGGAGGAGTAAGCTGAGAGAGAATCCCATTCTCTTTTAAATAGTCCAGAAACTCATTGCTCAAGTATTCTCCTCCTCGATCAGATCGAAGGATTTTAATACTTTTACTCGTTTGCTTCTCGACTTCGTGTTTATATTCCCTGAATTTCTTAAAAGCTTCAAACTTGTGTTTCAACAGGAACACATGTCCGTATCTTGAGAGATCGTCAGTGAATGTAATGAAGTAGGAAGAACCGTTCCTGGCATGTGTAGACATGGGACCACATACATCACTATGTATCAGTCCTAAGAGTTCCGTAACTCTTTCTCCGTGTCCAATAAACGGAGTTTTGGTCATCTTGCCTTTGAGACATGACTGGCAAGTGTCATAAGATGAAAATTCGAACGGATTCAAATATCCATCCTTATGTAACTTAGCTAGCCGTGTCGCATTGATATGACCTAGTCTATAATGTCACAAGAAAGATTCGTTCATTTCTGAACTCTTCCTCTTGTGTGTGTTCTGTATATTAAGAGCTGTGTTTTGATTTAGAACGTATATGCCATTATGTAACGAGCCTGATCCAATCAACTTTTGATTTAGGAAGATATTCATAACATTATCCTGTATTACAAAATTATATCCTTCTTTACTTAATAAAGAAACTGATATAATGTTGCATACATGTTCGGTATATAATAGCATTCATTCAGAATCAATGTATTACCACTTGGTAATACAAGGTGATATTCGCTAACTGTTTTGGCTGCAACATTTGCACCATTCCCTACTCTTACGGAATGATCATCCATTCCCAGTTCTCTACCTTTCTTTAGCCCATGTAATATATTGCATATGTGGGATCCTGATCCGGTATCTAATGCCCAGGACGTAGAGTGAACTGAGAAACAGTTCTCGGTAACTAACATATCCGAAGAAGATCCATCAACAGGTTTTTTCTTTGTTTGGGCGGCGTGTGAATTATGGTATTCCCCTATTTCCTGTTCAGCCTTATAACAATTATAAGAAAGAACGGAACCAACGTTCCCCTGCTCAGTATAACAAGCTGGTTCGGTCAATACATCAATGTTATTATCTTGATTAAGGCCTGATATGGTCGCTACCTGGAAAGAGAGAGAGAAGAAAACACTTTAGCGTGCGCTCTTGCAAGATTAGATTGGTTATTATCTTATCTAATCAGGATGGCTCCCACTGTTTTAATCAAATCTTCCTTTAAACCCTAAAAGGTAAGATTAGCTGGGATTAATTACACCCTACAATTTCGTCAATCTTTCACCCAGATCAGTGTTGGTACTTTTAGGGAGGTTCCACGTGCTTTCGCACAGACCTAATTAGTATAAACCTCGTTTTTCCCATAGGCATAACCCCGTTAACACCTTTCTAAACACCTACTTTATCGGCTAATTGTCCTGTGTAAAATTCTCCCAGTAGTAACTCTTACTCGCAGTGGGTATCGGGATCCATCTATCTCATAGAAGGTATGCAATCTCATTGCAAATTTCAACATTTGAAATTCCCGATAATGCTTTTGCCCCTTGCAACTTATGACCTTAACATAGTCAACAAATCATAATTGCTAGCCAAGTTTAACCCGTCATTTCCCGATTGAATTAAACCCACCTGCACGACCCTTAACATAGTCAACAAAGTCGTACAACTACCCTAATCCAATCACATCTCATGTTTTAGCAGATAAGCACTAATTAGCTACCGCACACTACGCCTTAACATAGTCAACAAATGTAGCACGAATACTAAGTAGTACTTATCTGAAATGACGGAGGGCTACACAGGTTTTTCAGAAAACCATAAGCATAATGAAGTTGATATCGTTGTAGAAACAAGTGAATTTGAAAAAGGAATGTTTTTGAGGCTTTTCTAGTTTCGCTAAAGAGGTCACTCCCGGTGAAGGGATCTCGGCTCTTTCCACATCGAATAAGGTGCAGGATATTTCATAAATACCGCTGTGCAAAGCAAGAACTATAGAAGCAATCAAAAACTAAACCGTGAGTTTGTAGCATCTGCCAATTTTGCTAAAGAAGTCACTCCTGGTGAAGAGATCTCGGCTCTTTCCTTATCGAATAAGGTGCTGGATATTCTACAAGGAATACCGCTATGCAATGCAAAAACTATTGCTACCCTTTTTGAAAATTTGATTCTAAAACATCTTTTAGGTTTCTTTCCTTTTATTAATCTCATTAATAAATCCCATCATTTAAGCTTCCTAAGTATCACAAAAGAAACGAAAGCAGTAATATTTACATATCAACATATACATATAGTATAAGCATTCGTCACAGGCAGTAATATGATCTCATCACAGAATATTGCAGTAGAAGTCAACATATGAAATATTGGATATTCTAGGACGTCCGTGTTTTATTTTGAGCCTGTATAAAACACGGATTCCAGAGTCGCGATGAATAGCCGAACCCACATCTCTAGACCCCTACGAGAGCAGCAAGTAGCCCTGCCAATTCTAGGGTTAGGAGACCCGGTCTCGACTCCTCGAGATGGCCTCCTACTGGACCCTAGAACCCGGTTACTTGTGCTCTCCGTCTTAGTTCTATCTTAATGCGGAAAAGTAAATAATATACAATGGTGACATCATCCTCAACTCAGAAGTGCCCCAATAAAAGAATATTACATACAAATGAATATTATATGAATGAAAAAGAAAACTCTCATCTCACATAAAACCCTGTCATTCAATACACAACGATCCAATATAACATATCACAGCAATACATAAACATCACAGATAACTAGGCGAAGTTAGATAATTCGATAGATACAAAGAATTCCCAAAATACCCCAGTGAGCTCAATACTTGAGCAGAAATAAAAATTCCCAGTAGCATGCCCCAGCACCTATGGACCGTCACTGAAGGGCCTGTCCCAAGCCTCCACAGTGGCGCCGCGGAACCGCCGCCAATACCAGGTTTTGGCCGCGGTTATGCGGTCACTGTAGCGAGTTTGGGACTCGTTCTTCAGGTGGGTCCATAAAATTCCCTGCATGATTTTCTGAGTATTTTTAATATGAAAAAATTCAACTTTATGTAAAATTTCCAGAAAAGGGGTCGTTTCGGGGTTCGATCGGACTTCTAACTTCGTCTAGACAACTCCTAATGCTCTAGCTTGGCTTTGATACCACCGATTTGTTAGAATAACACCTTGTGAAGGTTTTGGCAAGTATCAATCATGCTACTTTAAAATTTTTGGGGTGCTAAACAAATCCTAACCAAGATCTTAACTAGAGAATTAGGGTTAACTTGCATGTAAACAACTTTACATCTAAGAGAGAGGGATTACAACCTTTGCAGTCCGTTCCTTCACTTCATAAGCTCCGAGTAGTAGTCCCTTCGCCGTGATCCATGAACTCCCGGACTCTAGAGATGCTCAACAAGTCGAATGATCCATGCTTGCTTGAAGTCTTCCTTTTCGAAGATGATCTACATTGAAGAATCTCAAACTCAAGCTCTCACTTCTCTAATCAAGTACTAGTGAAGTGAACACCTTAATCTAAGTGGCTAGAATAGATGAGGATGATGAAGTAGGAATTTTGCTCTCTTTTGTCTTCAATTTCTCACTTCAAATCATCACAAGTCAAAAAGCTAGAAAGCTTTTTCATGGAGGAAGAAGAAGAAGAAAGCTTTTGTGATGAATAACGAATTGTTGTTGTAGTTACAATTACATCCATGAGTTAATAAAATGAAGGCTTTAACTTATGTAGAGAATAAACTAGAGTTAAGGGTTTGGGTTGGGTTAACAAATATCTACACAAAATATCAAGCTAGAAAACAAAAGGAAAGCTTCATGAAGCCTAACCCAAAAGCTAACCCAAATTCAAACCCTAACTTTGTTTAAACTTAACAACCATGTTGCATTTGTAACCCAAACTTGTTACAATATTATATATCATATATACAATATATTTTGTAACAAAAGAAAATAACACAATTAACATATATCGCATATACATCAATGTATTATCCAGTAAGAAAATGAATCAATAAAGCGAGCTTATATTATTTAAGGTAATGTAAGATATCACATATATAATTATACATTAAATTATCGAAACAACACTTGATCCTAAAATCCGGCTATATTGCATATAACCGACTAATATAACATGTACCAATTCATCGAATCAACACTTGATCCGATGACCAGGCTATATCATATATACCCGGCCGATATCTCATATCGCAAGAATATAATACGGTATCTTATATAGCATTATTCTCGGTCCCGCACATATCACATATGTGCTCCTTCTCTGTTTTGCCTGAGCCAGGAAACCTCTGTTTAGGACTCTAATGATTCGTCAATACGCCGGCAGTAGGCGATGATCATATCAAACACCCACAAGCTGCAAGCGGTCAGCTAAACGTAACAGCCACCCAGGTATTGAGCGATCAGAAGATCAACAAGCAAGCCTGTACATTCTCCTGTGAATCAAATCAGTAAACACTACCATACAGTCTGATATGTTGCATATCTAGTCTAGGGGTGCTAAATGTCAGACCCCAGTAACTGATAAGTCGTGTCGATGTAAGGCTCATAACGGGTCGAGAAACTACTGATAACTCTTAACAGTAAATCTCCATATCAGCCCTGGCAAGGGACTTCCAGTTTTAGCCAATCGAACACAGCACAACATCAACTCCCTATACCGGGAGAGACGAAACCCCTCCTATCGCTCATTGCCTCCATGTGATTCGGGACTGTACCCAAAAGCCACCGTTTTGCACGCCCTTTTAGACGTGGTAAGGTGGAAATCAAAGCACAGTGGGAATCACACAAGACTCTATGACGATCTCGGGTCTACAGACTAACCTGTACCAGTGTCACCGGAGAACTGCTATCTGACGATAGGTATAATACCATCCAGGAGTTCTGGGCGAGTCCGTTCAATGTATCCAGGCTCCACTGAGCACCCATACACCATCTTTGATGTCTAACACCAATGGATATGGGATTATCGATCGCCCATCATATGGGTCAAGATGCGTATACGCTAGTCTACTCTGGAGTATCGATGCCCAGTCTCGATACACCCTCGACTAGGAACAGTTATAGGATGTACTCGTAGACTACCCTGGCCCTACTAGTATGATCTGTATCATAGTCCTAGTAGTCGAGTACATATCCTAAGGGCTTTATCAACATATGATCACAAAACAGTATTTATTAACATGTTAAGATAAAGTGAAACCAGATAGCATACTATCATATCGAGCAAAAAAGTCCCCTATATATATATCTAAGCATCCACTATAATATACATCATATATACAACAATGGCCTCTAGGGCATATATTTAACTAACACTATCTAGCTTGAATCTATGGAGCAAGAGACCATTTTGGAGGCTAAGTTAGCTTGCTAGATTTCAAAACTTGTGAGGTAAATCTTTAACCTATGGTTTGATTGTTAGTTAATTGCTTTAATTTAGCTTAATAGGTGTTTAATTATGGTTTTAAATTGCAAGCTTGAAATTCAAGAGATTGGTTAAATTAAAGTTTGGGTTTTTATTACTTGCTCATGGTTTAAATATGTAGTTTAACATCTTAAGTCATGCAAATTCTTTTCTAGTTGTTAAATTTCAATTGTTGCTTCAAAAATTGTTCAAATTTGATAATTTTGCAAACTAGGTTTTTAGAATTAAAATAAATTGGTGAGATAAAATTGTAGTAAAGATTTGTGTGGTTTAATTATGTTATTAGATGAACATTGTAACCACTAGTTTTGTTAAAATATCTAGTTTTGAACTAAAATGGTTAATGATCGCTTACTAGGTTTTTAGTATAAATAGGTTCAAAGTAAGTTTGTGGTCTTGATGATCTCTAACCTATTGACTAAGATATTTAATGCGTTGTGAATGCGCGATTGGGTTTCAGGCATGGTTGTGGTCACGTACAGCTACCCTAGTTGTAGTTTGTAGCGTTGTCGCGAGCGCATTCTGTACACCAAGTGTGTGCGCATCTTGTTTTGTGCGTGGATTGATTTGTGTCATTTGAATCCTCGACTATCATTTATTTATTCTCTTATTTACTTGTGTATGTCTCTAGGATCGGGTGCAGAGACGTCAGATGTGCCACAAAAATGGCAGAGCTGAAATCGAATCAGATTAGCCGAGTCGTCCCGGTGAGTAGATATACACATCTACGGGGGAATCATCTGGATGGCGTAAGGCATCCGATAGTTAGAATTTCTTTTAGTACTTGCATTTATATGCGTAGTTCCTAATTATTCATCTTATTACATCGCATCATCTTTTATATATGTGTGTGTGTGTGTGTGTGTGTGTGATATCATTTCATAGTACACTTGCACTATTACCATTGGTTTATGCGGCATGGGCACTATTCATGTCCAATCATGTGGACACACACACCTTGGTAATTGCTATGCCACGAACACTTTATAACTTGTTTAAATCAGAATATAAAACTTTTGCAACATATATGATTGGTAAACATATATTTGTATATTCAATTCATCAGGATGGATACGTAGGATTGTTAGTCATATGCATATAGCTCATTGCATCATCGTTCATGCATAGTTTTCTAGTCATGCATCGTATTTCATATTGTTGATACCATAGGAATTCATCATCACGGACATGTGTATATATGGTGGTTTTTCTTGAGGATTTCAGTTTTGTGAGATTTCTGGATTTTTGGGAAAACCGTAAGAATTTTATAAACCGTTATCATTTTAATAATACAAGTTGCGGTTTTCTCGTGATATGATGTATGTGTCGTCCACCATGAGATTTCTTGGTTCTTGAGCGATATCATACACCCGATTCGAAGAGGAGGAGGAACCGTCTGTGGGTGTATGGTGGACCCGGTGCGGTACCCCAGGGCAAGATGGTCGCAGATGATGGCGTTGAGCCCGGCGGGGGAGCACTACCGACCGGTTATTTGTGACGCGGCGGATATCCGGAAGATACCGACGTAGTCTCAAGATTTGATGATATGGGCCAGTCCGGATTGCCGGAGCCCGAGATTTGATGATATGGGCCAGTCCGGATTGACGGAGCCTGAGATATTTCAAATATTGATACATTGAGACATCGAGGTACTGAGAATTGAGATGTCGAGACATTGAGATATTCATATTTGGTTTCGATGCTTGACACAGATTTCTATTGATTTCATTGATGATACTACAGTTAAATTACAGAAGTTTTACTAAGATAAGAATACGGATTTTCTCATACTAAACATATTCAAATCTCGTGTTGTTTATGCATTCATGTTGCAAACATAACAGTGCATCGCATCATATTACTAAGATAAGAATATGGATTAAATGTTACTTGCTACTCACGAGTTGGCAACACACCCCCGTTGTGCCGCAGTGTCCTGCAGGTTGACCCGTCAGCGCAGTAGCGGCGTGCGTTCTTCCTCTTTTGGCTTCATTTGCTTGATTTGAAGCTTGCTCGTCGGTGGGTTGCGAGGATATTTTTTTTCCATAATGTACATTATGTTGTATCTAGTATACTCCATCTACCCTTGTATATTTGACTAGACAGTGAGACTCGTGAGACCTGTATTTATGGTGTTTGGTGTTGATGCTTACTTGAGCCGATGTGGTATTTTCTTATTTCTTGCTTTATAATGCTTATTGTGCACTTTTGATATACATATTACATGTGGTTGTGATTCTTCTTTGGGCGAAGAGCTAGCTCCCGCTTGGGGATGCCTTATTTCATCATATATATGTATTATCATGTGATGTACCCATTTGGGGGCCTGTATTTACAAAGGAGACTCTGCCGAAATTTTCGGGAAAATATGATGTTTCTTTTAAAATGTTTAATGCGACTTATTTGTTAAAATCGATTTCTTTAAATATGTTTTCCTTCACTCTATTTCTTTAAACGGTTTAGTTTTCTGGGTTTTAGCTTACTTAGATTATGTACGCCTTGAAACGTTTCGTAATTTAAGTGCCAGTCATGTTCCGTACCTTCCGGTCGTCATAAAGTTGGTATCAGAGCGATAGGTTTTACCTTTCTGAGTGTAGGATGACCTTTGGTAGATGGAGTAGGTGACTTAAGCAGAGTGACATAGCGTGTGTATGTTCCACGACATACTTACGATACGGTACTCTGCCTAAGTGACCTTAGATATATATTTGCTTGTATTTCTTTCCTTGATTCCGGAAGCCTTTTGATTTGATCGCAATGTTTCTATCGATCATGTTTCTTGTTCCAGCAACTATGCCGCCGGAGACTTCGAGGGCCAGAGGGCTGTCGCCATGGATGAGATTAGAGTAGGCTTATTTGAGACGAGGACTGATTAGGGCGGTACGCCTACCCCTTAGGGACAGAGTGATCTGCCTTCTCCAGGACGGATAGCTAGGCTGTAGTCGAATATTTAGGACTTGCGAAAGATGGTTGGATTGTTAGTTGAGGCTAGCCGAGCTCTGAGAGCCGATGATGTCCCTCCTACCGCAAGGACTGCGATTGTACCTGCTGCTCAGGCAGCTGTTTCTGTTGTTACCAAGATTATTTCCGTATCCTTACTGGATTTTTTGAGGCTGAGGTCTCCAGTTTGTTTTTATCGGCACAGATGCAGCGGAGGATACATAGACAATCCCCGACAGGATGGCTAGGATTTGTCGTTCACAGAGATGTTCTGACGAGATATGGATTGAGCTTGCGAGTTTTCGTCTAGAGAGGTCTTGCTCAGACGCGGTGCGAGTCAATTGATAGAGGTCGAGCTGCAGATCTACTTCTTATAATTTGGGATGAGTTCATAGATATATTTCTTGCTCGTTTCCTTCCGGTGAGAGTTCTAGATGTCCGAGCTCGTAGTTTCGAGTCTTTGCGCAAGACACCTGGGATGACAGTGTCCGAGTACGACATTTAGTTTACTCAGCGGACCGATATGCTCCTTACCTGATGGGCACTTAAGAGAAACAGATAAAGAGGTTCGTGTGGAGATTGAACATGCAATTGTTTCTTGCTATTGGTGCCCACCATTTAGACACTTACGTCGCTGCTATGAATGCAACCTTGCTGTTGGAGGAGCGCATTTCTAGGACTTCAGTCGTTTTTTGATCGAAGCTGATTCGTACCGGTATGTCAGCTCAGAGGCGGTTAGATAGACGCCGTTGTGATAGTTATTCTTTCGGTATTTATTCCGATGTGTATTTCTTTTTGGTGTTGTTTGAAATGGTGTCCACATATTTTGTATCGAAGTCTAGCCGATATTGGTTTTTGCTAAATCAGCCGCTTGTTGTAATTTCTTCCATAGGCTAGTCTTTTTTAGCTCTATGTGTTTCTCATTCGTATTCGTTTTATTCGTATCAGAGATAGGGATACTTCTGTCAATTTGATTTTTCGATATGTTTGACTTGATGTTCTTCTGGGTATGGATTGGTTAGCCACGTGTTATGCATCCGCGGACTGCCGTAAGGAGGCAGTCAGATTTAGTTTTCCGGGCAAACCAGTTCTTAGTTGTTTTTTAGGGAGACCGTAGCGTCGCCTTTCCCAGTTTGATTTCTTCTTGTGGCGCTAATCAGCTTTTGAGAAAAGGATGTCAGGAATTCTTGGCGTATGTTGTGATGTTAGAGCCGCAGAGGTTCCGTTGGACCAGGTCCCAAATGGGAGAGAGTTTCCAGATGTTTTCCTGACGAGTAGCTTGGATTGTTACTAGCGCGTGATATTGAGTTCTGCTTTGACTTGATTTCCGGCAAAGAGCCTTTTTCTATACCGCAATATCGGATGGATCTGATGGAGCTTAATGAACTGAAGGATCAGTTGAAAGATTTGTTGGATAATGGGCTTGTTCGTCCGAGTGCGTCACTTTAGGGAGCTCCTGTTCTGTTCGTCAGGAAGAAAGATGACGGTTGTGTTTGTGCATCGATTTTGTCAGTTGAATCGGGGTACTGTGCGGAACAGTTATCCCTTATCTCGTGTCGATGATTTATTTGATTAGCTCCAGGGTGCGGGACATTTCTCGGAGATTAACTTGCGATCAGATTACCATTAATTGCGGGTTCGAGAGGATGATATTCCGAAGACTGCTTTTCGCACACGTTATGGGCATTATGAGTTCTTGGTGATGTCGTTCGAGTTTACCAATGCCCCAGCAGCGTTTATGGACTTGATGAACCGCATATTCAGGCTGTTTCTTAATCAGTTATTATCGTGTTTGTTGATGAAATTTTAGTATACTTTTGGAACCGAGAGGAGCGTGGGCAGTAATTTAGGATTTCGATGCAGACCTTGAGGGGGCACCTGCTATTCGCTACTGTATCAATGTGTGTTTTCTGATTGTATGATTTGACTTCTTGGGACACGTAGTTACAAGAGATGGTAAGTATGGAACCGAAGAAGATCGAGGTCGTTCAGCACTGGCCCAGACCTGTAATAGTGACCGAGGATCGCAGCATTTTTGGATTTTGGGCAGATACTATTGATATTTCGTACAGGGATTTTCGCATATAGCTGCAACGTTGACTGGGTTGACCCAGAAGGGTGTTTCTTTTCGTTGGACTAAGGTATGCGAGCAGAGATTTTAGTAGTTCAAGACTCGTTTGATTACGGAGCCAATATTATCTTTGCTTTTAGAATCAGGCGGTTTTGTTTGTTATTGCTATGCTTCTCAGCAGTCGAAGAACCACGAGCAGAACTATTCCACAATGACTTAGAAATGGTTGCGGTGGTTTTTACACTTAAGATTTGGAGACACTACTTATACGGCGAGTCATGCCAGATATTCACAAACCACAAGAGTTTAAAGTACATTTTTTCAACAGCGGGATCTGAACTTGAGACATCACAGATAGATGGAGCTAGTGAAAGACTATGACTGCGATGATTGTTTATCATCTGGGCAAGGCGATAGTTGTGGCAGATGCTTGAGTCGGAGGCCCGAAGGTAACTTTTCTTGTTTGAGCACAGTTCAGAGACAGTCGACGGCAGGTTGGGAGGTTCTATGTGACAGTCGAGTACAGTTCGAGTTTACGCCGACCGGGGGATAACTTGTCCGTGTCCGTGCACAACCACAGTTAAATGATTATATCCGTGAGGCACAGTCCGAGGACGTTCGTTTGTCAGAGATCATGGAGCAGGTTCGACAGGGCAGAGATTCAAAGTTCACGATTGATGATCAGAGAGTACAAAGATTTGAGATTCGACTTTGTGCGCCAGATTCCGAAGGACTGAGACGTGAGATCTTAGAGGAGATGCATCAGTCAGCATATATGAATTGTGATTTGAGAAAAATCTACTAGTGTGAAGGGATGAAGAGAGATGTCACATATTTTGTTTCGGGATGCTGACTTGTTAGCAAGTCGAGGCCGAGCATCAGAGGCCAGCAGAAGAATTGCAACCCTTGCCCATTCCGGAGTGGAAATGGGAACAGATCTCTATGGATTTTATCGTGGGTCTACCTAGGACCAATTGAGAGTATGACTCTATTTGAGTAATTGTAGACCGATTAACGGAAGCATCTCATTTTCTGCCAGTCAAGACCACTTTCGGAATCGATCAGTATGTTCGGACATGTGTTGATAATATGGTGCGACTACATAGAGTTCCGACCTGTAATGTGTCCAATAGAGGCACCCAGTTCACAGCCGACTATTGTAGAAACATTAAGAAACCTTGGACACCCGATTGAGTTCAGTACAATTTCTATCAACAGACCGACGGTCAGTTAGACCGAACCATTCAGACTCTTGATGATATGCTCCGAGCTTGCGTCCTAGATTTTTTGTGGTAATTGCTACCACAACTTTCCTTTGATAGAGTTTTCCTAGAATAACAGCTTCCAGGAGAAGATTCAGATGGCACCCTTCGAGGCATTATATGGGAGGAAATGTCGCTCACCAGTTTGTTGGACAGAGCTCGGTGAGAGCAGTATTTTGGGGCCCCAGATTGTGCGGGAGATGACCGAAAAGATTCAGATGATTTGGAATAGGATGAGAGCGGCCCAATGCAGGCAGAAATCTTATGCAAACCGACATCGACGCAGACTTGAGTTACAGTAGGCGATCATGTTTTCTTGAAGGTTTCTCCGATGAAGTGCGTGTCGAGATTCGGAAAGAAAATGACGGCTTGGTTCCAGATATATGGGTTCCTTGTGATTCTCGAGTGTGTTATCACAGTTGCTTATCGTTTGGCTCTTCCACCCAGCTTTCCAGATAATCACCCCGTGTTTCATGTATCAATACTCCGCAAGTACCTTCATGACCCCACTCGCGTGATACAGCATTAGGCTGGAGCGCGATCTTTCTTTCAACAAAAAGCCGATTGTCATTCTAGATCGGTAGGTGAAGAAACTGAGGCCAGTGGTCATACCGTCCGTAATGGGTTCTTGGCGTGGCTCGAACGGCGAAAAGGGTCACGTGGGAAACAGAGGACGAGATGCGGAAGGAATGTTCCCATCTCTTTGAGGGTACGCGTAGTTAAATTTTAAATTCGGGAAGATTGTAACGTTCTGAAAATTGTGTAGGAGAATTTCCGATAACAGGTAAAATAACTGGTGTTTTTCGTAAAAAAAAAACCAAGATATAATTATTTTTCAACATATACCTATTCTAGCTATGTAATGGCTTGTATTGATATTTATTTAGTCACTTATAAATTGTTAGTTTACTTAAAAAAAATTCCCAAATTAATTATTTTAAATATTATTTTTGTAACGTTTTGATAATCATTTAAGTGAAATTTCAGATAATCGGTAAAATAACCGGTGTTTTCCGTAAAAACCAAAATATAATTATTTTTCGACACATACTTAAATATACCTATTCTAGTTATATAATTGCTAGTATCTGGTATTTAATTGGTCACTTGTAAATTTCTAGTTTACTTAAATATTTTCCTTAATTAATTATTTTTAATATCATTTTAAGATTTCACTAATACATTTAATTAGTGATAATTACAAATTAGAATGGGTTAATACAAGTTTAGTGCACCATGACACATCAAAACACATATTGTACCATGTTCTTTCAAAGAAATTTTTTTGGATAGTTCTAGTTTTATTTGTATAGAAAAGTTAAAAGAATAAGAAATAAAATGGAAAAGATGGATGTAAGATGCAATAATGAGTTTTGAAGGGGTTTTCTTGACTTGGGAAATGTTAGAAACACACACACCCACCTCCTTGGCCAAATCCAGCAGCCCCTAAATTCCCCATGTTCCCACTTCATTCCCTCACAAAAAGAAAAAAATAAAGATGAATGAATTGATTAATTAAGAAGGCATGGGTGTAAACATGTGAGGTATGGGTTCTTTGACTTAGAAATTTCCCCCCCCACACTAAGACACACCCCTTCCCTGCACATGGCTGAGCCTCCCTCATTCCCTTTTCCAGCAGCCCCCTCCCCTTGTTTCTCCAATCTTTCACCACAAAAAAATCTACAAAATTTCATCAAAATTCAAGATAAAATCCAACAAACACCAAATCCATTCCTTACCCATTATTCCATGGCCATTCAAGCATGGATCTTGGAGCATAGAAGCAAGTTTGGGAGGCTATGTTGCATATTTGATTTCATGATTTTGAGGCATAATCTTAACCCAATGTTTACTTGATATTTAATCACTTCAATTTAACTAATTTTGATGTTTAATTGTGGTTCTAAGTGCTAACTTGAAATTTCTAAAATAGGGTTGAGATCAAGTTAGGGTTTTATAAATTAATTATGGTTTGAATGTGTAGTTTAATATGTTAAGACATGTTAAAACAAAGTTAGTTGCTAGTTTGCTAATTGTATTTTTAAAATTGTTCTAATTAAGATATTTAGCAAACTAGGTTTTTAGGATTAATGTAATGAGATGAAATTAAAATTTAGTTGTGATATGTATGACTTAACTAAAATATTTAGTGAATCTTGTGGTCACTAAAATTGTTAAAACATTTAGATTTGAGCTAAAATGGGAAATTGAGGCTTACTAGGATTTTGGAAATAATTCGATTTGATTTATTTTGGGGTTTTGATGAGTTATAATTTATTTCATATAATAACTAGTGCGTTGTGAAACCACGATTGGTACGTTTGGGTTGTAAGTTAGAGGATTTTCACGTATAGTGACTCTCGTTGTAGTTTGTGGCGTTGTTGTGGCGCGTTTCGTGCACCAAGTGTGTGCGTGACAAGTTAATGCGCATGGTTGACTTGTATTGTTCGTGTCCGCGACTATTTATATTTATTCTCTTGTTTTTCTTATGTGCATTCCTAAGATCGGGTGCAGAGGCATCGGACGTAGCGCGGGAATGCCAGAGCTGAAATTGGATCAGATGAGCCGAGGCATCCGGGTGAGTAGGTATATATCTACGGGGGAAGTCGGGTGGATGGCGTATAGCACCCCCGCAGTTTTGTAGTGTAGCATGAGATTATGCTTATATATATATAATATGTGTATTGTGAGACGTGAAATATTAGCAAGAAAGGTTTGTGGAGATTATGGGTAATCTTTAGCGTAATTGGATGAAAGTGTGTTAGGTTAGTTTCTTAGTCGCGAACCCTAGAGTAAGATACACACACACTTGCACACACGGGTTATGTTTTGGCGTATATGGTATATGTATATATATATATGTGGATGTGTTTATACACACACACACATACACACAAGTATGTATACCCGCATGATGAGGATAGTATATGATACTTGGAAATGAGTTGATGTGATTGGGCATAATGCCGTGAGATCGGTGATGTAATTTGGGTCGTATTATGAGATACGATATGATATTATAGCGGATCGTTGAGCGATGTGTTTTCATACACACGCGGATAAATATATATATTTGTTGGATGGTATCGGTATGTACTAGACTTTATATCAGTACCCCTAATTCAGGATGTGATGATAATGATACCAGATAAATAATGAGATAAATGTGATATGTGGCCTGTACCCCGATTTTGGGATGCCGTGCGATGGATATTACCGTACGAGACATAAAGATGATGTTTGATCCGCACTCTTGACTCAAAGATGTTGTATTGTACGTTTTATCGTACGTGACGCTATTGAGTTGGGATCACCGACTACTAGATATACATATCGACTCAGAGTTAGGTGGTTTTCCTTACCCTTTTGATTAGTCACTTAGTTTTGTCCTATAGTTTACATAGTAGATGTTAGACTGGGCTCGAGTCATACTTATTTCAAAAACTAACGAATCGTGAATATTTTAAAGACAGGCCAAGGGATACTACGGATATTTCAAAGGACATAACTTTTTTTAAAAACACAGTAGCCCCTATTTTCTAAACACCACGATTCGTGCTTTTTCAATGCCAAAACTGTATGACTCGTGTATATAATGTAGATTCTTTATTGTTGCGTTTACTATTCATTTTCCGTATATTCTTGCTATTCGCATCGCATTGCATGCTTAAATGTGTTTTTGTTGTTATTATAAACCCGTGTTATAAGGACACCAGCACCATTACCGATGATGCGTATGTCTACGAACACTTGCTTACCGGCTCACACACATCATCATTGGTAAGTGTCATGTCATGTACACTTTAGAGAATATTATTTCATTGATATCGCTTGCTAGTTGATAGTTCCGATATATCATTACTGTGCTAGTTTAGATATTACATTCTTTACTTAGATATCCATGCATGTTTATATTCATTTATCATGTAATATTATTGGGTTTTATGCCAGTATTCACTATTTATTGACTCTTGATTATGAGATTTCGGATTTTCCATGAGATTTCTAGATTTGGAGAAACCGCAAGATTTTATAAACTCATTTTCATTTCAAAGGATAAAAAGTGCGGTTTTCTCGTGATATGATTTGAGAGTGTCCACCATGAGTTTTCTCGGCTCTTGAGCGATATCATACACCCGATTCGAGGAGGAGGAGAAGGAACCATCTGCGGGTGCATGGTAGACCCGGTGCGGTACCCCGGGGCAAGAAGGTCGTAGATGATGGCGTTGAGCCTGGAAGGGGAGCACTACCGAACGGTTATTTGTGACGCGGCGGATATCCGGAGGATACTGACATAGTCATGGGATTTGATGATTTGGGCCAGTCCAGATTGCCGGAGCCCGGGGCCAGTCCGGATTGACAGAGCCCGAGATATTGAGACACAGAGATATTGATATTTTATGATATTGGCCAGTCCGGATTGCCTGAGCTTGAGATATTGAGATATTGGGATATACACATTTTGTGTCGATGGTTGACACGGATTCCATGTTGATTTCATTGATGATACTTCGAATTTTTATACAGTAATCTCACTTAGATATGAAAACAGCTTTCTCAGTCAGTTGCATTCTGTTTTCATGCATTCATACATCATATATGTATTATGTTGCTACCTGAGGCACTGACACGAGCACTTGATATTACACTTATGTGTAGATGGTTTCAGGGTTATTATTTGAGAATATTATTATCGTATAACCTAGGATTGAGTCATACATGCGATTTCTGCTCGGTGATGTTTTCTACTCACGAGTTGGCAACTCACCCCCGTTGTGCCATAGTTTCTTGCAGGTTTTGCCGTACAGGTTTCCTTGGCGGCTTTGCTGGCACACTGCTTCTTTCCGGGTGATTGCGTTGGTAGGTGGGTTCACTTGTATCGTGACCACCATTGTACTTTTTTTTTATTTCAGTTGTATTTAGTAACTCCATCAACCAGACTTGTATTTGGATAGACTTATAAGACCGGTGTATATTCTTTCGACCTTAGAGTCACGCTTGTATTATTATGGTTTTCTGGTGGATGTTCTTTTTCTTCTGGGTTTTGATCCTCGCCCTTCTGCATTGTATATTATATTACTTGCGTGGTTGTGGCCGCCAATTAGCGAAAAGCCCGCTTGGGGATGCTTTTAACCATTATGTATATTATTCATGTTTGTACCCGTCTGGGGCCAGTATTTACAAAGGAGACTGCCGAAATTTTTGGGAAAATATGATGTTGCTTTTAAAATGTTTAATTCCTTATTTTGTTAAAACTAGTTGCTTTAAAACAAGTTTTCCTTCACTCCTTTCTTTAAAAATGGTTTTGATTTCTGGGCTTTTGGCTTAGTTGAATTAGATGGGGTCCTATAGACTTCACATTATTCAAGTGCCAGTCATGTGTCGTTTCGGGTCGTGACAATTTTAAGCTTACGCTAATAAATTTAATTAATGATTTTTACAAATTGGAATGGGTTAATTGTATAAATGTGAACCATGACAACTTAGAATCATGTATGTAGCATGCTAATTCTCTCTCACTTGTCTCCATAATTCTAGAGAAGTCTAGGGTTAGAAATAAAATAAAATGAATTAATAAAGGAAATGAGTTAATATAGGATGTAATAATGGGACTTTATTGACATGAAACTTCAACAAACACCCACATAAACCCACACTCATCCAATTTCCCAAGCTGGCCAAGCCATGGGTAGCCTCCTCCCCAAATCCCCTCTCCAAACTAAGATAGAAAAGAAAAGGAAAAAAATAAGAAAACAATAAAGAAAAGAGGCATGAGGTTAATAAAGTGAGGCATGGGCTTTTCTTTTCTTGTCATGGAATTTTTCTTCACCTCACTCTCTCTCTCTCCCCTCTCCCATTTCAGCTGACCTTATTCTAGCATCCCTCCCCTCTCCAAATCCTCACATTCTTCACCTCAAAAATCCACAAAATTGCATCAAAAATCCATAAAAATCCTTATTAATTCCTACTTGAACCTTAACCCATTTTCCTTGACCTATCTAGCTTGAATCCATGGAGCAAGAGACCATTTTGGAGGCTAAGTTAGTATGCTAGATTTCAAAACTTGTGAGGTAAATCTTTAACCTATGGTTTGATTGTTAGTTAATTGCTTTAATTTAGCTTAATAGGTGTTTAATTATGGTTTTAAATTGCAAGTTTTAAATTCAAGAGATGGGTTAAATTAAAGTTAGGGTTTTTATTATCTGCTCATGGTTTAAATATGTAGTTTAACATCTTAAGTCATGCAAATTCTAGTCTACTTGTTAAATTTCAATTGTTGCTTCAAAAATTGATCAAATTTGATAATTTTGCAAACTAGGTTTTCAGAATTAATATAAATTGGTGAGATAAAATTTTAGTAAAGCCTTGTGTGGATTAATTATGTTATTAGATGAACATTGTGGCCACTAGTTTTGTTAAAATATCTAGTTTTGAACTAAAATTGTTAATGATCGCTTATTAGGTTTTTAGTATCAATGGGTTCTAACTAAGTTTGCGGCCTTGATGATCTCTAAACTATTCACTAAGATATTTAATGCGTTGTGAATGCGCGATTGGGTTTTAGACATGGTTGTGGTCATGTACAGCTACCCTAGTTGTAGTTTGTGGCGTTGTCGCGAGCGCGTTCAGTGCACCAAGTGTGTGCACGTCTTGTTGTGCGCGTGGATTGACTTGTGTCATTTGTATCCGCGACTATCATTTATTTATTTACTTGTGTACGTCTCTAGGATTGGGTACAGAGGCATCGGATGTGGTGCGGAAATGGCAGAGCTGAAATCGGATCAGATTAGCCGAGGCGTCCCGGTGAGTAGATGTACATATCTACGTGGGAATCATCTGGATGGCGCAAGGCGTCCAATAGTTAGAATTTCTTTTAGTACTTGCATTTATATGCGTAGTTCCTAATTATTCATCTTGTTGCATCGCATCATCTTATATGTGTGTGTGTGTGTGTGTGTGTGTGTGTGTGTGATATCATCTCACAGGACACTTGCACCATTACCATTGGTTTATGCGGCACGGGCATTATTCATGTGGACACACAAACCGTGGTAATTTCTATGCCACGAACACTATATAACATGTTTAAATTAGAATATAAAACCATTGCAACATATATGATTGGTAAACCTGTATTTGTATATTTAATTCATCAGGATGGATACGTAGGATTGTTAGTCATACGCATATACCTCATTGCATCATTGTTCATGCATAGTTTTCTACTCACGCATCGTATTTCATATTGTTGATACCATAGGCATTCATCATCACCGACATGCATACATATGGTGGTTTTTCTTGAGGATTTTAGTATTATGAGTTTTCTGGATTACACTTAAGGTTGCAGAAAAGAAATGAAAACTAAAGTAATTAGAATCCGCATCTTTAGACATAATAACCCGGATTATCACATATTTCGAATTTCATGCCAAAGCCTATAAATCCTACATTTAAGTCTTGAATTGAAAACACTTTTCAAAAATTAAGCCGGGCGATTCGACAAGATTCCCAACTAATTATTCAAAAGCTCGTCGGGAACTTTAGTGAATGGCCACACCCCCGAGGCCGTCAACGAAGCGAACTTGGGTGGAATACTGTGGCCATGAGCACCCGAGTGGATGCTTTTGTCCATAGGGTTCTCCTATAGTCGCTTGGTCGAGGCAATACGGCGTGGCTGTCTACTACTGTCTCCCGGCTAGTATTCGCGTACGATACAAGATTATGACGGATTTTTGATCCAAATCCAAACTCCGTGATAATCCATCATTTGAGACAAAAATACGAGATTTACAAATCATTAAATAGTTTTCGCAAAACTAATCAATGTGGATTCCAAATATTGTATCACTAATCCAAAGCAATCTAGACGATGTCAAATATTTCGATCGATGTTTCAAACAACAACAATTCATAGAGACCTCAACCACTTGTGATGATGCTCTATATTGGCAATCTCCCAGATCAGGACACATGGCAGATGACATGTCCCAGAACTCAGAAGAAAGGGCCCACAGGGGCCGACTAGGCCACTCCTGTACCCGACCTACAAGCACAAGATGGCTCTCCTCAGGACCCCCTGCAAATTGGCCACCTCGGCCTCTCAGCTCGCCCCGAGCTGCCATAGGACCAAGACTCCTCGGCCTTCCTGCTCGTTCCCGAGCTCCTCTGCCGAGGCCATCTTCCTCGACCCCTCTGACCGACCAACTCCACCACTCACAGGCGTAACCGCCGCTCCGCAAATCTTGCCATGCGCAGATTCTCCGCCGGCAACATCCCACGTTCCATGCCATCACGATCCCCATTAACGGGCGATCCGCTCGTTACGCAGGCGTGACGTCGGAAGCGTAACTGCCGTCAAATTCTCACGCCTGCTGCTGCGTGCTGCCGCCACTATATAAACCCCCACTACAGAGGGGTCAAGTAAGCTTTTTTCACCGCACTTAGCCGTTACTCTGCTCGGATCTTCTGCTAACTTGATCGTCGGAGGGTCCTCGATGGTACCAAACCACCCTGGGACTTCTTTGCATGTACTCGGCGCAAACTCCTTAAAACCACCCATCTCCTCAAAACCCATTGAGACCCACACGCAATGGGAGATCACCTCTAAGATCTACCGGGAGATCGACGAAAGACAACATCTGACGGAGACCCGAAAAGGACCTCCATCAGTTGGCGCCGTCTGTGGGAAACTAAACTCTACAAAAAAAATAAAGTTGGCCTTCCGATCTCCATCCACATGGCCAGCGATCACCTTGAAGATCCAATCACCCGCCGCAGCCTCCCCCTCAATGGAGGCAGGGGTGAACCTCTGCCGAGTGTCATCAACCCCTCCGCCGGCCACCGCCTCGCAAACCCCAGCGGTCGCCGATCCCTCGATCCGTCCCGGTCAACCTCGATGTCCCGCGTCGGAGAGCCTCTCCTCGAGCCTCGTCGCAACCTTTTCCCTACCAGGGCGGTGGTAGTCAGCTCGCCTGTTTCCAGGCATGACTGGCACCCCTCCCTCGACGGGGTCGCGCCCACGAGGCCCGCCAAAGAAGCTCGAAGGACACCTCACCACGGGGCCTAAAGGACCTCGCTGGAAGGATCCGAAGACCCTCAAGAACTATGGTCATGACGATAAAGGGACAGTCAAGCGCCTGCGAGACTCAGCACCCTACGCCAGTAATGGAGGCCAACGGCCGCCCGAGCAAAAAGGCCAGCGACCACGAGCCTATCACCTTTAGCGACGGGGATCTCCACGGCATATCCATGCCCCACAATGACCCTCTGGTGATCACGGCCCGAATCCACCGGTACGAGGTCCACCAGATACTTGTCGACTCGGGCAGCTCGGCAGACATCCTCTTCAACAACTGCTTTCTGCGCATGGGGCTCACCCCAGCAGACTTGAAACCGACCTCCAACGTCATTTCAGGGTTCACCAACCACTCCATCCCGGCGGAAGTGTAGGGTTACTAGGCACTATCATAAGGGTCTACAAGGCATCAACCATGCCTAATTTAAAATTTAGACGTGCCGAACAACCCTAACCAAGATCTTAAACTAGAGATTAAGCGAAACAAAGCAAGTAAATATCTTTACTTCTAAGAGTTTGGGATTACAACCTTTGTAGTCCGATCCTTCACTTCTAAAGCTCCGTGTTGATGTCCCTTCACTGCGATCATCGAGTATTTGAACTCTAGAGAGGCTCCACAAAAAAAATATGCAAGCTTGCTTCCGATCTTCGTTAACAAAGATGATCTACCTTGAAGTAACTCAAACCCAAGCACTTGCTTTGCTAATCAAGAATTAGCAAAGCAAACACCCTAATCTAAGTGGCTAGAATATATGAGGATGATGAAGTAAGAATTTAGCTCTCATTTATTTTCTATTTCTCACTCATTTTCATCACTTCATAAAAAGCTAGAAAGCCTTTCATTCAAGGAAGAATAAGGAAGAAGATGATCTAATCCTTTTGTGATGAATAATGAAAGTGTGTTATAATTACAAATGCAACCATGGTTAAAGATGAAGAGGCTAACCATTGTAGAGAGTTTACTAGGGTTAAGGGTGTGGGTTGGGTTAGGAAATATCAAGCAAAATATCTAAACAAAATATCTTTGAAAGAAACAAAAAAAAATTTGTAGAAGCTTCTAGAAAGAGCTAACCCAAATCAAACCCTAACCATATTTAATCTCCACTAATCATGTTGCATTAGCAATCATAACTTGTTACAATATTATATATCACATATATAATATATTTTTGTAACAAAAGAAAATAATACAATTAACATATATCGCATATATATCAATGTATTACCCGAGTGAGAAAAAGAATTTAATATATCAAATATATAATTATATATTAAATTATCGAATCAACACTTGATCCGATAATCTGGCTATTTCATAAATAACCGACTAATATAATCTGTATCAGTTCATTGAATCAACACTTGATCCGATGACCCGGCTATATCACATATACCCGGCCGATATCACATATCGCGAGAATCTAATACGGTATCACATACACGTATTGTTCTCGGTCCCGCACATATCATATATATGCTCCTACTCCGTTTTGCCTGAGCCAGGAAACCTCTGTGTAGGACTCTAAAGAATCGTCAATACGCCGGCAATAGGTGATGATCATATCAAACACGCACAAGCTGCAAGCGGTCAGCTAAACGTAACATCCACCCAGGTATTGAGCGATCAGAAGATCAACAAGCAAGCCTGTACTTTCTCCTATGAATCCAATCAGTAACACTCCCGTACAGTCCGATCTCTTCGTCTGATATGTCGCATATCTCGCCTAGGGGTGGAAAACGTCAGACCCCAGTAGCTTGATAAGTCGTGCCGATATGAGGTCTATAACAGTTCGAGAAACTACTGATAACACTTACCAGTAAATCTCAGCAACCCTGGCTAGGGATTTCCAGTTATAGCCAATCGAACACAGAGCAACATCAACTCCTTATACTGGGAGAGACGAATCCCCTCCTATCGCTCATTGCCTCCATGTGATTCGGGATTGTACCCAAAAGCCACCTTTTTGCATGCCCTCTTGGACGTGGTATGATGGAAATCAAAGCACAGTGGGAATAACATAAGACTCTATGACGATCTCGGGTCTACAGACTAACCTGTACCTGTGTCACCAGAGAACTGCCATCTGACGTGTGGTATAATACCATCTGGGAGTTCTCGGTGAGTCCGTCCAGTATACCCAGTCTCCACTGAGCACCCGTATACCTTCTCTGATGTCAAACACCATATGGGATCATCCATCGCCCATCATATGGGTCAAGAAGCGCATATTCTAGTCTACTCCGGAGTATCGATGCCCTGTCTCGGTACTCCCATGAGTAGGAACATTTGAAGGATGTACTTGGCGACTACTCTGTCCCCACTAGTATGATCCGCATCATAGTCCTGGTAGTCAAGTACTCATCCTAAGGGCTTTATCAACATGTAAATTAGAGACAATCAGAGTACATATTAAGATAAAGAGTAACCGGATAGCGTACTATCATATCGAGCAAGAAAGTCCTCCCTAGATATGTCCAAGCATCCACTACAATATTATCGTATGTACAGTAATAGCCTCTAGGGTATACATATAACTAACAATCTCCCACTTGCACTAGGGCCATCTGTTGTGGTATCACATACCTAATAATTAGCTGTGTTTGAAGTATCTCATACTCAACCATCCCATAAAAGTCTCTACTGGGAAAACGGCCTTTGTGAGTGGATCCGCGCTGTTGTCCTCTGTGTCTACTCTCCTAACCTTGATCTCCTTGGAGATCAACCATCTCCATGATCAGGCGATACTGCCTAAGAATATGTCTTGATCTCAGATGGGACGGGGGTTCCTAGGCCAAAGCCATAATTCCATTGTCACATAATGGTTGGAACGAAGTTCATCTCATGAACTTATATATATCCAGACTGCCTCTTTAGTAGCATCCTTGGTAATGATGTATCTTGCCTTTAATCGTCTAGTATGTCACGGTATCTAGCTTGGAACTCTTCCAACATACCTTCCCTCCACTGAGGGTAAAGACAGTGCCTGTGACTGACATTCAGTCGCCCTTATCACCCTGGAACTTTTCCAGTGATTGTCCCCAGGATCGATTGATACCATCTCATTACAGCTAGTGAGAATCCTAACATCCAAATAGATCTATCTCATAGATCCATAATCCAGGATTTAGGAGGTATCATCTTGATCCTATACGGAGAATCATTGTGATAAGAGGAGATTGACCTAGCGTAGCAAAGGAAACTCTATTCCTATCAAGAGTATGTCATCCACGTACAATACGAGGATCACCTCCATACTCCCTACTACCTTTTTGTATATACAAGGTTCATCTACCAATTTGATGAAGTCAAACTCTTTGACTACCACATCAAAACAGACGTTCCAACTCCGCGATGCCTGCTTTATCACATAAAACATCTTGCGCACGTTTCCGTTGCTCCCACTATCTACGAAGCCCTCTTGCTGTGTACTTATAGACGCTCTCTTCCAAAACATTATTTAGAAAAGCAGTCATGACACCCAACCACCAGATATCGTAGTCATGGTATGTAGCAGTGGCAAGTAGGATCTGGATGGACTTAAGCATAGCTTTGAAAGTCTTAACTTTTCCATATACACCAAGTAATCTTCTCAAGATATACTTGCTCCTGATGGGGATTTAACCCTTCAGATAAAGCAATCAAAGTCCATACTTTGTTGGTGTATAAGGATTCCATCTCAGATCACTAAGCATCCAGTCATTCTTACAGAGTCCCACTCCTGATGGCCAGCTCGAAACTAGTTGGGTCATCATCTCATGATGCAATTCTCTCTCCCACTATCATAGAGAAACCGAAGTATCTCTCAGGTGGGCGAGGAACCCTACTAGATTGACGGAGAGGGTGAGGTTCGTTAGAAACTATTGGATCCTTTGGTTCTACCAAATCATCAGCTGCAGTTTGTATAGCTGAAACTGTTTCCAGTTTTACCTCATGACCACTAATTTCTTTACAAGAAATTCCCTTTCACAAAAGTGGCATGTTGAGAAACAAAACATTTTTTATTCCTCGGTTAGGTAGAAGATATTCCCTTGCGAATGTTTGGGATATCCAACAAACTTCTACAGAACTGACCTTGCCTCGAGCTTGTCGGGATTTTGCTTTTAGACATAGGCTGGTCAACCCCAAATCTTAACATCTTTAAGAGATGAGCTCTTCCCATACCATATCACATATGGAGTTGTAGGCATTTGATTTAGTTGGAACCCTATTCAATAGGTATGCTACTTCTCAAGTGCATAACCCCAAAAAGAAAATAGGCAACTCAGTAGTACTCATCATAGAGCACACCATATCACATAGGGTGTGATTGCTCCACCCCGATACACCGACGTGCTGTGGTGTATACGGAGGAGTAATGCTGAGAGAGAATCTCATTCTCCTTTAGAACAGTCCAGGAATTCCGTACTCAAGTATTCTCCTCCTTGATCACATCAAAGAACATAATACTTATACCCGTTTCGGTTCTCTACTTCTAACTTATATTCTGTGAATATCTCAAAAGCTTCAGACTTGTGTTTCAACAGGAACGTATGTCTAAATCTTAAGAGATAAACAGTGAATGTAATGAAGTAGAAAGAACCGGTCTTGGCATGTGTAGACAGGGGACCTTACATACATCATCATGTATCAATCCCAAGAGTTCACTGACTCTTTCTCTGTTTCCAATAAACAGAGTTATGGTCATCTTGTCTTTGTGACATGACCGGCAAGTTTCACAAGATGTAATTCAAACTAATTTAAATATGCATATAAATGTAACTTCAGCTAGTCGGGTCACATTGATATGACCTAGTCTATAATACCTCAAGAAGGATCCGTTCATTTCTGAACTCTTTCTCTTGTGTGTGTTCTGTACACTAAGAACTGTAGTTTGATTTAGAACGTCTATGCTTCTAGATAACTTACATGAACCGATCAACTCTTGATATAGGAAATGTTAAAAATATTATCCAACAATACAAAATTATATCCTTCTTTACTAATAAAGAGACTGATATGATGTTGTATCTCAGGTTCGGTATCTAATAACATTCGTTCAGAATCAATGTATTCTAGTAATACAGGGTGATAACTGCCAACTCACTTGGCGTGCAACAATTGCACCGTTTCCAACTCTTGAAACTTATCACCCGTTCTCAGTTCTCTACCTATCTGTAGCCCATGTAACAAATTACATTTGCGGGATCCTGATTTGGTATCTCAAACCCAGGACGTAAAGGATACTGAGAAACAGTTTACGATAATGAACACCCCTGAAGAAGATGCATCAGCATGCACTTTCTTCGTTTGGGTGGTACGGGAATTCTGGTAATACCCTATTTCATGCTCTGTCTTATAACAATTATAAGTTGGAGCGGGACCAACGTTCCCTAGCGCAGTATAACAAGCGGGTTCAGTCAATACATCCGTATTATTATCTTGATTAAGGCGTGACATAGTCGTAACCAGGAGAGAGAGAGAAGAAAACACTCAGTGTATGCTCTTGCAAGATTAGATTGGTTGTCCATATATCTAATCAGGATGTCTCCCGCCGTTTTAGTCAAATCTTCCTTCAAACCCTAAAAGGAAAGACTAGCCGGGATTAATTACACTCTACAAGTTCGCCAATCTTTCAACCAGGTCAGTGCCGGTATTTTAAGGGAGGTTCCTCGCGCTTTCGCACGGACCAAATTAAAGTAAACCTCATTTTCCCAGGGGCGTAACCCCGTTAACACCTTTCTAGACACCTACTTGATCGGCTAATTGTAATGTGTAAAACACTCCCACGAGTAACTCTTACTCGCAGCGGGTATCGAGATCCAACTATCTCATAGAAGGTATGCAATCTCATTGCAAATTTCAACACTTGAAAGTCCCAATAATATTTTGCCCCTAGCGTCCTATGACCTTGACGCAGGCCAACAAACCATAGTCCGCTAGTTAAGTTCAACCCGTCATTTCCCGATTGAATTAAACCTACCCGCACGAGCCTTGACGCAGGCCAACAAAGTCATACGACTACCCTAACTCAATCGCATCATATGCTTTTACAGATAAGCATAAATAGCTACCGAACACTACGCCTTGACGCAGGCCAACAAACGTAGCACGAATATTATGAAGTACTTATCTGAAATGATGGAGGGCTACGACAGGTTTTTAAGAAAACCCTTTGCGTAATGAACTTGATATCGTTGTAGAATCGAGTGATTTTTGAAAAGGAGTGTTTTTTAGGATTTTCTAGTTTCGCTAAAGAGGTCACTCCCGGTGAAGGGATCGTTGGCTCTTTCCTCATCGAATAAGGTGCAGGATATTTCATAAATACCACTATGCAAAGCAAAAACTATAGAAACAATAAAAAGATAAACCGAGTATGCAGCATCTGCTAGTTTCGCTAAAGAGGTCACTCATGGTGAAGCGATCTCGTCTCTTTCCTTATCGAATAAGGTGCAGGATGTTCTATAAGAAACACCCCTATGAAAAGCAAGAACTAGAGCTACCAGTTTTTAAACAAGTTTCTACAACATGTTTAGCTTTCTTTTATTTCATTAATCTCATTAATGAAGTCCCATTTTATTATGCTTCACAAGCATCACATTTGAAACGAAACCTGCAATATAACATATATCTCATATATATATAATATAAACATTCGTCTCAGGCAGTAATATGATCTCATCACAGAACATTGCAGCAGAAGAACACAAATGAAATATTGGATATACTAGGAGGTCCGTGTTTTTAAGACGAGCCTGTATAAAACACGGATTCCACGGTCGTGATGAATAGACAATACAACACCCCTAGACCCCTACGGATGTTACTGTGCAAAAACCAAACACTAGTTCCACTGTTCAGCCGCGGAACCGCCGCGCAAGGCATGTCATTGCCGCGGTTCCGCGGCGCTTTAATGGAATTAGTGTATCGTTTTTCACAGTAATTCTTATAATTCCCTTCTTATTTTTCTGAGTATTTTTAATATGAAAATGTCAACTTTTGAAATTTTTTCCAGAAACTAGGTTTTATCGGGTATTCGGAGTTCGATCGGACTTTAAACTTCGCCTAAAGCTCTAGCTTGGCTCTGATACCACTGTAGGGTTACTAGGCACTGTCACAAGGGTCTACAAGGCATCAACAATGCCGTTCCCCTCCGAACGGCGGCCGAGACGTGGACGTCTTGCCTGTGATTCGGGGCAGATGCTATTTGGTTTTATCCGTCCACCTCACCGAAGATGCCAAGTTGATTTATGGAACGGTGTATCGGAGGTTTAGACGGATGCGGCCGATGTAGCAGACCTCATCAGATTCCCCCTCGTTTGAGGGGTTTTTGATTGTGGGGACGCTCTTCCCTGCAGGCGCAAGCCCCTGCAGTTAATTACGCTACAGCATCGCAGTAACAACTTTCTCCTTCTCCAGAATTTCACTTCGTGTCGTGTGAGTTTGTTTTGTTTGTGGATGCCCGTGGATTGTATATGGAGACTAAGTTATGCCGTCGCCCGTAGGACGTGGATTAGTCCAAATCCGTATTTACTTAGATTTGGGTTTAGGGTTTTAGTTTGAGGATACGTTAGCCGTGTTTGAGGCTAAGATCAACTCAAACGTTCATTAAGGATACGTTAGTCCGGTTTGAGACAAAGATCAACTTAACGGGATCGTTAAGATCCGACAAAAGAGCATTTGGGCTCTATTGTTCCAGTTTAGGGACGCAGTGGTCCATTGCATGTATGGCCGTCGGGACCCGTCACCTCTCTGACGACGTTGAAGGATTACAACGACAGGTGCCATAGGAGTTCAGAGATGTACCCTTGAACCAAAGTCGATTGGGGGATCTATAGTCCAATTTGGGACTAAAGTCTGTTTGAAGGTTTAAGGACACGTTAGCCATATTTGAGGCTAAGATCGACTTAAACGGGATCGTTTAGATCCGACAAAAGAGCATTTGGGGGCTTTATTGTTCCAGTTTAGGGACATAGTGGTCCATGTTCCAGTTTAGGAACATAGTGGTCTATTGGTAGTTTTAGGACATTGCGGTCCATATTCCAGTTTAGGGACATGGTGGTCCATAGGTAGTTTAAGGACGCTTAAGTCCGTGGGTTTAAGGACCGCACTGTCTGTGTTTTAGTTTAAGGACGCATAAGTCCGTGGGTTTAAAGACCCCACAGTCCGTGTTTTTGTTTAAGGACGCATAAGTCCGCGGGTTTAAGGACCCCACGGTCCGTGTTTTAGTTTAAGGACGCATGAGTCCATGAGTTTAAGGACCCCACAGTCCGTGTTGATGTATGGTTGTCGGGACCCGTCGCCTCTCTGACGTCATTGAAGGATTACAACGATAGGTGTCAGAGGAGTTCGGAGATGTACCCTTGAACCGGATGTAAATTGATTTAGGAGGGCAGTCTTGCTTAGTCAATTTAATTTGAGAACTTACGGCCATGATTGGGCTAAGTCCAGTTGAAAAATGTTCAACACTTTTATTTGTCTTTGGCCTGTACTAGAGCTTGGCCTATTTTTAAATAATGCATTGCATTATTTCTTATTTTTTATTTGGGCTCTGCCCATAAAGGATGCAGAGCATTAATTTGTTTTGGGCTCTGCCCATTTATAAATGATGCAGAGCATCAATTTTACTTGGGCTCTGCCCTTTTTATTGCTTCGCCATTTATTTTGGCCTGTTAGGTCTCTTTGACTTGGGCCTGGCTTTTTAGCAAAAGAAATGCATTGCATTTTTCAGGCGCTTTGCGCCAATCAGAGAGCGCAAGCGCTTGTGGTGACGACATGTGTCACGATCTGAAGAGCGCAAGCGCAACAGAGCAGTGCGCTGTGTCAAGGCGCTGCGTTGTTGCGCTGCTGACATGTGGCGCTCCCTGGTGGCTTGCGCCGACACAGGGGCGCAACAGTGCTATTTTTCAAGTGCAAAGCACTGTTAATTTGAGAATCTTTTAGAACCAATGGTTCATGAAAAAGTGCAAAGCACTGTTTGTTTTCTTTGATCTAATTAGAATCAAAGAAAACAAGTATTTGTTGTTTTTCTTGTTTTAAAGAACCAGTGATTCATAAAAAGTGCAAAGAACTGTTTATTATGTGAAGATCATTGATCTTGTTCTTAGATCAATGATCTATTAGAAGAAATTTCTTCTATTTTAAAGGTTTTTACCTTTCTTCTTGAAATTTCTTAAGAGTTCCTCTCTGTTTTGAATTTCTCGATTTCTCATAAATGTTCATGATTTTGAATTGAGGTCTAGGGTCCTTTTTATTGTGCCCATAAATTAGTTAGATTTGTTAAAGAGATATTTTTTTGAGTGATTTGGGGAATTTTCCCCACCATTGGATCTTTGATCCAAGGGCTTCTGTTTTACAGAAGAAAATCTTCTTGTTTTAACAAGAACAGAAAGATTTCTTTAAAATCTTAATTTTGTTTGGCGCAAATACCCCAGCGCATGACACTTGTCAAGCAGCACACAGCGCAGCGCATCTGCGCTGATACGTGTCACGCAGCGCAAAGCGCAGCGCAACTGTGCTAGTGCATCCGTGCTGACACGTGTCAAGCAGCGCACAGCACAACGCAACTGCGCTAGCGCATCCGCGCTGACACGTGTCGCGCAGCGCAACTGTGCTAGCGCATCCGCGCTGACACATGTCGCGCAGCGCAGTGCTTGCGCAGCTGAAGCGTTGCTTCCTTTTGTTTTTTAATAGAGCTTTGCTCTGATTGGGCACGCCTTCTTGGGCGCTGCGCTGACGTAACAGCGCCTGACACGTGGCGCGTTGCGCCCGAGATTTGAAGCGTTGCTTTATAATTTGAGTTTTGAATTTCAACAGAGCTTTGCTCTGATTGGGGAAACAAATGCCCCCCCACCGTTGCGCTCACGTGGCGCGCACGTGAGTGCAGCGGTGGCAAGCTCTTGACCGTTGGATCAAGGGGTGAGCTGAAGGGGCGCAAGCGCCTTATAAATAGAACCTATGGCCCTTAGAAAATCTTCACCATTTCAAGATTTTTGATTTTCTAGAGCTTTGCTCTTGCTTCAGAACTTCAGAGCTTTGCTCATTTCCAAAGTTAGAAACTTTAGGTAAAATTAATCTAAATTAAACTAAATTAATTCAAACCAATCTTAAACCAAAGAGCTTTGCTCTCACAGATCTTTTGATCTAAAGAAATCCCCATTGGGGTTTCATGAACAGAGCTTTGCTCTCAAAAACTTATAGATCTACAGAGATCTTGTTCATGGGTACTAACCCATGAACAAAGCTTTGCTCTTGGATCAAATGTAGATCTTTTAGATCTGAAAAATGAAGAACTTATTATAAGTTTTCATGGATTTTTCAAGATTCCAAAAATTTTAATTATTTTAAGTGTTTAAAAAATTTTGATGGATCTTTCCATTATTACCACAGAGCTATGCTCTTTTAAGGAATTTTATTCTTTTGAGACCTGAATTTGACAAGTGTCATTCTGTGACAGAGCTTTGCTCTGAAAGAGGAGATTTTCTCCCTATCTCTAGGGGTTCCCCATTGATGAGAATATTCTCTTGGGGATCTTTTCTTTAACTGACAGTCTCACCCAATGATGAGGCTGTCTTATCAAATGATGCACTTTAATCCCGATTTTGTGGGTCCCCATTTGGTCCCCTACCCACTGCACTACAGTGTGGTGTGATTAATTTTAATTTAATCAATTTTTAAATTCAATTAATTGAAAATTTTTAAACGCCAAGCGTTGGAATTGCAGCACTGACGGCTATTTTGTTCTTTTGCAGTGACCATGTCTCTCGATACCTCATTCCCGTTCGCCCGCTCGGAGGAAGGGTTTCCTGAAGCGCCCCTGCACCGTGAAGTTCTAGCCATGTTTAAGGACTATGACCCGGAATGCAAGAGTCTCCACCTTTGGGGGTCTTGGTATAATCAGATTATCATGGGTCGACGGAGCATCACCTGCGCAGTGCCGTCGGAACCCATTACGGCGATTCACTATGCTACCCCATCCTCGGTTCAGTATGCCGTGGAGATGGTTGATTGGACCTCGAATGGCTTTCTTCATCCAGCTATGGATGCAATTCCGGTCCAGCGTCCTTTGGTTTTGGATATCCTAGGACGCCGTATCTGTCAGGGCGAGGCGCGACCTTGGGGGCAATCATATAACATTGATCTGATCCCCCGCTACCCGATCGGTTATCTGCCGTGGGCCCGGTATATCCTGTCGACGAAGAAGTCGCAGTTGATAAGGTTAGGATTGTACACCGCAGTCTACGTCTCTCTCTTCCAGTATCCCACACTTCCCACCTGGTGGTTCATGGCTTTCTTGGAGCAGTGGAACATTCCTACCCACACTTTCCTTGCCATGGATCGGGAAGTGTTAATCTCTTTGGAGGAGTTCACAGAGGTATCCGGTTTACCAGTCATAGGGGAACACTACGAGGAGTTGCTCCCGACAGACGAGTACGTCTTCGGTGCTAAGTCGGTGGTAAGGGGGCTCACGCCGGAGAATGCTGTCCAACACCAATTCCCAAGCTTGACTAAAGTGTTGAACATCTATGAGTCCCTTTTCATCGAACATGGGAGTTGAGGAGTTAACTTTAAGGATTTCATCGCTCGGTTCCTTCGCCCAAGCGTCCTCTCATCAGAAGCTGCCAAGTTCGCTACCCTGGATGACCCTTTCGGTCTAGGTGTGGATAACCTGCCGGAGAAGGAGATAGACCAAAAAGGTTTTTCCCTTCCGGACTTCCCGACTATGTATTTTGCAGAAATTGCGGCCCCTGGGATGGACGAGGAGGCCTTTTTCTTAGGATTTCTCGGGTTGTGGTTGAGTTGGTTCGCGGTCTCAATGCACTCTCACCGAATCCGGCCCTCTGTCTTTTACCCAGCCCACTGGATGACCATCGGGGTAAAAGTGGCTGTTGGGATCGCCGGCTTAGCACACTTATATCATGGCCTCAGTCGAGCAGCGGATGCCAATGAGCCTGGGGTACTGCACGTGGTCTTCCCGATGCACCACTTCATATCGTGGCTCGAACTACGCACGGCGGGTGTCTTCGGCATGCATAAAAGGCCCTCGTTCTTCGACAAGTGTGGTTTTCCTCACATTATACAGCTGATCGGCGCATCTGTCACGACCCGAAAGTACGGAACGTGACCGGCACATAGATTACGAAGCGTCAAGAGGCGCCACGTAACCTAAGTAAGCCGAAGCCCAGAAATCTAAACCATAAAAGAAGAAGAAGAAGAAAAAGAAAACAAGTTTAAAAACATCAGCAAATTTCCCAAAAATTTCGGCAGAGTCTCCTCTATAAAAACTGGCCCCCAAACGGGTACAACAAGCATAATATATATAAACAACAATAAAAAGCATCCCCTAACGGGAGCTAACTCAACGCCAACAGGCGGAAACAACCACAACAAGCATAATAATATACAACGCCAAAGGGCGAGACTCAAAACTCAAAAGAAAATAAAACCACCAGATCAGAATAATACATGCGCGACTCTAAGGTCGAAATAAAAGATGGGTCCAATAAACTTATCAAGTAATACAAGAATGGTTGATAGAGCTTAGTAGATACAAATGAAAGAATAAAAGTACAATGGTGGTTCGGATACAAGTGAACCAACCTACCGTGCAAATCACCCTGAAGGAATAGATGTGCCAGCAAGCTGCCAGGGAAACATGTACATCAAACCTGTAATAAAATTTGGCACAACGGGGGTGAGTTGCCAACTCGTGAGTAGAAGACATCTACGAAAAGAAATCGAATGCAAGACGCTATCCTAAGTCATAATAATACACTACTAAGTCCCAATCATCTAGTAATAGCAGGGTAATACTACTTGTAAGTGCAGATACTCCGTGCTCATGTCAGTGCCTCATATAGTACTATGTCATATGAATGGATATGCATGCACCATGAATATAAAACAATAAATCCTGAAATCCAGATATATCTGTATAAGAAATCTTTAACTGTTATCATAGTAAAATGTGTATAGGAATCTGAAATCTCAATAATGAAATCCATGAAAATCCGTGTCAAGTATCGACACAAACATGTAAATCTCAAGTCTCATAGTCTCAATACCTCGGGCTCCGTCAGTCCGGATCGGCCCATATCACTAAATCTCACGACAACGGTCGGTATCCTCCGGATATCCGCCGCGCCAGACATCACCGGTAGGTAGCCTTCCCCTGCCAGGCTCATCGTCTACAACTCGATCTTCTTGCCCCGGGGTACCATACCGGGCCCACCATGTACCCGAGACGGTTCATCCACTCCTCGAATCGGGTCTCGAAATCCAACAGAAAACATGAAATCTCATGGTGGACGACACAAACATCACGAGAAAACCGCATCTTATATTTTAAAAAGAGAGGAGGAGAGAGAGAAGTTTTTATATATTCTTGCGGTTTTCCCCAACATCCAGAAATCTCATAGAAATCCAAATCTCAAAATCATGAGTAAGTAAATGATAAGTGTCGGCATATGCCCCATAATACTGCATGATAACAAGAAAATATGAATGCATGAATGTCTAAGTAATAATTACCATGTCTATACTAGCATCTGAGAGTAATCACAATATTATATATCGATCTAGTTGCTAGCTGATTTTATCAATAAAAGATAATAAGATTAAAGTGTACGTGACATAGCAATTACCGATGATGATGTGTGTGAGCCGGCAAATAAGTGTGCGTGGAGTATGCGCATCATCGGTAATAGTGTTGGTGTCCTAATAGGTAAAGTTTATACTGATTATAGCAACATATAAAAGAACATGCATCATGATGATTACAGTATGAATGCAAGACAGATGTGCATTATCCACCCCTCTGCGACATACGAGAACAACTATCACTATATGAATCGAACCTAAACTAGTGTCCATCTAACCTCCTAAGGAACTTAACCAAAGAAACTAGTCATTAAGAAACAAGAGTCTACCTAGGTCTGAATCAATATCTCTAATAGTCGGCGATCCAGCCTCAATAGCGTCACGTACGAAATACGGCTACCTCGAATCAAGAGTGCGGATCAATCATCATATCTATGCCTCGTACGGTAAAATCCATCGTACGGCATCCCAATATCGGGGTATGGGTAAAGTATCTCCTAGGTGTCTCATTATTCGTATAATGTCATCACCAACACATCTCATGTTCAAGGTGCTAAACTGTAATCGCCTACATCAATCATATATCATTGCCATCATAATAAGCATCATTAGTTTATCCTCAGAAATATCATGTCATATGTATCATATCGATTAAGTCATACTTATCCCATATCGTGATCAATCACAGGTTACAGTCCGGGTACTATTTTAGAGTCCTATGTACCTCAATATCATCACTACCCCTTATAATTTAAGTATACATATTCATTATCTTATCCTCTAATGATTCGCTAACACTTAATACGACTGTATTGCCAAAAATCACGGCATCAAGCTTCGTTACACTATTTCATCATACCTCGGATATCATATCACATCAATGAATCACATATACGTGTTGTATATATATGTATATACCTATACCTAGTTCTATATATATACACATACACGTATACCCCATGTCGAGTTTCAGTGTGTGCGTGGGTGTGTTTCTATCTGAAACCTACAGACCTCTTCCAAGGTACTCATCCTCTGATATGGTTTTCCTAAATCAGTCTAGTCCAGCCTAGGGTCAATACTAGCGTCCTACTAGGGTCACATCTGGTTTCCTAATGTCAATAAGTACCATTCCTATTCTACGTTGCGGGGGTGCTAAACGCCATCCACCCGACTTCCCCCCGTAGATATGCATCTACTCACCTGGTCCATGTCTGCCGAAGACGGTGTCGCCATTCTCCTCTTCATCACCCGCAGTCCATGTGAAGGGTACCTAAACGCAAACATATAAATAGTATCGTAAACTAAATCACATACAAAAGTCAAAATGACGCAAGGAACAAACATAGGTTAAAACCTAGGTCCCGTCCACGCAAAAGAACCAAATATCGCTCGATATCGGCGTACAAACTCCGATGGATCGAGATAAACATCAACAAACAACATATAGTTTTAAAACACCTTACTTATATTGTAAAACATGATTAAATCCATCGAAACCCTAAAATCCATCAAACCGTCCAATTTCGTAAAAAAACCGAAATTGCCAATTTACCGTTTTTCATCAAAACTTGACATTTAAATGAAACCAATAGTTATAAAACTCATTATATAGCATAACTAGACTATACAAACCATTACTATATTTTTATTACACAAATTTGTATTAATTTGAAATTTCTAGTTTGCAACCTTTAACAATTTTTAACATTTTTCAAGCAAAATACCACAATTCCACCACAAAATATTATTTTGCACGATTTAATGTCTTAAATTATAATTCATGATGATAATGATATAATTAAATCATAATTATAATTTAAATCCCTTTTATTTAGAAATTTCCAAAATCTCGTTTACAAAATAATAGCATTTTATTACTATTTTCCAATTATCAAAGTAATCTAGTGATCAAACTAAGTTTTTCTTTCCATTAACATGCTAATATTCTCACTAAAACTACAATCTAATGATAGCAATTTTAATTGGAATTTTATATTACCCACAAACACATTTTAGAAAAATCTAGTTAGCTAAATAGTTTAATTAAAACAATTTCGATAAACAATTTATTATACCACAACCATGCAAGAATTTTCCACTCTAAAAGATGTTAAACTAGCTATTATAACCCTAATTAATTAATAAAAACCGCCTCTTGAACTTGCAAACCCTAACTTGAATTTGCAAATTTAGAACTAGAATTAATATAATAAATCTAATTATGCTTTAAAAGAACATCTAATAACAATAAATCAAAAGAAGGAAATTTATACCTCCAAAATATGAAACCCAAACATGAAATAAGCCTCCAAAATGCATGCTTTCCATCTCCAAAATCCATGCTAAATAGGTCAAAGGAAAATGGTAGAGGTTGAATGTTGATTTTTGAGATTTATTTTTGGAATTTTTGATGAATTTTGATGATTTTTAATGCAAAAATGATGGGGGAAAAATTTTGGGCCTACCCATGGAGGGGAGGCCGGCCAAGGAGAGGGAGGAGGGTGGAGAGAGAGAAAAATGTGTGGTATTGGGTAGAAAGTTCATAAATAATGCATTTTTTTTACTTAAACCCTTTATTATCTAACTTTTTCAATTTAACCCTTTTCCTAGAAATTTCTAGAACCATGGAGAGATTTTGGAAAAGATTTTGCATATTACACACTTGATTCTAATATACCATGGCTCAATTTTACAAATTAAAACCATTCAAATTTGTAATTTACACTAATTTAGTGTAAAAAATAAAGCTTATGTTAATATTTAAAATATTTAATTTAGGAAAAATAAAAATTTATAAGTGGTTAAATAAACACCATTTACTAGTAATTACATAATTAAAATAAGTATTTTTGAAATTATAATGAAAAACAATCACGGTTTAATTTTACGAAAAATACATTTTACTTTACCGAAATTCATAAAATTCACTTAAACAATTTTATTCATTTAATTATTTATTTAATTATTTTTAAAACGTTACAATCTTCCCCCCTATAAGAAATTCGGTCCCCGAATTTAAATTAAAACTCCCCCTCCAAATACTAAAACATTTAGCAAAACACTCAAATCGTCGGGGCTCCGAAATCATCAATACATAACAAAAATCAATTCCGTCAAGCATAACGCAATCATCGGAGTTTTGGCGAGGATAAAATATCAAAACCCAATATGAAAACCATTATAATATACATCAATCTATAACTTATATATAGTGTGCATCATAGTGAAATCGCCTAAATATCATAATAAAGAAGCACACAAAAACCCCTCTTGAAAATCGTCGTGCAATGCACGTGTCACGGCATAAGTAGCGGACGTTTATTTAAAAAAATAAGTATATATATATATATATATATATATATCTTTTATTTAACATATACGTCCCGCTTGGTTACTAAATCAAATAGTAATGATTAAAAAAAACATACTGCTCAAACTGAAATCAATCTCAATCACATCAATAAAATATCATGTGCGTCCGGTACGCACTGAAATCGAAACCAAATACAGATACCATGAATACACACAACAACAAAACTAAGTGCAACAGGTGTGCACCAAAAACATCTGTCAAGTGCAACGGGCGTGCACGACTTAAAATCAGGTGCATCTAATCTGCACAAAACCTCGATTTAGTGCATCAGGTGTGCACAAAGTCGCATCAAGTGCGCCAAGTATGCGCAAGAATCCTAATCAGGTGCACATGGTGCACGAAAACATACATTGAATATCAAAATCGAAATCGCAGTACAAAAATGCATGGAAACTAAGTCGAAACATATGTTAAAATCATGTGTAACCCTATGCACGAAATCAAATCAAAAATCTCGAAATATATAAAACCAAATCAAGTGTACTGGATATGTACTAAACAACGTCAATACAACTGATATATGAAACACAAATAGAATGTAATGAAGGTACACACATGAAATACCAATCGTAGAACAAAGTCCTCAAAATACCAAAATCCAATCAACGAAAATATGAAATTCAAATTACTAAATCACAATCGTAAACACTATCTTCAATGTCCGCCTCTTTCCTCTGATGTCGATTGCTTCGAACTCGTCTCTTCGCAGCTGTGCTGACTGTGCTACCCACGACAATACTCATATCTAGAGTCTCCTACGTAGTCGATCCCTTCACTTGATATTCGGACTACATTAAACTTTTCGATCGATCCATCAAAATCCCATAATTCTCCGAGAGCTCAACACTCAAGTACAGTTTAAAAAATATCCAGTACATACCCCAGCATCGATGATCCAGCCGTAGAAGGGCAAACCCAAGACTCACTAATGGCACCGCGGAACTGCCGTAAACCCTAAGGTTCAAGGGCGTTCTCGTGGTCATTATGTCGAGTTAGGGTTTCATTCTTCTAGAGGGTCCATCGAAATACCTGCATGTTCTTCCGAATACTTTAAACTTGGGAAAATGGTTTTCTGATAATCGTTCGAACCCTTTAACTTCATCCGGACGGCATGTGAATAACCTTTATCCGCACGCTACGCAATGCTTCAATCCTCAAGAATAACCAATACTCTAATGGTTATCGCATTCGAGCCGCAGCTCCTTCTGCCAGTGTGCCCGTGGTTAACAGAAACTACCATCCGATATCGACGAAGATAGATCAAGGGAACGAATGAAATACGGTGCAAACAATGTACATCCTAGGGCTCCTTAAGCAGAGTAGCGTATCGTAAGTATGCCGCGGACCATACCCACGGTACGTTACTCTACCTAAATCGCCTACTCCATCAACCAAGGGTCACCTAGACTTATACAAGGTTAAACCTAGCGCTCTGATACCAACTTTGTCACGACCCGAAAGTACGGAACGTGACCGGCACATAGATTACGAAGCGTCAAGAGGCGCCACGTAACCTAAGTAAGCCGAAGCCCAGAAATCTAAACCATAAAAGAAGAAGAAGAAGAAAAAGAAAACAGGTTTAAAAACATCAGCAAATTTCCCAAAAATTTCGGCAGAGTCTCCTCTATAAAAACTGGCCCCCAAACGGGTACAACAAGCATAATATATATAAACAACAATAAAAAGCATCCCCTAACGGGAGCTAACTCAACGCCAACAGGCGGAAACAACCACAACAAGCATAATAATATACAACGCCAAAGGGCGAGGCTCAAAACTCAAAAGAAAATAAAACCACCAGATCAGAATAATACATGCGTGACTCTAAGGTCGAAATAAAAGATGGGTCCAATAAACTTATCAAGTAATACAAGTATGGTTGATAGAGCTTACTAGATACAAATGAAAGAATAAAAGTACAATGGTGGTTCGGATACAAGTGAACCAACCTACCGTGCAAATCACCCTGAAGGAATAGATGTGCCAGCAAGCTGCCAGGGAAACATGTACATCGAACCTGTAATAAAATTTGGCACAACGGGGGTGAGTTGCCAACTCGTGAGTAGAAGACATCTACGAAAAGAAATCGAATGCACGACGCTATCCTAAGTCATAATAATACACTACTAAGTCCCAATCATCTAGTAATAGCAGGGTAATACTACTTGTAAGTGCAGATACTCCGTGCTCGTGTCAGTGCCTCATATAGTACTATGTCATATGAATGGATATGAATGCACCATGAATATAAAACAATAAATCCTGAAATCCAGATATATCTGTATAAGAAATCTTTAACTGTTATCATAGTAAAATGTGTATAGGAATCTGAAATCTCAATAATGAAATCCATGAAAATCCGTGTCAAGTATCGACACAAACATGTAAATCTCAAGTCTCATAGTCTCAATACCTCGGGCTCCGTCAGTCCGGATCGGCCCATATCACTAAATCTCACGACAACGGTCGGTATCCTCCGGATATCCGCCGCGCCAGACATCACCGGTAGGTAGCCTTCCCCTGCCAGGCTCATCGTCTACAACTCGATCTTCTTGCCCCGGGGTACCATACCGGGCCCACCATATACCCGAGACGGTTCATCCACTCCTCGAATCGGGTCTCGAAATCCAACAGAAAACATGAAATCTCATGGTGGACGACACATACATCACGAGAAAACCGCATCTTATATTTTAAAAAGAGAGGAGGAGAGAGAGAAGTTTTTATATATTCTTGCGGTTTTCCCCAAAATCCAGAAATCTCATAGAAATCCAAATCTCAAAATCATAAGTAAGTAAATGATAAGTGTCGGCATATGCCCCATAATACTGCATGATAACAAGAAAATATGAATGCATGAATGTCTAAGTAATAATTACCATGTCTATACTAGCATCTGAGAGTAATCACAATATTATATATCGATCTAGTTGCTAGCTGATTTTATCAATAAAAGATAATAAGATCTAAAGTGTACGTGACATAGCAATTACCGATGATGTGTGTGAGCCGGCAAATAAGTGTGCGTGGAGTATGCGCATCATCGGTAATAGTGTTGGTGTCCTAACAGGTAAAGTTTATACTGATTATAGAAACATATAAAAGAACATGCATTATGATGATTACAGTATGAATGCAAGACAGATGTGCATTATCCACTCCTCTGCGACATACGAGAACAACTATCACTATATGAATCGAACCTAAACTAGTGTCCATCTAACCTCCTAAGGAACTTAACCTAAGAAACTAGTCATTAAGAAACAAGAGTCTACCTAGGTCTGAATCAATATCTCTAATAGTCGGCGATCCAGCCTCAATAGCGTCACGTACGAAGTACGGCTTCCTCGAATCAAGAGTGCGGATTAATCATCATATCTATGCCTCGTACGGTAAAATCCATCGTACGGCATCCCAATATCGGGGTATGGGTCAAGTATCTCCTAGGTGTCTCATTATTCGTATAATGTCATCATCAACACATCTCATGATCAAGGTGCTAAACTGTAATCGCCTACATCAATCATATATCATTGCCATCATAATAAGCATCATTAGTTTATCCTCAGAAATATCATGTCATATGTATCATATCGATTAAGTCATACTTATCCCATATCGTGATCAATCACAGGTTACAGTCCGGGTACTATTTTAGAGTCCTATGTACCTCAATATCATCACTACCCCTTATAATTTAAGTATACATATTCATTATCTTATCCTCTAATGATTCGCTAACACTTAATACGACTGGATTGCCAAAAATCACGGCATCAAGCCCCGTTACGCTATTTCATCATACCTCGGATATCATATCACATCAATGAATCACATATACGTGTTGTATATATATGTATATACCTATACCTAGTTCTATATATATACACATACACGTATACCCCATGTCGAGTTTCAGTGTGTGCGTGGGTGTGTTTCTATCTGAAACCTACGGACCTCTTCCAAGGTACTCATCCTCTGATATGGTTTTCCTAAATCAGTCTAGTCCAGCCTAGGGTCAATACTAGGGTCCTACTAGGGTCACATCTGGTTTCCTAATGTCAATAAGTACCATTCCTATTCTACGTTGCGGGGGTGCTAAACGCCATCCACCCGACTTCCCCCCGTAGATATGCATCTACTCGCCTGGTCCATGTCTGCCGAAGACGGTGTCGCCATCCTCCTCTTCATCACCCGCAGTCCACGTGAAGGGTACCTAAACGAAAACATATAAATAGTATCGTAAACTAAATCACATACAAAAGTCAAAATGACGCAAGGAACAAGCATAGGTTAAAACCTAGGTCCCGTCCACGCAAAAGAACCAAATATCGCTCGATATCGGCGTACAAACTCCGATGGATCGAGATAAACATCAACAAACAACTTATAGTTTTAAAACACCTTACTTATATTGTAAAACATGATTAAATCCATCGAAACCCTAAAATCCATCAAACCGTCCAATTTCGTAAAAAAACCGAAATTGCCAATTTACCGTTTTTCATCAAAACTTGACATTTAAATGAAACCAATAGTTATAAAACTCATTATATAGCATAACTAGACTATACAAAACATTACTACATTTTTATTACACAAATTTGTATTAATTTGAAATTTCTAGTTTGCAACCTTTAACAATTTTTAACATTTTTCAAGGAAAATACCACAATTCCACCACAAAACATTATTTTGCATGATTTAATGTCTTAAATTACAATTCATGATGATAATGATATAATTAAATCATAATTGTAATTTAAATCCCTTTTATTTAGAAATTTCCAAATTCTAGTTTACAAAATAATAGCATTTTATTACTATTTTCGAATTATCAATGTAATCTAGTGATCAAACTAAGTTTTTCTTACCATTAACATGCTAATATTCTCACTAAAACTACAATCTAATGATAGCAACTTTAATTGGAATTTTATATTACCCACAAACACATTTTAGAAAAATCTAGTTAGCTAAATAGTTTAATTAAAACAATTTCGATAAACAATTTATTATACCACAACCATGCAAGAATTTTCCACTCTAAAAGATGTTAAACTAGCTATTATAACCCTAATTAATTAATAAAAACCACCTCTTGAATTTGCAAACCCAAACTTGAATTTTAAAATTTACAACTAGAATTAATATAATAAATCTAATTATGCTTTAAAAGAACATCTAATAACAATAAATCAAAAGAAGAAAATTTATACCTCCAAAATATGAAACCCAAACATGAAATAAGCCTCCAAAATGCATGCTTTCCATCTCCAAAATCCATGCTAAATAGGTCAAAGGAAAATGGTAGAGGTTGAATGTTGATTTTTGAGATTTATTTTTGGAATTTTTGATGAATTTTGATGATTTTTAATGCAAAAATGATGGGGGAAAAATTTTGGGGCTACCCATGGAGGGGAGGCCGGCCATGGAGAGGGAGGAGGGTGGAGAGAGAGAAAAATGTGTGGTATTGTGTAGAAAGTTCATAAATAATGCATTTTTTTCACTTAAACCCTTTATTATCTAACTTTTTCAATTTAACCATTTTCCTAGAAATTTATAGAACCATGGAGAGATTTTGGAAAAGATTTTGCATATTACACACTTGATTCTAATATACCATGGCTCATTTTTACAAATTAAAACCATTCAAATTTGTAATTTACACTAATTTAGTGCAAAAAATAAAGCTTATGTTAATATTTAAAATATTTAATTTAGGAAAAATAAAAATTTATAAGTGGCTAAATAAACACCATTTACTAGTAATTACATAATTAAAATATGTATTTTTGAAATTATAATGAAAAACAATCACGGTTTAATTTTACGAAAAATACATTTTACTTTACCGAAATTCATAAAATTCACTTAAACAATTTTATTCATTTAATTATTTTTAAAATGTTACAGCATCAATTGTGACCCCATCACCACAGAACGCAAAGGGTTTACTCCTTCGCCCTCACACCGTTGGAGCCGGGATGTCCTTTGTTGACAAGGTATTGACCATTGGAAAGGCGTCCACCACTGCGGTGCGACCATTACAAGACTCCTTTAAGGATGGAGCCTCAGTTTTGACGGCCCGGGAGACCCTCCACTTGTATTCTATTAGACCGGGCTTCCTAGTCTTCAGGCAGAACGGTGCGGCAATTTTCATGAGATATAACCGGCATCGTTTCGCCCAATAACAGGGCTACGATCAAGGGGTACCCTTGGAAGCTTTCCTACTGGAACCTGCTGCCACTGAAGAAGGGATGGAGAACGCGCTGCATCATTTCATGCGCCTGAATACGGGTTCTCACTTTTTTATCAGTGCGCCGGCCTGCGCCCCATGACTCCTCAACGTATATAAAGAATGGTATAATCAAGCGACGAGTGCCATTATAAAGGAGGAAAGGCGATTGCTGGTCGACCGCAAGGGTGTGCCTCCAGGTACCGACCGTAACACTCCCTTTGTGCCAAGGACCCCGGTGGTCCCCCCTCTAAAAGATGCCAGGACCGGACCATCGCGTGTGCAAAGTCCTCCGCACGGATTGCCGCTCCCTGATATTACAGATGCACCTCCAGCGCCCTGTGCTCCAGTGGAGACAGTGGTTGTAGCCTCGCCGGAGTCTGGGGTGGGTGCAGACATCGGGACCCGCCGTCCCAAAGTGGCTGCTAAGCGTAAGTCGATCCCATGTGCACCTAGGGTTGGAGGGCAGAAGAAAAAGAAGTCGCTCTTCGCTGCAAATGTCGCGTTCGGTCAGGAACCCCACGCTCCCTATGCCGAGGGCCTGAGCGAATATGGGACTAACGAGGGATTAGTCTTGCTGCCGCCGGATGATACAGACTTGGAGGCCGCTCTCGAAACTTCAGCGTGGTTGGCAAAGCGTGACGCGTGGCTAGCTAAGCTTGCGCAATCAGGTAACTACTAGTCGCATTTTCTTTGTTGTATCATATCCTCCTCATTGCCTTTGACTAACGTTTTTCCTTCTTTTCTTCCAACAGGTATCACTGATGAAGAAGCCATTGCCGCTTCCCTCGAGACTTTCCAATAGGAGGAACGTCTCAGAGCGTCTTTAGGCTATAGTAAGTTTCAATTCATCAAGCTTTTCGTTTTCTTTGTGTTATAGTCAATTTAACCTTTCCCTTTTTATGGCAGAAACCTCAATGCCGTTCCCGCCAAGTGACGCAACTGCTCTGCCAGCTGCCGATGTTCCTACTTCCTCGGGGCTACCGCGGGTGGTCCGTCTTGAAGAGCCAATGAGATATGCCTTAAAGGCTCTGGAGGCATCTCTGAACGAGGACGACGACGCCTTGAAGGAAGCGTCGAAGAGATCCATCACGACAGCTCGGGAGGAGAGGAAACGGTCAAGGCGCGAAGCGAAGGCACGCCGGGCTGCTTTGGCCACGGAAACGGGCCCCAGAACCGTCCTTCGTGCTGATACTTCCTCCGAAGAGGCCCCTGTCGCTCTATCCACTGCTCGCAGACAAGTGGCGCACGCAGTTCGGAGCGCAAATGATAAATCTACTTCAGGTAATATTTCTCTCAGAATTTTGTTGTAAGAATTATAATGCCATCGGTTCTTATATATTTTATCTTGCAGGGCCAAGTCCGACCGAGGGGGAGGCGGAGACCGTTGAACCCAAGGAAACAGAGGAGGCAGCACCTGCCGAACTTGAGCCGACGGTGGGCAACGCCGCTGAGGCTTCGGAGCCTGAGATGGAGGTTGAGGGGTCTGCAGCCGAGAAGGTCATTGATGCCGAGCCTGAAGTGGCGGCAGATGAAATGATCATTACAACTGAGCCCAGGGTGGTGGCGGACGAGGCGCTTGAGGCCGGCGACCTCGTGGTGACGGCGGATGAGCCGATGGAGACCGCGGAGCCCGAAGAAGTAGCGGGTGAGATGGGTACGACTCTTGGGGAAGAGTTAGCCGCTCTCTCCCAAGAGTCCGGCAATGCTCCAATCATTGCCCTCCCCGCCTACGATCTTCCGCCGTCTCCTGGCCACGTGAGCACGACGACGGTCCCCATCGAGTCGGGCGATGAGGCCACGGGTGGTGGCCTCATGTCGATGGAGGAGGGAGTCGCCTCCGTTTCAGCAGCAGCTCATCAGGTAAATCCCAAGTTGCTGTCTTTCTTTACCTTACAATTCTTTCTGGCAAATTCACCTTTTTCGTAACGCAGGTGCAGCCAGCGCCGATGCCCCACTGCTCGAGGGAGCGCCTTCAACGACTGCCTTGGCGGTGGTCACCTCTCAACCCTCTCTCATACCATCGAAGATGTTGGAAGGTATAGGTTTGCAATTTATTAATCTTATCTTTCAGACGTATAATTTGTGTACTAAAGTCGTACTGTTATGTCTTTTTCAGGAGTGCTCTTTGATCATCTATATCAAGTGTTGCTCCCACACTTCTCCTTCCCATCTGAACTCGCTTCTTCCTCTGGTAGCGCTGGTGAGTATGATTTCCATTGATATCTTCCTTTTCATTGATGGAAATACTTCTAACCTTTTTCTTGTCTCAGCTGCAGTGCTACAAATCGAAGGAGCGGATGAAAGATCGGCTGCGCCGCCGACCCTTCCGGCCATGCCACCTGCCTCAGCTGGTACAGCGATTATTACACTGATAACCCTCCCTTTTTATTTCCTGAACTGTTATATGATCACATTTTGTTTCTTTTCAGCTGTCGTTCCGGTCTCGGCTCCCTTCGAGCCTCGCATTAGAATGCCGGCAGGTCCTTATCTGAGACGTCCATCTTCGAAAGGTACGGCGAATAGTCTGCGCATGTTGAGTGACTACGTCGAGGAACTCGACGTTGAAACTCCTACATCTGCTGCAGACTTCGCTACGGCGGTTAACCCGATGCTGGTGATACTCGTGAACTTTCATGACGAGGGCATCATCGCATCTTGGGTTAACCATTGCAGGGAAATTGAGGCCCGCCTGCATCAGATGGAGCCGATGCGTCCCGCTCCCGAGACCTTAGCCGCCAGTAATCAAAGAGCAGCATGGATTGAGCAGAGCGCTTTTTACTTCCGCCATCTTGAACAAGAAGTCATTTCAAGGCGTAAGGAGCGCGGTGAGACTTCGAGCAAGTCTGCCCAACTGCATGCTCGGGTGGAGGCCAATGCTGCACGGCTGAAGGTTGTCTTTGAGGGCCTTTTGCAATGCCTTTCCGTAGGGTTATCACTGAGGCAACAGCTTGACGTTGTCGAGCGGAATGCACCTAGCTAGGAAGCAGCCCAGAAGGCGTCGGAGGAGCAACTTTCATCCTTTTTGCGGCAGCGGGCCCAGGTGGAAGCGGAGGAGGCCACAGCAGCCACTCAGGAGGAGGCGCTGAAGGAAGTGCGAGAGCAGCTTGCGGATTTGTTAAAGGCACTTCCTCCTCAGTAGCTATCCCTCTTTGTATCGTTTCTACTTATAAATAAAAACAATGTATATATATATATTTTTTATTCTTCAACACAATGTTACTTGTACCCAATCAAGTTTATGAATAAAAGATACACATTTCTTGTAATGTCTTGTGTCTTTTCTCCGCCTTTTCTTTCTTTTATTATCAGCATGCCACCTTAGTAAACATGGTTAACAGATAATAGAGCACGCATCTTGATTTCCTCAAGAAATAGCAATGGCTTAGGCCGCAGGTTCAGATCTGCCGCCGAAGACTTTTCAAGTCTATGAGCCGTGAGGGTCTCATAGGGACTTTTCTCCCTACGGATCGAGAGGATCTCGTAGGTGAGTTTTCTCCTTAGGAATCGCGAGGATTCCTAAGTGTGTTTTCTCTTATAAGTCGTAAGGATCCTATAAGAGAATTTTTCCCTCTTACGAGTCGAGAGGACCCGTAAGCGGTTATTTCCTTCCTTGTCGAAACTCGACTTTGGAGAGTGAGACCCGTGAATAGTATGTAAGAGACCGTTTTAGACCAACTTGCAGGGTCCCATTGTTCAGGAAGCAAGTTTTTTTTTTAATCCCGGCTGCTTGAGACTTCATCTTGCAAGTTGAGACGAATTGGGTATTTCCCGCGGAGACACCGGTTTATCTGCGAGCCGACACGGATCAGGAGGCTCTCGTCAAGGATGTTTGTTTCCCTGAGTTGAGGTATTCGCCAAGGATTATTTGCTTCCCTGGTGTTGAAACGAATCGAGAATTTCTCATAGAGACACTGGTTTCTCTGCGAGTCGATGCGAATCAGGAGGCTCTCGTCAAGGATTGTTTGTTTCCCTGAGTTGAGGTATTTGCCAAGGATTATTTATTTCCCTGGTGCCAAGGATTATTTGTTTCCCTGGCGTTGAAACGAGTCGAGAATTTCCTACGGAGGCACTGGTTGCTCTGCGAGTCGACGCGGATCTGGAGGCTCTCGTCAAGAATTGTTTGTTTCCCTGAGTTGAGGTATTTGCCAAGGATTATTTGTTTCCCTGGTGTTGAAACGAGTCGAGAATTTCCCACGGAGGCACTTGTTGCTCTGCGAGTCGACGCGGATCAGGAGGCTCTCGTCAAGGATTGTTTGTTTCCCTGAGTTGAGGTATTTGCCAAGGATTATTTGTTTCCCTGGTGTTGAAACGAGTCGAGAATTTCCCATGGAGGCACTGGTTGCTCTGCGAGTCGACACGGATCAGGAGGCTCTCGTCAAGGATTGTTTGTTTCCCTGAGTTGAGGTATTTGCCAAGGATTATTTATTTCCCTGGTGTTGAAACGAGTCGAGAATTTCCCACGGAGGCACTGGTTGCTCTGCAAGTCGACGCGGATTAGAAGGCTCTCATCAATGATTGTTTGTTTTCCTGAGTTGAGGTATTTGCCAAGGATTATTTGTTTCCCTGGTGTTGAAACGAATCGAGAATTTCCCACGGAGACCCTGGTTTCTCTGCGAGTCGATGCGAATCAGGAGGCTCTCGTCAAGGATTGTTTGTTTCCCTGAGTTGAGGTATTTGCCAAGGATTATTTGTTTCCCTGGTGCCAAGGATTATTTGTTTCCCTGGTGTTGAAACGAGTCGAGAATTTCTCACGGAGGCACTGGTTGCTCTGCGAGTCGACGCGGATCAGGAGGCTCTCGTCAAGGATCGTTTGTTTCCCTGAGTTGAGGTATTTGCCAAGGATTATTTGTTTCCCTGATGTTGAAACGAGTCGAGAATTTCCCACGGAGGCACTGGTTGCTCTGCGAGTCGATGCGGATCAGGAGGCTCTCGTCAAGGATTGTTTGTTTCCCTGAGTTGAGGTATTTGCCAAGGATTATTTGTTTCCCTGGAGTTGGGATGAACCGTCGAAATTTGGCTTCGTTTTCTGGCGGATCCTGTTGGGAAAGTATGGTTCCCTCTTCGTTTACGCCCTTGGATTGTATACAGGTATCGATGTGATCTTAACTGTAGGGCCAAAGTTTTATCATTTCTTTTTTTTTGTTTCACTTCCGCGATGCTCTATCATTTCAGCTTTTATATCGCGAAGGTCGCGATTGCCCAATCATTTCGGCTATTTTTCGCGGTGCCCAATCATTTCGGCTGTTTATTTCATTTTTACTCGCTGTTTTTTATTGCGAGTTGCCTAATCATTTCGGCTATTTTGTGTGCATACGTTTTTACTCGCTGCTTTTTATTGCAAGTTGCCCCATCATTTCAGCTATTTCGTATGCATGTGCGGCCTACTGGCTTTTCGCCGTGAACCTGAAATTAGACACCGATTCTGGCATCAGCACCACTACAATTGGGATGTTACCAGGAGCGAATCATCATTTGCCTCTGTCGATGTCGACCAAAGGTGGCTTAGCGAACAGGGTTAAGGTCCTGTCGACTAAGGCTTTTGACATCATGAGCCGTAAGGGTCTCACAAAGTTATTTCTCCCTACAAGTCGTGAGGATCTTGTACGTGTATTTTATTCTTAGGAATCGTGAGGATTCCTGTCACGACCCGAAAGTACGGAACATGACCGGAACTTAAACTACGAACGTCTCAAGGCGTACGTAATCTAAGTAAACCGAAAACCCAGAAATCCAAACCAAGAAGAGTAGTAGAGAGTAGGAAAAACCAATTTAAATCAAGTAGTTTTAATAGCATAAGCCGAAATATGCGGGTTTCTAAAAACATCAAAAATTTACTGAAAATTTCGGCAGAGTCTCCTTTGTAAATACTGGCTCCCAAACGGGATACAACATGAATAGTATACGAAATCAATAAAAGGCATCCCCAAGCGGGAGCTAGCTCTTCGTCAATCGACGGTCACAACCACACAAGCAATATAATATACAACGCCAACGGCGAGGATCAAAAACTCAAAAGGGAACTCAAAACCACCAGAAATATAACGAGCGACTCTAAGGTCGAAAGAATAAACAACACTGGTCTCTATCTCAATAGATACATGTTTGGTTGATGGAATTTACTAGATACAACTGAATAATATCATACAAGGTAATATGATGGGTACGATACAAGAAAAACCCACCTACTAGCAAGTCACCCGAATGAAACTGAGCCCGCAAGCCGTAATGAAACCTGTACGGAAAACCTGCAAGAAACTGGGGCACAACGGGGGTGAGTTGCCAACTCGTGAATAGAAAAACATCTACGCACAGAAATCACATAAATAACGCAACCTAGGTCAATGATCATAATATATCCTCAAAAATATACATAACAAGCAGCTTATAACAATGGCTAGGGTAATATCTAACCCGAATATAATTTCATGTGCCCGTGTCAGTGCCTCAGGTAGCAATATATCATATGAATGAGGTATGAATGCATGAAACAGAATACATGTAAATGAAGAAACTGTTTTCATAAATTAGTGAGATTTCCTTCGTATTTTTAAACTGAGGTATCATAAATGAAATCAGCATCAACAGTGTCTAGCATCGACACAAAACATAAATCTCACTGTCTCGAAATATCAATGTCTCAATCTCAATATCTAGGGCGCCGTCAGTCCAGACCGGCCCCTACCATCCATCTTAAGACCACGACGGTATCCTCCGGATATCCGACGCGTCGGGTAAAATCACCGGTAGGTGGTGCTCCCCAGCCAGGCTCAACGTCAACACCACATTCCTCTTGCCCCGGAGTACCATACCGGGCCCACCATGTACCCGTGACGGTTCCTCCACTCCTCGACACGGATCTCCAAAACCACAGCAAACTCATGGTGGACGACACTTTACATCACTAGAAAACCGCAACATTTTATATTTTAAAAGATCATAAGTTGTAAATTTTGCGGCTTTCCCCGAAATCCAGAAATATCATAAATCTCAAGAAATCATCACAAGTGCATATGTCAATGATAATGAACTAGGCACGAACAACTGAATAACAGTATGCATGAAGTGGTAGGTAATAACTACAATGTCTAATATGACATATAAGGGAAGTACACTAATATCATGTCAACACTACTAGCTAACAATCTAAGTCAAGCAATTATATTCTCTAAAGTGTACGTGACATGGCAATTACCGATGAAGATGTGTGTGAGCCGGCAAGTAGGTGTACGTGGTACATACGCATCATCGGTAATGGTGCTGGTGTCCTAACAGCATGATATCAATAATGGAATATGCAGCAAAATAAATATGCGAGGCAGAGCGAACAACAATAATGTGCGGGAGCTGAATACTAGACATAACGATAACTAATCTGCAATAATCTAATATAAGTCCTACAAATGGTGCCTTTTGAAATAACACGAATCATGGGGTTTTGAAAATAGGGGCTACGGTGTTTTTATGAAAAGATACGTCGTTTTTTAAATATCCGTAGATTCCCTTGAGCTGTCTTTAAAAATACCCACGATTCGTTAGTTTTTGAAATAGGTAAGAAGTCTAATCTAATCTAACAACTATACTAAACTATACGGCTGAACTAACAAGCTGAACTACAGGTAAGGAAACCGCCTATCATCTGAGTCGATACATATACATACCTGTATATGTATAGTCGGTGATCCCGCCTTAATAATATCATATCCGATACCATATCTATAATCAGGCATCCCAAGTCAAGAGTGCGGATCAATCATCAATATAGCTCGTACGTAAATCCGTCGTACGGCATCCCAATCTGGGTACGGTTCAATATCACATTCATCATACTATTCACCTGGTATCCTCTTTATCAAATATCATGATCGGGGTACTGATCTACGTCTAGTACCATACTGATACTGCCTACGTATGCATGGACGTGTGTGAAACACTACGTCAAGGACCCGCTACAACGTCATGTCGTATCTAAGATACGAACCCTGCTATATCACCGATCTCACGGCCTCAAATCAAATCTCATCGACTCAGCTCAATCCCAAGTATCATCCTCAATCCGTATGTGAACACATAGTCCCATACCCATGTGAACACATAACTATAAAGAATCCCATGAGCACATATCAATAGGAATGTATGCAAGTATGTATGTGTGTATGTGTGTGTGTAACACTACCCTAGGGTTCGCAACACTAAAGTAATCCAACACACCAATATCCATCCTAAGCATCGTTATTAATCCCAAATAACATATAATAATTGTTGGTGTGTATACGCATCCGTATACACCACCACGGACTGCGAGGGTGCTATACGCCATCCACCCGACTTCTCCCCGTAGATATAAATCTACTCACCTGGTCCTCGCTAGCCGGTGCCGACGTCGCCACGCGCTTGCTTGTCGTCTCGAAGTCCACGTGGGGGTACCTACATATCATTACGCACCGTATCGCATTAAAATCCGCCTCATGTCCAAATCGACACACGAATCTCACATAGGTCAAAACCTATGGTTTGCTTTCACAAATCAACCCGAAAACCCTCGACATCGGCGTACAAACGCCGATTGATCGAGAAAAACACCAAACGTACCAAATTATGATTTTACAATTCACTAAAATATATAAAATACGATGCAATTCATCATAACCAATAAATTGATTAAATCGATTTATTACAAGAAACCTAGTAAGCATCAATTAGCCGTTTCACTTTAAAACTCGATGTTTAAACGAAACTAATGGCCACAATATCCACCAATTATCATAACCAAGTTATAGAAACCATATCAATAATTTATTCTCATCAACTTGTATAAATTCCAAAATTCTAGTTTTGCAAAAATATCCAATTTAACACTTTTTAACGCAAAATTTCATAATTTAACAATTTATCTTGGCTTTGCATATTTTAAATGGTTAAACCACTCATGGAAACCTTAATGATATGCTAAAAACCCTAACTAGATTTTAATCCCACATTTTAATAAAATTTCTAAAACCTAGTTAGCAAATTAGCATAATTATCACAATTTGGGCAAATTAAATATAACAATATGCAAATTAGCTACAAGATTTGGTTTTGCATAACTTAAGATGCTAAAATACATCACACTACTATGAACAAATTAACACAACCATAACTTTAATTTAACCCTTCTCTTGAATTTAAACTTGCAATTTAAAACCTAAATTAAACACCTAATTAAGTTGATTTAAAGTATCTAACATAAATTAAGCAAAAGGGTTAGAGTTATACCTTCAGAAACCATGAGATCAAATATGGAACTTGACCTCCAAATTGAGATCTTTGCATCAAGATCCATGCTATAAGGGCTAAGGAAAAATGGGTAGGGAATGGATTTGGGATTTGTGAGGTTTTGTGTTGATTTGTGAGGCAATTTTGATGAGTTTTTTGAAGAGAAATGTGATGAGAAAAGAGGAGGGGCTGTTGCGTGCAGGAAATGGGGAGGGTCGGCCACTAGTGGGTGATTGGAGAGAGAGTGAGGTGAGGAAAGTAGCAAGTAAAGAAGTCCAAGTCAACACAAGGTCAAAGTCCAACACAATTATCCATTTTCTTTTCTTTTCTTTCATTTCCTTTCCTTTGAAAATTCAAGTGGGAAAAATATGGTGGCTGCTGAATTCAGCCATGGGGAGGGGTAAGTGGGGGTGTGTGGGTGTGGGTACGGGTGTGGGGTGATGAAAAATCATAAATACAATACCCCGAACATCCATTTACGCTAAAAAAAGCCTTTTTTTCTCAATAATTTCTAAACCGTTTTGGCAAATGATTTCGTTCCAAAAATCACATGATAAATTTTTATTTAATGTTTTATGATGCACAAAATTTGTTTCAACTCATTCCAATTTGTAATTTTCCCTAATTAAATGTATTAGTGAGGGCTTAAATAATAATAAAATAATATTTTTTTCAGAAAATTTGAAATTTCACCAGCGGCTCAATAAACACCAAATAATAGCAATTACATAGCTAGAATATTTATATTTAATTTTTATAATAAGATATTTGTATTTTGACTTTTTACAGAAAACCCCCTCATTTTACCGATTTTCCGAAATTTCACCGAAACGATTTTCAAAATGCTACAATCTTCCCCCCTTAAAGAAATTCGGTCCCCGAATTTAAATTCAAACTCCCCCAAATACTGAAACATCTAAGAAAAACCATTATGTCGTCGGGGCTCCGAAATTGTAAATACATAAAACAAATCGTAGCGCAGCGCATGCGCTTGAAAAATGAGTATATAACTCAAATCAAAACTCCGTCAAGCATCCCGCAATCATCGGAGTCATGGAGAAGACATCAATGCCAAATCCAAATCAAAACCAATATGATATAACTCGAAACTATACATGTAAATATCGAATCTATATCTGTAAGTATCTGAAGGAAATGCATGCCAAACCTCTTTAAGTCGCTGTGCAACGCGTATAACACTGCACGGTGGCGGACGTCTATCATAAGAAAATAACTATATACATATATACCTTTGTTTGAAATGTACGTTCCGCCGTTTTGGAAACAATTTAGAAGGGTCTCCTTATTTTAAACATTTCGTGTCATATCAGACACGTAGGTAAATACTGAGGCTATAGCTCGCTTTTTGGAAATCCCTTCCATAACTATCAATGCATGCAAAATATATTCAGGTACTGTCCTCTGACTAGTCCCGCTCAGTACGAAAACACATAGCAATATCATAAAAACGTACTGCTCTATAAGAAATCAATCCCAAAATATGCACATGAATACTACGTGCGTCTGGTGCGCACGGAAATCAAAATCCATGAATGTACCATACATGCGCACAGAAACAACATCTAAGTGCATCGGGTGTGCACGAAACATCTGTTGTAGGCAACATGTGTGCCTGACAGCAAAATCAGGTGCATCTGACATGCACGAAAAAAAAAATCTCGATTTAGTGCATCTGGTGCGCACCAAAATCACCCTTCAAAACATGCGCCCAACATGCGCGAAAATCCAAATCAGGTGCATCCATCGTGCACGAAATCATGAAATCCAATATCAAGCGTCGAACATGCGCAAAATCCAATCAGGTGCATAAAGTGCACAAAACAAATATCGAGTATCGCAATCGAAATCGAAGTCCAGTACATCTAAGTGCACAAAAGGCGTATCACTGCACTGCAAGCATATAATAACTATACAGAGTGCAGGAACCAAATCGTGTGCATGCATACGCACAAAACCAACTCAACTGTTTAAAACCGTAAAATCACAAACATGTGAAACTAAAGCACGAAAACGATATCAAGTGCAACACTGTGCAAAGATCGTAAATCCTCAATCATCAAAATCAAATCATACGAATAAATCACCCAAAACATCGTAATCAATAATGGCGGAACAGTACCGCTCAAGTGCATTCTCTAAGAATCTCGGCCAACTGTCGCGGTCACTAGTGGGACGTCTCGTCGATGATCATGAACTCTGTCCTGCTGGTGTGCGTAACCATGACCACTCCTGGGTCAAGGTCTTCACTGTGAATTACCAATCTTTCGGTCCATCGGCTCATCGGCCCTGTCAGGTGTGCTAACGGGGACGATTCCGTTCTGGCACTTCTCTGGTCATCTCTTGGTCAATCATCGCGACCACTCGTAAGACAGCATATCACTGGCGTCGGCCTCTGGCTCTCTGAATGTACATGACACATCTGATCCTGGGTGCAAGTATCATTGCAGCAGTGTCCTGGAAGGAATCCTGCTCACGGTCTCTTCCATGTCTCGTCTCTGCCAACTGTCCGGAAGTCATTGTCCTTTCCTATATCTGCATCTTGCTCTGGAACGACTGCATACTCATCGCGACTCCTTCTGGAAGGTATATCCAGTATTCTGCCTCGGCATGCGCATCGCATCTCTGATGTCGGCGGAGGGGAACATCATCACATCTAGATCTGGTATGAACCTCTTACTTCACTTTTCTCTAATGTCGTCTGCTTTAGACTCATCTCGTCGCGGCTGTATGGACTGAGCTCCAACGGCTATCCTCGTATCGGGAGTCTCCCAAGAAATGCATCTCACCACCTAGCATCCGAATTAAGTCGAGCCATCCGATCGAGACTTCAAAACCTCATAATCCCCCAAGAGCTCAACATCTTGGGCACAGTTTAATAGTATCGAGTACATACCACAGCATCGGTGGTCCAGCCGTAGAAGGGCAAACCCAAGCCTCACTAATGGCGCCGTGGAACTGCCGCAAACCCGAAGGTTCAAAGGCTTTCACACGGTCATTAAGTCGAGTTAGGGTTTCATTCTTCTAGAGGGACCATAGAATTGCCTGCATGTCTTTCCGACTACTTTAAACTTGGTTAAATAGGTTTCTGACATTCGATCGTCTCTGTCGACTCCCAACGTCTCCACGTGAAGTCGTCTCTAGCTGGAATCAATCTATCTGATGACCTAGCATCGGGGTAAGCGAACGAACCACCTGTCCTAGTCATTCATCATCGGGTGACTAGCGACCTTCTATCATCTATTCGTACAACTCGCCCCGCCATAGTTCCAACATATGGGGCGATATCTCGTCGCTCGCAGCAACAACTGGCTCGCTCGTCTGCACGCTGAACAGTGCCTCAATCATCAGGAGTAAGCAACACACCAACGGTCATCAAAATCTGGCTGGCCTCTGTCAGTGGCTTAATCCTCTAGTGTCGATCAGCACATCCGAGTAACCTCATAAAGGCGATCCGCCAAACGCTCGTGGCGCGGAAACACAGTAAAAAGACACATCTCTGCAATCGCGTGTCGCCGGAATTTCGCCCTGGTCAGTCCTCGTTCGTGATGAGCTTGTGCTGACCGCAACACTAGCCGTAGCTCTCCCTGCCTGTAACCGTAGCAGAAAAACCAAACTGGTACCGACGAGGCTAGATCAGGAAGGAATATAATACTGAACAAGGAAATGTACATCCTAAGGCTTCATAAGTGGAGTGGCGTGTCGTAAATATGCCGCGGAACATACCAACGGTACGTCACTCTACTTTAGTCACCTATTCCATCAACCAAGGGTCATCCTACGCTCCGAAGGTTAAAACCTAACGCTTTGATACCAACTTTGTCACGACCCGAAAGTACGGAACATGACCGGCACTTAAACTACGAACGTCTCGAGGCGTACGTAATCTAAGTAAACCGAAAACCCAGAAATCCAAACCAAGAAGAGTAGTAGAGAGTAGGAAAAACCAATTTAAATCAAGTAGTTTTAATAGCATAAGCCGAATTATGCGGGTTTCTAAAAACATCAAAAATTTAATGAAAATTTCGGCAGAGTCTCCTTTATAAATACTGGCTCCCAAACGGGATACAACATGAATAGTATACGAAATCAATAAAAGGCATCCCCAAGCGGGAGCTAGCTCTTCGTCAATCGACGGTCACAACCACACAAGCAATATAATATACAACGCCAACGGCGAGGATCAAAAACTCAAAAGGGAACTCAAAACCACCAGAAATATAACGAGCGACTCTAAGGTCGAAAGAATAAACAACACTGGTCTCTATCTCAATAGATACATGTTTGGTTGATGGAATTTACTAGATACAACTGAATAATATCATACAAGGTAATATGATGGGTACGATACAAGAAAAACCCACATACTAGCAAGTCACCCGAATGAAACTGAGCCCGCAAGCCGTAATGAAACCTGTACGGCAAACCTGCAAGAAACTGGGGCACAACGGGGGTGAGTTGCCAACTCGTGAATAGAAAAACATCTACGCACAGAAATCGCATAAATAACGCAACCTAGGTCAATGATCATAATATATCCTCAAAAATATACATAACAAGCAGCCTATAACAATGGCTTGGGTAATATCTAACCCGAGTATAATTTCATGTGCCCGTGTCAGTGCCTCAGGTAGCAATATATCATATGAATGAGGTATGAATGCATGAAACAGAATACATGTAAATGAAGAAACTGTTTTCATAAATTAGTGAGATTTCCTTCGTATTTTTAAACTGAGGTATCATAAATGAAATCAGCATCAACAGTGTCTAGCATCGACACAAAACATAAATCTCACTGTCTCGAAATATCAATGTCTCAATCTCAATATCTAGGGCGCCGTCAGTCCAGACCGGCCCCCTACCATCCATCTCAAGACCACGACGGTATCCTCCGGATATCCGACGCGTCGGGTAAAATCACCGGTAGGTGGTGCTCCCCAGCCAGGCTCAACGTCAACACCACATTCCTCTTGTCCCGGGGTACCATACCGGGCCCACCATGTATCCGTGACGGTTCCTCCACTCCTCGACACGGATCTCCAAAACCACAGCAAACTCATGGTGGACGACACTTTACATCACTAGAAAACCGCAACATTTTATATTTTAAAAGATCATAAGTTGTAAATTTTGCGGCTTTCCCCGAAATCCAGAAATATCATAAATCTCAAGAAATCATCACAAGTGCATATGTCAATGATAATGAACTAGGCACGAACAACTGAATAACAGTATGCATGAAGTGGTAGGTAATAACTACAATGTCTAATATGACATATAAGGGAAGTACACTAATATCATGTCAACACTACTAGCTAACAATCTAAGTCAAGCAATTATATTCTCTAAAGTGTACGTGACATGGCAATTACCGATGAAGATGTGTGTGAGCCGGCAAGTAGGTTTACGTGGTACATACGCATCATCGGTAATGGTGCTGGTGTCCTAACAGCATGATATCAATAATGGAATATGCAGCAAAATAAATATGCGAGGCAGAGCGAACAACAATAATGTGCGGGAGCTGAATACTAGACACAACGATAACTAATCTGCAATAATCTAATATAAGTCCTACAAATGGTGCCTTTTGAAATAACACGAATCATGGGGTTTAGAAAATAGGGGATACGGTGTTTTTATGAAAAGATACGTCGTTTTTGAAATATCCGTAGATTCCCTTGAGCTGTCTTTAAAAATGCCCATGATTCGTTAGTTTTTGAAATAGGTAAGAAGTCTAATCTAATCTAACAACTATACTAAACTATACGGCTGAACTAACAAGCTGAACTACAGGTAAGGAAACCGCCTATCATCTGAGTCGATACATATACATACCTGTATATGTATAGTCGGTGATCCCGCCTCAATAATATCATATCCGATACCATATCTATAATCAGGCATCCCAAGTCAAGAGTGCGGATCAATCATCAATATAGCTCGTACGTAAATCCGTCGTACGGCATCCCAATCTGGGTACGGTTCAATATCACATTCATCATACTATTCACCTGGTATCCTCTTTATCAAATATCATGATCGGGGTACTGATCTACGTCTAGTACCATACTGATACCGCCTACGTATGCATGGACGTGTGTGAAACACTACGTCAAGGACCCGCTACAACGTCATGTCGTATCTAAGATACGAACCCTGCTATATCACCGATCTCACGGCCTCAAATCAAATCTCATCGACTCAGCTCAATCCCAAGTATCATCCTCAATCCGTATGTGAACACATAGTCCCATACCCATGTGAACACATAACTATAAAGAATCCCATGAGCGCATATCAATAGGAATGTATGCAAGTATGAATGTGTGTATGTGTTTGTGTAACACTACCCTAGGGTTCGCAACACTAAAGTAATCCAACACACCAATATCCATCCTAAGCATCGTTATTAATCCCAAATAACATATAATAATTGTTGGTGTGTATACGCATCCGTATACACCACCACGGACTGCGGGGGTGCTATACGCCATCCACCCGACTTCTCCCCGTAGATATAAATCTACTCACCTGGTCCTCGCTAGCCGGTGCCGACGTCGCCACGCGCTTGCTTGTCGTCTCGAAGTCCACGTGGGGGTACCTACATATCATTACGCACCGTATCGCATTAAAATCCGCCTCATGACCAAATCGACACACGAATCTCACATAGGTCAAAACCTATGGTTTGCTTTCACAAATCAACCCAAAAACCCTCGACATCGGCGTACAAACGCCGATTGATCGAGAAAAACACCAAACGTACCAAATCATGGTTTTACAATTCACTAAAATATATAAAATACGATGCAATTCATCAAAACCAATAAATTGATTAAATCGATTTATTACAAGAAACCTAGTAAGCATCAATTAGCCGTTTCACTTTAAAACTCGATGTTTAAACGAAACTAATGGCCACAATATCCACCAATTATCATAACCAAGTTATAGAAACCATATCAATAATTTATTCTCATCAACTTGTATAAATTCCAAAATTCTAGTTTTGCAAAAATATCCAATTTAACGCTTTTTAACGCAAAATTTCACAATTTAACAATTTATCTTGGCTTTGCATATTTTAAATGGTTAAACCACTCATGGAAACCTTAATGATATGCTAAATACCCTAACTAGATTTTAATCCCACATTTTAATAAAATTTCTAAAACCTAGTTAGCAAATTAGCATAATTATCACAATTTGGGCAAATTAAATATAACAATATGCAAATTAGCTACAAGATTTGGTTTTCCATAACTTAAGATGCTAAAATACATCACACTACTATGAACAAATTAACACAACCATAACTTTAATTTAACCCTTCTCTTGAATTTAAACTTGCAATTTAAAACCTAAATTAAACACCTAATTAAGTTGATTTAAAGTATCTAACATAAATTAAGCAAAAGGGTTAGAGTTATACCTTCACAAACCATGAGATCAAATATGAAACTTGACCTCCAAATTGAGATCTTTGCATCAAGATCCATGCTATAAGGGCTAAGGAAAAATGGGTAGGGAATGGATTTGGGATTTGTGAGGTTTTGTGTTGATTTGTGAGGCAATTTTGATGAGTTTTTTTGAAGAGAAATGTGATGAGAAAAGAGGAGGGGCTGTTGTGTGCAGGAAATGGGGAGGGTCGGCCACTAGTGGGTGATTGGAGAGAGAGTGAGGTGAGGAAAGTAGCAAGTAAAGAAATCCAAGTCAACACAAGGTCAAAGTCCAACACAATTATCCATTTTCTTTTATTTTCTTTCATTTCCTTTCCTTTGAAATTTCAAGTGGGAAAAATATGGTGGCTGCTGAATTCAGCCATGGGGAGGGGTAAGTGGGGGTGTGTGGGTGTGGGTACGGGTGTGGGGTGATGAAAAATCATAAATACAATACCCCAAACATCCATTTACGCTAAAAAAAGCCTTTTTTCTCAATAATTTCTAAACCGTTTTGGCAAATGATTTCGTTCCAAAAATCATATGATAAATTTTTATTTAATGTTTTATGATGCACAAAATTTGTTTCAACTCATTCCAATTTGTAATTTTCCCTAATTAAATGTATTAGTGACGGCTTAAATAATAATAAAATAATATTTTTTTTAGAAAATTTGAAATTTCACCAGCGGCTCAATAAACACCAAATAATAGCAATTACATAGCTAGAATATGTATATTTAATTTTTATAATAAGATATTTGTATTTTGACTTTTTACAGAAAACCCCCTCATTTTACCGATTTTCCGAAATTTCACCGAAACGATTTTCAAAATGCTACAATTCCTAAGTGTTTGTTCCTCTGTAAGTCGTAAGAATCCTACAAGAGGATTTTTTTTTGTATGTCGAGAGGACTTATAAGGGTTGTTCGTCATGCGAACATATCCGCAGCCTCGGATGGGACTTGATTAGGGAAATGTTTATTCGCGCCCGTGGATTGTATACAAGGGCCAGTATTGAGCCACTTGTAGGGCAATATTGGAAGTTATGGGGATTGCTTAAGCACAGGTTTAGGTCTCTGTAACTTAAGACTTTCAAATCTTATGAGCCGTGAGGGTCCCATAAGAGAGTTCTCCTTACGAGTCGTGAGGATCTCGTAAGTGTATTTTCTCCTTAGGAATCGTGAGGATCCCTAAGTGTGTTGCTCCCTTGTGAGTCGTAAGGATCTCACGCGGGTGGTTTCTCCTTACAAGGTCGAGAGGATCCTATAAGTGTCTTTTAACGAGGTTGCGCCCTTTCGGGTTTTCACAAACACTCGCCGGTAGTCCTGCTGTTTTTACTCACGGAGCCCTTTCGGGTTTTCATCCGTGCCCTTTTTTGATTATGGACATACCCCCCTTTTTTATTCTTTTTATTTTTATTTACCTTCTTTTTTACGAGGTCGCGCCCTTTCGGGTTTTCACGAACACTCGCCGGTAGCCCTGCTGTTTTTACTCACGGAGCCCTTTCGGGTTTTCATCCGTGCCCATTTTGCTTATGGACATACCGTTTTTATTTATTATATTTTTTATTTTTTTTAATCTCGTCAGCTTACGGATACTGCGGTATTAGTTTAAGGACGTTTCGGTCCGTTATTAGTTTAAGGACGTCCCGGTCCGTCATGAAGAAGGCTGGCTACTGCTTATAAAGCTTGAGTTTAGGAAGATAGCGAGCGGACATAGTCGTCGTCATCTATCATTGACCTAGGCTATGGCTTATTAAGCGTAGTACTTCTTTAGGAAGCGACCGTTTATTGGCCTGAAAGGCCTTTCACCATGCATGTCCATGAGTAGATAGGCCCCACCCTGATAAACCTTATCTATGATGTACTGGCCTTCGTAGTTTGGCTCGAATTTTCCCCGCTTGGCGCGATTGGGGATCATAGGCCTTTTGACCACTAGCACGAGTTCGCCTTGGTGGAATGTCCTCGGCCGGGTCAATCTTTCAAATGAGCGCGTTATCTTTGCTTTATAAGCTTGCAGATTTTGTTGCGCTATGAGCCGTGTTTCTTCAAGGGCATCAAGCTCCTCAAGCCGAAGGTTAGCATTTTCTTCGTTCGTCAACTCGTAGTGGACTGCCACTCGCAGAGAGGGTAACTCTATCTCGAGCGGGAGTACTGCTTCCGTACCGAATACCAACGCGTACGGCGTTGTGTTTGTGGCCGTCTTGAACGTAGTTCGGTATGCCCAAAGAGCCTCTTGCAGTCTCTCGTGCTAGTCTTTCTTATTTCGGGAGACCGTCTTTTTCATGATTTTCGTCAGGGTCTTGTTGAAGGCTTCAGCTAGACCATTAGCTCGCGGATTGTAAACTGAAGAATATCTCCAGTCTATATTATGCTGCTGTGCGAAGCGGCTGATCTTGTGACTTCTGTAGGCTGGACCGTTATCGTAGATGATTCGTCTCGGTGTTCCAAACCGGTATATGATGTGCGTTTTGAATAAGTGGAGGATATTCTCCGTCTTCACTTCTCTCAACGGCACTGCTTCTGCCCATTTAGAGAAGTAATCAGTTGTCGCCAGGATGAAGCGATGTCCTCTAGACGATGCTGGTTCGATAGGGCCGACTATGTCAGTTCCCCACATTTCGAATGGCCAGCTAGCCACTATTGGATGGAGTGGATTTGGATGCTAGTGGATGAAATCCCCATGGATTTGGCACGAGTGGCATTGCTTTGCATATTCGAGGCAATCCTGAATCATCGTGGGCCAGTAGTAGCCCATCCGTTTGATTTTCAACTTCATCTTCGGGCCCGCTTGGTGAGAACCACAGAGTCCATCATGAACTTCCTGAAAGACTCTTTCCGCTTCATCAGGACCTAGGCATCTCAGCCACAGAGAATCGAATGACCTCTTGTACAGAGTATCATTGACGAAGGCGAAAGACAGAGCTCGTTTCATGAGCTGATGTCTTATGGACGCTTCTTCGGGCATTCGGTGGGACTTAAAGTAGTCAATGAAGACTTCCCTCCAATCCTCAGCCTTCTCCTGGTCTTTTATTTGCAAGGTCGTCTGTTCAGTCGCTCCCTTCTCTTCGAATGATTCCGGAGATATTTCTACTGGGGCAAGCACCCGACGACTTTGTACCACGATTCTTACGTCATCGAGGTTCTCGTCAGCCAGCTCTTTAGCAAGCTTGGCCAACGCGTCTGCTTTGCTGTTTTCCGCGCGCGGTATGCTTTCCAAAGTATAGGAGGGAATTTGGGTCAACAATTGTTACACCTTTTCACCGTACTTCACCAACTCTGGTTTGCACGTTTGGTAGTCGCCGTTTACTTGACTAACGACCAGTTGAGAATCTCCGTATATGAGGAAGTTTTCAATTCCCATGTCGACGGCGATCTCGAGGCCTGCTATCAAAGCTTCATATTCGGCTTCATTGTTTGTCCTTGGCTCTGTTAAGGAGAAAGCGAAGCGCATTATCCCTCCTTGTGGAGTGACGAAGATGAGGCCTACCCACGATTTGATTATAGGGGTACTTTGTTTGCGTTTTTTCATGGAAGATGTTCCATCGAAATAAAGCTCCTATTGGGTATCAACACCGTCGATCGCGTCAAACGCGTGTTCGTCTGGCAAATCGCAATTCAGAGGAGAATCGGCAGGTATTGGGTGCTCAGCAATGATGTCGGCGATGGCATGGCTTTCACTGCCTTGAGAGGTTGATATGTTATCGAGAACTCCATCAAGAGCAGAGCCCATTTAGCGAGTCGACCTGTCAATATGGCCTTCGACATCAAATATTTAAGGGGGTCCACCTTCGATATGAGACGAACTTCATGTGCTAATGCATAGTGCCTGAGCTTTGTTACCGCAAAGATCAACGCCAGGCAGTGTTTTTCAATGGAAGAGTAGTTGCTCTCTGCCCCCAGCAGAATTCGACATAAGTAGTAGAGTGCTCTTTCTTTCCCCTGGTCATTCTCTTGCGCTGATAATGCGCCTAAAGAACCTTCGAGGGCGGTTGTATAAAGAATGATAGGCTTTCCCTTAAACGGAGCAGGCAACACTGGCGGGTTCTACAGGTACTGTTTAATCTCGTCCAACACGCCCTGGCATTTTTGATCCCAAACGAATGGAGTTCCCTTCTTCATCAGGTGACTGTAAGGACGACACTTGCCTGAAAGGTTGGCTATAAATCGCCGTATATATGCGAGCTTCCCTTAGAGAGATCGCAGCTGCTTAAGAGTCCTCGGCGGAGGCATTTCCATGATCGCCTTGATCTTAGACGGATCTATTTCGATACCTCGGTGTCGGAAGATGAATCCCAAGTGTTTACCCGAAGAAACTCCGAATGCGCACTTGAGAGGATTCATCTTCAAGTTGTATTGCCGAAGGCGTTGAAATACAGTTTTTAGGTGCTCGAGATGTTCCTCGTATGATTTGCTCTTAACCACGAGGTTATCGATATAACATTCGACGATTTCATGTATAAGGTCATCAAAGATCTTCGTCATGGCCCTCTGATAGGTGGCACCGGTGTTCTTTAGACCGAAGGGCATCACCTTGTAAAAAAATATCCCTAGAGGGGTCCTGAAAGCGGTATGCTTTTGGTACATGGGATGCATCTTTATCTGATTATACCCTGATGAGCCGTCTATGAAGGAGAAAACCTCATGAGTGGAAGTATTGTCTATCATCAGTTCGGTGACTGGCACCGAGAAATCGTCCTTCAGGCAAGCTTTATTAAGATCCCAGAAGTCTACGCATATTCACACTGTCCCATTTTTCTTCATCACCGGGACGATGTTAGCGATCCATTCAGGATATTGAACCTCCTGGATAAAGCCGGAGTCGATTAACTTCTTGACCTCGGCGTTGATGCTCATCTCAAGCTCGAGCCGCATTCTCCTCGGCGCCTGTTTGATTGGCTTGATGCCTGGGGATATCGCCAATTTGTGCACAGCAACTTCTGGATCAAGTCCTGGCATCTCGGAATAGTTCCATGCGAAGAAATCTTTGTGCTGTACAAGGATGTCTTTTAACGCGGCCACCCTTTCTTCAGATAGCAGCTCACTGACGAATGTCGGCCGTAGGTCACTTGCCGTCCCCAACTCAATTTTCTTAAGGTTATCTGCAGTGGTATGTATTCCATCCTCCAGCTCTTTCGGAGCTGGCGGAAATTCTGAGATCACCTCATCGTTGCTGTTTTCAATGCACCAAGGAAGGTTATCCATGTTCTCGGGCTCTTCTTTTGATATTGTTATCATGTGACAAGTACGAATTCGCTTCCAATCCCAATGTTGCACTGGTTCTTCTTTCGTAGTCTTGGGTTCATGCTTTTATGGTGGCGTTACCCTCCACTTGTCAGACAGAGCGAACTTGCCAAGCTGATACTGATCTTCGACCTAATTCTTAATGGTGAAGCAGTTTTTGAGAGGATGCCCTACCACTCGGTGATAAAAGCAATAGTTTGGGTGTGAGACTTCGCCTGCTTGTTCGGGATGTTTAGACTCTGGCAGTGTAAGCATCTGGTGTTTTAAAGCGAGGTCAAGTATTTTCTTCGTCTTGTCCCGAGGAAAAGAGTACGCCCGACCCATTTTCTTCATGAGGGATAGATCAATAACGCTCGACTCCCGTTTGCGTGGCTTCTTAGTCCTGCTTTGTTGCTGTTGAGCGCCTTTTTGGCCTTTCGACTTATTTCTGCCTCTACGTCGAGCCTTCTTTATAACAGGTTGACAAGGAGTGACACTTTCATCTTTGACGGCCTGTTGAAAGAGGCGTTGCGTTTTGGCTTTCTCGTAGATGGCCATTTCGCGGTTATGATCGTCTCGAACTTTTTGACCAGCTTCCCTTATAAGCCTGTCCATTTGTTCATCAAACGACGGATTGGGCACCTTTGTATCAGGAACTTTTACCGGTTCAGGATTAGTGTCCTCCCGTTGCGCATCTGCTTCTTCATTGAAGTCGTGCTTGACGTAACAGTCGCGGAGCAGCTCTCGTTTCTTGGAGCGAATGTATCCGAGCCCGATCGTCTCCATCCACCCACTAAGCAGCTTGTGCTGAGTTCCGGGAACGTTCCAGACCCTGTCATAGAATTTGTCCTCTCTAACGGTCTGTTGGAAGGGTATCCCTTGGCGCTTCAACAGTCTCTTCAAGCCTTCTGTATAATATCTGGGTAGACGGATGGGTTGAAGACTGTCCAGCGTAGGATTTGCACCGTGCCAGATTTCTTTCTCCACTTTGTTTTCTTCAGAGCGATAGAATAGAATTTCCTTCTCACCTTCTCGCCTGGGCGGGACATAGAACATCTGCAGCTCCTCTACACTGTCGGTATCAAGCGCATCCAGTTCTTTTTAATGTTTAAGCGGCACCATGGCGACGTGCAGACTTTGCTCTTAATCAGCGGAAGCTCGTATTGAGGGTCGAGCAGAGAATACAGCATGGACCTCATCCTCCGAATCACTACCAAAGATCAATGTAGGAGCAGATGGTCCCGGCTTGGTGTATTGGGGCGGACCCGAATAAACTATCTCGTCTTCCTCCTCGGTATCACTGCCGAAGACAGGGATGGTAGCGTTTGTTTTATCCTCCGGCTTGTGACACCTTTCCGTGTATTCGAAACTCGGTAAGAAGTATTCGGCATCTTCATATTTGCGAACTTCGTTTACGGAAAACGGATTCAATTCCCCCATCACGGTATACTCGATACCATCCCTAAAATATTTCATACACTGATGCTGTGTAGAAGGGATGATGTTATACTCGTGTAACCATGGTCGGCCGAGCAGAGCGTTGTAGCACGTCTTGGCGACTATGACGTGGAATTTAATATCCGTGACGAGCAGCCCAAAGCGTAGCGTGAGTATCACAGATCCAAGAGTCTTTGATGAATGGGAGTCGAACCCGGAGATGGTGATCTTGTCCCGAGCAAGGTGTTGGACGCTCATGCAGATTTCCTTCAACACCCGCACGTTAAGGAGATTAACAGACGACCCGTTATCGATCAGGATTTTTCCTATCTTTATATCATGGCAGTATCCTGAGACATAGAGGGGGCGATTGTGTTCGCACGTCCCAAGGAGAAGGTCTTCATCGCCAAAAGTGACATCGGCCGTGTGCACTTCTTCCAATTCATCCTTCATCTTTTCTTCGGCTAGGAAAGCATGGAACTGCTCCGGGTCCTGTAGTGCCTTAATTAACGAATCTCTCGCCTCCTTTGATAGTAAAAGGGCATCAAGAATGCTGAGCTGCGAGGGTAGCTTCCTCAGATGCGCTAAGACGTTGTAATCCACCTTATTTTTCTTCGGCGGGTCTTTGGCAGTTAGTTCTTCCATGACCTGGTCATCTAGGGCGATGTCCTCAGAGACCTTTTCTTTCCTTTTATCTTTTTTGTTTGGGGGTCTGAGACTCTTTTTGGGCAGCGTGCGATTACGCAGCCGGATATTTTCACAAACCTTCGGCTTTTCTTCTTTTCCCGAAGTGGACTCTTTAAAGAGGGGGCCAAGCTCCAGCTCCTCATCAGAATCGCTCCCGAATATGAGCACTTGTGATCCCCCGGCGTTGACCATGCTACAATTGCTGGTGGTTCTATTAAGCCCTTCGGTCGTATCGTTTTGCTCTCGGCGGATCTTGCGCTTTTCCCGCTTAAACTGCTGCCGGTGAGCAACATATCATTGCCACCATCTATCGAAAGCTTTGCACTCTTCAGTGGGGTGCGAAATCTTCCGATTATACAAGCAATAGGAGGGGTGCATTTCCGCTTCTCCAGTAACGCTTCCCTCAGAGGATGGTAGTTTCATACCCATCGACACGGCTTTAGCAAACCTCTTCCTCATCTTGAATTTGATTTTGTCCGCAGTGGGTGTGCTTTGCTCCAGCGGGAGTATCTCAATTTTTTCGTCAAGACGTTGGCGTTTGGCCGTTTCGAATATGACCGCCTCGCGCTCCCGATCAGCTTTACTTTTTAAGAGAGCTTCATTAAGGAATGCGTCAATTACTTCATCCGACGGCCCCGAAATTTTTGGTTCAGGATCTGCCCCCAGCTTTTCAGTACATGGAGTCTCCTCATTATTCGTGAGCGAATGAGAAATCATATGACAGCTCGCCACATATTCCTCGGATTCATCAGATGAACTTTCTCCCTCATCTTCCTCTTGAAAGACGTAGTTGAGGAACTCTTGGAATGTAATTGGAGTCCGTGCCTTCTGGTTGTATTCCTCCAGCGCGTCAATTTGTTTTTGCAAGTCCGTGTGCTTGTCGCCAGGCTTCACGGGCTTCTTTGACTTCTTTTTCTTCTTCTTTGAAGATTTCGACGGCTGGTTATGAATGCTTGGGCTACCTCAATCGATCTTTTGAGTTGGACGAGGCTTCAACATCCCTTCAATGATCTGCGGCTCCAACGGGTTCTTCCACTTGATCGCTGGGCATATTTGAAGATCATTTAGCATCCTCTTTGTCTTGGCTGATAATACAACCTCCCAAGGAGCTTCTTAAACGACAGAGCATGTTGCCCCCAGCGTATTCATTCCCTTAAAGGTGTGGGGCTGCGGTGGATTCACCTTCCATTTGTCGGACAATGCAAACTTGCCCTGTCGGTACTGGTCTTCAAGCCAATTTTTGAAGACGTAGCAATCCTCGATCGGATGACCCAGTACTCGATGATAAGGACGGTAGTTGGGCTCATTGACGTCACTTGGTTGCGACGGACGTTTTGGATCCGGCAGATTTATGAGTCGGTTGCGCAACGCCAGCTCAAATAACCTTCTCGTTTTATCTCTGGGAAACGAGTAAGGACGTCTCATCCTCTCCCCGAGGGTTACGTACGGGTGCATATTAGTTTGACGAACGACCGGCTTCGAGTTGTTCGGCTGTTGTTGAGCATTAGCGACCACGATCGTTTTTCCTTTCCCTTTGTCATTTCGGGAGTCCGGCTTTGGAAGAGGGGGTCTATGGCCCATCTGATCCATTTGCGCTAGCTTGTCAATCAAGGCCTGGAAGGTAGTCGGCTTGAAAAACATCATAAATTGCGAGATAGTTGCTTGCGGATCAAGGGTTCCCACAAACATACCTACCGCGGGAGTTCTTCAATGCGCTGCTCGTACTTTGACCATAGGTTTCACCACCGTATAGCATATTGGACCCATGTCTCACCTGGGTTTACCCTGGCGTTAATCAGTGCCGTCATCGGGGTATGTTCACTGGCGCTTGCAAAACACCGAGTAAACAATAGCTCCATCTCCCCGAATGTCTTGATAGAGTCGTTCGGGAGCTCAGAGTACCACTCGAACGCTGTATCTGATAAGCTTCCAACAAACTGGCGAAGCAACAGCTTGTCATCACCGCCGGTGTTGCCACAGAGTGCCCGGAACTGGGCATCATGCTGGTGGGGATTGCCCGTCTTCTTATAGACATGGAACTTGGGAATTGTGTAGCCCGGCGGGTACTTGATCTGGTCGTACCAACTCGGATACGGCCGTCCCGTTTTTACGACCTGGCCGGCTGCTTCAGTCGCATGATGAACCCGTATTTGTTGGGCTATGTACTCGTCCGAATCGGCTTTAGAGATTGTATTCTCCTTAGCTGTTGATAAAGCTGGTGGAGGATTCGACGTCTCTCCCCTATCGTCTTTAAGGACGATCGGGGGATCTTCGGCTGGAGGATCTTGCTGGATCATCATCCCTACCATGTCTTGGAACAGGAGGCCCATATGCTTTATGTTGACTGCTTGTTCAGCAGCCTCTTTATCCTTCTTCTCTAATATTCGTCGAAGGAATTCGGCGTCGGTTTCTTCCTCCTGGCGTTCATCCAAGGACGTTTCAGGGTTTTCTTTTGGCCCAGTAAGTGCGGCCATAGCGTTCATCATCTCTTGGAGCTTTTGCTGCTGCTCCTACGCTTTTGTCACTGATCGCGTAAGCGGTCGATGACCCGTAGATATGCGACTGTCCTCCTTACCGGAAGCCACGTAGACGGTATGAACTACAATGCCCCCTGACTTGGGACGTTTGGGTTCACCACCTTTGGTATTCGTCGTCGGCGTTGGCACTTTCTCTGGCCTTCTTCTTTTATGGGCCGTAGAAGTTGAGGGGGCTGTTGCTTTGGGCACCCAAGCGGTCATCGCCTTTCGTTGCTTGACCCGGGGATTTTCTTCCTGCCGACCTTTCGACTTCTTGTGCCGGCGAGAGAAGTTAGGATCAATGACAGATTCTCGGACTCGTCGCCATGTCTTGTAGATCCTGGAGGACAACGATTGAGGAGGCTACTCCGGCTTTTCTGTTTCCACGGCAGTCTCTACCGGTGGAGGAGATCTTCTGAGCACCGCAGTTGGTGAGTTCCTGTGTACCCTATTCAGCAGCTCAAAGCTGTTCCCAGTTGGAACAGTTGCATTGACTTCCTCCGTTGGAGCTGGTGGAGTTATCCCAGAAGGGGAGTTGCCCCCAGTGTTCCTTACCCGGCGCCAGTGGCGTCGTCGGGCGCGACGAGTCATCGGTATTGGTTCAGAGACAGAAACAACTTCTTATTGCCCCCTGTTCAGGTGTGGGGCGGTTGCCGGCGTCAGCCTATTGAAGACTGATGTCTTTTGAGCAGCAAGAGTAGGAGTGGGAGTTGGGACGGTCAATCTTGTAAAGACCGATCTCTTAGCAGGAGAAGCCACCTTGATGACTTCAGGAGCAGGTTTGGGTACTCCTTTTTGGGTAACCTTTTCCGGGACTGCAAGCTTCATTGAGGGTCCATGGGAGTTTTGGCCCAGCCTGGAGAAGACCGAGGCACTGGTGTTGGGCGACCCGTTGAGAGGGGCCACAGAAACTGAAAGTCGATCGAAGACCGACTTTTTAGGAGCTTCTTGTACATGCACGGGGGTGCTGAAGCTTGTTGGCGGAAGCATAGTTCCGAAAAACAACACCGTGGTGGCTTGATTAATCTGCTCCACGGGCATGGTGAACAAAGAGGCCGCTTGGGGCCCGTATGTTATGCCCCCAGTTGAGGCCGGACGCGAGCTGCAGCTGCAGTTGGAGAACTTCGAACAGGTAGAGGCCATCGATGCTTGATTTCTTTTTCTGCGCCAAGAAAAAGACCAAATCTTAGTAACTTAAAATCTGAAGGCAACCATTAACAAACTGCGATTCGTTCGCAAATACGACACACGAAGTGTGGAGTGGAAAGAGGAAAATGCCCCACCGGGCGTGCCAGAATCTGTTCCCCTCCGAACGGCGGCCGAGATGTGGACGTCTTGCCTGTGATTCGGGGCAGATGCTATTTGGTTTTATCCGTCCACCTCTCCGAAGATGCCAAGTTGATTTATGGCACCCTGTATCGGAGGTTTAGACGGATGCGGCCGATGTAGCAGACTTCGTCAGATTCCCCCTCGTTTGAGGGGTTTTTGATTGTGGGGACGCTCTTCCCTACAGGCGCAAGCCACTGCAGTTAATTACGCTACCGCATCGCGGTAACAACTTTCTCCTTCTCCAGAATTTTACTTCGTGTCGTGTGTGTTTGTTTTGTTTGTGGATGCCCGTGGATTGTATACGGAGACTAAGTTATGCCGTTGCCCGTAGGACGTAGATTAGTCCAAATCCGTATTTACTTAGATTTGGGTTTGGGTTTTTAGTTTGAGGATACGTTAGCCGTGTTTGAGGTTAAGATCAACTCAAACGTTCGTTAAGGATACGTTAGTCCGGTTTGAGACTAAGATCAACTTAACGGGATCGTTTAGATCCGACAAAAGAGCATTTGGGCTCTATTGTTCCAGTTTAGGGACACAGTGATCCATTGCATGTATGGCCGTCGGGACCCGTCACCTCTCTGACGACGTTGAAGGATTACAACGACAGGTGCCAGAGAAGTTCAGAGATGTACCCTTGAACCAAAGTCGATTGGGGGATCTATAGTCCAATTTGGGACTAAAGTCTGTTTGAAGGTTTAAGGATACGTTAGCCATATTTGAGGCTAAGATCGACTTAAACGGGATCGTTTAGATCCGACAAAAGAGCATTGGGGGGCTCTATTGTTCCAGTTTAGGGACATAGTGGTCCATGTTCCAGTTTAGGGACATAGTGGTCCATTGGTAGTTTAAGGACATTGCGGTCCATATTCCAGTTTAGGGACATGGTGGTCTATAAGTAGTTTAAGGACGCTTAAGTCCGTGGGTTTAAGGACCCCACAGTCCGTGTTTTAGTTTAAGGATGCATAAGTCCGCGGGTTTAAGGACCCCAAAGTCCGTGTTTTAGTTTAAGGACGCATAAGTCCGCGGGTTTAAGGACCCCACAGTCCATGTTTTAGTTTAAGGACGTATGAGTCCATAAGTTTAAGGACCCCACAGTCCGTGTTGATGTATGGTTGTCGGGACCCGTCGCCTCTCTGACGTTGTTGAAGGATTACAACGATAGGTGCCAGAGGAGTTCGGAGATGTACCCTTGAACCGGATGTAAATTGATTTAGGAGAGCAGTCTTGCTCGGTCAATTTAATTTGATGACTTACGGCCATGATTGGGCTAAGTCCAGTTGAAAAATGTTCAACACTTTTATTTGTCTTTGGCCTGTACTAGAGCTTGGCCCATTTTTAAATAATGCATTGCATTATTTTTTATTTTTTATTTGGGCTCTGCCCATAAAGGATGCAGAGCATCAATTTGTTTTGGCCTCTGCCCATTTATAAATGATGCAGAGCATCAATTTTACTTGGCTCTGCCCTTTTTATTGCTTCGCCATTTATTTTGGCCTGTTAGGTCATTTTGACTTGGGCCTGGCCCTTTAGCAAAAAAAATGCATTGTATTTTTCAGGCGCTTTGCCCCAATCAGAGAGCGCAAGCGCTTGTGGTGATGACACGTGTCACGATCTGAAGAGCGCAAGCGCAACAGAGCAGTGCGCTGTGTCAGTGCACTGTGCTGTTGCGCTGCTGACATATGGCGCTCCCTGGTGGGTTGTGCCGACACAGGGGCGCAACAGTGCTATTTTTCAAGTGCAAGGCACTGTTAATTCGAGAATCTTTTAGAACCAATGGTTCATGAAAAAGTGCAAAGCACTGTTTGTTTTCTTTGATCTAATTAGAATCAAAGAAAACAAGTATTTCTTGTTTTTCTTGTTTTAAAGAACCAGTGGTTCATAAAAAGTGCAAAGCACTGTTTATTATGTGAAGATCATTGATCTTGTTCTTAGATCAATGATCTATTAGAAGAAATTTCTTTTATTTTAAAGGTTTTTACCTTTCTTCTTGAAATTTCTTCAGAGTGCCTCTCTGTTTTGAATTTCGCGATTTCTCACAAATGTTCATGATTTTGAATTGAGCTCTAGGGTCCTTTTTATAGTGCCCATAAATTAGATAAATCTGTTAAAGAGATATTTCTCTGAGTGATTTGGAGAATTTTCCCCACTATTTGATCTTTGATCCATGGGCTTCTCTTTTACAGAAGAAAATCTTCTTGTTTTAACAAGAACAGAAAGATTTCTCTAAAATCTTAATTCTGTTTGGTGCAAATGCCCCAGCGCATGACACGTGTCAAGCAGCGCACTGCGCTAGCGCATCCGCGCTGACACGTGGCGCGGCGCAACTGCGCGAGCGCATCCGCGCTGACACGTGTCGCGCAGCGCCGTGCTTGCGCAACTGAAGCGTTGCTTCCTTTTGTTTTTTAATAGAGCTTTGCTCTGATTGGGCGCGCCTTCTTGGGCGCTGCGCTGACGTATCAGCACCTGACATGTGGCTCGTTGCGCCCGAGATTTGAAGCGTTGCTTTAAAATTTGAATTTTGAATTTCAACAGAGTTTTGGTCTGATTGGGGAAACAAATGCCCCCCACCGTTACGCTCACGTGGCGCGCACGTGAGTGCAACGATGGCAAGCTCTTGACCGTTGGATCAAGGGGTGAGCTGAAGGGGCGCAAGCGCCTTATAAATAAGACCTATGGCCCTTAGAAAATCTTCACCATTTCAAGATTTTTGATTTTCTAGAGCTTTGCTCTTGCTTCAGAACTTCAGAGCTTTGCTCATTTCCAAAGTTAGAAACTTTAGGTAAAATTAATCTAAATTAAACTAAATTAATTCAAACCAATCTTAAACCAAAGAGCTTTGCTCTTACAGATCTTTTGATCTAAACAAATCCCCATTGGGGTTTCATGAACAGAGCTTTGCTCTCAAAAACTTATAGATCTACAGAGATCTTGTTCATGGGTTCTAACCCATGAACAGAGCTTTGCTCTTGGATCAAATGTAGATCTTTTAGATCTGAAAAATGAAGAACTTATTATAAGTTGTCATGGATTTTTCAAGATTCCAAAATTTTTAATTCTTTTAAGTGTTTAAAAAATTTTGATGGATCTTCCCATTATTACCACAGAGCTATGCTCTTTTAAGGAATTTTATTCTTTTGAGACCAGAATTTGACAAGTGTCATTCTGTGACAGAGCTTTGCTATGAAGGAGGAGATTTTCTCCTTGTCTCTAGGGGTTCCCCATTGATGAGAATATTCTCTTGGGGATCTTTTCTTTAACTGACAGTCTCACCCAATGATGAGGCTGTCTTATCAAATGATGCACTTTCATCCAGATTTTGTGGGTCCCCATTTGGTCCCCTACCCACTGCCCTGCAGTGTGGTGTGATTAATTATAATTTAATCAATTTTTAAATTCAATTAATTGAAAAATTTTAAACGCCAAGCATTGGAATTGCAGCACTGACGGCTATTTTGTTCTTTTGCAGTGACCATGTCTCTCGATACCTCGTTCCCGTTCGCCCGCTCGGAGCAAGGGTTTCCTGAAGCGCCCCTGGATCGTGAAATTCTAGCCATGATTAAGGACTATAACCCGGAATGCAAGAGTCTCCACCTTTGGGGGTCATGGTATAATCAGATTATCGTGGGTCGACGGAGGTTCACATGCGCAGTGCCATCGGAACCCATTACAGAGCTTAAGTCCGTGGGTTTAAGGACCCCACAGTCTGTGTTTTAGTTTAAGAACGCATAAGTCCGCGGGTTTAAGGACCCCACAGTCCGTGTTTTAGTTTAAGGACGCATAAGCCCGCGGGTTTAAGGACCCCACAGTCCGTGTTTTAGTTTAAGGACGCATGAGTCCATGAGTTTAAGGACCCCACAGTCCGTGTTGATGTATGGTTGTCGAGACCCGTCGCCTCTCTGACGTCGTTGAAGGATTACAAGGATAGGTGTCAGAGGAGTTCGGAGATGTACCCTTGAACCGGATGTAAATTGATTTAGGAGGGCAGTCTTGCTCAGTCAATTTAATTTGAGAACTTACGGCCATGATTGGGTTAAGTCCAGTTGAAAAATGTTCAACACTTTTATTTGTCTTTGGCCTGTACTAGAGCTTGGCCCATTTTTAAATAATGCATTGCATTATTTCTTATTTTTTATTTGGGCTCTGCCCATAAAGGATGCAGAGCATCAATTTGTTTTGGGCTCTGCCCATTTATAAATGATGCAGAGCATCAATTTTACTTGGGCTCTGCCCTTTTTATTGCTTCGCCATTTATTTTGGCCTGTTAGGTCTTTTGACTTGTGCCTGGCCCTTTAGCAAAAGAAATGCATTGCATTTTTCAGGCGCTTTGTGCCAATCAGAGAGCGCAAGCGCTTGTGGTGACGACACGTGTCATGATCTGAAGAGCGCAAGCGCAACAGAGCCGTGCGCTGTGTCAGTGCGTTGCGTTGTTGCGCTGCTGACACGTGGCGCTCCCTGGTGGCTTGCGCTGACACGGGGGCGCAACAGTACTATTTTTCAAGTGCAAAGCACTGTTAATTTGAGAATCTTTTAGAACCAATGGTTCAGGAAAAAGTGCAAAGCACTGTTTGTTTTCTTTGATCTAATTAGAATCAAAGAAAACAAGTATTTCTTGTTTTTCTTATTTTAAAGAACCAGTGGTTCATAACAAGTGCAAAGCACTGTTTATTACGTGAAGATCATTGATCTTGTTCTTAGATCAATGATCTATTAGAAGAAATTTCTTCTATTTTAAAGGTTTTTACCTTTCTTCTTGAAATTTCTTTAGAGTTCCTCTCTGTTTTGAATTTCTCGATTTCTCACAAATGTTCATGATTTTGAATTGAGGTCTAGGGTCCTTTTTATAGTGCTCATAAATTAGTTAGATTTGTTAAAGAGATCTTTCTCTGAGTGATTTGGAGAATTTTTCTCACCATTGGATCTTTGATCCAAGGGCTTCTGTTTTACAGAAGAAAATCTTCTTGTTTTAACAAGAACAGAAAGATTTCTTTAAAATCTTAATTCTGTTTGGCGCAAATGCCCCAGCGCATGACACGTGTCAAGCAGCGCACAGCGCAGCGCAACTGCACTAGCGCATCTGCGCTGACACATGTCGCGCAGCGCAAAGCGTAGCGCAACTGCGCTAGCGCATCCATGCTGACACGTGTCAAGCAGCGCACAGCGCAGTGCAACTGTGCTAGCGCATCCGTGCTGACACGTGTCGTGCAGCGCAGTGCATGCGCAACTGAAGCGTTGCTTCCTTTTGTTTTTTAATAGAGCTTTGCTCTGATTGGGTGTTCCTTCTTGGGCGCTGCGCTGACGTATCAGCGCCTGACACGTGGCACGTTGCGCCCGAGATTTGAAGCTTTGCTTTAAAATTTGAATTTTGAATTTCAACAGAGCTTTGCTCTGATTGGGGAAACAATGCCCAATTTAAAATTTAGACGTGCCGAACAACCCTAACCCAGATCTTAAACTAGAGATTAAGCGAAACAAAGCAAGAAAACATCTTTACTTCTAAGAATTTGGGATTACAACCTTTGTAGTCCGGTCCTTCACTTCTAAATCTCCATGTTGAGGTCCCTTCGCTGTGATCATCGAGTATCGAGACTCAAGAGAGGCTCCACAAAAGAAAGATGCAAGCTTGCTTCCGATCTTCGATAACAAAGATGATCTACCTTGAAGAAACTCAAACCCAAGCTCTTGCTTTGCTAATCAAGTATTAGCAAAGCAAACACCCTAATCTAAGTGGCTAGAATAGATGAGGATGATGAAGTAGGAATTTATCTTTCATTTATTTTCTATTTCTCACTCATTTTCATCACTTCACAAAAAGCTAGAAAGCTTTTCATGCAAGGAAGATGAAGGAAGAAGATGATCTAATCCTTTTGTGATGAATAATGAAAGTGTGTTAGAATTACAAATGCAACCATGGTTAAAGATGAAGAGGCTAACAATTGTAGAGAGTTTACTATGGTTAAGGGTGTGGGTTGGGATAGGAAATATCAAGCAAAAAATCTAAACAAAATATCTTTGCAAGAAACAAAATAAAAACTTCTAGAAGCTTCTAGAAAGAGCTAACCCAAATCAAACCCTAACCATATTTAATCTCCATTAATCATGTTGCATTAGTAATCATAACTTGTTACAATATTATATATCACATATATAATATATTTTTGTAAAAAAAGAAAATAATACAGTTAACATATATCGCATATATATCAATGTATTACCCGAGTGAGAAAAAGAATTTAATATATCAAATATATAATTATACATTAAATTATCGAATCAACACTTGATCCGATAATCCGGCTATTTCATAAATAACCGACTAATATAATCTGTATCAGTTCATCGAATCAACACTTGATCCGATGACCCGGCTATATCACATATACCTGGCCGATATCACATATCGCGAGAATATAATACGGTATCACATACACGTATTGTTCTCGGTCCCGCACATATCATATATGTGTTCCTACTCCATTTTGCCTGAGCCAGGAAACCTTTGTGTTGGACTCTAAAGAATCGTCAATACGCCGGCAATAGGTGATGATCATATCAAACACCCACAAGCTGCAAGCGGCCAACTAAACGTAACAGCCACCTAGGTATTGAGCGATCAGAAGATCAACAAGCAAGCCTGTACTTTCTCCTGCGAATCCAATCAATAACACTCTCGTACAGTCCGGTCTCTTCGCCTGATATGTCGCATATCTCGCCTAGGGGTGGAAAACGTCAGACCCCAATAGCTTGATAAGTCATGTCGATATGAGGTCTATAAAAGTTCGAGAAACTACTGTAACACTTACCAGTAAATCTCAGCAACCCTGGCTAGGGATTTCCAGTTATAGCCAATCGAACACAGCGCAACATCAACTCCTTATAACGGGAGAGACGAATCCCCTCCTATCGCTCATTGCCTCCATATGATTCGGGACTGTACCCAAAAGCCACCTTTTCGCACGCCCTCTTAGACATTGTATGATGGAAATCAAAGCACAGTGGGAATCACACAAGACTCTATGACGATCTCGGGTCTACAAACTAACCTGTACCAGAGTCACTAGAGAACTGCCATCTGAAGTAAGGTATAATACCATCTGGGAGTTCTCAGCGAGTCCTTCCAGTGTACCTAGTCTCCACTGAGAACCTGTATACCTTCTCTAATGTCAAACACCAATAGATATGGGATCATCCATCGCCAATCATATGGGTCAAGAAGTGCAGGGTTACTAGGCACTCTCATAAGGGTCTACAAGGCATCAACCATGCCCGATTTAAAATTTAGACGTGCCGAACAACCCTAAACAAGATCTTTAAACTAGAGATTAGGAGAAAAAAAGCATGTTAAACACTTTAACACTAAGTGAGAGGGATTACAACCTTTGTAGATCCGGTCCTTCACTTCATAAGCTCCGTGTTGTGGTCCCTTCGCTGCGATCATTAAGTTCCGGACTCTCGAGAGGCTCCATGAAGAGAAAGATGCAAGCTTGCTTCTGATCTTCGATAACAAAGATGATCTACCATGAAGTTTCATTAACACAAGCTCTCACTCACTAAATGAAGTGAACACCCTCATCTAAATGGCAAAGATAGATGAGGATGATGAAGTAGGATTTTAGCTCTCATTTGTTTTCTTATTCTCACTCAAAATCATCACTTCATAAAAATCTAGAAAGCTTTTCATGAAAGAATTCAAGGAAGAAGAAGATGAATCCTTTTGTGATGAATAAGAAAATGTAATATCATTACAAATGCAACCATGGTTAAGTCAAGAAAGACTTAACCATTATAGATATCTAACCATAGTAAAGGGTGTGGGTTGGGTTAAGTAAATATCTTGCAAAATATTTAAACTAAATATCTTTGCAAGAAACAAAACAAAACCTTCTAGAAGGTTCTAGAATAGATTAACCCAAATCAAACCCTAACCATATTTAATCTCCACTAAACATGTTGCATTAATAACCATATCATGTTACAATATTATATATCACATATACAATATTTATTGTAACAAATAAAATAATAAAATTAACATATATCGCATATATATCAATGTATTACCTGAGTGAGAAAAAGAAACTTTTTCTGAGCTAATACTTGTTAATGTAATTTAATATATCATATATATAATTATACATTAAATTATCGAATCAACACTTGATCCGATAATCCGGCTATTTCATAAATAACCGACTAATATTATCTGTATCAGTTCATCGAATAAACACATAATCCGATGACCCGGCTATATCACATATACCCGGTCGATATCTCATATCGCGAGAATCTAATATGGTATCACATACACGTATTGTTCTCGGTCCCTCACATATCATATATGTGCTCCTACTCCGTTTTGCCTGAGTCATGAAAGCTCTGTGTAGGACTCTAAAGAATCGTCAAAACGCCGGCAGTAGGTGATGATCATATCAAACACCCACAAGCTGCAAGCGGTCAGCTAAACGTAACAGCCACCCAGGTATTGAGTGATCAGAAAATCAACAAACAAGTCTGTACATTCTCCTGCGAATCTAATCAGTAACACTCCCGTACAGTCCGGTCTCTTCATCTGATATATCGCATATCTCGCCTAGGGGTGGTAAACGTCAGACCCAGTAGCTTATAAGTCATGTCGATATGAGGTCTATAACAGTTCGAGAAACTATTGATAACACTTACCAGTAAATCTCAGCAACCCTGGCCAGGGATTTCAAGATATAGCCAATCGAATACAGCGCAACATCAACTCCCTATACCGAGAGAGACGAACCCCCTCCTATCGCCCTTTGCCTCCATGTGATTCGGGACTGTACCCAAAATCCACCTTTTTGCACGCCTTATTGGACGTGGTATGATGAAAATCAAAGCACAGTGGGAATCACACAAGACTCTATGACGATCTCGGGTCTATAGACTAACCTGTACCAGTGTCACCAGAGAACTGCCATCTGACGTGAGGTATAATACCATCTGGGAGTTCTCGGCGAGTCCGTCTAGTGTACCCAGTTTCCATTGAGAACCCGTATACCTTCTCTGATGTTAAACACCAATGGATATGGGATCGTCCATAGCCCATCATATGGATCAAGAAGCGCATACGCTAGTCTACTCTGGAGTATCGATGCCCTGTCTCGGTACTCCCACGACTAGGAACATTTGAAGGATGTACTTGGCGACTACACTGTCCCCACTAGTATGATCCGCATCATAGTCCTGGTAGTCAAGTACTCATCTTAAGGGCTTTATCAACATTTAACATAGAAACAATTAGAGTACATGTTGAGATAAAGAGCAACTAGATAGCGCACTATCATGTCGAGCAAGAAAGTCCTCCCTATATATGTCCAAGCATCCACTACAATATACATCGTATGTACAGTAATGGCCTCTAGGGCATACATATAAATAACAATCTCCCACTTGCACTAGGGCCATCTGTTGTGGTATCTCATACCCAACAATCAGCTGTGGTTGAAGTATCTCATACTTAACCATCCCATAAAAGTCTCTACTGGGAAATAGGCCTTTGTGAATGGATCCGTGCTGTTGTCCTCTGTGTCTACTCTCCTAACCTCGATCTCCCTGGAGATCAACCATCTCCATGATCAGGTGATACTGCCTAAGAATTATTTCTGGATTTCTGATGGGACGAGGGTTCCTTGGCATAAGCCACAACTCCATTGTCACACAATAGCAGGAACGAAGTTCATCTCATGGACTAAAATATATCCAGACTACCTCTTTGGTAGCATCCTTGGTAACGATGTATCTTGCCTTTAATCGTCTACTAAGTCACGGTATCTAGCTTGGAACTCTTCCAACATACCGTCCCTCCACTGAGGGTAAAGACAATGCCTGCGACTGACATTCAGTCGTCCTTATCACCCTGGAACTTTTCCAGTGATTCTCCCCAGGATCGATTGATACCATCTCACTACAACTAGTGAGAATCCTAACATCCAATTAGATTTATCTCATAGATCCAAAACCCAGGATTTAGGAGGTATCATTTGGATCCTATACGGAGAATCCTTTTGATAAGCGGAGATTGACCGAGCGTAGCATAGGAAACTCCTTCCCTATCAAGAGTATGTCATCCACGTACTTTACGAGGATCACCACCATACTCTCTACTACTTTTTTGTATATACAAGGTTCATCTACCATTTTGATGAAGTCAAACTCTTTGACTACCACATCAAAACAGACGTTCCAACTCCGCGATGCGTGCTTTATCACATAAAATATCTTGCACACGTTTCCACAGCTCCCACTGCCTACGAAGCCCTCTAGCTATGTACTTATAGACGCTCTCTTCCAAATCATCTTTTAGAAAAGCAGTCATGACACCCAACCGCCAGATACCGTAGTCATGGTATGTAGCCGTGGCAAGTAGGATCTGGATGGACTTAAGCATAGCTTTGAAAGTCTCAACTTTTCCATGTACACCAAGTAATCTTCTCAAGATATACTTGCTCCTGATGGAGATTTAACCCTTCAGATAAAGCAACCAAAGTCCATACTTTGTTGGTGTATAAGGATTCCATCTCAGATCGCTAAGCATCCAGCTATTCTTACAGAGTCCCACTACTGATGGCCTGCTCGAAACTAGTTGGGTCATCATCTCATGATGCAATCCTCGCTCCCACTGTCATACCAAAGTATCTCTCAAGTGGGTAAGGAACCCTACTAGATCGGAGAAGAGGCTGAAGTTCATTGGAAACTATTGAATGCTTTGGTTCCACCAAATCATCAGCTGCAGTTTGTATAGTTGGAACTCTATCCAGTTCTACCTCATGACCAATAATTTCTTCACAAGAAATTCCCTTTCACAAAGGAGGCATGCTGAGAAACAAAACATCTTTTGTTCCTCGGTTTGGTAGAAGATATTCCCTTGCGAATGCTTGGGATATCCAACAAAATTCCACAGAACTGACTCTGCCTCGAGCTTGTCCGGATTTTGCTTTTAGACATAGGCCGGACATCCCCAAATCTTAACTAACTTAAGATATGGGCTCTTCCTATTCAATATCACATATGAAGTGGTAGGCAACTGATTTGATTGGAACCCTATTCAATAGGTATGCAGCTTCAAAAGTGCATAACTCCTAAAAGGAAATAGGAAACTCAATAGTACTCATCATAGAGCGTACCATATCAAATAGGGTGTGATTGCTCCGCCCCGATACACCGACATGCTGTGGTGTATACGGAGGAGTAATGGTGACAGAGAATCTCATTCTCTTTTAGAATAGTCCAGGAATCCCGTGTGTTGGGGTAAAAATTTACACCCCGGTTGACCAAGTCAAAATCAAAGTCAACCCCAAGCTAGGTGGGCCCAAGCCCAGGTCAAGCGGGCTTATGTCCAAGTCGAGCCCGTAGCCAGCCTCCCCATGCCTACAACAAAATCATGTAATAAATAATTTTTATGTAATTGTTTATGCATGAATGTAAACAAAATGGGCATAAAGCCAATATTTTGTAAACCCATGGCTTATGTGCAAAAATGAAATGGCACATGAGCCATGGGATGGCTAAAATGCCATTTTTGTAAAGCCCAAGGGGCTATATGTAAATATGTAAGCCTATAAAAGGCAACATGATGAATAAAAAAAAAGGATATACTTTCTCATTCCCCCAAAAACTAGGGTTCTTTGTGCCTCCTGCTCCTTCTCCAAGGTTCTAAACCTTCTCAATTCTTTTGAATTAAATCAAGAGTTTTGCTCTTTCTTTTCCAAAACTAAGTAGTTTTCCACCATAAAACCCATAAAGGGGAACTCAGATCTCAAAGAGGAGTGATTTTTAAAATCTCCTAATTCTTGATCTTCAAGATCCGGCCAAACAACAGGAGGAAGAAGAAGAACCCCGCCTTCATCGGCATCAAAACATCCTAGGAGTTTTAACTCCATAACATATATATATATATATAACAACAAATATTTCCTTTCTGAAGCATAGCTTCTGTTTCTTAGGCTAGAAGCCTCTTTTTCTCGCCGGCGCTCAAGCGCAGAGCGCCCGCGTGTCGACGCGTGGCGCACTTGCGCTCCGGCGCAAGCGCCCGAGCGCAAGTCGCCCACGTGCCGACACGTGGCGCGCTTGCGCTCAAGCGCAAGTCGCCCCGGTGCCGACACGTGGCGCGCTTGCGTTCAAGCGCAAGCGCTCGGGCGCAAGTCGCCCCCGTGCCGACACGTGGCGCGCTTGCGCTCCAGCGCAGGCACTCGAGCGCAAGTCTCCCCCGTGCCGACACGTGGCGCGCTTGCGCTCAAGCGCAGGCGCTCGAGCGCAAGTCTCCCCCGTGTCGACACGTAGCGCGCGTGCGCTCAAGCGCAGGCGCTCAAGCGCAAGTCGGCCTCGTGCCGATACTTGGCGCACTTGCGCTCACGCGCCCAGCGCTTAAGCGCAGAGCGCCCACGTGCCGACACGTGGCACTCTAGCGCCTGAGCGCACAGCACCTAGGCGCACAGCGCCCAAGGTGCTGCCCCCACGCAACCTTTGGATGCTTCTCCCCCCTCTTTTTTTTTATATATGTATATACATATATATATATATACATATGTACACATATGCATACATATGTGCACACACAGATACACCACGACACTGTCCCTGTTAGAAAAAAATTTCTAACGGGACGCTGCCCCGCACCCCGCAAGGGGGCTGCTAGCCCCCTTGACCCCCAGCCCGCGTAAAAAACTCTGCGTGGCTCCCGACATATCCAAACCTCCCCTTTCAAAACACAACACACGTACACTGCACATTGAGTTCGCATGACCAGTTTAACCCGTTAATCGGAGGTTCCCTCGCCCCAAAGGCGAGGGGTAATTAACGGCAGCTTAGTCCGCGGCTGCCGGAGATTCGGATCCCCATAATCAATAAACCCCGGCCTACCCTAGGCAGGGGGAATCTGTAATACGCCTGACAAGCGCGCGCGTATTCCCATCTCAATGGGGTGACGAAAAACACCCTATAGATTCTGGCACGCCCGGTGGGACCAATCTCTCCTCCCATATTTCGGGTTAAGCGTTCATGCGAACTCAATAAATATACATACCTGTATTTATACTAAAAATAATGCTTTTTCATGCAGATTTTCAAGCAATCACCTTCCGACGATGTCTTCGATGATGAACTCAGCTCCCGTCTCCTACACGATGAGGATAGACTCTAGGACGGTCCTTCCGGCCAGTCTCGGGTGACAATAGGAGGAGCCGCTGCTACCATTCGGCTCTATCATGTTCATGCCAGTTGGTGCCATCCCATCTCCTCAAGCCCCGGTGGCAGACAAACCGGTCTCGAAAGGCAAGAGACCAAATGTGGTGATCTCGAGGGCGCCCCAACCCAAACGCAAGTCGGTATCTGAACGACTTTCCTTGGCCCCAACTGGGGGAAAGGCCATCAACGCCGACAAAGCAACAAGGCCTCTTGAGCAAGCTCCGACGGTGCCCTTGACAACTGCTCGATCGGGTATCTTCTCTAAGCTCCCTATCACTCGGCTTATGGCGGCTTCCCGGAGAGCAGAAGCCTGCCAAGCGCTCAAGGCAGAGAAACTGAGGAAGAAGCGGCTCGGACATAGAGCCAACAAAAGGGCCATGGCTCCGGCCATGTTAGAATTTATGAATTTCCGAAGCCCGGACCGCTCCTCGAAATCAGCCGCCAAAGATAAAGAGATGGCTGGGTACGTGGTCCACACTGTCTACATGGCCGGACAAGAAGAAACGAACCCTCCTCTTCTTCACAGCCATGGTGATGATATGGTTGACGCTACCCAGCATCGACTCGATCTAAATGATGAAGAGCCCGCTCAGGCCGATAAGCCAGAGGAGCCCGTGGTTCCTACGGAATTGAGCTCAGGCAAAAAAGGTCTATTCCTTCAAGAGGGAAAAGGTCCACAAGATATTCAGGGACGCCCTAACAAACGGTCTACAACTGCCAGAATCAAAGAGACCGCAATAAGAGAATATGGCCGACGACCCAAAATATTTCCCCTATCATAGGGTGATAGGTCATGCCATTGAGGACTGCTTTGTCTTCAAAGATTGGGTCGAAAGGCAATACATGATGGGAGAGATAGAACTGTCTAAAGGCGTGTTAGCGAACAGTCAAGCTACGATCGCCGATTTCATGCAAATGGAGACCGAAGCCTTTCGGGAACCTAATCCTCCCAGACATGTGCCTCGAGGACCAGCATCAGTAAAGGCACCTACTCCAATGGAGGGAAAGAGGAAGGTATACTCCTTCAGGAGGGATGAAGTCCACAAAATATTCATGGACGCCCTAAACAGCGGTCTGCAACTGCCTGTTCCAAAGAGGCCACAGGAGATGAACATGACCAGCAATCCCATATACTGCCCATATCATAGAGTGGTGGGTCATACCATCGAAGACTGCTATATTTTCAAAGATTGGGCAGAGGACCAATATAAGCTTGGAAAAACCTCACAATTCTCGGATGTATCGGCAAGCCACAGAGCTAGGTCGTCAACACAGCTCCGCCAAGATCAAAGTTCAAGGAGCTGGGATAAGCAAAAAGGACCACCACGTCGTTAAACTGGGAACAGATGACCCCCACGTCGTTAAACTGGGAACCGTCGACCTCTAAGTCGTTAAACTGGGAATGTAAAAAAAATATATATATATATGCATGTGTAAATAAAAAATGTGTAAATAAAAGAAAAAAATAAAAGCCGAAATGATGGGGCAACTCGCAATAAAAATCAGCGAGTAAAATAAAGATGAAATAAAAGCCGAAATGATGGGGCAACCGCGAATAAAAGCCGAAATGATAGGGCAATCGCGACCTTCGCGATAAGAAAAGCTGAAATGATAGAGCAATCGCGGTAAAACAAAAACAAAAACCAAAAAAAAAAACAAAAAAAACAAGGGCGAGTGATGAGTTGCTCCTGGCATTATTCCAGTGCAGCAATGCAGACGCCAACAAAAATCCAGTTTCCCAAAATTCTTCCGGCCCTACGGCTAGTCCCCAAATTGACTGCCGTATACAATCCATGGGCTCAAATAATTCTCAGCATACTCATGCCCCACCGCAACCAACAGTTACGCGGCTGGTCTCCGCCTTTGGAATTATGCTCCATTGGGAAGACCCACTCATGTGTCCTGGGACCTCTGCTTCAGTGTTAACAACGCTGATACCGGCCCCTACCCCAAAATTCCAAGCTCACCATCCGTAGACCTCTAAGTCTTTAAACTGGAAACAGATGACCACCACGTCGTTAAACTGGAAACAGATGACCTCCAAGTCGTTAAACTGGAAACAGATGACCTCTAAGTCATTAAACTGGAAACAGATGACCGCTAAGTCGTTAAACTGGGCACAGATGACCTCCAAGTCGTTAAACTGGAAACAGATGACCTCTATGTCGTTAAACTAGAAACGGATGACCTCTAAGTCGGTAAACTGGAAACGGCAGACCTCTAAGTCGTTAAACTGGAAACAGATGACCTCTACGTCGTTAAACTGGAGACAGATGACCTCTATGTCTTTAAACTGGAAACAGATGACCTCTACGTCGTTAAACTAGAGACAGATGACCACCTAGTCGTTAAACTGGAAACAGTAGACCTCTAAGTCGTTAAACTGGAAACAGTAGACCTCTAAGTCTTTAAACTGGAAACAGATGACCGCCAAGTCGTTAAACTGGGCACAATAGACCTCTAAGTCTTTAAACTAGAAACAGATGACCTCCAAGTCATTAAACTGGAAACAGATGACCTCCAAGTCGTTAAACTGGAAACAGATGACCACCACGTCGTTAAACTGGAAAAAGATGACCTCTAAGTCGTTAAATTGGAAACAGTCGACCTCTAAGTCGTTAAACTGGGAACGAGAGTAATCCACTCATGTGTCCTCATGATACATGAGGAGAACAAACCTTCGTGGGATCCTTACGACTCACGAAGGAAAAACACACTTAGGAGTCCCCCCGACTCTTAAGGAGAAAATACACCTGCGCGATCCTTACGACTCGCAGGGAGAAAATGCTTTTATGGGACCCTCATGGCCCATAAAATTGAAAAGCCTTAGGCGATAGGGATCTAAACCTGTCTCCTAAGCCATCGCTCCCCAATCCCCAAGTGGCGAATGATGAGTCGCTACTGGTACCATATTCCAGTGTAGCGATGCAGACGCCAACCAAATTCCAAATCCAAATCCCCAAGCGGCGAATGATGAGTCGCTCCTGTTACCATATTCCAGTGCAGCGATGCAGACGCCAACAAAGTCCCGAAATGTTTTTGGCCCTACGGTCTGGATCATACATCCTGCAAAACCATATACAATCCACGGGCGTAAAACAATCCCCATCTAAAAAAAAAAATTAAAAAAAAAAAATAAACGGTATGCCCACAAGCAAAACGGGCATGGATGAAAACCCGAAAGGGCTCCGTGAGTAAAAACAGCAGGACTTCCGGCGAGTTTGTGAAAACCCGAAAGGGCGCAAACTCGTAAAAAAAAGAAATGCACTCGCAAAGTCCTCTCGACTTTGTGAGGAGAAAATTCCCGCGTGAGATCCCTACGACTCACAAAGGAGCAACACACTTAGGAGTCCCCACGACTCCTAAGGAGAAAATACACCTACGGGATCCTCACGACCCGTAGGGAGAAAATGCTTTGTGAGACCTTTATGGCTCACAAAATGGAAAAGCCTTAGGTGATAGGGATTCTAAACCTGTCTCCTAAGCTACCAATTCCCAAATCCTCTCGGGGCAAATGATGAGTTGCTCCTGGCATTCTTCCAGTGCAGCAATGCAGATGCCAAACCAACAAAATCCAAATCCTCCCGGGGCAAATGATGAGTTGCTCCTGGAATCATTCCAGTGCAGCAATGCAGATGCCGACAAAAAAACCTCAAATCCTCCCGGGGCACATGAAGAGTTGCTCCTGGCATCATTCCAGTGCAGCAATGCAGATGCCAACAAAAAAAAAATCCCCAAATCCTCCTGGGGCAAATGATGAGTTGCTCCTGGCATTATTCCAGTGCAGCAATGCAGATGCCGACAGAAAACCAATTCCCAAATCCTCTCAAGACAGATGATGATTCGATCCCGGTACCATATTCCAGTCTAGCGATGCTGATGTCAACCCAAATCAAATCAAACCAACCTCTATGGCGGAATCATGCTCCGTCACAGAATTTACCCCGTGTCGAAATCATGCTTCGCCTCGGGATATCTACCTTCCCTGCCGGAATTATGCTCCATCTCGGAATCAAGTCAACCAGCGACACTCCGCGCCGGGGAAAAGTCGATCAGCGACACTCCGTGCCGGGGAAAAGTCAACCCGACACTCCGCGCCGGGGAAAAGTCCATCAGCGACACTCCGTGCCGGGGAAAAGTCAACCCGGCACTCCGCGCCGGGGAAAAGTCTATCAGCGACACTCCGTGCCGGGGAAAAGTCAACCCGACACTCCGCGCAGGGGAAAAGTCGATCAGCGACACTCCGTGCCGGGGAAAAGTCAACCCAACACTCCGCGCCGGGGAAAACTCGATCAGCGACACTCCGTGCCGGGGAAAAGTCAACCAGCGACACTCCGCGCCGGGGAAAAGTCGATCAGCGACACTCCGTGCCGGGGAAAAGTCAACCCGACACTCCGCGCCGGGGAAAAGTCCATCAGCGACACTCCATGCCGGGGAAAAGTCAACCCGACACTCCCCGTCGGGGAAAAGTCCATCAGCGACACTCCGTGCCGGGGAAAAGTCAACCCGACGCTCCGTGCCGGGGAAAAGTCAACCCGCGACACTCCATGCCGGGAAAAAGTCGATCAGCGACACTCCGTGCCCGGAAAAAGTCAACCCGACACTCCGCGCCGGGGAAAAGTCGATCAGCGACACTCCGTGCCGAGGAAAAGTCAACCCGCGACACTCCGCGCCGGAGAAAAGTCGATCAGCGACACTCCGTGCCGGGGAAAAGTCAACCCGACACTCCGCGCCGGGGAAAAGTCGATCAGCGACACTCCGTGCCGGGGAAAAGTCAACCAGCGACACTCCGCGCCGGGGAAAAGTCCATCAGCGACACTCTGTGCCGGGGAAAAGTCAACCCGACACTCCGCGCCGGGGAAAAGTCCATCAGCGACACTCCGTGCCGGGGAAAAGTCAACCCGACACTCCGCGCCGGGGAAAAGTCGATCAGCGACACTCCGTGCTGGGGAAAAGTCGAACAATGACACTCCGTGCCGGGGACACGTCAGCAAGCGACACTCTGCATCGGGGAAACGTCCAACACAGACACTCCGCATCAGGGAAACGTCCAACAACGACACTCCGCCTCGGGGAAACGTCGGCCAGCGACACTCCGTGCCGGGGACACGTCTACCAGATCGCTCCGCATCAAGCGTCGACCGTCCATGTCGCAAAAAGGGCAGTGCAGGCTTCCTACAAAGCAGGAACCAGATCACTCCGGGCCAGGGAAACGTCTACCACGGACACTCCGTCTCGGAGACGCATCAAGCGTCGACCGTTCATGTCGCAAAAAGGGCAGTGCAGGCTTCCTACAAAGCAGGAACCAGATCACTCCGGGCCAGGGAAACGTCTACCACGGACACTCCGTCTCGGAGACGCATCAAGCATCGACCGTCCATGTCGCAAAAAGGGCAGTGCAGGCTTCCTACAAAGCAGGAACCAGATCACTCCGGGCCAGGGAAACGTCTACCACGGATACTCCGTCTCGGAGACGCGTCAAGCGTCGACCGTCCACGTCGCAAAAATGGCAGTGCAGGCTTCCTACAAAGCAGGAACCAGATCGCTCCGGGCCAGGGAAATGTCTACCACGGACACTCCGTCTCGGAGACGCGTCAAGCACCGACTGTCCAAGTCGTAAAAAGGGCAGTGCATCCCAAAAAGTGGGAACCAAAGCAAGTCGCCTCCATGCAAAAGAAGATCCATCAATTTCATGCACACGACCCACATATGCTGTGTGCATTTATTGATGGGGGGCAATTTGTTGGGGTAAAAATTTACACCCCGGTTGACCAAGTCAAAATCAAAGTCAACCCCAAGCCAGGTAGGCCCAAGCCCAGGTCAAGCGGGCCCATGTCCAAGTCGAGCCCGTAGCCAGCCTCCCCATGCCAACAACAAAATCATGTAATAAATAATTTTTATGTAATTGTTTATGCATGAATGTAAACAAAATGGGCATAAAGCCAATATTTTGTTAACCCATGGCTTATGTGCAAAAATGAAATGGCACATGAGCCATGGGATGGCTAAAATGCCATTTTTGTAAAGCCCAAGGGGCTATATGTAAATATGTAAGCCTATAAAAGGCAACATGATGAATAAAAAAAAAGGATATACTTTCTCATTCCCCCAAAAACTAGGGTTCTTTGTGCCTCCTGCTCCTTCTCCAAGATTCTAAACCTTCTCAATTCTTTTGAATTAAATCAAGAGTTTTACTCTTTCTTTTCCAAAACTAAGTAGTTTTCCACCATAAAACCCACAAAGGGGAACTCAGATCTCCTATCAGATCTCAAAGAGGAGTGATTTTTAAAATCTCCTACTTCTTGATCTTCAAGATCCGGCCAAACAACAGGAGGAAGAAGAAGAACCCCGCCTTCATCGGCATCAAAACATCCTAGGAGTTTTAACTCCATAACATATATATATATAACAACAAATATTTCCTTTCTGAAGCATAGCTTCTGTTTCTTAGGCTAGAAGCCTCTTTTTCTCGCCGGCGCTCAAGCGCAGAGCGCCCGCGTGTCGACTCGTGGCGCACTTGCGCTCCGGCGCAAGCGCCCGAGCGCAAGTCGCCCACGTGCCGACACGTGGCGCGCTTGCGCTCAAGCGCAAGCTCCCGAGCGCGAGTCGCCCCGGTGCCGACACGTGGCGCGCTTGCGTTCCAGCGCAAGCGCTCGGGCGCAAGTCGCTCCGGTGCCGACACGTGGCGCGCTTGCGTTCAAGCGCAAGCGCTCGGGCGCAAGTCGCCCCCGTGCCGACATGTGGCGCGCTTGCGCTCCAGCGCAGGCGCTCGAGCGCAAGTCTCCCCCGTGCCGACACGTGGCGCGCTTGCGCTCCAGCACAGGCGCTCGAGCGAAAGTCCCCCCCGTGCCGACACGTAGCGCACTTGCGCTCAAGTGCAAGTCGCCCTCGTGCCGATACGTAGCGCGCCTGCGCTCAAGCGCAGGCGCTCGAGCGCAAGTCACCCCCGTGCCGACACGTGGCGCGCTTGCGTTCCAGCGCAGGCGCTCAAGCGCAAGTCGCCCTCGTGCCGACACGTGGCGCACTTGCGCTCAAGCGCCCAGCGCTCAAGCGCAGAGCGCCCACATGCCGACACGTGGCACTCTAGCGCCTGAGCGCACAGCACCTAGGCGCACAGCACCCAAGGTGCTGCCCCCACGAATCCTTTGGATGCTTCTCCCCCCTCTTTTTTTTATATATGTATATACATTTATATATATATACATATGTACACATATGCATACATATGTGCACACACAGATACACCACGACACTGTCCCTGTTAGAAAAAAATTTCTAACGGGGCGCTGTCCTGCACCCCGCAAGGGGGCTGCTAGCCCCCTTGACCAACAGGCCGCTATCCGGGTAGCGGGACCCCCGTAAAAAACTCTGCGTGACTCCCGACATATCCAAACTTCCCCTTTCAAAACACAACACACGTACACTGCACATTGAGTTCGCATGACCAGTTTAACCCGTTAATTGGAGGTTTCCTCGCCCCAAAGGTGAGGGGTAATTAACGGCAGCTTAGTCCGCGGCTGCCGGAGATTCGGATCCCCACAATCAATAAACCCCGGCCTACCCTAGGCAGGGGGAATCTGTAGTACGCCTGACAAGCGCGCGCGTATTCCCATCTCAATGGGGTGACGAAAAACACCCTACACCGTGCTCAAGTATTCTCCTCCTTGATCTCATCAAAAGACATAATACTTATACCCGTTTTGGATTCTCTACTTCTAACTTATATTCGGTGATTATCTCAAAAGTTTCGGACTTGTGTTTCAACAGGAACATATGCCTGAATCCTGAGAGATCATCAGTGAATGTAATGAAGTATAAAGAACCGGTCTTGGCATGTGTATACAGGGGACCTTCATACATCAACATGTATCAATCCCAAGAGTTCACTAACTCTTTCTCTGTTTCCAGTAAACGGAGCCGTGGTCATCTTATCTCTGTGACATGACCGGCAAGTTTCACAAGATGGAAATTCAAACTAATTTAAATATTCATCTATATGAAACTTCAGCTATTCGGGTCGCATTGATATGACCTAGTCTACAAAGCCTCAAGAAGGATTCGTTCATTTCTGAACTCTTTCTCTTGTGTGTGTTCTGTACGTTAAGAACTGTGGTTTGATTTAGAATGTCTATGCTTTTAGATAATGTGCATGAATCGATCAACTCTTGATATAGGAAATGTTCAAAATATTATCCAACAATACAAAATTATATCCTTCTTTACTAATAAAGAGACTGATATAATGTTGTATATCAGGTTCGGTATCTAATAACATTCGTTCAGAATCAATGTATTCTGGTAATACAGGGTGATAACTACCAACAGACTTGGCTGCAAAACTTGCACCGTTTCTATCTCATGAAACTTATCACCCGTTCTCAGTTCTCTACCTATCTGTAGCCCATGTAACAAATTATATATGTGGGATCCTGATCTGGTATCAAATACCCAGGACGTAAAGGATATTGAGAAACAGTTCTGTGTAATGAATACACCCGAAGAAGGTGCATCAACATGTACTTTCTTCGTTTGGGCGGCATGGGAATTCTGATAATCCCCTATTTCCTGCTCTGTCTTATAACAATTATAAGTTGGAGTGGGACCAACGTTCCCTAGCGCAGTATAACAAGTGGGTTCGGTCAATACATCCGTATTATTATCTTGATTAAGGCGTGACATAGTCGCAACCAGAAGAAAGAGAGAAGAAAACACTCAGCGTGCGCTTTTTACAAGATTGGATTGGTTATTAATTTATCTAATCAGGTTGGCTCCCACTGTTTTAGTCAAATCTTCCTTCAAAGCCTAAAAGGAAAGACTAGCCGGTATTAATTACACCCTACAAGTTCGCCAATCTTTTAGCCAGGCCAGTGCCGGTACTTTGAGGGAAGTTCCCCGCGCTTTCGCACGGACCTAATTAAAATAAATCTCGTTTTTCCAGGGGCGTAACCCCGTTAACACCTTTCTAGACACCTACTTGATCGGCTAATTATAATATGTAAAACTCTCCCAGGTGTAACTCTTACTCGCACGGGTATCGGGATCCAACTATCTCATAGAAGGTATGCAATACATTGCAAATTTCAACTCTTGAAATTCCCAAAAATATTTTACCTTATGCCTCCTATGACCTTGACAAAGGCCATCAAACCATAGGCTGGTAGTCAAGTTCAGCCCGTCATTTCATTATTGAATCAAACCCACCCGCACGACCCTTGACAAAGGCCAACAAGGTCGTACGACTACCCTAATCCAATCTGCATCATATGCATAAGCAGATAAGTACTATTCAGCTACTGCACACTACGCCTTAACAAAGGCCAACAAACGCAGCACGAATACTAAACAGTCCTTATCTGAAATGACGGAGGGCTACGACAGGTTTTTAAGAAAACCCTTTGCGTAATGAACTTGATATCGTTGTAGAATCGAGTGATTTTAAATGGAGTGTTTTTGAGGCTTTTCTAGTTTTGTTAAGGAGGTCGCTCCCGGTGAAGGGATCGTCGGCTTTTTCCTTATCGAATAAGGTGCAGGATATTTCACAAATACCGCTATGCAAAGCAAGAACTATAGAAACAATCAGAAGACAAACCGAGTTTGTAGCATCTGCTAGTTTCGCTAAAGAGATCACTCCTGGTGAAGGGATCTCGTCTCTTTCCTTATCGAATAAGGTGCTGGATGTTCTACAAAGAACACCGCTATGCAAAGCAAGAACTAGAGCTACTTGTTTTTGAGACAAGTTTCTACAACGTCTTTAGGTTTCTTTTAGTTTCATTAATCTCATTAATGAAGTCCCATTTTATTATGCTTCACAAGCATCTCATTTGAAACGAAATCTGCAATATAACATATATCTCATATATATTTTATAAACATTCGTCTCAAGCAGTAGTATTGTAAGGTTCCGAGGCACTCTTGTGAAGGTTCATAAGGCATCAAACATGCCCGAATAAAATTTTAGATGTACCGAACAACCCAAAGCCGGGATCTTTGCTAGATTATTAGGGTTTAACATGCAAGTAAACATCTTTACTACTAAGTGTGAGGGATTACAACCTTTGTAGTCCGCTCCTTCGCTTCACAAGCTCCGAGTGGAAGTCCCTTCGCCGCGATCCATGATCTCTCGGACTCAAGAGAGGCTCCACGACTTGAACGATCCATGGTAGCTTGTAGTGTTCCGCTTCTCCGATGATCTACGTTGAAGTTGCTATAACTCAAGCTCTCTCACTCTAAAGAGGTGAACACCCTAATCTAATGGGCTAGATTAGATGAGGATGATGGAGTAGTATTTATGCTTTCTTTTTATATCATTTTCTCACAAGAAATCATCACAAAAGAAATAACTAGTGAGCTCTTTCCAAAACTCAAGAGAGAAGAAGATGAAGAATGAAAAAGATAATCCTTTTGTGATGAATAGTAGTAAAGAATATAGGATTGATTATGGAACTATGGTCAAGGATGAGAGGCTTAACCTTTGTAGAGAATAAACTAGAGCTAGGGTTTGGTTAGGTTAATAATGAGTCATGTATAAGTATCAACCATAATATCTTAACCACGACAAAAGGAAATCCTTCTAGAATGAACAAGAAGGAGCTAACCCTAATCAAACCCTAATCTCTTTTTATCATCACTAAACATGTTTCATAATAAATCATATCATATTACTATAATATATATCACATATATATTATATTTGTAACAAAAGAAAATAATACAATATATATCGCATATATATCAATGTATTATCCGGTGAGAAAATGAAATAATAAAGCGAGCCAATATTAGATAATGTAATACAATATATCATATATATTATTATACATTAAATCATCGAATCAACACTTGATCCGACAATTCGGCTATATCGAATATAACCGACTAATATATTATGTACCGATTCATCGAATCAACACTTGATCCGATGACCCGATTCATATCTAAATATCGCGAGAATATAGTACGGTATCATATATCGCATTATCCTCGGTCCTGCACATATCACATATATGCCTATACTCCGTTTTGCCTGAGCCAAGAAACCTCTGTGTAGGACTCTAAAGAATCGTTAATACGCCGGTAGCAGGTGATGATCATATCAAACACCCACAAGCTGCAAGCGGTCAGCTAAACATAACAGCCATCCAGGTATTGAGCGATCAGAAGATCAACAAGCTAGCCTGTACGTTCTTCTGTGAATCCAATCAGTAACACTCCCGTACAGTCCGGTCTGTTCGTCTGATATGTCGCATATCAAGTCTAGGGGTGGTATACGTCAGACCCCAATAACCGATAAGTCGTGTCAATGTGAGGCTCATGACAGGTCGAGAAACTACTGGTAACACTTACCAGTATATCTCTATATCAGCCCTGGACAGGGACTTCCAGTTATAGCCAATCGAACACAGCACAACATCAACTCCCTATACCGGGAGAGTCGAATCCCCTCCTATCGCTTATTGCCTCCATGTGATTCGGGACTGTACCCAAAAGCCACCATTTTGCACGCCCTCTTGGACGTGGTAAGATGGCAATCAAAGCACACAAGGAATCACACAAGACTCTATGACGATCTCGGGTCTACAGACTACCCTATACCACTGTCACCGGAGAACTGCCATCTGACGTGTGGTATATCACCATCTGGGAGTTCTCGGCGAGTCCGTCCAGTGTACCCAGTCTCCACTGAGCACCCGTACACCATCTTTGATGTCAAACACCGATGGATATGGGATCATCCGTCGCCCATTATATGGGTCAAGATGCGTATACGCTAGTCTACTCTGGTGTATCGATGCCCTGTCTCGATATACCCTCGACTAGGAACATTTATAGGATGTACTCATCGACTACCGTGGCCCCACTAGTATGATCTCATCATAATCCCAGTAGTCGAGTATAGATCCTAGGGGTTTTATCAACATGTGAGAGAAAGGCAGTAAACCAATACAAGTCAACATGTTAAGATAAAGTGAAACCAAATAGCATACTATCATGACGAGCAAGAAAGTCCTCTCTGTATATATCCAAGCATCCATCATAATATACATCATATGTACAACAATGGCCTCTAGGGCATATACATAACTAACAATCTCCCACTTGCACTAAGGCCAGCTGCTGTAGAATCTCATACCTAGCATCCCGAATAATCTCTCAAACTGTATCTGGGGAATGGCCTTCGTGAGTGGATTCGTAGTGTTGTCCTTCGTATCTACTCTCCTGACCTCGATCACCCGGCGATCAATTATCTCCCTGATCAGGTGATACCGCCTCAGAATATGTCTGGACTTCTGATGGGACCTGGGTTCCTTGGCCAAAGCCACAGCTCCATTGTTATCGCAATACAGAGGTATTAGATGCTCAATGGATGGAACCACACCAAGTTCACTAATGAACTTCTTCATCCAGACAGCCTCTTTGGCAGTATCGTTGGCAGCGATGTATTCAGCTTCCATCGTCGAGTCTGTAACGGTATCCTGTTTGGAAATCTTCCAACATACCGCCCCTCCATTGAGGGTAAAGACAAATCCCGAGTGCGACTTAGAGTCGTCCTTATCACTTTGGAAGCTGGAATCGGTAAAGGACTCCACCCGGAGTTCTCCATTACCATATACCAAGAACATGTCTCTAGTCCTTCGTACGTACTTGAGAATGTTCTTCTGTAGCGCCTTGAAAAGTCGTTTTGGTGTTTTCCTGAAAATCGGTGAAAATTCGGTATTTTTCCGTAAACCGTCTTTTTTGTTATTTTGCAGTTTAGGACTAATTATACCTAATTTGGATAGGTAATTGCTGGTTTTTAGTGGCAAATGAGTTACTTATGAAATTCTGGTCGTTTAAAAATTTTACCTAATTTTTCAATTTTTAATATTATTTTAAGCCGGTAAGAAAATACATTAAATTAGCGATAAATACAAATTTAAATGGGCTAAATTTTAGCTTTAAAATCATGTTAATTAAAATCTAGTTGTAACATAAATTTTTAGTATTTTATTTCAAGTTTTAACTAATTTTTATTATGGAAAACGAAATTTATTGAATTTAGGCTAAAAATGCAATTTTGGACTTGTAGGGGGTCTTTTTGCATAGAATTTCCTTGTAAAATCTCTCTCACTCACTCCCCTCCTCTAGGCCGGCCCCACCATCAGCAGGTCAAGAAATTTCCTTGCCTCACTTTGACTTTATTCATGTGATGAAATGAGGTGTTTTGAAAGGGTTTTTAATATGTTAATTTTTGAGGTATGGTGTACTTGTTAGGAGAGGGGTTTGACTTTGATTTTTCCACATAAATCACACACACACCTCCCCTTCCCAATTCTGGCCGAGAGCAGCTCCCCCCCTCCATTATTTTTTTTCCTTCTCTTTTCTCTCATTTTCTTCAAGAAAATTCCAAAAATCCAACAAAAATCAAAAATTTCCTTCACTATTTCAAAGAAAAACCTTATTCCCTCTCTTCTCTAACCTAATTGGTTCAAATCTTAGAGAAAGATGGCATCTTTGGAGGCATATTGTTCTTGCTAGATTTCTAGTTGAGGTATAATTTCAATCCTTGGCTAATTTGTAGTTTAAAGTGTGTTAATTAGAACTTGAAAGTGTTAATTTTAGTGCTACTTTCTAATCTAGTTTTTTTAGTTCATGGCTTGAATTTTAATTAGGGTTTAGAAAACCATTATTAGGTTAATTAATTTATTTTGCTATCTAGTATTTTGCTAACCTAAATCTAAGAGGTGAACTTGCTATTGGGTTTCAAATTAGTGTTAGTTTAAGTTTTTCTAGTATGTTTTTTTAATTGCAATTGCTATTGATAAAAATCAAGAAAGGGTTGGTTGTGGAATATAGGTTTTGAAGCATAGTTAATGTGTTGAAATTTTGTGTAGTGGCTATCTAATGGTGTGACTTGGGTGATTATGCTAGGTTGTAGTCCTTTTTATCGCAAAACGGCGATGTTGCGCCGATTTTTGGAATGTTTGTGCTTACTAGTTTTGTTATAAAATTATGTGATGAATTATTTGCAATATCTTGATGATATTTTTGGCATATCCTATGACATTTAGGATGTGTGAGTGCGGATTTTTGAGTGATCGGGTTTTAGCTTTGCCGGGCAACCAAATCGACGATTTTAGTTAGTTTTTGCGATTTTCGCGTGTGTTCCGCGGACCTTGTGCAAGTTGTACCTAGCTTGTGAATGTTGGTATTTTCGTTTGGGATTTGCGTCGTTTCATGGTATGTAACCTTATGTTTGGTATTGATGTAAATTCCAGGTTCGGTCGCGGAGACGTCAGACGCGGCACGAAAGGGGAAAGCGGTGATTGGACGTGACTAGCTAGGGATTCCGGTGAGTAGATGTAACATCTACGGGGGACTATCGTTGGATGGCGCAAGCCGCCCGATAGTTTTAGTATCTTAAAAAGATTCTTAGTAATGTTAGTAATTAGGGGTGTAATACTTGTATGATTATTTGCTACATCCATGCCTTATATTGATATACATATGCGAACCCATTCTGTAGGACACCTGCACCATTTCCAGGGTTTTTATATACAGCACGAGCACTATTCATGCTTAAACACACGTCCTGGTAATTGCCATGCCACCACACTAGATAACCTATAATTTGAAACCTTTTACTATAATTGATGCTTTAACCTGTGCTATTGCCTTTAAATCTTTAAAATGAAATCATAAGATTGCTAATCATGTGCATGTACTTCATCATGTTATTTGTTCATGCCTAGTCTATCAATCATACATCGCAACTTGATTATTGACACCATATGCATTCATTATCATTGGCATATGCATTTATGAGGATTTCTAGAGATTTTGTGATATTTCTGGATTTCGGGGGAAAGCCGCAAAATTTCTAAACTTACTATATTTTTAAATATGTAAATTGCGGTTTTCTAGTGATGTAAGTGTCGTCCACCATGAGTTTGCTGTGGTTTTCGAGACCCGTTTCGAGGAGTTGGATGAACCGTCTCGGGTACATGGTGGGCCCGGTAAGGTACCCCAGGGCAAGAAGCTCGTGGTGCTGACGATGAGCCTGGCAGGGGACGGATTACCTACCGGTGACTGTTTGGGACGGCGGATATACAGAGGATACCGACCGTGGCCGCGAGATGATGAGATAGTGATATTGAGATGGGTCAGCCGGATGGCTGAGGCCAGAGATACTATGACATGGATATATGAGATTTGTGATAGTTTTGAGGTGTCGTTGCTGGACACAGGTTCTTGTTGATTCTATTGGTATTGTGCTGGTATTTCAAAAGAGATTCCTAAAGGAAAAACATGATTCTTATACTTACACATTCAGATCATGAGTTGATTCGCATTGCATTCATACCTGCTAGTATATTCATATTGTATACATACCTGCTATTATGTCCTGTCTTACCTGTATTTTAGATGCTAGGATGCTTGTGTGCATGCATTCGATAGCCTGTGTAGATGTTATTTATTACTCACGAGTTGGCAACTCACCCCCGTTGTGCCACAGCCTTTTGCAGGTCCGCTCCGTCAGTACAGTAGCAGCGGGCGCACTTGCTTCTTTTGCCTCTTTTGCCTGGATTCGAGGTTTTGCTCTTAGGTGGGTTATATTATTATTTTTGTACCATCTTGTATATTCTTTGTATCTAGTGTACTCCATCTACTGTATCTACCAGTATTGTTGTATATTGACCTAGAGATGAGACTGTGAGATTTGTGGACTTTTTATGCTGTATTTTGAGGTCGAGCTCACTTGAGTTGACATGCTGTTTTTCTCATGCTTCTTTATGATTATTTTGCATGTTGTTGTTTTATATTGCGTGGGATTTGTGACCGCCTTGTGGCGAAGAGCTAGCTCCCGCTTGGGGATGCCATATTTGTTGGATTTATATATATTCTTGTTGTACCCATTTTGGGGGCCAGTATTTACAAAGGAGACTCTGCCGAAATTTTCGGAAAAATTGATATTGTTTTTTAAAAGGTTTTATATGACTTGTTTAATAAACTCGCTTTCAATTGATTGGTTTTTCTTCACTCTTTTGCTTTTTGGTTTTGGTTTCTGGGCTTTGGCTTACTTATTTTACGGACGTCTTGAGACGTTTCATAAACTTAAGTGCCAGTCACGTCCATGCCCTGCGGGTCGTGACAAAGTTGGTATAAGAGCGATAGGTTTTACCTATTTGTGTGTAGGATGACCCTTGGTAGATGGAGTAAGTGACTTAAGTAGGGTAACGTTGCGTGTGTATGTCCGCGGCATACTTGCGATACGGTACTCTGCCTAAGTGACTTTAGGATATACTTGCTTGAAATTCCTTCTTCAATTCCGTGTATCCTATGATTCTATTGCACTGTTCTTATTTATCCTTTTTCCTGTACCAGCCACTATGCCGTCGAAGGCTACGAGGGCACAGAGGGCTGCCGCCCGAGACGAGATTCGAGCTGGCTCGTCCGAGACTAGGACTGAGCAGGGTGGTATGCCTACGCCGCAGGGACAGAACGATCCACCTTCCCCAGGCCGTATGGATAGGCTTGAGACTGGTATGGAGGAGTTGCGACAGATGATGGGGAGTATGCAGGAGCTACGTCAGATGGTAGGATCCCTAGTTGCAGCTAGTCGTACACCGAAGCCGGATGACGCACCTACTACATCCCAGACTACTATGATACCTGCTCCTACTACTACCGCCATGACCATCCCGGTATCACTACAGGATTTCATGAGGCTGAGACCTCCAATATTCACCGGCACCGAGGCAGCGGAGGATCCACAGACGTTCCTTGACAGTTTAGCCAGGATCTGCCGTTCGCTGAGATGTTCGGATGATCGATGGGTTGAGCTTGTGAGTTTCCGTCTAGAGGGTCTCGTACAGACATGGTGGGAGTCAGTCTTGAGAGGTCGAGCTGCAGGTCTACCGCCTATGACGTGGGCCGAGTTTACAGCAGTCTTTCTAGCTCGTTTCCTCCCAGAGAGCGTTCGTGACGCCAGAGCTCGTAGTTTTGAGGCCTTGATCAAGACACCTGGGATGACGGTGTCTGAGTATGACATCCAGTTTACACAGTTGTCCCGATATGCTCCGTATTTGGTGGATACCGAAGAGAAGATAGTGAAGAGGTTCGTACAGGGACTTGATGCCCAGCTATATCTTGCCATTGGCGCCCAGCACTACGACACTTATTCAGCAGCTATGGATACGGCATTATGGATGGAGGCACGCATATCACAGACTTCGGCCGTTTCTGGGCCGAAGAGGATTCGCACCGAGGTGCCGCCTCAGAGGCAGCATGCCAGATTCTTTCCGAGGGATGGGCCCGGCAGGGGATTTGGACGGGGTCAGTTATATGGTTCATATCCCCAGGGACAGCAGCCGTCGCCAGGGTGTTTTGGGTGCGGGAGTCCGCACCATCTTGTCAGAGACTGTCCGGCGAGACGACAGGGAGCGGCGACCGTTCCGCATGTGACCCTACCACCATCACCACCCCCTCCTCAGAGAGCCCTACTTCCTACCACAGGCGATGCTCCACGCCAGTTAGGTGCACCCAGAGGCTGTGGACGCGGCGGTCCTGTTTAGAGAGGACGAGGAGGCAGAGGCCGAGGTCGAGGTCAGCCCGCTATCGGTGGAGGACAGGCCCGAGTATTTGCTTTGACACCGCAGGATGCGCAGGTATCCAATGCCGTTGTGACAGGTACCTTGCCAGTTTGCTCTTTTGACGCACGGGTATTATTCGACCCAGGTTCCACACATTCGTACGTCTCTACACACTTTGCACCGATGTTGGGCCATGAGTCGTCATCGTTAGTTCATCCGCTTGTTGTTGTTACTCCGGTAGGCGAGTCGTTTGTCGCTCGTTTTGTATTTCGATTGTGTTTCGTTCGTATCGGGGAGAGGGATTCATCGGTTGATTTGTTTCTCCTCGATATGTTGGACTTTGATGTGCTTCTGGGCATGGACTGGCTGACCACTTGGTATGCTTCGGTGGACTGCCGTGAGAAGGCAGTCAGATTTAGCTTTCCGGGAGAGCCAGTCCTTGTTATTCAGGGAGACCACAGCGTCACCCTTCCCAGCTTGATTTCGTCTCTTCGTGCTGGTCAGCTCTTGCGGAAGGGATGTCAGGGATTCTTAGCGTATATTTGTGATACTCGAGCAGCAGAGGTTCCGTTGGACTGGGTCCCGGTTGTTTGTGAGTTCTCTGATGTTTTCCCTGACGAGCTACCTGGGCTACCACCTGAGCACGACGTTGAGTTCTGCATCGATTTGATTCCCGGCTCGGGGCCTATTTCTATACCGCCTTATCGGATGGCCCCGGCAGAGCTTCGAGAGCTGAATGATCAGTTGCAGGATTTGTTAGATAAGGGGGTTATTCGACCTAGTGTTTCTCCGTGGGGTGCTCCGGTCCTGTTTGTCAAGAAGAAGGATGGAAGTTTGTGCTTATGTATCGACTACTGCCAGCTGAACAAGGTTACCGTGCGGAACAGATATCCGTTGCCATGCATTGATGATTTGTTCGACCAGCTTCAGGGTGCGGGGTATTTTTCGAGGATCGACTTGCGATCAGGATACCATCAGCTGCGAGTTCGACAGGAGGATATACCGAGGACAGCTTTCCGCCCGCGCTACGGCCACTATGAGTTTTTGGTGATGTCGTTCGGACTCACCAACGCCCCAGCAGCATTCATGGATTTGATGAACCATACATTCAGGCCGTATCTTGACTTGTTCATCATCGTGTTTATCGACGATATCTTGGTGTACTCCCGGAGCAGAGAGAAGCACGAGCAGCACTTGCGGATTACGTTACAGACTCTGAGGGAGCACCAGCTGTTCGCAAAGTTCTCCAAGTGTGCATTCTGGCTGGACAGCGTCGGATTCTTGGGTCACGTGATTACGAGAGACGGCATATGTGTGGACCCGAAGAAGATTGAGGCTATTCAGCAGTGGCCCCGACCTACATCGGTTACTGAGATCCGTAGTTTTCTAGGCCTGGCAGGCTACTACAGGCGTTTTGTTCAGGACTTCTCCCGTATAGCTGCACCTTTGACCGGTTTGACCCGGAAGGGAGTTCCTTTCATTTGGAAAGAGGAGTGCGAGCGCAGTTTTCAGCAGCTACGGACTTGTTTCACTACGGCGCCGGTATTATCTTTGCCTTCGGGATCAGGCGGATTTGTGGTCTACGTGATGCTTCGCGAGTGGGGTTAGGATGCGTATTGATGCTGCATGATTGGGTGATCGCGTATGCTTCGCGGCAGTTGAAGAAACATGAACAGAACTACCCCACTCATGATTTGGAGATGGCTGCAGTGGTCTTTGCACTGAAGATTTGGCGACATTACCTATATGGCGTGTCATGCCAAATATTCACAGACCACAAGAGCTTAAAATACATATTTCAGCAGCGAGACCTGAACCTCAGACAGCGTCGTTGGATGGAGTTGGTGAAAGACTACGACTGCGAGATCTTATATCATCGAGGCAAGGCGAATGTAGTGGCAGATGCTTTGAGCTGGAGGCCCGGGGGTAGTCTATCCCATTTGCGCGCAGTGCAGAGGCAGTCGTCAGTAGATTGGCAGATTTTATGCGACAGCCGAGTTGAGTTCGAGTTCACTCAGACAGGGGGACAGCTCGCGCATGTTCGTGCACGCCCACAGTTGCTTGACCGTATATATGAGGCACAGCGCAGTGACGACCGTTGCTCAGAGATCATGGCACAGATGGGACAGGGCAGATTTTCCGAGTTCGTGATTGACGATCAGGGGATTTTACGATATGGATCTAGACTGTGTGTACCAGATGCTGATGGATTGCGGCGCGACATTCTTGAGGAGGCACACCGATCAGTGTATAGTGTCCACCCCGGTTCCACCAAGATGTACCATGATATGAGAGAGACCTACTGGTGGGACGGGATGAAGAGGGACATTGCGGAGTTTGTATCGAGATGCCTGACTTGTCAGCAAATCAAGGCCGAGCACCAGAGGCACGCAGGAAAGCTTCAGCCGTTACCCATTCCGGAGTGGAAATGGGAGCAGATTTCGATGGATTTCGTTGTGGGTCTACCCAGGACCAGTTGAGGGTACGACTCCATCTGGGTGATCGTAGATCGATTGACGAAAGCGGCTCACTTCCTGCCGGTGAAGACCACTTTCAGCTTCGCTCAGTATGCCCAGCTTTACATCGAGGAGATCGTGCGGTTGCATGGCGTACCGACTTGTATCGTGTCAGATCGAGGCACCCAGTTCACCAGCCGACTTTGGCAGAGACTTCAGGAGGCTTTGGGCACTCGTTTGAGCTTCAGCACAGCGTTTCACCCGCAGACCGACGGACAGTCAGAGCGGACCATTCAAACTCTCGAGGACAAGCTCAGAGCGTGCGTTTTAGACTTCGGCGGTAGCTGGAATCATCATTTACCTTTAGTGGAGTTCTCCTACAACAACAGCTTCCAGGATACTATTCAGATGGCACCTTTCGAGGCATTGTATGGGAGGAGATGCAGATCGCCCGTCTGTTGGGCAGAGCTCAGCGAGAGCAGTATTTTGGGGCTGCAGCTTGTTGAGGAGACGACAACGAAGATACAGTTGATCCGAGACCGGATGAGAGCGGCTCAGAGCAGGCATAAATCTTATGCGGACAGGCGCCGTCGGAGATTAGAGTTCGCAGTTGGCGACCATGTTTTTCTGAGAGTCTCTTCGATGAAGGGCGTGATACGTTTTGGGCGAAAGGGGAAGCTTAGCCCTAGATTCGTAGGTCCCTTCGAGATCCTCGAACCTGTCGGCGCTGTTGCATATCGTTTGGCTCTTCCACCTAGCTTTCCCGATGTTCACCCCGTCTTCCATGTTTCGATGCTCCGCAAGTACCTTCATGACCCTTCGCATGCGATTCAGTACTCGACAGTCCAGCTAGAGCGCGACCTTTCTTTTGCAGAGCAGCCGGTGGCCATCCTGGATCGGCAGGCGAAGAATTTGAGATCGAAAGTTATACCGACCGTCAAGGTCCTTTGGCGTGGCCCGAGCAGCGAGGAGGTCACCTAAGAGACCGAGGGCGAGATGAGGAAGAAATATCCCCATCTCTTTGAAGGTACGCGTAGTTATATTTTTAAATTCGGGGACCGAATTTCTTTAAGGGGGGAAAGATGGTAGCGCCTTGAAAAGTCGTTTTGGTATTTTCCTGGAAATCGGTGAAAATTCGGTATTTTTCCGTAAACCGTCTTTTTTGTTATTTTGCAGTTTAGGACTAATTATATCTAATTTGGATAGGAAATTGCTAGTTTTTAGTGGCAAATGAGTTACTTATGAAATTCTGGTCGTTTAAAAATTTTCCCTAATTTTTCAATTTTTAATATTATTTTAAGCCGGTAAGAAAATACATTAAATTAGCGATAAATACAAATTTAAATGGGCTAAATTTAAGCTTTAAAATCATACTAATTAAAATCTAGTTGTAACATAAATTTTTAGTATTTTATTTCAAGTTTTAACTAATTTTTATTATGGAAAACGAAATTTATTAAATTTAGGCTAAAACTTGCAATTTTGGACTTGTAGGGGGTCTTTTTGCATAGAATTTCTTTGTAAAATCTCTCTCACTCACTCCCCTCCTCTAGGCCGGCCCCACCATCAGCAGGTCAAGAAATTTCCTTGCCTCACTTTGACTTTATTCATGTGATGAAATGAGGTGTTTTGAAAGGGTTTTTAATATGTTAATTTTGGAGGTATGGTGTACTTGTTAGGAGAGGGGTTTGACTTTGATTTTTCCACACAAATCACACACACACACCTCCCCTTCCCAATTCTGGCCGAGAGCAGCTCCCCCCGTCCATTATTTTTTTCCCTTCTCTTTTCTCTCATTTTCTTCAAGAAAATTCCAAAAATCCAACAAAAATCAACAATTTCCTTCACAAGTTCAAAGCAAAACCTTATTCCCTCTCTTCTCTAACCTAATTGGTTCAAATCTTGGAGAAAGATGGCATCTTTGGAGGCATATTGTTCTTGCTAGATCTCTAGTTAAGGTATAATTTCAATCCTTGGCTAATTTGTAGTTTAATGTGTGTTAATTAGAACTTGAAAGTATTAATTTTAGTGCTAATTTCTAATCTAGTTTTTTTAGTTCATGGCTTGAATTTTAATTAGGGTTTAGAAAACCATTATTAGGTTAATTAATTTATTTTGCTATCTAGTGTTTTGCTAACCTAAATCTAAGAGGTGAACTTGCTATTGGGTTTCAAATTAGTGTTAGTTTAAGTTTTTCTAGTATGGTTTTTTAATTACAATTGCTATTGATAAAAATCAAGAAAGGGTTGGTTGTGGAATATAGGTTTTGAAGCATAGTTAATGTGTTGAAATTTTGTGTAGTGGCTATCTAATGGTGTGACTTGGGTGATTACGCTAGGTTGCAGTCCTTTTTATCGCAAAACGGCGATGTTGCGCCGATTTTTGGAATGTTTGTGCTTACTAGTTTTGTTATAAAATTATGTGATGAATTATTTGCAATATCTTGATGATATTTTTGGCATATCCTATGAAATTTAGGATGTGTGAGTGCGGATTTTTGAGTGATCGGGTTTTAGCTTTGCCGGGCGACCAAATCGACGATTTTAGTTAGTTTTTGCGATTTTCGCGTGTGTTCTGCGCACCTTGTGCACGTTGTACCTAGCTTGTGAACGTTGGTATTTTTGTTTGGGATTTGCGTCGTTTCATGGTATGTAACCTTATGTTTGGTATTGATGTAAATTCCAGGTTCGGTCGCGGAGACGTCAGACGCGGCACGAAAAGGGAAAGCGGTGATTGGACGTGACTAGCTAGGGATTCCGGTGAGTAGATGTAACATCTACGGGGGACTATCGTTGGATGGCGCATGCCGCCCGATAGATTTAGTAGCTAAAAAAGATTCTTAGTAATGTTTGTAATTAGGTGTGTAATACTTGTATGATTATTTGTTACATCCATGCCTTATATTGACATACATATGCGAACCCATTCAATAGGACACCTGTACCATTGCCAGGGTTTTTATATGCAGCACGAGCACTATTCATGCTTACACACACGCCCTGGTAATTGCCATGCCACCACACTAGATAACCTATAATTTGAAACCTTTTACTATAATTGATGCTTTAACCTGTGCTATTGCCTTTAATTCTTTAAAATGAAATCATAAGATTGCTAATCATGTGCATGTACTTCATCATGTTATTTGTTCATGCCTAGTCTATGATATTTCTGGATTTCGGGGGAAAGCCGCAAAATTTCTAAACTTACTATATTTTTAAATATGTAAATTGCGGTTTTCTACTGATGTAAGTGTCGTCCACCATGAGTTCGCTGTGGTTTTCGAGACCCGTTTCGAGGAGTTGGATGAACTGTCTCGGGTACATGGTGGGCCCGGTAAGGTACCCCGGGGCAAGAAGCTCGTGGTGCTGACGATGAGCCTGGCAGGGGACGGATTACCTACCGGTGACTGTTTGGGACGGTGGATATCCAGAGGATACCGACCGTGGCCGCGAGATGATGAGATAGTGATATTGAGATGGGTCAGCCGGATGGCTGAGGCCAGAGATACTATGATATGGATATATGAGATTTGTGATAGTTTTGAGGTGTCGTTGCTGGACACAGGTTCTTGTTGATTCTATTGGTATTGTGCTGGTATTTCAAAAGAGATTCCTAAAGGAAAAACATGATTCTTATACTTACACATTCAGATCATGAGTTGATTCGCATTGCATTCATACCTACTAGTATATTCATATTGCATACATACCTGCTATTATGTCCTGCCTTACTTGTATTTTAGATGCTAGGATGCTTGTGTGCATGCATTCGATAGCCTGTGTAGATATTATTTATTACTCACGAGTTGGTAACTCACCCCCGTTGTGCCACAGCCTTTTGCAGGTCCGCTCCGTCAATACAGTAGCGGCGGGCGCACTTGCTTCTTTTGCCTCTTTTGCCTGGACTCGAGGTTTTGCTCTTAGGTGGGTTATATTATTATTTTTGTACCACCTTGTATATTCTTTGTATCTAGTATACTCCATCTACTGTATCTACCAGTATTGTTGTATATTGACCTAGAGATGAGACTGTGAGATTAGTGGACTTTTTATGCTGTATTTTGGGGTCGAGCTCACTTGAGTCGACATGCTGTTTTTCTCATGCTTCTTTATGATTATTTTGCATGTTGTCGTTTTATATTGCGTGGGATTTGTGACCGCCTTGTGGCGAAGAGCTAGCTCCCGCTTGGGGATGCCATATTTGTTGGATTTATATATATTCTTGTTGTACCCATTTTGGGGGCCAGTATTTACAAAGGAGACTCTGCCGAAATTTTCGGAAAAATTGATATTGTTTTTAAAAAGGTTTTATATGACCTGTTTGATAAACTCGCTTTCAATTGATTGGTTTTTCTTCTCTTTTGCTTTTTGGTTTTGGTTTCTGGGCTTTAGCTTACTTATTTTACGGACGTCTTGAGACGTTTCGTAAACTTAAGTGCCAGTCACGTCCGTGCCCTGCGGGTCGTGACATCTTCACAGCTGTCCAGTGACTCTCTCCAGGATATGCTTGATACCGACTCACTACACTTAGTGAGTATGCTACATCGGGTCTGGTACATAGCATCACATACATGATAAAGCCTACTGCCGAAGCATAGGGTATCCCTTGCATGTGAGCTCTCTCCAAATCAGTCTTGGGAGACATCTCTTTGGAAAGAGTGAGTCCAGAGATCGTGGGTTGGTTCCCACGCTTGGATTCTTCCATACTAAACCTCTTTAATATGGTGTCAATGTACCTGGATTGGGACAATCCCAGTATCCGTTTAGATCTATCTCTATAGATCATGATTCCCAATATGCAGGAGGCATCACCTAGATCTTTCATTGAGAATCTTTGTGATAAGAAGAGCTTGGCTGATTGCAGCATAGGAATGTCATTTCCTATCAAGAGTATGTCATCCACGTACAATACGAGGAAGACAACCTTACTCTCTGCTACCTTCTTATAGATACAAGGTCATCTATATTTTTGATGATGTCAAACTCTTTGACTACAACATCAAAACAGATGTTCCAACTCCGCGATACTTGCTTAAACCCATAAATGGATTTAAGCAGCTTGCACACCTTTTCGCTGCTCCCTCTATCTACGAAGCCTTCTGGCTGAGTCATGTACACACACTCTTCTAAATCACCGTTTAGAAAGGCAGTCTTAACATCCATTAGCCAGATTTCGTAGTCATGGTATGCAGCAATGGCAAGTAAGATCCGGATGGACTTAAGCATAGCCACTGGAGAAAAGGTTAAGTCATAATCCACACCTGATCGTTGACGAAAACCCTTTGCAACGAGTCTAGCTTTGAAAGTCTCAACTTTTCCATCTACACCAAATTTCTTTTTAAAAATCCACTTGCTCCCAATGGGTTTTACCCCTTCAGGAGCATTTTCCAAAGTCCATACTTTATTGGTGTACATGGATTCCATCTCAGATCGCATTGCATCCAGCCATTTCACAGAGTCACCACTCGTGATGGCCTGCTCGAAACTAGTCGGGTCATCATCTTCCATGATGCAATCCTTGCTCCCACCATCAATGAGAAAACAGTAGTATCTCTCAGGTGGACGAGAAACCCTACTAGATCGGCGGAGAGGCTAAGGTTCGTCGGGTACTATTGAATCCTCTGGTTCTACTAAATCTTCAGTTGCAGTTTGTGTTTCTGGAACCTATTCCAGCTCTACCTCTTTGCCACTAATTTCTTTTGCAAGAAATTCCTTTTCCAAAAAGGTGGCATATTGAGAAACAAACACTTTTTGTTCTTCGGCGTGGTAGAAAAAATATCCTTGGGAATTCTTAGGATATCCCATAAACTTGCAAAGAACTGACCGTGCCTCGAGTTTGTCTGGATTTTGCCTTTTGACATAGGCCGGACAACCCCATATCTTAACTCGTTTAAAATATGGTCTCTTCCCACTCCATATCTCATATGGTGTGGTAGGTACAGATTTAGACGGAATTTGATTCAATAGGTATGTTGTTGTCTCAAGCGCATAACCCCAGAAGGAAATAGGCAACTCAGCCTCGCTCATCATATAGCGCACCATATCTAATAGGGTGCGATTCCTCCATTCCGATACACCGTTGTGCTGTGGTGCATAAGGAGGAGTAAGCTGAGAGAGAATCCCATTCTCTTTTAGATAATTTAGGAACTCATTGATTTAGTATTCACCTCCTCGATCAGATCGAAGAATCTTAATACTTTTACCCGTTTGATTCTCTACTTCGTGCTTATATTCTCTGAATTTCTCAAAAGCTTCAGACTTGTGTTTCATCAGGAACACATGTCCGAATCTAGAGAGATCGTCAGTGAATGTAATGAAATAGGAAGAACCGTTCCTGGCATGCGTAGACATGGGACCGCATAAATCACTATGTACCAGTCCTAAGAGTTCCGTAACTCTTTCTCCGTGTCCACTAAACAGAGCTTTGGTCATTTTTCCTTTGAGACATGAATGGCAAGTTTCATAAGATGATAATTCGAACGGGTTCAAATATCCATCTTTGTGTAATTTAGCTAGTCGTGTTGCATTGATATGACCAAGTCTACAATGCCACAAGAAGGATTCGTTCATTTCTGAACTTTTCCTCTTGTGTGTGTTTTGTATATTGAGAACTGTATTTTGATTGAGAATGAATATGCTATTATGTAACGAGCCTGATGCAATCAACTTTTGATCTAGGAATATGTTCATAACATTATCCTTTACTACAAAATTATATCCTTCTTTACTTAATAAAGAAACTGATATAATGTTGCACATCATGTTCGGTATATAATAGCACTCATTTAGAATCAGTGTATTACGACTTGGCAATACTAGGTGATATTCGCCAACTGCTTTGGCTGCAATACTTGCACCGTTTCCTACTTGAACGGAATGATCACCTTTTCCTAGTTCTCTACCTTTTCGTAGGCCATGTAACAATTTACATATGTGGGATCCTGATCCGGTATCTAATACCCAGGACGTAGGGTGAACAGAGAAGCAGTTCTCAATAACTATCACACCTGAAGAAGATGCATCAACATGCATGTTCTTTTGGGCGGCTTGAGAATCCAGATATTCTCCTATTCCCTGTTCAGTTTTATAACTCTTAAAAGAAAAAATGGGTCCAACGTTCCCCTGCTCAGTATAATAAGCGGGTTCAGTCAATACATCCATATTATTATCTTGATTATGGCCTGACATGGTCGCTACCTGGAGAGAGAGAGAAGAAAACAATTTAGCGTATGCTCTTACAAGATTAGATTGGTTATTATCTTATCTAATCAGGATGCCTCCCACTGTTTTTATCAAATCTTCCTTCAAACCCTAAAAGGTATGATTAGCCGGGATTAATTACACCCTACAATTTCGTCAATCTTTCAGCCAGATCAGTGTCGGTAGTTGAGGGAGGTTCCCCGTGCTTTCGCACGGAACTAATTAAAGTAAACCTCGTTTTCCCAGAGGCGTAATCCCGTTAACACTTTTCTAGACATCTACTTGATCGGCTAATTGTCCTGTATAAAACTCTCCCAGGAGTAAATTTTACTCGCAGTGGGTATCGGGATCCAACTATCTCATAGGAGGTATGCAATCTCATTGCAAATTTCAACACTTGAAATTCCCGATAATATTTTTCCCCTAGCAACTTATGACCTTAACATAGTCAACAAATCATAATTGCTAGCCAAGTTCAACCCGTCATTTCCCGATTGAATTAAACCCACCTGCACGACCCTTGACATAGTCAACAAAGTCGTACAACTACCGTAATCCAATCACATCTCATGTTTTAGCAGATAAGTACTAATTAGCTACCGCATATTACGCCTTAAGATAGTCAATAAACATAGCACGAATACTAACTAGTCTTTATCTGAAATGACGGAGGGCTACGCATGTTTTTCAGAAAACCATGAGCGTAATGAACTTGATATCGTCGTAGAATCATGTGAAATTTTGAAATGGAGTGTTTTTTAGGCTTTCATTAGTTTTGCTAAAGAGGTCACTCCCGGTGAAGGGATCTCGGCTCTTTCGTCATCGAATAAGGTGCATGGTATATCATATATACCGCTATGCAAAGCAAAACTCTTAAAGCAATCAAAAGACAAACTGAGTTTTGTAGCATCTGCCAGTTTTGCTAAAGAGGTCACTCCCGGTGAAGGGATCTCGGCTCTTTCCTCATTGAATAAGGTGCAGGGTATATCATATATACCGCTATGCAAAGCAAAACTGTAGCTACCCTTTTTATAAAGTTTCGATTCTACAACATCTTTTAGGTTTCTTTTCTTTTTATTAATCTCATTAATAAAATCCCATCAGCTTATGCTTCCTAAGCATCACAGAAGAAACGAAAGCAGTAATATTTATATATCAGCATATATATATAGTATAAGCATTCGTCTCAGGCAGTAATATGATCTCATCACAGAACATTGCAGCAAAAGAACATATATGAAATATTGGATATACTAGGACGTCCGTGTTTTCAATACGAGCCTGTATAAGATTATTCCGGAGACACACGTTTGCAGAAATGTGTCTTGATTGTGTTTTGCGCCACGAGCGTTGGATGGATCGCTGCATAAGATTATTCGGACGTGCAGATCAGCACCAGAGGATTGAGCCACTGACAAAGGCCAATTAGACTTTGATGACCACTGAAGTATTGCTTGTTCATGATGATTGAGGCACAGTTCAGCGTGCGGACGAGTGAGCCAGTTATTGCTGCGAACGACGAGATATCGCCCCAGATGTGGAGCTATGGCAGTACGAGATTGTACTAAGAGATGATAGAAGGTTGCTAGTCACCGAGGGTGAATGACGAGGACATGTGGATCGTTTGCTACCCCGATGCGAGGTCAACAGATAGATTGATTCCAGCTAGAGACGACTTCATGCCGATACGTTGAGAGTCGACAGAGACGATCGAATGTCAGTAACCTATTATTCCAAGTTTAAAGTATTCGGAAAGACAAGCAGGCAATTCTATGGTCCCTCTAGAAGAATGAAACCCTAACTCGACTTAATGACCGTATGAAAGCCTTTGAACCTTAGGATTTGCGGCAGTTCTGCGGCGCCATTAGTGAGGCTTGGGTTTGCCCTTCTACGGCTGGACCACCGATGCTGTAGTATGTACTCGATACTTTTATACGGCTGGACCACCGATGCTGTAGTATGTACTCGATACTTTTATACTGTACCCAAGATATTGAGCTCTTGGGGGATTATGAGGTTTTGACGACTAGATCGAATGGCTCGATTTAATTCAGATGCTAGATGGTGAGATGCACTTCTTGGGAGACTCCAGATACGAGGATAGCCATTGGAGCTCAGTCCATGCCGCCACGACGAAGCGAGTCCGAAGCAGTCGACATTAGAGCAAAGTAGAGTAAGAGGTTCGTGCCAGATCTAGAGGAGATGACGTCCCACTCCGCCGACATCAAAGATGCGAAGCGCATGCCGAGGCATAATACTTGGATATACCTGCCAGAAGAAGTCGCGATGAGTATGCAACCGTTCCGGAACGAGAAGCAGATATAGTAAAGGACGATGACTTCCGGACAGTTGGCAGAGATGAGACTTGGAAGAGACCTTGAGCAGGATTCCTTCTAGGACACTGCTACAATGATACTTGCACCTAGGATCAGATATGTGACGTATATTCAGAGAGCCAGAGGCCGACGCCGGTGACATGTTGCCTTAAGAGTGGTCGCGATGATTGACCGAGAGATGACTAAAGAAGTGCCAAAACGGAATCGTCCCCGATAGCATGTCTGAAAGGGACGATGAGCCGATGGGTCGTGAGGTTGATAACCTACAGGGAAGACGAGGACCTTTCTGAAATGAATTACGAGAAGACTTGGACCCAGGAGTGGTCATGTTACGTACACCAGCAGGTCAGAGTTCAGGATCGTCGATGAGATATGCTGTGAGTAACCACGACAGTTGCCAGAGATTCTTGGAGGATGCGCTTGAGCGGAACTATTCCGCCATACTTGATTTCGGTATTTTGGCGATTTATTCGCATGATTTGATTTTGATGATTGAGGATTTATGATTTTTGCACAGTTGTTGCACTTGATATCGTTTTCGTGCATTGGTTTCACATGTTTGTGATTTTATTGGGTTTAGACATTTGAGTTGATTTTGTGCGTATGCACGCACACGATTTGGTTTTTGCACTCGGTATAGTTCACATATGCTTGCAGTGCAGTGACATGTATTTTGTGCACTTGGATGCACTGAACTTCGATTTCGATGGTGATGCACGATATTTGTTTTGTGCACTTATGCACCTGATTGGATTTGCGCATGTTCGGCGCTCGATATTGGATTTCATGATTTCGTGCCTGATGGATGCGCCGGATTTGGATTTTTAGCGCATGTTGGGCGCAGGTTATGAGGTACGATTCGGTGCACACCAGATGCACCAAATCGAGATTTTTTGTGCATGTCAGATGCACCTGTTTGCTGTCAGGCACACACGTTGCCCTTGACAGATGCTTCGTGCATACCAGTTGCACCTTGATGTTGTTTTTGTGCGCCTGCTTGGCACATATTTGGATTTTGATTTCCGTGCGCACCAGACGCACGTAGTATTCATATGCACATTTTTGGGACTGATTTCTTATGGAACAGTACATTTCCATGATATTGTGATTTGTTTTCGTACTAGGCAGGACTAGTCAGATGACAGTACCTGCATATATTTTGCTTGCACTGATAGATTTCAAAAGGGATTTCCAAAAGCGAGCTATAGTCTCATTATTTACCTACGTGTCCGGTACGACACGAAACGTTTAAAAAGAGGGAACCCTTCTAAATTATTTTCAAAACGGCGGATCGTACATACTAAATAAAAGATATATACGTATATGGCTATTTTCTTATAAAGACGTCCGCCACTCTGCAGTGTTACGCGCATTGTACATCGACATTAAAGAATTTGGCATGCATTTCCTTCATATATTTACATGTATAGTTCCGATTTCTAGCATATCGGTTTTACCTTGGATTTGGCATTCGTGTTTTCACCTTGACTCTGATGATTGCGAGATGCTTGACGGAGTTTTGTCTTCGGGTTATCTGCTCGCCACTCATGCGCATGTATTGCGCTATTTTGCGTTTTATGTATTGATGATTTCGGAGCCCCATAGACTTGGACATTTTATTGAAATGTTTTAGAATTTGGGGGTTTAAATTTAAATTCGGGGACCGAATTTCTTTAAGGGGGGAAGACTGTAACATTTCAAAAAAATAAAATATTATTTTTGGGAATTTGCATAATTAAATATTAATTTTAATGAATATTTTAATAGTCGGTATAATTAAATAACGATAAATGGTGAAAATTCCGGAGAAAATTATGGAAATTCTAAATTTGGGCATTTTGTGGAAATTTTACAGTTTTTATGATGGATTATATGTTATTTCGGTGTTAATCGCGATTAAAAATCGCTATTTGGATTTTTGGCTTTTTGTGCAAAGATGTGCACATAACATTTCTACACTTGTTACATTTGTTTATTGTTTTGGTCATGGTAGCCTAGGGTTGAACCATGCTTAGATGACCATGATGACTTGAACCATTTGATTAGGTTAATTAGTGTTTTGGTTTTGTTAAGGGTGATTAGGATGGGAGTTGACCTTATGTAGGAGAGAGAGAGAGAGAGAGATATGGTTAGGATGTGCCATGATCCATTTCACTCCTTAACCCCTTGTGCTCTTTTACTCCCTCTCACAAATCATCCTATATCAACACTTCAGCCACCCACAATAGTAGCATCAGCTGATACACACATCAGCCACCTACACCCTCACATCAGCCACCTACAACAGCTGCAGCAGCTGCAGCCACCAGCCCCAACACCATAGCCCCACACCTATACTCCCATCATCATCTTTCAGCCCCCAATAACTGACTTCAGCCACCCTAGCCACTAGCATCAGCTGCAACACCCTGGCTCCTAGCATCATCAGCCCAACACCTACATCATCAGCTCAACCACCATCAGCCCACACCCATCATACACCATCAGCTTCAGCATCTGCAGCCCCAGCAGCAACATCATTTGGAACAACACCACCACACCACCACAACCATTCCCACATCACCTAAGCAACAACAACAACAGCCACAACAATTCCAGCATCCCAAAATTCTCAGCAACAGCAACAAACTGCTGTTGAAAACAGCTCCATTCAAACAACACCACACCTTCATATACTGCAACCTCACACTTCACTTCAGCCCCACACAACATCCCAACTGATACAACAGCTTCCTTCATCAGCTGCTGCTGTAACAACAGCAACCCAAACAATAGCAGCAGCAGCAGCAGCCTGAAATACATCAGCACAAATAGAACAGCAACCTCAGCTGCAGCATCATCTGGAGCTCTAGAAGCAGCTCAGCAGCAGCAGCAGGCCCTTCTCCTCCTTCTCCTTCTTCCCTTCTCCTTCATCTAAGATCCCTTGAGGTATAATCTCACAACCTAACTCGTATCCTGCCTAGTTCTGGTTTTATAGCTAAAATTTACTGTTATATCGGTAATCTAGTGCTAGTTTAGTGATTTTGAGTGAGATTTGGCCAAGTGATGGTTTTGATTGCTAGGGTAACCTTATTAGATGTATGTGAGACCATTGTAACCAAGATTACCCCAGATTCCAGTGTCACACATGAAAGTTTAGAATCTGTATAATTTAGCGTTTTTGTCGATTTTGTAACCTTTCTGAGATCTGCTTTCACCCCGGGAACCCTAAAACAAAATTGAATTGGCAGTAAGCTGTGCAGGCACCCTGGAACCATCCCACAAAACCCTAGCCCCCACCTCATTTTTAAGGACGCAAATTTAATCCCCCTGGCCGCAATTTGCCGCCATACCTGGGTGAAATCGCCTCGTTTTGCGTGCACAGCCCTATTTCATGTAAACTTGACCCCCTATATGTCTAGTTTTGACTGTTTCTTGTTAGGATAAAATCTGGGTTGTTTTTCATGAGTTGGCGTATGATTTACGACTTGTTTTCGTATGGATTTTGATATTCGATGATTCGTATCTGTCGGGTGGCGTTTGGACGTCAACGACAGTGATGATTGGCTGTGTTTACACACAAGGTCACAGGTTTTTACCTATAGGCGCAGTGTACACCATTTTGGTTTCCGACATGGTTTTTATGTATTCTGGTGTGTGATATCCTTGTAGGTACTCACGTGGCGTCGAGGCGTTGGAGATGCAATGGCGACATCGGCATCGGCACGCATTTAACAAGGTGAGTAGATTTATATCTACGGGGAGAAGTCGGGTGGATGGCGTATAGCACCCCCGCAGTTCGAGGTGATGTATATGGATGCGTATACACACCTACAAATATTATATGTTGTTCGGGAAATTATTGATGTTTAGGATGGGTAATTGGTGGACTTGGATGATTTAGGTTATGAAACCCTAGGTAGTGGGTGCACTACACATACATACACACATATTCATACTTGCATACATTCTTATTGTTAGTTATGTATATGCCCTAGAGGCCATTGTTGTACATATGATGTATATTATAATGGATGCTTGAATATATATAGAGATGACTTTCTTGCTCGTCATGATAGTATGCTATTTGGTTTCACTTTATCTTAACATGTTGACTTGTATTGGTTTACTGTTTTACTCTCACATGTTTATAAAGCCCTTAGGATCTGTACTCGACTACTGGGACTATGATGAGATCATACTAGTGGGGCCACGGTAGTCGATGAGTACATCCTATAACTGTTCCTAGTCGAGGGTATATCGAGACAGGGCATCGATACACCAGAGTAGACTAGCGTATACGCATCTTGACCCATATGATGGGCGATGGATGATCCCATATCCATCGGTGTTTGACATCAGAGATGGTGTACGGGTGCTCAGTGGAGACTGGGTACACTGGACGGACTCACCGAGAACTCCCAGATGGTGATATACCACACGTCAGATGGCAGTTCTCCGGTGACACTGGTACAGGGTAGTCTGTAGACCCGAGATCGTCATGGAGTCTTGTGTGATTCCCACTGTGCTTTGATTTCTACCTTACCACGTCCAAGAGGGCGTGCAAAACGGTGGCTTTTGGGTACAGTCCCGAATCACATGGAGGCAATGAGCGATAGGAGGGGATTCGTCTCTCCCGGTATAGGGAGTTGATGTTGTGCTGTGTTCGATTGGCTATAACTGGAAGTCCCTGGCCAGGGCTGATATAGTGATTTACTGGTAAGTGTAACTGGTAGTTTCTCGACCCGTTATGAGCCACACATCGACACGACTTATCGGTTACTTGGGTCTGACGTATACCACCCCTAGACTTGATATGCGACATATCAGACGAACATACCGGACTGTACGGGAGTGTTACTGATTGGATTCACAGGAGAACGCACAGGCTAGCTTGTTGATCTTCTGATCGCTCAATACCTTGGTGGCTGTTACGTTTAGCTGACCGCTTGCAGCTTGTGGGTGTTTGATATGATCATCACCTGCTACCGGCGTATTGACGATTCTTTAGAGTCCTACACAGAGGTTTCTTGGCTCAGGCGAAACGGAGTAGAGGCACATATGTGATATGTGCAGGACCGAGAATAATGCGATATGACATACCGTATTATATTCTCGCGATATTTAGATATGAACCGGGACATCGGATCAAGTGTTGATTCGATGAATCGGTACATGATATATTAGTCGGTAATATTCGATATAGCCGGATCGTCGAATCAAGTGTTGATTCGATGATTTAATGTATAATAATATATATATGATATATTATTACATTATCTAATATTGGCTCGCTTTATTATTTCATTTTCTCACTGGATGATACATTGATATATATGCGATATATGTTAATTGTATTATTTTCTTTTGTTGCAAATATATAATATATATGTGATATATATTATTGTGACATGATATGATTTATTGTTAAACATGTTTAAGGATGATTAAATGAGGTTAGGGTTTGATTAGGGTTAGTTGCTTCTTGCACCTTCTAGAAGCTATTTCTTTTGTCATGGTTAAGATATTTTTTGATGACACATTTCTAACCCAACCAAACCCTAACTCTAGTTTATTCTCTACACATTCTTAGCCACTCATCCTTGACCATGGTATATACATCAATCATATACTTTTATTTCTATTCATCACAAAAGGATTTTATCATTATCAATTTCCATTATCATCTTCTTCTCTCTTGAAGAAGCTCACTTGAAATTCTTTATGTGATGAATAAATATGAGAAAATGATTTAAAAAGAAAGCATAAATACTACTCTCTCATCCTCATCTCATCTAGCCCATATGATTAGTGTGTTCATCTCTTTAGAGTAAGAAAGCTTGAGTCTTTGCAACTTCGACGTAGATCATCGGAGATTTGGAACACTTCAAGCTAGCATGGATCGTTCGAGTCGTGGAGCCTCTCATGAGTCCGGGAGATCGTGGATCGCGGCAAAGGGACTTCTACTCGGAGCTTGTGAAGTGAAGGAGCGGACTACAAAGATTGTAATCCCTCACACTTAGATAAAAGTTATCATCTTGCATGTTTAACCCTAATAATCTAGCAAAGATCCCGGCTTTGGGTTGTTCGGCACGTCTAAAATTTTATCCGGGCATATTTGATGCCTTATGAACCATCACAAGAGTGCCTAGGAACCCTACACTTATTTCATATGAGATTATGGGATTCTATATAGATATGTGGTCACATGGGTTTGGGATTATGTGTTCATTGCGGATTTGAGGATGATACTTGGGTTTGATGTGAGTCGATGGGTTTGATGTGAGATTATGATGTCGGTGATATGATAAAATTCATAATTGAGATACATCTTGATGTTTTAGCGGATTTTGGGGATGTTGATGCCATAGGAATAGTGACATATATATTATGTGGTCGATATGTGATTATGTTATGAGATATGATATGATATGATATGACAGGATACTTATGATAGGCCGCCTTGGGCGATGTATACCCTTGTGATGATATATGATGAAAATACCGATTTATACTAGACTGTCGATCAGTAGTCAGATCTTGATTTTAGTGATGATGTTAGCATTGTACTAGACGTAGGTCAGTACCCCAGATGAAGATCTTGATAAAGAGAATACTAGATGAATGATATAACAAATGTGATATTGACCCGTACCCAGATTTGGGGATGCCGTACGACGGATTTACGTACGAGCTATAAATTGATATTTGATCCGCACTCTTGATTTGGGAATAACTGATTATAGAGATATGGTATAGGATGTGATATTATCGAGGCGAGATCACCGACTTTATATATATATATATATATATATATATCAACTCAGAGGTTAGGCTGTTTCCCTTACCCACTGTTAGCTTTGGCTCAGCCTTAGTGGTGTAGCTATAGGACTCTTATGACATTAGATGCAGTTTAGGTATCTTTGTGTTTAGCATTCAGCTCCCGCATATTATCATTGTTGCTCTGCATCGTATACTGTTGTGATTCATATTTCATTATTGATATCCTGCTGTTAGGACACCAACACATTACCGATGATGCGTATGTACCACGTACACTTATTTGCCGGCTCACACACATCTTCATCGGTAATTGCCATGTCACGAACACTTAGAAAATATTATTACTTGATTTAGCTTGTTAGCTAGTAGTGACATGATATTAGTATGCTTGCTTTACATGCCAGCTTGACATTGTAGTTATTACCTGTCACTTCCTGCATATTGTTGTTCATTATATGCCGCATTCATGGATTCTCATGCTTATATTCATGGTTTTACATGCTATTGATGATTCGGATTTCCATGATGTTTTCTGGATTTGGGGGAAAACCGCAAAACTTGTATAAACTGCTCTCTCTCTTTTTAAAATAAAAGTGCGGTTTTCCCATGATGTATGAGTCGTCCACCATGAGTTTGCTGATGGATTTCGAGACCCGATTCGAGGAGTGGAGGAACCGTTTCGGGTATATGGTGGGCCCGGTGCGGTACCCCGGGGCAAGAGGATCGCAGATGATGGCGTTGAGCCTGGCAGGGGAGCACGACCGACCGGTGATTTTACCCGACACGTCGGATATCCGGAGGATACCGTCGTGGTCATGAGATGGATGGTATGGACCTATCTGGACTGACGGCGCCCTGGATTTTATGATTGAGATATTAAGGTACAGAGATTGTGATACAGAGATATTGAGATATTGGGATTTATGTTTTGTGCCGATACTGGGCATAGGTTTCATGATGATTTTCCATGATTTCGACTATATCCTCATATTTACATGCATGATTACATTGATCATACTTCATTTGTATATATAACAGGGTATGAGGGCGCTGTTATATATACCCTTACACCAATATTAGTGGAATGGAACACTAATATATGTGTATTGATATCATTTTAAAAACTTTATCATACTTTTCATGCATTCATACATCATTCATATGATATATTGCCACCTGATGCACTGACACAGGCACATGGGTTTACCCTTGGCTTAGGTATTTACCCTAGTCTTGTTATAGATTGCTGGTTATATATATTTGAGGATTATATATTTTGATCATATGACCTAGGATTGCGTCATACATGCGATTTTCTGTTCGTAGATCTCTTTCTACTCACGAGTTGGCAACTCACCCCCGTTGTGCCCCAGTTTCTTGCAGGTGTTGCCGTACAGGTTTCATTATGGCTTTGCGGGCACTGTTCCTTTCGGGTGACTTGCTAGTAGGTGGGTTATTGTATCGTACCCATCATTATACATTGTATATTATATTCAGTTGTATCTAGAAGTTCCATCAACCAATTATGTACTTATTTGAGATAGAGACCAGTGATGTTTATTCTTTCGACCTTAGAGTCGTGCGTTATATTTCTGTGGATTTCTTGTTGTTGGAGTTTCCTTTTCTGTTGTTATCCTAGCCTTTAGGCGTTGTATATTGTTGTTAGCTGGTTGTTTTGATATGGATCTTCCTATTCTCTACTACTTCCTTGGTTTGGATTTCTGGGCTCGGCTTACTTAGAGCACGTACGCCTTGAGACGTTCGTAGCCTAAGTGCCGATCATGTTCCATACTTTCGGGACGTGACATGTACGTTCTCCTGTGAATCCAATCAGTAACACTCCCGTACAGTCCGGTCTGTTCGTCTGATATGTCGCATATCAAGTCTAGGGGTGGTATACGTCAGACCCCAATAACCGATAAGTCGTATCGATGTGAGGCTCATAACAGGTTGAGAAACTACTGGTAACACTTACCAGCATATCTCTATATCAGCCCTGGCCAGGGAGTTCTAGTTATAGCCAATCGAACATAGCACAACATCAACTCCCTATACCGGGAGAGACGAATCCCCTCCTATCGCTCATTGCCTCTATGTGATTCGTGACTGTACCCAAAAGCCACCGTTTTGCACGCCCCCTTAGACGTGGTAAGGTGGAAATTAAAGCACAGTGGGAATCATACAAGACTCTATGACGATCTCGGGTCTACAGACTACCCTGTACCAGTGTTACCGGAGAACTGCCATCTGACGTGTGGTATATCACCATCTGGGAGTTCTCGGTGAGTCCGTCCAGTGTACCCAGTCTCCACTGAGCACCCGTACACCATCCTTGATGTCAAACACCGATGGATATGGGATCATCCATCACCCATCATATGGGTCAAGATGCGTATACGCTAGTCTACTCTGGTGTATCGATGCCCTGTCTCGATATACCCTTGACTAGGAACATTTATAGGATATACTCATCGACTACCGTGGCCCCACTAGTATGATCTCATCATAATCCCAGTAGTCGAGTACAGATCCTAAGGGCTTTATAAACATGTGAGAGAAAGACTGTAAACCAATACAAGTCAACATGTTAAGATAATGTGAAACCAAATAGCATACTATCATGACGAGCAGGAAAGTCCTCTCTGTATATATCCAAGAATCCATCATAATATACATCATATGTACAACAATGGCCTCTAGGGGATATACATAACTAACAAGTATGATCTCATCACAGAACATTGCAGCAGAGGAACATATATGAAATATTGGATATATTAGGACGTCCGTGTTTTAATACGAGCCTATATAAAACTCGGATTCCACGGTCGTGATGAATAGCCAAACCCACATCCCTAGACCCCTACGAGAGCGGCAAGCAACACTGCCAATTCTAAGGTTAGGAGACCCGGTCTCGACTCCTCGAGATGGTCTCCTACTGGACCGTAGAACCCGGTTACTTGTGCTCCCCGCCTTGGGTCTACCTAATGCGGAAAAGTAAATAATATACAATGGTGACATCATCCTCAGCTCGGAAGTGCCCTAATAAAAGAATATTACATACAAATGAATTTTACATGAATGAAAAAGAAAAATTCTCATCTCACATAAAACCCTCGGCTATTCAGAACGCGATGATCCAATATAACATATCACAACAACACATAATATCTCATATCATCAACGTAAGCAAGTATGCGTATCCCGATTGTCGTTGATGTATAGCAACAAAGCCGGCGATACACCACATATTACGCTTACAGTCACAGAAAAGAAAGTGTAAAACTACAACAGTTGGAATCCGCAACATCTTTAGACATCACAAGCCTAACCAAATGAATTTCTTAGACATCGCATGCCAAACAATTATAAACCCCGTATTTTAGTCTCAATTATCGAAAACTCTTTTCAATATCTAGTCGGGCAATTCAACAAGATTCCCGATATCCTGATCGAATGCTCGTCGCAAACTTTAGTAGACGGCCGCACCCCCGATGCCGTCGACAAAGTGCACTAAGGCGGAACACCGCTGCCGCGAGCACCCGAATGGATGCTTTTGGCGACGGTGTTCTCCTACAATCACTTAGTCTGGGCTATGGGGCGTGGCTGTCTATTAAGTTTATCCGGCGAGTATCCGCGTACGCTACGTAATTGCGACGGACTTTTGATCGCATCAAAATCCCGTGGCAACCGATCATCTGAGACTAAAATGCTAGATTTATAACATTCAAATTACTTATCTCATAACTACCTGTGGATTCCAAATATTGTATCACATTCCACATAAATAAACAGTGTTAAACTTTCCGATCGAATAAACAAACACCCAAGTTTTCCCAAATAGCTCAACACTTGAGCAGTGTTTAAAAAGTATCCATCACATGCCACAGTACCAACGGTCCAGCCGTAGAAGGGTCAAGCCAACGCCTCACATGTGGTAACGCCGTACTGCCCCAAACCCTAAGATTCAGAGGCGGTTCAGACGGTCACATAATCGAGTTAAGGTTTGTGTTCTTCTAGAGGGTCCACCGCGTTACTTGCATGATTTTCCGGAAGTTTCAAACTCGAGAAAAAATCCAACTTTCGAAAAAATTTCCTACAGGGGAAAAAGTGAGTTATTGATATCCATTCGAACTTTTTAACAGTTTCTAAAATTACCCGGAAAAAAATTAAACGAAGTTAAATTATCCGATCGAATCAACGATTCCCCAATACAACCCAGAAAACTCAACACTTGAGTATGAATTAAAAATTCCCAGAAGAATCAGGAAACACCTACGGACGTTACTGTAGAAAAATGAGTCCCTAATCTCCACATACGGCCGCGGAACCGCCACCAAAAGCAGGGTATTGCCGCGGTTCCGCGGCACTACAGTTGAATTAGGAAGTCGTATTTTACAGTTATCCTTAGATTTCCCTAATGGTTTTTTTGAGCATTTTTAATATGAAAACATCAACATTTTTATAAAATTTCTAGAGAAGGGTATAATCCGGGGTTTCGGGGTTCGATCGGACTTTAAAATTCGCCAGGACTTCGCCTGAAGCTCTAGCATGGCTCTGATACCACTGCAGGGTTACTAGGTACTCTCACAAGGGTCTACAAGGTATCAACCATGCCCGATTTAAAATTTAGACATGCCGAACAACCCTAACCAAGATCTTTAAACTAGAGATTAGGAGAAAACAAGCATGTTAAACACTTTAACACTAAGTGAGAGGGATTACAACCTTTGTAGATCCGGTCCTTCACTTCATAAGCTCCGTGTTGTGGTCCCTTCGCTGCGATCATCAAGTTCCGGACTCTCGAGAGGCTCCACGAAGAGAAAGATGCAAGCTTGCTTCCGATCATCGATAACAAAGATGATCTACCTTCAAGTTTCATTAACACAAGCTCTCACTCACTAAATGAAGTGAACACCCTCATCTAAATAGAAAGGATAGATGAGGATGATGAAGTAGGATTTTAGCTCTCATTTGTTTTCTTATTCTCACTCAAAATCATCACTTCATAAAAAGCTAGAAAGCTTTTCATGAAAGAACTCAAGGAAGAAGAAGATGAATCCTTTTGTGATGAATAATGAAAATTTAATATCATTACAAATGCAACCATGGTTAAGTCAAGAAAGACTTAAACATTTTAGAGATCTAACCATAGTAAAGGGTGTGGGTTGGGTTATGTAAATATCTTGCAAAATATCTAAACTAAATATCTATGCAAGAAACAAAACAAAACCTTCTAGAAGGTTCCAGAAACGATTAACCCAAATCAAACCCTAACCATGTTTAATCTCCACTAAACATGTTGCATTAATAACCATATCATGTTACAATATTATATATCATATATACAATATTTATTGTAACAAAATAAAATAATACAATTAACATATATAGCATATATATCAATGTATTACCCGAGTGAGAAAAAGAATCTTTTTGTGAGCTTATATTAGTTAATGTAATTTATTATATCATATATATAATTATACATTAAATTATCGAATAAACACTTGATCCGATAATCCGGCTATTTCATAAATAACCGACTAATATTATCTGTATCAGTTCATCGAATCAATACTTGATCCGATTACCCGGCTATATCACATATACCCGGCTGATATCTCATATCGCGAGAATCTAATACGGTATCACATACACGTATTGTTCTCGGTCCCGCACATATCATATATGTGCTCCTACTCCGTTTTGCCTGAGTCAAGAAACCTCTGTGTAGGACTCTAAAGAATCGTCAATACGCCGGCAGTAGGTGATGATCATATCAAACACCCACAAGCTGCAAGCGGTCAGCTAAACATAACAGCCACCCAGGTATTGAGCGATCAGAAGATCAACAAGCAAGCATGTATATTCTCCTGCGAATCTAATCAGTAACACTCCCGTACAGTCCGGTCTCTTCGTCTGATATGTCGCATATCTCGCTTAGGGGTGGTAAACGTCAGACCCCAGTAGCTTATAAGTCGTGTCGATATGAGGTCTATAACAGTTCAAGAAACTACTGATAACACTTACCAGCAAATCTCAGCAACCTGGCCAGGGATTTCTAGTTATAGCCAATCGAACACAGTGCAACATCAACTCCCTATACCGGGAGAGACGAGTCCCCTCCTATCGCCCATTGCCTCCATGTGATTCGGGACTGTACCTAAAAGTCACCTTTTTGCACGCCCTCTTGGACATGGTATGATGAAAATCAAAGCACAGTGGGAATCACACAAGATTCTATGACGATCTCGGGTCTACAGACTAACCTGTACCGGTGTCACCAGAGAACTGCCATCTGACGTGAGGTATAATACCATCTGGGAGTTCTCGGCGAGTCCGTCCAGTGTACCTAGTCTCCACTGAGCACCGGTATACCTTCTCTGATATCAAACACCAATGGATATGGGATCATCCATCGCCCATCATATGGGTCAAGAAGCGCATACGGTAGTCTACTCTGGAGTATCGATGCCCTGTCTCGGTACTCCCACGACTAGGAACATTTGAAGGATGTACTAGGCGACTACACTGTCTCCACTAGTATGATCCGCATCATTGTCCTGGTAGTTATGTACTCATCCTAAGGGCTTTATCAACATGTAACATAAAGACAATCAGAGTACATGTTAAGATAAAGAGCAACCAGATAGCGTACTATCATGTCGAGCAAGAAAGTCCTCCCTATATATGTCCAAACATCCACTACAATATACATCGTATGTACAGTAATGGCCTCTAGGGCATACATATAACTAACAAGAAGCGCATACGCTAGTCTACTCTGGAGTATCGATGCCCTGTCTCGGTACTCCCACGACTAGGAACATTTGAAGGATGTACTTGGCGACTACTCTGTCCCTACTAGTATGATCCGCATCATAGTCCTGGTAGTCAAGTACCCATCCTAAGGGCTTTATCAACATGTAACATAGAGACAATCAGAGTACATGTTAAGATAAAGAGTAACCAGATAGCGTACTATCATGTCGAGCAAGAAAGTCCACCCTATATATAACCAAGAATCCATTACAATATACATCGTATGTACAGTAATGGCCTCTAGGGCATACATATAACTAATAGGAAGGGGTGGTCACCCTGCAATTCAACGTCGGCGAGCCCGGCCGCACCCATACATTGCCTGTGGACTTCATCGTAGCAAAGGTCCCATCGGCCTACAACGTCCTCCTCGGCCGCCCGGCGCTGAACTCCCTCCAGGCCAATATATCAACCTACCACCTGGCGATGAAGTTCCCTCTCTACCAGGGCGGGATAGGTCGGGTCTACGGAAACCAGCAGGTCGCGATGGTATGCCTTACCGAAACATCTTCGTCCGAGCAATCGGCCGACGACGCTGAGGTAAAAGACGACATCAACGGTTCTCTGGACACCTGAGACGAGCGGAAGGAGGTCCGGGGGACGCCGGTCGAACTACTGACCGAGGTGCTCCTGACAGAGGAGGTAGACGATGAAAAAACCGTCCAGGTCGGATCACTCCCGACAGGGACTCGACGAGATGACCTGGTCAATTTCCTCAGGAATAACTCCGGCGTCTTCGCCTGGACGCCTGCTGACATGCCTGGGATCGACCCCAAAATCATTTCTCACAAGCTCGGGGTTGATCTTGCGGCCCGACCCGTCAGAGAGAAAAAGCGAAGCTTCGCCCCGGTCAAACAAAAGGCTATAAAACATGAGGTTGATCGATTTCTCGCTGTCAACTTCATCCGGAATGTACCCTACTCGGAGTGGCTTGTGAACATAGTTCTGGTCATGAAGTCAAGCGGAAAGTGGCGCATGTGCGTCGACTTCACCAACCTCAATAAGGCTTGCCCCAAGGACAACTATCCTCTCCCTCGGATAGATCAGCTCGTCGACAGCTCGGCCGGCCATGAGTTGATGAGTTTCATGGATGCTTTCTCCTGCAACAATCAGATCCATATGAATCCGAAAGATGAAGATCTTACCGCATTCACAACAGACCGGGGGGAATACAGCTACAAGGTGATGCCCTTCGGCCTCAAGAATGCCGGGGCCACGTACCAACGGTTGGTCAACCGCATGTTCAAGCCACAGATCGGCAGGAATATGGAGGTCTACGTTGACGGTATGCTCATCAAATCCATCTCGTCGGCCGACCATACGAGGGATCTGGCTGACCATACCAAGGATCTAGAGCACAGAAGCCGGTGTACTATGTAAGCCATGTATTTAAGGACGCGGAAACGAGATATCCAACCATAAAGAAGATTGTCTTGGCCCTCGTGTTAGCCTCAAGGAAGCTGCGGCACTACTTCCAAGCGCACACCATCATCGTCCTCATTGAGCGCCCGTTAGGGGCTATCCTTGCATCACCGGAATCCTCGGGCCGCTTAGAAAAGTGGAGGTAGGAACTATCTCAGTTTGACATAAAATATCGCCCGAGGCAGGCCATCAAAGCGCAGGCCTTGGCCGATTTCATCGTTGAATGCACCATCCCTAGCAAGGAACCGTAGTCTACGTCGCCCTTCGCAACTCAGTATCCCATCATGGAAAGGCCTAGCTCGGTTCCTGAATGGGTCATCTACGTCGATGGGTCTTTAACCGAGGAAGGCTGTAATGCCGGCCTCATTATCCGGGGCCCGAACGAGGCGGAAATGGAGTACTCTCTGAAGCTCGGTTTCAAAGCCTCGAACAACGCGGCAGAGTACGAGGCCCTCCTGGCTGGACTACGCATAGCGGTCGGGCTGGGACTGAAGACAATTCGAATCCACAGCGACTCGGCCCTTATCGTCGGCCAAGTGACCGGCCACTTTGAAGCTCGGGAGCCTCTGATGATGAAGTATCTAGACGAGGTAAGGAAACTCCGGAGGAACATTGATGAAATCTGTCACGACCCGAAAGAGCACGTGACTGGCCCTTGAACCATATGAAGTCTATAGGACCCCATCTGATCCAAGTAAGCCAAAAGCCCAGAAATCTAAAACCATTTAAAGGGTAAATAAGGAAAAACTAGTTTTAAGAAGTAAGAAATCATGTTCCGAAAATCAAAGTTCTAAATAACTAAGCCGAATATGTATTTTTAAAATGTGTAACCTTTCCTGAAAATTTCGGCAGAGTTTCTTTTGTAAAAACTGGCCCCGAACGGGGTACAACAAGAATAATATGTGTGAAATGATAAAAGGCATCCCCAAGCGGGAGCTAGCTCTTCGTCAATCGACAGTCACAACCACGCAAGCAATAATAATATACAACGCCAAAGGGCGATGATCAAAACCCAAAAGGAAACTCAAAACAGCCAGAAAACCGTAATACTACAAGCGCGACTCTAAGGTCGAAATAATACAACACTGTTTTCTAAGTCTGAAACAGTATACAAGTTTTGGTTGATGGAATTCTAGATACAATTAATAATACACGTACAATGGCGGTTCTGATACAAAAGAACCCACCTACCCAAGCAAGTCACCCATAAGGAAGCAGTGTGCCAGAAATGCCGCTATGAAATCTGTACGGCAAAACCTGCAAGAACTGTGGCACAACGGGGGTGAGTTGCCAACTCGTGAATAGAAAAATATCTACAAGCAGAGATCGAATGCATGACCCATCCTAGGTCAATACGATCAGATATAAATAAACCTCAATATGAATAAAGCTGAAGCATGCTAAACTGGCAATGTAATCTCTATACATGAGTGTAGTGCCAAGTGCTCGTGCTAGTGCCTCAGGTAATAGCATATCATGAATGTGAGTTATGATCAATATAATCAAATCTGCATATACGTGGATCCCGTCCACTCGTCACCCAATGACAATAACCATCATGCACGCAAATATCATCAGCATATGCATGGAAAATATGAGGATATAAACCACCTGTGTCCCTCGCGACACGTCAAAATCATGGAACCGGAGTGCCCAGTATCGGCACTCGAAAACATCATGAAAACTGTGCCCAGCATCGGCACGTAAATCCTCATATATCGGGCTCCGTCAGTCCGGATCGGCCCACGGGCTCTGTCTGCGGTATCGGCCCTCGGCCCCGGCAGTACGCCCATATCCATCTATCGACTCTGGTCGGTATCCTCCGGATAACCGCCAGGTCCAACCAATCACCGGTAAGTACTCGCCACCCTGCCAGGCTCATCGTCTACTCCACGAAAAACATTTCTTGCCCCGGGGAACCATAGCGGGTACACCATGTACCCGCAATCGGCCTCATCCGCCTCCTCGAATTGGGTTTCACATGTCGCTCTCAGCACCGAGAAAACACATGGTGGACGCACTGAAATATCATATCAAGGGTAACCGGGTTTTAAAACAATTCCATATTCTCTTTTTGAAACACCCACGGTTCCTAAAACCAGAAATATCATGGAAATAACATATCTCAATGTGTATAATCAGAAAGCATGACGTATGCGACATGTAAAGAAATGTAAGCAACATACACTGAATGCAACAATACTACAGTGTAGTGACATGGCAATAATCGATGATGAAGTGTGTGAGCCGGCAAACAAGTGTACGTGGAACATACGCATCATCGATAATTGTGCTGGTGTCCTAGCAGCATGACTGAAATGTATCAACAATATAAGCGATGCAATGCAAACAGCATGAATATGCGGAATCGAGTAATCACGCAACAGTAAAGAACCTGCCTCAATAAATATATCATGCAACCTTGCTTTTTGAAACAAGACGAATCAGGGCTTTTGGTAAAATAAGGGCTACGGTGTTTTAAGAAAAGATGCGTCGTTTGAAAATATCCGTATAAACCCTTTTGCTCTATCTTTAAAATATCCCCGATTCGTTAGTTTTGAAATAGGTATGACTCGGGTCTAGCCTAACGCCTACTATGCGAACTACGAACCCAACAATCAAGTCAATCGAGAGGCGTATGGAAACCACCTAAATCTGAGTCGATATCACACAGTCTCATCACATGACATGTATCACTACCATCATATCACATCTCCAGTACGAACTCTGTCATGTCGCCAAATCTCACGGTCTCAATCCCACGTATCATCCTCAAAACTCGTATATGAACACATAGTCCCATACCCATGTGTAGATATACACACCATCATATGCGCACAGATAATGAAAGAATGTATACAAGTATGTGTGTATGTGTGAGTGCACCCACTACTCTAGGGTTTCGCACTACTAAACCAATACATCCTTATTATCAATAATCCATTATTACCATCAATAATCCTAAACAACACATAGTAAATATATGTGTGTATACGTATTCGTATACATCACCACGGACTGCAGGGGTGCTATACGCCATCCACCCGACTTCTCCCCATAGATATAATCTACTAACCTTGCTTCTCGTGTGCCAATGCTGATGTCGCTATCTTCATCTTCTTTGCCTCAACATCACGTAGGGTACCTACAAGTATATCACAACGCTAAAGCACATGAAAATCACATCGGAAACCAAAATAGCACACGCTACTCACATAGGTAAAAACCTATCGTCTCGCATGCAAACACGTTCAATATCCGCTTGCCGTTGACGTCCAAACGCCACACGACAGGAACGAAACACCAAATACCAAAATCCATGCTAAAACAAGTCGTAAACCATGCACCAACATAGGAAAATCATCCAAGATTTTACCCTAACTGGAATCAGTCAAAACTAGACATACCCAGGGTCAAGAATAGAGGAAATAAAGCCATGCACCAAAATCGAGACGGTTTCCTCCTGCTCTGGCCGCAAATTACGGCCAGAAGGAATTAATTGGCAGCCTCACTTTTGAGTTGGGGGCTAGGGTTTGGTGTGGTGGTTCCATAGTGCCTGCACATCTCACTGTCAACTCAGTTTCATTTTTGGGGTCTCGGGGTGATAGCAGATTACACAAAACACTCCCAGATTTACAGTTTTCCCCGATATCGATTCCGTAATTCCGTATTCTGGTTTCAATTTCAGGTTTGGGTCTAAACTAACATCACACCAGGGTTTCTAAGGTCACCACCATCCTCAAATTCATCTTTGATTTCAGTTTTACCCTAAACCCTAACTTGAATTCTCCAAAGTCCACAAACGACACAATATCGATATGAAACTAGAATTGATGCACAAGGAAATTGAAATACTACAAGAGGGTGCTGAAATTACCTCCTTTGGCAACTCAAGAAAATTCTTGAGTTGCTTAAAGTCCTCCAAATCTAATCTTGCTAGGTTCAATGTGTAGCTAGTGAGCTCGGGAACACTTTTTGTGAAGAGGGAATAGGGTTTTGGCTTTGTTTTCATGGTGGAACTAGGGTTTTTGTGAAGAGGGAGAGTGAGGGAGAGGGAGGAGCAGCAGCTCAAGTGAAAGAGGGGAGAGAAAATGAGAAGGGAAATGATGGGGTATGGTTCAAAAAGGTAAAGGTTGACTTGGTCCCTTTCTCTCTCTCATCATGAAACCTTTTCTTTTCTTCACTAAACTCTTCTCACTTGAATAGTAGACCCAAAAGAAAAGCCATGGCAAAAATGCACAAGCAACATAAGTGTAGAAAATGATATGTGCACATTTTTGCACAAAAAGCTAAAAATCCAATTAGCGATTTTTAATCGCGATTAGCACTATATTAGCATATAACTAATCTTAAAAACTTTAAAATGGCATAATTCCATAAAAATACTCTATTTGTGAATTTTCCATAATTTTTCCCTATTTAATTGTATTTAATTATACCGGAATATTAAAATATTCATTAAAATAATATTAAATTATAAAAATTCCCGAAAATAATAATTTATTATTTTGGAAATGTTACAATCTACCCCCCTTAAAGAAATTCGGTCCCAGAATTTAAATTTAAAACCCCCAAATACTAAAACATTTCGATACAAATTCCAAGTCGTCAGGGCTCCGAAATCAGCAATACATAAAACGTGTCATAGCGTAATGCATGCGCATGAGTACTGAGCAGATAACTCAAAAGCAACACTCCATCAAGCATCCCGCAATCATCGGAGTCAAGATAAAGACACAGATGTCAAATCCAATACAAAACCAATATGATATAGATCAGAACTATACATGTAGACACCCATTCTATACATGTGAATAGCTGATGTAAATGCATGCCCAATCTTTTTAAGTTGCTGTGCGATGCGCGTAACACTGCACAGTGGCGGACGTTTTTCATAAGAAAATAACCATATACGTATATATATATCCTTTGTTTAATAGGTACGTTCCGCCGTTTTGAAAACAATTTAGAAGGGTTTCCTTGTTTTTAAAACGTTCTGTGTCATATCGGACACGTAGGTATATATATATTGAGACTATAGCTCGCTCTTTGGAAATCCCTTCGAACTATCAATGCATGCAAAATATATCCAGGTACTGTCCTCTGACTAGTCCTGCTCGGTACAAAACGAATATCAAATATCATAGAAATGTACTGCTCCAAAAGGAATAAATCCCAAAAATGCACATAACATCACCCTGTGCGTCTGGTGCGCACAGAAATCAAAATCCATATATGTGCCATACAGATGCACAAAACAACATCTAGGTGCAACGGGTGTGCACGAAGCATGTGTCATAGGCAACGTGCGTGCCTGACAGCCAAAATCCGATGCATCTGATATGAACGAAGAAATCTCGATTTAGTGCATCGAGTGTGCACCAAAATCGTATCTCAAAGCATGGGCCCAACATGCGTGAAAATCCAAATCGGTGCATCCATCGTGCACGAATGAAAATCTAGACCCTGCGCACTCAACATGCACGAAAACACAAAATCCGATAGCAACGCCAAACATGCGTAAGTTTAGTCAAAAGCACGGAGTGCAAGAATCCACATCAATATAAGAATCAAAATCGACATATCGAAAGACATCAGATCGAAGTCAGGTGCAACCGTAATGCACAAAATATAAATCCGTTGCAACAAAGGCATGATATATAAATCTGATGCGATAAACGCAAGAAACATAAAACTGGTGCGACAAACGCACGAAGTATAGAACTGGTGCATCCCATGCACAAATACCAAGCAATAACTCAAATACGTAAGCAGCAACACCAAGTGTACCCAGGTATAAAGGAAATCATAAACGTGTGCAACTGCGTGCACAAAACACATATCAATGCACTACAAGCACATATAAGCTATACCGAGTGCAAAAATCAAATCGTGTGCATAACATATGCACAACATCAATCAACCGTATGAAATCCATAAAGTCATAAGCAGGTGCAGCCAAGGCACGAAACGATATACAACACGGCTCAATCAAAATCAGGTGTACCGCGATGGAAAAACTCACAACCGCGAGCATCAGCGTGCACAAATCAAAACACTAAAAGTACATAAAACTATGCTGGAAGCGTAAATCAAATCACCGGCATAAAGTAGGCATGAAATCACAATCAATACCTCAAGAATAATAACTATGCGCAAGGTATAAATACCCAGTAGGTGCAACCATGGTGCACAAAATCAAATATCATAGAACTCAGCCATCAAAACCAAATCATGCGAATAGATCGCCCACAATACCGAAATCCAAAGTGACGGATACGTGATAATCAAATCACAAAATCACAAATCATACATCATAAATACCGTCGTCGGTATATTCTCCTTCGAGGTCGAGGAGGTACCGGTACATCCAATGCTAGCGGCGCAAGATATCCACTTGCCTCAAGCTCGCGGCTGGCGTCCTCTGCCTCTGGTTCCTTATCTTTCCTGTAGATTACCAATCTCGCAATCCATCGGCTCATCGGCCCGGTCAGGTGTGTTGACAGGAACGATTCCGTTCTGGCACTTTCCTGGTCATCTCTCGGTCAATTCTCACGACCGCTCGTAAAGCAGCACATCTCTGGCGCCGACCTCGGGTCCTCTGAATGCACATCACGCATCTTCTCCTGGTGCAAATCTTATTACAGCAGTGTATTGGAAGGAATCCCTGCTCAAGGTCTCTTCTGATTTTGCCTAGGCCAAACTGTACAGGGCTGGTACTCTAGCATAATCTTTTCTCGCTCTCTGGACATCTGCGCCCTTAGTACAACATCTCCTCTGAAGCTGGTCACATCCCTGTGCCTCTGTATGCATATCCGACTTTTAATCTTAACGGGGTGTAGTAACAGCTCGTCTGCTTCTCGCACGACTTCTTTTCCCGCTTGTCTGTATCATCGACCAGTTCGACATCGCGTCTCTATTTGCGCACTTCAATGCCACCGGCTACAGTCCTTCCGAAGTCTCTAACACGGACTCGAAATCACGAACTCGGTATCTTCGTCACTCAGTAGGAGATATCTAGCCGAACACGTCCTCAGCATGCATATCGCATCTCTAACGTCGGCGGTGTGGAACGTCATCTCGTCGAAATCTCATGCGAACTCTACTCCACTCTGCTTCAATATCGACTGATTCGGACTCATCTCACCGTGGCTACACAGACTGCGCTCCAACGACTATGCTCGTATCTGGAGTCTCCCAAGCAGTGTCCCATCACAATATCCGAAAGATGTCGAACCATCCGATCGACTCGTCAGAACCTCACAATCCCCCAAGAGCTCAACATCTCAGGTACAGTTTAATAGTATCGAGTATATACCACAGCATCGGTGGTCCAGCCGTAGAAGGGCAAACCCAAGCCTCACAAATGGCGCCGCGGAACTGCCGCAAACCCTAAGGTTCAAAGGCTTTCACACGGTCATTATGTCGAGTTAGGGTTTCATTCTTCTAGAGGGTCCATAGAATCGCTTGCATGTCTTTCCGAATACTTTAAACTTGCAAAAATGGTTTCCTGACATTCGATCGTCTCAATCGACTCCCAACGAATCTGCGTGAAGTCGCCTCTACCTGGAATCAATCTATCTGATGACCTCGCATCGGGGTAAGCGAACGAACCACATGTCCTAGTCATTAATCCTCGGTGACTAGCGACTCACTATCATATCTCCAAGAACATGCTCATGCTGCAGTAGCTCCAATCATCTGGGCGATATCTCATCATTAGCAGCAACGACTGGCTCATTCGTTTATACGCTGAACATCGCCTCAATCACCCTGGATAAGCGATAATACCAACGGTCATCACATCCGGGCTGGCCTCTATCAGTGGCTCGATCCTCTGGTGCCGATCAGCACATCCGGAAATCTCGTAAAAGCGATCAATCCAACGCTCATGTCGCGAAAACACAATAAGACGACTCCTCAAAATGCAATCGTATGTCTCGGGAATCGCGCCCTGGTCAGTCCTCGTCCACGACGAGCTCATGCTGACGCAACTCGAGCCGTAGCTCACTCTGCCCGTGCAATCGCGGCAGCAAAACCATCACCAGAATCGATGAGGATAGATCATAAGGAGGAATATAACACGGTGCAAGGAAATGTACAACCTAAGGTTTCTTAAGCAGAGTGGCGTGTCGTAAGTATGCCGCGGAACATACCCACGGTACGTCACTCTACTTTAGTCACCTATTCCATCAACCAAGGGTCATCCTACGCGACGAAAGTTCGGGTCTAATACCCCCTCGACTAAGTCTAAGTTCTATAAGGTCAAGCCTAAGTTCCGTATATAGATAACGCCCTAGGCTCCACATAGTCAAACTTAGACTCGAACCAAGGTCAACCTAGCACTCTGATACCAACTTTGTCACGACCCGAAAGAGCACGTGACTGGCCCTTGAACCATATGAAGTCTATAGGACCCCATCTGATCCAAGTATGCCAAGAGCCCAGAAATCTAAAACCATTTAAAGGGTAAATAAGGAAAAACTGGTTTTAAGAAGTAAGAAATCATGTTCCGAAAATCAAAGTTTTTAAATAACTAAGCCGAATATGTATTTTTAAAATGTGTAACCTTTCCTGAAAATTTCGGCAGAGTTTCCTTTGTAAAAACTGGCCCCGAACGGGGTACAACAAGAATAATATGTGTGAAATGATAAAAGGCATCCCCAAGCGGGAGCTAGCTCTTCGTCAATCGACGGTCACAACCACGCAAGCAATAATAATATACAACGCCAAAGGGCGAGGATCAAAACCCAAAAAGAAACTCAAAACAGCCAGAAAACCGTAATACTACAAGCGCGACTCTAAGGTCGAAATAATACAACACTGTTTTCTAAGTCTGAAACAATATACAAGTTTTGGTTGATGGAATTCTAGATACAATTAATAATACACGTACAATGGCGGTTCCGATACAAAAGAACCCACCTACCCAAGCAAGTCACCCATAAGGAAGCAGTGTGCCAGAAATGCCGCTATGGAATCTGTACGGCAAAACCTGCAAGAACTGTGGCACAACGGAGGTGAGTTGCCAACTCGTGAATAGAAAAATATCTACAAGCAGAGATCGAATGCATGACCCATCCTAGGTCAATACGATCAGTTATAAATAAACCTCAATATGAATAAAGCTGAAGCATGCTAAACTGGCAATGTAATCTCTATACATGAGTATAGTGCCAAGTGCTCGTGCTAGTGCCTCAGGTAATAGCATATCATGAATGTGAGGTATGATCAATATAATCAAATCTGCATATACGTGGATCCCGTCCACTTGTCACCCAATGACAATAACCATCATGCACGCAAATATCATCAGCATATGCATGGAAAATATGAGGATATAAACCACCTGTGTCCCTCGCGACACGTCAAAATCATGGAACCGGAGTGCCCAGTATCGGCACTCAAAAACATCATGAAAACTGTGCCAGCATCGGCACGTAAATCCTCATATATCGGGCTCCGTCAGTCCGGATCGGCCCACGGGCTCTGTCTGCCGTATCGGCCCTCGGCCCCGGCAGTACGCCCATATTCATCTATCGACTCTGGTCGGTATCCTCCGGATAACCGCCAGGTCCAACCAATCACCGGTAGGTACTCGCCACCCTGCCAGGCTCATCGTCTACTCCACGAAAAACATTTCTTGCCCCGGGGAACCATACCGGGTCCACCATGTACCCGCAATCGGCCTCATCCGCCTCCTCGAATCGGGTTTCACATGTCGCTCTCAGCACCGAGAAAACACATGGTGGACGCACTGAAATATCATATCAAGGGTAACCAGGTTTTAAAACAATTCCATATTCTCTTTTTGAAACACCCACGGTTCCCAAAACCAGAAATATCATGGAAATAACATATCTCAATGTGTATAATCAGAAAGCATGACGTATGCGACATGTAAAGAAATGTAAGCAACATAGATTGAATGCAACAGTACTACAGTGTAGTGACATGGCAATTATCGATGATGAAGTGTTTGAGCCGGCAAACAAGTGTACGTGGAACATACGCATCATCGATAATTGTGCTGGTGTACTAGCAGCATGACTGAAATGTATCAACAATATAAGCGATGAAATGCAAACAGCATGAATATGCGGAATCGAGTAATCACGCAACAGTAAAGAACCTGCCTCAATAAATATATCATGCAACCTTGCCTTTTGAAACAAGACGAATCAGGGCTTTTGGTAAAATAAGGGCTACGATGTTTTAAGAAAAGATGCGTCGTTTGAAAATATCCGTATAAACCCTTTTGCTCTATCTTTAAAATATCCCCGATTCGTTAGTTTTGAAATAGGTATGACTCGGGTCTAGCCTAACGCCTACTATGCGAACTACGAACCCAACAATCAAGTCAATCGAGAGGGGTATGGAAACCACCTAAATCTGAGTCGATATGACACTGTCTCATCACATGACATGTATCACTACCATCATATCACATCTCCAGTACGAACTCTGTCATGTCGCCAAATCTCACGGTCTCAATCCCACGTATCATCCTCAAAACTCGTATATGAACACATAGTCCCATACCCATGTGTAGATATACACACCATCATATGCGCACAGATAATGAAAGAATGTATGCAAGTATGTGTGTATGTGTGAGTGCACCCACTACTCTAGGGTTTCGCACTACTAAACCAATACATCCTTATTATCAATAATCCATTATTACCTTCAATAATCCTAAACAACACATAGTAAATATATGTGTGTATACGTATTCGTATACATCACCACGGACTGCGGGGGTGCTATACGCCATCCACCCGACTTCTCCCCGTAGATATAATCTACTCACCTTGCTTCTCGTGTGCCCATGCTGATGTCGCTATCTTCATCTTCTTTGCCTCAACATCACGTAGGGTACCTACAAGTATATCACAACGCTAAAGCACATGAAAATCACATCGGAAACCAAAATAGCACACGCTACTCACATAGGTAAAAACATATCGTCTCGCATGCAAACACGTTCAATATCCGCTTGTCGTTGACGTCCAAACGCCACACGACAGGAACGAAAAACCAAATACCAAAATCCATGCTAAAACAAGTCGTAAACCATGCACCAACATAGGAAAATCATCCAAGATTTTACCCTAACTGGAATCAGTCAAAACTAGACATACCCAGGGTCAAGAATAGAGGAAATAGGGCCATGCACCAAAATCGAGACGGTTTCCTCCTGCTCTGGCCGCAAATTGCGGCCAGAAGGAATTAATTGGCGGCCTCACTTTTGAGTTGGGGGCTAAGGTTTGGTGTGGTGGTTCCATAGTGCCTGCACATCTCACTGTCAACTCAGTTTCATTTTTGGGGTCTCGGGGTGATAGCAGATTACACAAAACACTCCCAGATTTACAGTTTTCCCCGATATCGATTCCGTAATTCCGTATTCTGGTTTCAATTTCAGGTTTGGGTCTAAACTAACATCACACCAGGGTTTCTAAGGTCACCAACATCCTCAAATTCATCTTTGATTTCAGTTTTACCCTAAACCCAAACTTGAATTCTCCAAAGTCCACAAACGACACAATATCGATATTGGACTAGAATTGATGCACAAGGAAATTGAAATACTACAAGAGGGTGCAGAAATTACCTCCTTTGGCAACTCAAGAAAATTCTTGAGTTGCTCAAAGTCCTCCAAATCCAATCTTGCTAGGTTCAATGTGTAGCTAGTGAGCTCGGGAACACTTTTTGTGTAGTGGGAATAGGGTTTTGGCTTTGTTTTCATGGTGGATCTAGGGTTTTTGTGAAGAGGGAGAGTGAGGGAGAGGGAGGAGCAGCAGCTCAAGTGAAAGAGGGGAGAGAAAATGAGAAGGGAAATGATGGGGTATGGTTCAAAAAGGTGAAGGTTGACTTGGTCCCTTTCTCTCTCTCATCATGAAACCTTTTCTTTTCTTCACTAAACTCTTCTCACTTGAATAGTAGACCCAAAAGAAAAGCCATGGTAGAAATGCACAAGCAACACAAGTGTAGAAAATGATATGTGCACATTTTTGCACAAAAAGCTAAAAATCCAATTAGCGATTTTTAATCGCGATTAGCACTATATTAGCATATAACTAATCTTAAAAACTTTAAAATGGCATAATTCCATAAAAATACCCTATTTGTGAATTTTCCATAATTTTTCCCCATTTAATTGTATTTAATTATACCGGAATATTAAAATATTCATTAAAATAATATTAAATTATAAAAATTCCCGAAAATAATATTTTATTATTTTGGAAACGTTACAAAATCCAAGTAGAATAAATACCCAGGCAGCTGAATGCCCAAGCCAATGCCGTGAGCAAGCTGGCTTCGTCATACTCAGCCAACAATAAGCGGTCTATCCTCTTCGAAACCTTGCCTCAGCCCAACGTGGAAGACGAAGCGACAACACTCCACGTATCTGCGGCACAGGAAGGCGATCAAGATTGGAGGAAGCCCCTCGTGGAACTCCTGAAGGATGGTATGCTCCCAGAAGATTGGGGAGCCGCCCGCCGTCTCCGGGCCAAATCCTGCCACTTCATCTGGAGCAATAGTAACCTCTACAAGGAATCCTTCACTCAGCCCCTGCTCCGGTGCATCTGCCCCCACGAAGCCGACTACGTCCTCCGTGAAATCCATGAGGGGGATGGCGGTGCGCACCAAGGGACCTGACCTTGATCCAAAAAGCGTTTTGCTCCAGGGGTACTACTGGGCCACTGTGGACGAGGACGCCCAGAAGCTAGTTGGAAGATACAAGAGTTGCCAGCAACACGGCAGCATCCCTCACCTCCCCGCTACCAAGCTGACGGCCTTAACATCCTCATGGCCGTTAGCCCAGTGGGGATTGGATATGATCGGCCAGTTCCCTACCGGTACGGGCGGGCATAAATATGCCCTCGTCACGGTAGACTACTTCACCAAGTGGACCGAGGCCATCCCCATAAGGAAACAGGATGCCGCCATGACTATCAAGATCCTGCAAAACAATCTGATACTCTGGTTCGGAATCCCAAGATGTATCATCACCGACCATAGGACAAACTTCGGGAATGAGAAAGTGAAGAACTTCTGCAAGGAGTACCATATCCTCATGAAATTCGCCGCGGTCATGCATCCCCAATGCAACGGGCAGGCCGAAGTTGCTAACCAAGACATCCTCCGAGGTCTCCGGACCTGCCTAAAAGGGCGACAAGGAAGTTAGGTCGAAGAACTGCCCCGGGTCTTATGGGCCCTACGCATGTTAAAGAACACCCCCGCCGGGAAAACCCCCTTCAGCCTCTGCTACGGGACCGATGCAATGGTCCCAACGGAGATCGGGCTACCCAGTCATCGGGTCGAGCACTTCGATGACGATGCGAACAGATTGGCGCTACGGACCAACCTGGACATCTTATTGGAGAAGAGAGACCGGGCTCAAATCAGGGTTTCCGCTTATCAACAACAAACGGCCCGATACTACAACACTTGGGTCAAGCGCCGCTCCTTCAAGACTGAAGATCTAGTCTTACAGCGAAACGAGTTCATCGATCAAGGCAGGATACACAAGTTTTCCCCAAAGTGGGACGGTCCCTTCCTCGTCTTTGAGGTACTCCCCGGTAGAGCCTATCGCCTACAAGACGCGGACGGACGCAAGTTCCCGTGTCTTTACAACACCGAGAAGTTCAAGCTATACCAATGAGGCCAAGCCCAACGAGTGTGCACCCCTCCTTTCGCGAAGACGATGTAAATGTTTTCTAAAAATCCTTTCCATTCCAATAAAGGAACGTCCAAACAATACAAATAGAGTATTGTCTTTGTGATCCAAAGCCCTCGCCAAGAGGCAACCGCGCAGCGTCACTGCCCGGTTATCCCTAGAAGGCCTCCTGCGGCCCTTCCAACGCTGAAGATCAAAGTCCTCCTTAGAGGCAGCTCAGCAGCTACCCTGCTCGGCTATCCCCGGCTGGTAGCTTCCTACCACAACCGACAGGGATCAAAAAGTCCTCCCAGAGGCAGTCGAGCCCGACACTCGCTCGGCTATCCCCGGCTGGTAGCTTCCTACCATAACCGACAAGGATCAAAAGCCCTCCCAGAGGTAGTCGAGCCTGATCCTCGCTCGGATATCCTTCAGGACAAAAGCCCTCGCCAAGAGGCACCGGGCAGTAACCCTGCCCGGCCAAGGGTCCTTGGTAGGCTTCTTACAGCCTCTCCCGCGCTAAGGACCAAAGTCCTCCCAAAGGCAGTCGAGCCCGACCCTTGCTCGGCTATCCCCGGCTGGTAGATTCCTACCACAACCGACAGGGATCAAAGTCCTCGCCAAGAGGTACTTGGCAATAACCCTGCTCAGTCCCTGTCCTGAAGGATCAAAGCCCTTGTAAGAGGCAACCAAGCAGCAACCTCGCTCGGTTATCTCCGGCTGGTACCCCCTACCCATGACACCAGGGATTAAAGCCCTCGCAAGAGGCACCTGAGCGGCTATCCCGCTCGGTCATCCCCGGCTGGAGGTTGCCTACCCACGACTCCAGAGACCAAAGCCATCGCCAGGAGGCAACCGCGCAGCTTCACTGCCCGGTTATCCTTAGCTGGCTTCTTATAGCCCCTCCAACGCTAAGGATCAAAGCCCTCGCAAGAGGCAACCGAGCGGCTACCCTGCTCGGTCATCCCTAGCCGATAACTTCCCTACAAGTGTCGCCAGGGATCAAGGCCCTCGCCAAGAGGCAACCGCGCAGCTTCACCGCCCGGATGGTGCCCATCGCGGGGCATCCTCCTGCCAACCAGACGTTGCCAGTTTGGAGCCCTCATAACGAGGTCACCTAGCTCCCTTCTTCTTGGGAAATCTGCGGCGGGAAGCATGCTGCTCATCAAATGTCGTAGACCCAAAACCCCATTGAGAGGCACCATATATGTTCAAGTCTGAGTGATCCCCCCTCGACTCTGGGGCCATGGGAATACCTCCTTCTCAGCAGCACTCGGCATGCTTAACAAGTGATCGAAATCAACTCGACATATGATCGCCTGACATGGAAGCCCAACAAAGTGAGCAAGGATATTCTACAAATACTCTTCACATCCAAAAGATAAAGTGCAAAGTAATGAAATAGAAAGAGTTTTATTCGCACAAGAAAAATGTTTTTACAGGGGTATTAGGGGCTCCCCAGCCTTACAATGATCCAGATGCTTACAAAAGAGGGACGAGGAAATATCAAAAAGGCCTAAGTCACAAACCCCCTCCTACGCCTCGCTTCCCTCATCACTGTCATCGCGGTCTGCCGGAGGCTTAACCACCGGAGGTTTTTCTACCAGGGGTGCGCCTCGCTTCCCTCATCGCTGTCTGCCGGAGGCTTTGCCACCAGGAGTGGGACCCGAGCATGAGCTCGCCGTCGGTGAACTCAGGAAGCCGCTCCTTCACGGTATCTAGAGCATTGTACCACGCTACGGCAGAATGCTCTCCAAGCTCGGCGTAAAACTGCTCTGACGCCTTGTAATCGGCCACGACCTTCCTAGCCCGAACCTCGACAATCCCGGCTGCATGAAGCGCCGCCTCAGCATCCCTCCTGCTGGCATTTTTCTCCTCCTCCATGGCCGCGAAACGATTGGCCAGATCCGCCAGCTTTGCCTTAGCAACTTGGTGAGATGCACTCAGGTGACGATAGGCACCCTGGTTCGCTGAGACGACGAGCTCCGCGCTCTCCGATCGGGCTGCCAGGACATCACCCCTCGCCCTTTCCAGACACAGGTCACGTCGCAGGACCTCAACCTCTTAAGGAAATGCTTCCACCGGCCACGGTTCATGGAACGCCCCCTCGGCCTCCATACGAGTAACAAGGGCACAGTGTTGGAGGACCTGACGGGAAACGGATGAGAAACTTGGAGAAGCTCGAGCCAATGAAAAGAGGGTAAAAAAAACGTGTAGGGGAGTTCATACCTGGACCGCCCCTTGGGTTATGGCCTCCATTTGGATCCTCAAAGTGCCATGTGAAAGCCTCCCCCCGGCCGACTCTTCCACCCCTACGAGCAGGACTGCAGCGACGGAAAGCCTTGATAGAGCCATGAAGACGGCATTACCCTCCTTTGTGGGAATCCCCTCAGGAACCCTCGACGGCGGCGCACGAGAGATTGTCCTTTTCCTCTTAAGGGGGACCCCATCCTCGCCCTCCCCTATGTCTCTCGTCTGGGGTTCGGATGAGAATGGATGTCCCTGGCCGCCGCCGGAACAATCGTCAGGAGCCATCAACGAAGCGTACGGCCCTATCGCCGGCAGAACATTCGGCGTAGGGCATGAGCCAGCCGGGGGCATGGCCGCGCCGCTGGCCTCCCTCTGGAACGAGAAACCTAAAGAGTGGGAATGGTCCATGTATCCAACCCAAAAGAGGAAGAGCGCCGAGCAGCCAAGACTTAGAAGAAAGAAAAATATGAAGGAGTAGAGGCCCTGGAGTGGGCCCCACGCCTATTTAGCAACGCAATCGCCCTCATCCAACGGCTCCCTTCATCTCCCGCCAAAGATCCTCCTCGCGTCTAACGGCTCTGATAGCTCCACTTGTCATTCCCACACTGGGCCGCATCCCATCAGACGCAGGTCTGCACACGTCACATCGGCCAACCGACACTTGACACGCGGACCGTCACTTCAGTAACTGGATGCACGAACCGGCGCACCTTCCTTAAATGCAGAGATCTCGCCCTGATTCGCTGGCAACAAAGACAGCTGACAGCCCGGGGACGCATCCCGACGAAATCTTGAGAGGGAGCTCATCCCGGGCGGCCCGGCAGTCCACTCTTGACCCGACCCTCCATCTGGTCGGGATAAGAGTGGGGGGCTAATGATGATGCTCTATATTGGCGATCTCCCAGATTAGAACACATGGCAGATGACGTGTCCCAGAACTCAGAAAAGGGCCCATAGGGGCCGACCAGGCCACCCCTTTACCCGACCTGCAAGCACAAGCTGGCTCTCCTCAGGACCCCCTGTAAATTGGCATCCTCGGCCTCTTAGCTCACCCCGAGCTTCCACAGGACCAAGACTCCTCGGCCCTCCCGCTCGTTCCCGAGCTCCCCTGACGAGGCCATCTTCCTCGGCCCCTTCGACCGACCAACTCCACCACTCACAGGCGTAACCGCCGCTCAGCAAATCTCGCCATGTGCAGATTCTCCACCGGGAACATCCCACGTTCCACGCCATCACGATCCCTATTAACGGGCGATCCGCTCGTTACGTGGGTGTCACGTCGGGAGTGTAACTGCCGGCGAGATTCTCGCGCCTGCTACTGCGTGCTGCCGCCACTATGTAAACCCCCACCACAGTGGGGTCAAGTAAGCTTTTTCACCCCACTTAGCCATTACTCTGCTCGGATCTTATGCTAACTTGATCATCGAAGGGTCCTCGGTGGTACCAAACTACCCCAGGACTTCTTTGCAGGTAATCGGCACAGACTCCTTAAAACCACCAATCTCCTCAAAACCCGTTGAGACCCACACGCAACGGGAGATCACCTCCAAGATCCACCGGGAGATCGACAGAAGACAACATCTGACGGAGACCCGAAAAGGACCTCCATCAACTTGAGACTCTTTAAAAATATCCAGAAAATCCAAAATGTCAAAATGAAGTAGTACTTGAAAAACTAGCTCCTATCTCCTCAAGTGGGAGGCGGAACCGTGGCTAAGACATGGTCCAGGCGGCGTTTCCGCGGCCACTTTGAGGAATTGGAATCTCGCATTTCATGTTCCTTCATAGTTTTACCTGCATGATTTTCTGAGCATTTTTAGTAGTGAAAATAATGATGTTTGAAAATTTGGCAAAAACTAGAAAATTCGTGAGTTTAAAACGTCGATCGAACAGTTTAATTTCGTCTAAGATACTCCTAGGCTTCTAGCTTGACTCTGATACAATGAAAGTATGTCTTAGCATCTCTACTAGGTTTCAATGAGTATCATGTATGCAATTTTAAAGAATTAGAGGTCTAAGTATACTAAACAAGAATCAAACAAGAGAATTAGGGTTTTATAGTTAGCAAACAATGTTCTAAACTAAGTGAAGAGAGTCTACAACCTTTGTAGTTTAGTCCTTCAGTTCTAAAGCTCTAAGTAATAGTCCCTAGAACTCTTCTTTGACTTCACTTGAAGAATGGAACGAGCTTGCTTGTAGTCTTCGTCGTCGAAGATGATCTACCTTGAGACAACTCTCTCTCAAGCTCACACTTCACTAATCAAGATATTAGTCAAGTTAACAACCTATACTGAAGGGCTAGAGTAGTGTAGGTTGATGAAGTAGAAATTTTGCCCACTTAAAATATTTCTTTTCTTTTCTTTTTCACAACCCTAGAAAAAATCTAGTAAGGAGATGATAAAGAAGATGAACATGGACTGAGTGTGAACCGTTAGCTTGGATGAGATAAGAATGCGAATGATAAATTTCAGTGAATAAAACAAAACAGAAGAGGTGGGTCATGGCTTCTTAATGCTTTTACAAGCACCTCAAGAAACCATGACTAATTCATCTTTTCTTTAATTCATATATATTGATCGTTATCATCTCAAATTTACCTCTTATGTGATTCTCATACATCCATGTTATATGTATTATCAACTATGATACAAATGCATACACACACACACACACACACACACACACACACACATAAAGAGAAGAAAATCTTAAGTGAGCTTAATATTAGTTTATATATATATATATATACATCAAATTAATAAATCAACACTTGATTCAATAATCCAGTTATATCATATATAACCGACTAATATCAAATATATATGTATATCAAAACATTAAATCAACACTTGATTCAATAATCCGGTTATATAAAATATAACCGGCTAATATTCAATATTAGTTTATATATATATATATACATATCAAATTATTAAATCAACACTTGATTCAACAATCCGGTTATATCATATATAATCCGGCTAATATCAAATATATAAACATATATTTAAATCAAATCATTGAATTAACACTTGATTCAATAATCCGATTATATCATATATAACCCGACTGATATCAAAAATCGCTAGATTAGAATATGGTATCATATAATCATATTTAATTAAGCTCCCGCTTATATCTCCATACGTGCCCTACTTCATTTCCCTTGAGATAGGAAACCTCTATGTGGGACTCTAAAGACACGTCAATATGCAGCAGTAGGTAATGATCACATCAGAGATCTACAAGCCGTCAGCGGTACTAGCTCAACGTAACGACTACCCAGGTATTGAACGAATAGAAGATCAACAAGCAAACTTGTCCGAACTCCCGTAGAGTCTATAAGCAACACTTACCGTACAGTCCGGTCTCTTCTTCTGATATGTCGCACTTCGATTCTGGGGGTGGAATCGTCAGACCCCAATAACTCAATAAGTCATGCCGATATATGGCCTATAACCTTTCTAGAAACTACTGATAACACTTATTAGTAAATCTCATCAGCCATGGCCAGGGACTTGCTGTTATAGCCAATCGAGCATAGTGCAATATCAAATCCCAATACCGGGAGAGATGAAACCCCTCCTATCACTCACTACCTCTATGTTACTCGGGACTGTACCCAAAAACCACTTGTTTGCATGACTCATTTAAGTCGTTGTAAGGAGGAAATCAAAGCACAGTGGGAACCATACAAGACATTATGACGATCTCGTGTCTACAGACTAACCTATACAAATGTCACCAGAGAACTGATATCTGACAATAGGTATGGTACCATCTAGGAATTCTCAGCGAGTCATATTTGGTGTACTCATTCTCCAATGAGCACTTGTGTACAATCTTTGATGTCAAACACTATGGTTATAGGATCAACCATTACCCCATACAGGGTCAAGAAACGTACACACTAGTCTACTCTAGAATATCGATACCCTGTCTTGATAAACCCTTGACTAGGAACTTGTTGGATATATGTATGCCCTAGAGACCATTATTGTATATTATAGTGGATGCTTGGACATGTATATATGTAGCAGACTTTCTTGATCGACATGATAGTATGCTATCTGGTTGCTCTTTATCCTGACATGTTCAATTGATTAAGTATACTATCTATTTGATACATGTTGATAGAGCCCTTAGGATTTCAGCTTGACTACCATGACTATGATGTAGATCATACTAGTGGGGCATGTGTAGTCTACAAGCATATCCTTAATTGTTCCTAGTCGAGCGAGTATCGAGACAGGGCATCGATATTCCAGAATAGACTAGTGTATAAGTTTCTTGACCCAGTGTAGGTGCAATGGATGATCCCATATCCGTTGGTGTTTGACATCAACGATTGTATACAGGTGCTCATTAGAGACTAAGTACACTGAACGGACTCACAGAGAACTCCTATATAGTATTATACCTATCGTCGAATAGCAGTTCTTCGGTGAAACTTGTACAGGCTAGTCTGTAGACCCGAGATCGTCATGGTTTCTTGTGTGTTTCCCACTGTGCTTTGATTTCCACCCTACCATGGATATATTGAGTCATGCAAACTGGTAGATTTTGGGTACAGTCCCGAGACACATGGAAGCAGTGAGCGATAGGAGGGGTTTCGTCACTCCCGGTATTGGGAGTTGATGTTGTACTATGCGGATTGGCTATAACCGCAAGTCCCTAGCCAGGGCTAATGAGAATTATTAATAAGTGTTATCAGTAATTTCTCGACTGGTTATAGACCACTGTTCATATCAGATTTTTGCATTTTTATACTGCCCATTCTTGATCACATTGCATTTCGGTAGGTACTCTTGATCCGTGTTTGCTAAATAATTGCAGGTTACAGGTTCTCAGCTCTAAGCAGTGAAATTCATGAAAAATCGCAACAAATTCATGACTTACGCCAACCACAGATAAATACGGGTCTCCGCGCACTATCCGTATAATGCCGCCTACCAGTTCAAGGGACAAAATAGCAAATCATTTGTCATTTTCATGCACAAAGCACAAGGGCAACACAAGATCCATGATTTCCACGCGGTGCTCAAGAAAATCATGGCAAAAAGTCCACATCAAATCACCTTTTGATCTGCTGAAAATCTGGAAGAAAAATGAAGAGCTTCTGACAAACCAAGTATACCAAACTGAAGAGAATAGCAACATGAAGAAACCCAGAAAAAATGACAAGTCAACTCCACCAGATGGCCGCGGAACCGCCGCCAATATGTCATATATGCGGCGTATCCGCGGCCGAATTGACTCAGTGTCAACTCGGATTTTGAAGGTAGTTTGGACATTTCATCTTGGGCCAGATTGTATCCCTAGGGTTTCAGTTTCCTGCCTATGAATAGCCCAGAACAAATCCAAGTGAGGTGTGCTTATTTTGTGTTAGATTTTAGGATTGATTTTTGTAATATCTTCTTCCTCTTTTCATCTTTCTCCATTAAAACCTTGTAGTGAAATTTATGAGTGAAGTGATGAATAAAAGAGTTCTTTTCTTTATCATGCTTGTCTTGTTACTTTGTTAATTATATTTTCTTGTAATTTTCTTTTGCTAATCTAGTTGTTGTTATTTGTTGATTGTTTCATTCTTCTTCTATTTTTCTTTATCTTTACAACAATGATGCTTAACCTTGATCCTTGCCAAAGTGAGGTCTCAAATAGCTAGTTGTAATCTTCTAACCCCTTTCATTCTATCTTCCTCCTTTTGTTGTATTTTCCTTTTCTTTTATAATGGGTGAGTAGTTTCTCACTTGTTAGGGTAGGATAAGAAAAGTTTGAGAGAAGAAAATCTCTCTCACTCTTTTCTTGTCCAACATGTTAATTCGGATTCCCGTTAATTGAACCACAATCCCCTCCCTACGGCACCCTATCGTACATGATAGCGGTGATTCCTTAGCGAGACCGGTTGTGGTTGAATTAACCGGAGGTTAAGCCTAAGAACCAAGAACGGACGGATAAGGACGAAAAGGAAGAAACTAAGCATTGGAAAGCCTAGCTTATATTCGCAAGTTCCTTCCTAGTCGTGCTAATCCCCGTTGTTGCCGATTACCGTAACACCGATATTAAGAGTGGCAACGAAAGAAGTGAGTGATTCCTATCTCAAACTAACCGAATCATAACCCTAGCAAGCTCTCTTTATATATATTTTAGCACATAGTTGATCTCAAACTAACCTGGACATTTGGACTTAACTCGTTAAAACACATAGAAAAAGATTCCCATCTCCTTGCGGACGATCCGTACTCAACCGGCTAGCTACCAAGCGAAACCGTCTTGATTGCGGTAATTAAAACTGTGCATGCAAAAAATATAAAAATCAACCACACATCGGCAAGACTTAATGAGTTATTGGGGTTGACGATTCCAACCCCAGACTCGATATGCAACATATCAGACGAAGTGACCGGACTGTACGGTAAGTGTTGCTTGTTTTACCCCCGAAAACCGGGAAGACAAACGTCTTGCCTGCATTTGGGGGCAGATGGTATTTGGATTTATCCATCCACCTCCCTGAAGATGCCATGTTGATTTGTGGCACCGGGTATCGGAGGTTTGGACGGATGCGGCCGTTGTAGCAGACTTCGTCAGATTCCTCCTCATTGTGAGGGTTTTTTATTATGAGTACGCTATTACCTGCAGACGTAAGCCCCTGTAATTAATTACGTTACCATGTAGCGATAACCACTTTCTCCTGCTCCAGATAATCACTTCGTGTCGTGTGTGTTTGTTTTATTTTTGGTTGCCTGTGGATTGTATACGGAGACTAATTTATGTTGCCGCCCGTAGGGGGTGGATTAGTCTAAATCCGTATATTCTTAAATTTGGGTTTAGGTTGATTTAAGGATTGTTAATCTCGTTTGAGATTAAGATCAACTTAAATATTTGTTGAGGATATGTTAGTCTAATTTTAGACTAAGATCTACTCAACAGGGTTTTGGGATCATTTAGATCCAACAAAAGAGTATTTGAGCTCTTTGGTTTTAGTTTTAGGACGTTACGGTCCGTTGTTAGTTTAAGGACATTGTGGTCTGTTTGGGTGTGCTCATGGGTTTGGGCGTGTACCAAAAGAGCTGTTAGTTGTCGGGACCGTCCACCTCTCTGAAGACGTTGAAGAATTACAACGACATGTATCAGAGGTATGGAGAGATGTACCCTTGAACCGAATTCTAGATTGAAGGGAGAGATCATGGTGGAACGAACATCATTTTAGATGCCTTGTGTCAAGAGATCATTAGACATCTTTGGAACTAAGATTAATTGGGGGAGACCTGAGTATAGGAGGGATCGGTTGATTGATGGTCAAATGGTTTCCGGCCTCAGGAGACTTGGTTAATTTGGGCTAAGGTTGGTCCCTTATAGTGTTAAACACTAATATTTATTTGGCGCTCACGTGCTCCCACGTGAAGCTCTTAAGTAGTGTTAAACACTGAAATTTGGAGCTCTCACGTGTGTCATGTGAGGCACCTGAAAATTGGGCACTGCTTCTTTAGGCTTATTCCCTTGTTCTTGTATAAGTGCCAAGCACTATTGGGGGTCACGTGGGAACACGTGAGGTACCCAAAATGGGAACTGTCTTTGATTTATTCCCCCTCTCCTTTTATAAGTGCTAAACTGTTAGACCCTATGATGCTCACATGCAAACACGTTAGGCGCCTTCAAAATGTAAGCGCTGTTTTTGGATCTATTCCCTTTTTTATATAAGTGCTTGTTGGGGGGTCACGTGGGAACACGTGACTGGCCTAGGAGGCACTTCTAGTTCTTCTTTTAAATGCTCTCATGTAAAACACGTGACTCGGTCCCAACCATTCTTTTATTGTTCGTCAGAGATGCTCACGTGGGAAACACGTGAGGATTTATTATAGTGTTAAACACTAATGAATCACCAGGCTGTTCTTCTGTGGTTCCGAGCAATCAAGTTCTCCTTTTGTTCTTTGCAGGGATTAAATTCCCATATGTTTTGTAAGTGTTAAACTCTTTTGAACTCGGTTCTTTACCCTAGCTTTTGAATCTGCATGATAGAATCTCCCCGATGAGAATTAAATTCTCAACTTGTGGGGAGATCTGCTTCTGCAGATCTTAACCCGAGGAAGAACTAAGTTTTTTGAGAAGAGTTAAACTCTTGGTTTGAGAATTAAATTCTCTTTTTGTTTTGTGGGAGCTTTTGGGAGGGGTTCCTCTTCTTTAGAGAATTAAATTCTCTCTCTATTTTTCTTCCCCTCTCATTCGGTGTATTTCCTTTCTCCTCTCCTTACTCCTATTTATATGAGAAGAAAAAGAATCAATTTTGTAAGAAAATCCCTCATTGAGAGATCATGACTGATTCTATGATCTTTTAGATCAATCGGTAAATTTTATTCACCGTTCGATTTTTAATCCAAAGGTCCTCTGCTTAACAGAGAAGATCTTTTTAGTTTGAGAAAGATCAGGAAAATATTTCCCAAAATAGAATTTAATTCTAGAATTTGATATGAGCATTTTAAATTGGGGCGCTCACATGCTTTGCATGTGAGAGGCAAGAGAACTCATGTGTTTAACATGTGACCCCTGCTGTGGGTTTTAGCATGTTTATGTTCAGCGCTCATATGCTTTGCATATAAGCGCTCACGTGTTTTACAAATGAGGCCTGTTTAGCCATTGGTGATTTATGTTCAGCGCTTATATGCTTTTCATATGAGCGCTCACGTGTTTTACACGTGAGGCCTGTTTGACCCTTTAGGTTTATTTTATTCAGCGCTCATATGCTTTGCATATGAGCGCTCACGTGTTTAACACATGATGCCTGTTTGGCCCTTTGTTATTTACTTTCAGCACTCATATGCTTTGCATATAAGAGCTCACGTGCTTAACACATGATGACCAACTGTGAACTCTTTTCCTCTTTCTTCTCTCCCTTTTTTGTAAGGGTTATAAGGGAACAAATAGCTCTTGGCCGAAAATTTTGGCGGCAACAGTTAGCTCTACGTGAGTTTGAACATGTTTGCTTGTTATTATTCTGTTCTTACAATACCAGGGTAGCCGTTATGTCCAGCTTGTACCGCTGACGGCTTGTGGGAATCTGATATGATCATTACCTACTGCTAGCGTATTGAAGAGTCTTAAGAGTCCCGCATATGGGTTTCCAAGGTCAAGCGAAACGAAGTGGGGAACATATGGAGATATGTACGAGAGCTTGATTAACTACGATTACATGATACCGTATTTAATCTAGCATATTTTCTTTTTATATTAGTCAGGTTATATGTGATATGACTGGATTATTAAATCAAGTGTTGATTTAATAAAATGAATAATTACTCATTTATAATTCCTTTCTTTATGTGTGTATGTATGTGTGTGTGTGTGTGTGTGTATATATATATATATATATATATATAAGTATCATGGTTGATGATACATCGAACATGGCTATGTAAGAATCACATTGGAGATATAATAGGCATTTAAATATTTTTAATGGAAAATGAAAATATCTTGTGGTGAGTCATTGCTTCTACACACCTTTTAAAATATCTAGCACCATATCCACGACCAAGAGACTGTAGGAGAACCCAGTTGCCAAAAGCATCCACTCGGGTTCTTACGGCCACGGTGTTCTTCCTAAGTGCACTTCGTAGTCGGCATCGGGGGTGCGGCCATCTACTAAAGTTCTAGACAAGCATTCGATCAGGTAGTCGGGAATCATGTTGAATTACTCGACTAAGTTATTGAAAAGTGGTTTCGATCTGAGACTAAAATACAAGGTTTATAAGGTTAGGCATGAAATTCAGAATATGAGGTATTCTGGGTTTATGATGTCTAAGGAATATGTGGATTCTAATTATTGTAGTTTTTCATTTCTTTTATGCGACCGTAAGTGTAATATGTGGGGTATCCCCGACCTTGTTGCTATACGTCAATGACATTCGGGATACGCATAATTACTTACATTGATAACATGTGATGCTATGGGTTGATATTGATATGTTATATAGGATCGTCGTGATTGAATAGCCGGGAGTTTTATCTGAGATGAGAGTTTTTCCATTTTTCATTCATGTAAATAAATGTATGTAATATTCTTTTATTGGGACACTTCCGGGTTGAGGTTCTTCTATCCCTTTTTTATAAGGGTTTTAAGGGAACAAATAGCTCTTGGCCGAAAATTTTGGTGGGAACAAATGCCCCCACTACTTTGGCAACGTAAGTATGTACATGGGTGAAGTAGTGCAGAGTTATCTATAGCCATAGAATTGGGGGATTAGGAGACAAGTTTAGGGTCCTTGTAGACTAAGAATTTTTTCATCTTCATGAGCCGTAAGGGTCTCAAGAAGGTTTTTTCTCCCTACAAGTCGAGAGGATCTCATAGGTGCAAATTCTCCATAGAAATCGTAAGGATTTCTAAGTGTTCATCACCTCCGTGAGTCATAAGGATATCACTCGGGTATTCCTTATGAATCGTGAGGACCCGTATGTAGCTTCTTCATTTCATTGGCGAATGTGGCCCATGGATAGTGTACAAGAGTCAGTTTGGACCTTCTTGTACGGCAGCGATGACTTAGGAAACAGGTTTGGACCTGCCGCCTAAGACTTTTCAACTTTATGAGCCATGAGGGTCTAAAGACTTTTCTCCCTATGAGTCGAGAGGATCCCGTAGGTGTATTTGATGGGTTACGGCAGCGCCCCGGTATCAAACCGTGGCCAAATGCAGAATTTTTTTTTCTAAACTGGCGCTACCACAACCTGATACCCGGATCTACCCTAAACCCTATACTACCAAGCAATATAAAGAGTCAGGAATGGTTATGCCAAGTTGATCCGTGTCTTTCGATCTTGAACCATCATCCCAAGCTCCTAGAGGATCCTTGATAGAATTTGGTTGCCGGCCTTCCTCTATCTACGATGTCCACCTAAGGGAAACGGCGCAAGCTCTAGCCTCGCCAAGTGAGGCAACCGATGCTCCAACGTTGCTAGCAATGGAGAGTGGAGGTATGGGAATGTATCACTATAATTTTTCTCTCATCATAAATTCTCAAAGGAGCAACCATAGAAGATCAAGAGGAGGTGAGGAAAACAAGCGGCATGAGATACTAAAGAAAATGTCTAAAACTCTAAGTGAGTGAGAATGAGAAAGTAAGCAAAGAAAAAGAAATGAACAAGCCATGTCCATAGCAAGTGGCCGCCCCTCTCTCTCATGCATACAAAAATATCTCATCTCATTTTTCCAATAAACAAATGTGTGCCATACCTCTGTACATGCCAAGCCCATGCTCATGCCAACTCACCCTCCATCTCATTTGTAAAAACAAAAGATTTTCTAAAAAAGGAAATCATACAAATGAGGTGTCCAATCTTCTAGAGCTATTCCATATAAAAACATAATACAACCTGGTACACGTATCGAAATACATATACGCGTATTCGTATAAAAATACGAATAGCGAAGAGAGAGAATGAATAGTGGACAATAATACTAGAATTCATATATATAAATACATGTATAAATTATTAAATCAAAACCTGATTTAATAATCCGGCTTAATCCTAAGCCGCTAGTATTATCAACCGTCCGATTAAAGTCTGTACAGCCTGTACATATATTTAATCAGACACCTGTATGTACCAACATACGTCATCTACACCATATCGCTTGAACCGTTGAAACCCCTCTATGTGGGACTCTAAAGACTCGTCAATACGCTGGCAGTGGGTTTAACTACAAGCACGTCAGCGGCACTAGCTGTACGTAACGGCTACCCAGGTATTGAGCGAAAGGAAGGCCGACGAGCAAACTCATCCAAACCCTTACTGAGCCTGACAGTGACAATATCCGTAGAGTCCGGTCTTTTCGTCTAAGAGTATCGCATATTAAGCCTAGGGGGGATAATGTCAGACCCCTAACAACGCGACATTTAGTGTCGGCATGAAACCCATCACCACCTGAGAAACTATCGATCCTAGATCGGTAATTCTCGTCCACCTTGGCCAAGGATTTCTGGTGATGGCCACCCGTGCACCGCACGAAATCAACCCCCAATACCGGGAGAGACGAATCCCCAACAATCTGCTCACTGCCTCCATGTGGCTCGAGACGGTACCCAATAAAACCAGTTTGCACGACTCCTTTGAGCTATGGTAGGGTAGTCAGGGAACTCACACGAGATAAATGACGATCCCAGGTCGACAGACTAACCTGTAAACATGTCACTTGGGAACTGCTATCTGACAATAGGTATTATATCAACTAGTAAGTTCCCGGTGAGTCCGTCCAGTGTACTTATAACCCAATGATCACCTATATACTATCTTAGGTGAACAAACTACCACCAATGGCTTGTGAGACCGAGCCAGCGCCCCTCGTCGGGGTCTCAATCAGTATACACTAGTCTACACTGGAGTATCGACGCCCTGTCTTGAAACTCCCATGACTATGGACATTTAAGGATTTGCTTATAGACCCCCAGCTCCCACATATATGATCGCCATCATAATACTGGTAGTCAAGAAAGAATCCTATGGGCTCTATCAATATGTAACAGTGATCTGTAATACCACATAAAGCATGATGATAAAATCAAACCAGATAGCATACTATCATCTCGAGCAAGACTGTTTTACCGGTATACATCCTCCCTCAATCATCATAATTACCTAACTGCGATTATAATAATTTCATTGAGGGCACTATACCCAACAATCTCCCACCTGTACTTAAGGACAATTATTGCGATGTCGCATACTCACAACAAGTGTGATACCGAACACCCAACTTCTCTACTAATCTTTCTCACAAGCCTGTTTGTGAAACTATTGTGTTCGAGAAATAGCCTTAGTGAGTGGATCCGCTCCAGTGTTTCTATCTTTATCTCTCTATATCTCAACTTCGCGAAGAATAACCATCTCCCAAAATGAGCAATACCTTGTCTTAGAATTTGTCTCGATATCAGATGGGACCCAGTTCACAAATGAACTCCAAATCCAGCAAACTTGTTAGACTGTATCATCCACTGAATTTAATCAGTATCCTGCGTCATACCTTCCTCAGTATCCGCTTGGACCACATGTCCAACATACCGTCCCTCAAAAGAGAGAAAAACTATAACACATACAACCACTCTGTTATTCAGGTCACCTTGGAAGCCTGAAATGATAACCATCTCCTGAAGAAGGCTACTGTTACCATATCCCTAGAACATCCATTTATGTTCATAAACCGCTTCCCTACATTTCTCCAGGATTGAATTAATATATGTTTATTGCAGCTAGTGCAAAAACAACATCTTGTGTGGTACTTGAAATTTCATGATTAACTCAATTGCCTAAGCAAGTTTAACATTTCAAAAAAATAAAATATTATTTTTAGCAATTTTTTTAATTAAATAATAAAATATTGAATATTTTAATAGGGCGGTATAATTAATTACCGATAAATTGGGAAAAATTTGGTAAATTATGGAAATTACTGAAAAGGGGTGTTTTATCTGATTTAAGCAAATTATGAAAATTTATGATTTTTTATACACTAATTTTGTACTAATCGCGATTAAATATCGCTAATCGGGCACTAAACGTGTTTTGTGCACATGACATACAAAAGTCTTTTTTTTACACTTGTTACATTTCTAATCATGGCATTTCTTTAGGTTTCATGCATGGTTGTTGAATTTAAAGAGAAGAGAAAAGGAAAAAAAAGAAAAGAAAAAAGAACGGAAAACAATAAAATATGAGGTATGGGAAAGTGAGAGATGAATGGGTGAGGTGAGGGGTTCATTGACTAGTCTTCATTCTTCATCATCTTCATCCGCATCCTCTCATCTTCAGCCCATGGCAGACCCTCCTCCACCTCCAATTCAAAACCCCAAAACTTCATCAAAACAACTCCGAAACATCATCCCCACTGCACAAAAAATGTGCATAAGCTCTCAAGCTACACTTTGGACCAAAAAAGTTTGCATTTTGGCGCTGTAGAGGATTCATGAGTGTCAAATGAGGTAATTCTTTCACATATAGTGTAGTGTTTCATTTGCTTAAGCCTCCTTTCAAGTTTAAAATTGATTTGGCGAAGTTTAGTGAACTTTGAAATCTCATGTTGGGAATTAGGGTTTGATTTGAATAGAGATTGTGTAATTGGGATTTAGAGATGACCTTAAATCCCCATAGATGTTAGAAACCCAGAAATTATGCAATATAAAACCTGAAACCCAATTTCTGGAAAAAACTGAAACTGTTCACATTGGTTTTGTGAGTATTTGAGGGTGCTGGGAAATCTTGGATGACTTGGGAACTTTACGAGAAAAGCAAACAACATCAGGAGCTTAGATTGACTACTAGGTGACCACCCTACCAATACGAGACATTTCCACCATGCCAAAACTGAGCAGGCCAGAATTTTGGGGAGTCTGGCCGGCCATGGGGTGAGGGGTTGGGTCCAGGTTACTTCAGTAGGTCACATACACACTATATATCACCCTAGTGTTATTTGTGCACCTTGTTTTCACCTTATAAAAATCTGGGACCACTTCCTTGAGTAGCTGTTTTGATTCGAGTTATGGTTTTACGTATTTTAAATTCTGGATTTTAGTATTTGTGTTTTACATCGATCACTTGACGTTTGTACGTCTCTATCGGGTGTTATTTGGTTAAGTTGCGAGGGCAAACCATAAGTTTTGACCTAAATGAGTTCCGTATGTCGTTTTGGTTTCGATTTGGTTTTTAATGCGACACGATACGTGGTGACTTATAGGTACACCCATGTGGACTTCGAGACGACAAGCAACCGCCTAGCGATGTTGGCATCAGCAAACGAATATCAAGGTGAGTAGATATATATCTATGGGGGAAGTCGGGTGGATGGCGTATCGCACCCCCGCAGTTCGGAGATTAGTATGATATATTTATATATGTTACATATATGATATGTTTATGTGAAACATGGATATTAATGATAGGGTTATGTGTTCATGGATTAGTTTAGTGTTAGTTGCGAAACCCTAGAGTAGTTGTTACGCCCACACGCGCACACACTCACACGCATACATTTATTTTACTTGTGCGTATATGGGGATAGGTGTATATATATATACGCATGGGTATGGGACTATGTATATATATATATGTTTACATATACATGGTTGATGAGGATAGTACTTGGGATTGGAGATGAGTCGATGAGATTAGGCTTGAGGCCATGAGATCGGTGATGTGATATGGTTTGTATTTGAAATACGACATGATGTTTTAGCGGGTCCTTTCGACGTGGTGTTTTCATACACACGCATGAATATACATATGTGGTATCAGTATTGTACTAGACGTATACCAGTATTGTACTAGACGTAGATGAATAATGTGTTAGATATGACATTTGACCCATACCCAGATTTGGGAGGCCGTACGACGGATTTATCGTACGAGGTAGATATTGATGATAGATCCGAACTCCTGACTCGAGGATGTCGTATTATATTAGGGTATCGTATGGGATACTATTGAGACGGGATCACCGACTGTTATATATATATATAAATATAAATATATATATGTATCGACTCAGATATTAGGCGGTTTCCTTACCTTTCGATCAGCCTGTTTAGTTTAGTCCGGTAGTTTACTTGTAAATGATAGATTTGACTCGAGTCATACCTATTTCAAAACTAACAAACCGTGAGTATTTTAAAGACAAGATAAGAGATTCTACGGATATTTCAAAGAATATATCTTTTCTTGAAAACATCGTAGCCCTTATTTTCAAAACACCACGATTCGTGTTATTTCAAATGGTAAAACTGTATGACTCATATTTATATAAATGCAGATTAGTTATTATTGTGTTTATTATTCAGCTCCCGCATATTATTGCTGTTCGCATCACATCGCATGCTTATATTGTGCTTTCATATGCCATTATTGAGATCATGCTATCAGGACACCAGCACCATTACCGATGATGCGTATGTTCCACATACACTTACTTGCCGGCTCACACACATCATCATCGGTAATTGCCATGTCACGTACACTTTAGAGAATATTACTCATTGACATAGCTTGTTAACTGATAGTTCGACATGGTATTAGCGTACTCGTCATTATATGCTAGTTTAGACATTGCACTTATTACTTGCGACTTCATACATATTATTATTTACCGTTATGCTGTATTATGGAGTATTATACCGATATTCACTGTTTACATGCTATTGATGATTGGATTTCGGATTTTCTTGTGATTTCCTGGATTTGGGGGAAAACTGCAAGAATATTTATTAACTTGTCTCTCTCTCCCTCTTTTTAAAATGAAAAGTGTGGTTTTCTCGTGATGTATGAGTAGTCCACCATGATGTTTTCTCGGTTATGAGATGGATTTCGAGACCCGATTCGAGGAGTCGTATGAACCGTCTCGGGTACATGGTGGACCCGGTATGGTACCCCGGGGCAAGAGGGATTTCATGGAGGATGATGAGCCCGGTAGGGGTAGACTGCCTACCGGCGATTGTTTGGCGCGTCAGATATCCGGAGGATACCGTTCGTGCTCGTGTGATTTATGATACGGGCCGATCCGGACTGACGGAGCCCGATATATTGAGACATTGAGATATGAGACACTGAGATTTTGATGATACAGGCCAGTCCGGGTAGCCGGAGCCTGAGATATTGAGATATTGGGATTTATGTTTTGTGTTGATGCTTGACACGGATTTCTCTGTTGATTTCATTGATGATACTCGATTCATACGTACAGAAATCTCTTTAAATAAAGAAAACAGTTGTCTCACTCATTTCATTGCATTACATTCATACCTCATAAATATGATATATTACTACCTGAGGCACTCACACGAGCACATGGGATTACACTTATGTATAGATGTTTACCCTTGCCACCTTTTCTTGCTTCAGACTTATCATTTGAGATTATATATGTATATTTGATCGTATTGACCTAGGATTATGTCATACATACGATTTCTGCTAGGTGATGTTTTCTACTCACGAGTTGGCAACTCACCCCGTTGTGTTACAGTTTTTTGCAGGTTTTGCCGTACAGGTTTCATTATGGCTTTGCTGGCATACTGCTTCCTTTCCGGGTGATTGCTTTGGTAGGTGGGTTCACTTGCATCGTGACCGCCATTGTACTTTATTACTTTCAGTGGTATATAGTAAACTCCATCAACCAGACATGTATATTTTATTGACTTAGCAGACTGGTGATGTTAATTATTTCGACCATAGAGTCGCGCTTGTATTATTATGGATTTCATGTTGTTTTGAGTTTCCTTTTCAGTTTTGATCCTCGCCCCTTGGCATTGTATATTATATTGCCTGCGTGGTTGTGACCGTCGATTGACGAAGAGCTAGCTCCCGCTTGGGATGCCTTTTATCATTATATATGCTTTATCAGGTTTGTACCCGTTTAGGGTCAATTTTTACAAAGGAAACTCTGCCGAAAATTTCAGAAAACACTTGAGATTTTAAAAATGCATACTTCGGCTTATGTTGTTAAACTTCTTGCTTTAAAATGGGTTTTTCCTTCACTCTACTGCTTTACTTGTTTTGGATTTCTGAGTTTTGGCTTACTTAGATTACGTACGCCTCTAGACGTTTCGTAGTATAACTGTCGGTCATGTTCCGTACTTTTCGGATCATGACAAAGTTGGTATCAGAGCGTTAGGTTTTACCTTCTGAGTGTAGGATGACCCTTGGTTGATGGAGTAGGTGATTTAGGAAGAGTGACGTACCGTATGAATGTTCCGCGGCATACTTACGATACGCTACTCTGCTTAAGAAGCCTTAGGATGTACATTTCCTTGCACAGCATTATATTCATTCTTATGATCTATCCTCTTCAGTACCTGTTTATGGTTTGGCTGCCATGATTACTTGGACAGAGAGAGCTATGGCTAGAGTTGCAGTCAGCGTAAGCTCGTTACGGACGAGGACTGACCAGTGCGTGATTCCAGGGATACGATTGCATAGAGAGGCGTTGTTTTATTGTGTTTCGCTGCATGAGAGTTTGATGGATCTCTGTTATGAGATTTCTCGGACGTGCAGATCAGCACCAGAGGATTGAGCCACTGGTAGAAGCCAGCCATATTTTGATGACCATTGATGTATCGCTTATTCATGATGATTGAGGCACTGTTTAGCGTGAAGACGAATAAGCCAGTTGTTGTTGTGAACGACGAGATATCGCCCCAGATGTTGGAGCTATTGCAGTACGAGTTATACTCAGAGATATGATAGATGGTCGATAGTCACACGAGGGTGAAAGACTAGGACATGTGGTACGTTCGCTTACCCCGATGCGAGGTCATCAGATTGATTGATTCCAGCTTGAGGAGACTTCACACGGATACGTTGGGAGTCGATGGAGACGATCGAATGTCAGAAACCCATTTTCCAAGTTTAAAGTATTTGAAGAAAACTTGCATGTAACTCAACGGACCCTTTAGAAGAATGAAACCCTAACTCGATATAATGACCATGTGAAAGCCTTTGAACTTTCGGGTTTGCGTCAGTTCCGCGGTGCTATTAATGAGACTTGGGTTTGCCCTTCTACAGTTGGTCCATAGGTGCTGTGGCATGCACTCGATATTATTAAACTATACCCAAGATGTTGATCTCTTGGGGGATTATGAGGTTTTGACGAGTCGATCGGATGGTTCGATATCTTTCGGATATCATATGATGGGATGCATTGCTTGGGAGACTCCAAATACGAGTATAGCCGTTGGAGCACAGTCCATGCAGCCACGATGAGACGAGTCCGAAGCAGTCGACATTAGAGGAAAGAGGAGAAAGAGGTTCGTACGAGATCTTGATGAGATGACGTTCCACTCCACCGACATCAGAGATGTGACACGCATATAGAGGCGTTACATATTGATATATCTTCCAGAAGGAGTCGCGATGAGTATGCAGCCGTTCCGGAATAAGAAACAGATATAGTAAAAGATGATAACATCCGAGCAGTTCGACAGAAACGAGATTGGAGAGAGACCTCGACGGGACCATTCTGGGATAATTTACGAGAAGACTTGGACCCAGGAGCGGTCATATTACGCACACCCAGTAGGCCAGAGTTCGGCATCGTCGACGAGACATATTATGAGTGACCACGACAGTTGGCCAAAGACTCTTAGAGGATGTGCTTGAGTGGGACTATTCCGCCATAGTGATTTCGGTATTTTGGGCGATCTATTCGCATGATTGAGTTTTGATGACTGAGTTTCATGATCTTTGTTTTCGTGCACCATGGCTGCACCTACAGAGTATTTACGTTTTGTGCATTGTTATCGCACTTGAGATATGCTTTATACACCGTTGTGTTGATTTGTGATTTGTGCAGGTTTATTTCACTTGATTCAGTTTTATGCCTTGGCTGCACATGTTTATGATTTCATGGATTGCATACAGCTGATTTGATTTTGTGCAGGTGGTATGCACTCGATTTGGTTTTTGCACTCGGTATAGCTTACATGTGCTTGCAGTGCGTAGATACGTGTTTTGTGAACGCAGTTGCACGCGTTTATGATTTTATACACCTTGGCACACTTGGTGTTGCTGTTTATACGCATTTGAGTTGTTGATGCATTTCCGTGCACTTGTTGCACCCGATTTGTATTTTGTGCAGTTGTTGCACTAGGTTTTTACGCTGTGCATTGTTGCATCATATTGGTATTTCATGCACTGGATGCATTGTATTTGGTATTTCGTGCACTGGATGCACTGTATTTGGTATTTCGTGCATTGGATGCACTGTATTAGGTATTTCGTGTACTGGATGCACTGTATTCGGCATTTCGTGTGCTGGATGCACTGTATTTGATATTTCATGTACTGGATGCACTGGAGTTGGTATTTTGTGCACTTGATGCACCATATTTGTATTTTTGTGCGATTGTTGCACTGTATTGTATTTCGTGCACTGGATGCACCGGATTCACATTTCGAGCATTTGTTGCCCCAGTTAGGTATTTTGTGCATTGGTTGCACCAGAATTATACTCCGTACCTTGGTAACACCCGATTTATGTCTTTGAGTATTTGTGTTACCAGATTCGTGTTTTGTGCACCTTGTGCACCTGATTGGATTCTTGCGGATATCTGACGCGCTTGGATTGGATTTTGCGCATGTTCGGCGCTTGATTTTGGATTTTATGATTTCGTGCATGTTGGATCCACACGATTTAGATTTTATTCATGCATGTTCGATGCCCTTGATTTAGCCTTCATTCGTGGATGACGGATGTACTTGATTTGGATTTTCGCGCATGTTTAGCGTATGATATGAGATATGGTTTTGTGCACACCGGATGCACTCGATTGGGATTTCCATTCGTGCATGTTAGTTGCACTGGATTGAGATTTTATACACCACAGTTGCACTCGACTTCGATTGATGACATTCGAGATGTTTATTTTGATTCCATGCCTGATATTTCGAGCGATTTATTTCCAAGATTGAGATTTTGTACACCACAGTAGCACTTGACTTTGATTAGATATCATTCGAGATGCTGATCTTGATTTCATGCCTATGATATGCATATGATTTGACTTGTGTTTTCGGCATAGTTTTCAAGCACTTTTAGTGTTTTGATTTGGGTTGTGCACGCGGATGCACATGATTGTGAGATTATATACGACGGTATACCTGGTTGGGATTGAGGTTTATTGTATACCGTCGATTTCGATTGTGATATTCGATATTTGTTTTCATGCACCTTGTGCACTGGATTTAGATTCTTGTGCATGTTTGGGCGCTTGATACGATTTTGGTGCACACCAGATGCACTAAATCGAGATTTTCGTGCATATTTGATGCACCTTGTACTGCTGTCAGGCGCACACCGTTGCCCTTGACAGGTATTTTCGTGCACACCCATTGCATTTACATTTTGTTCTGTGCACATGTATGGCACATTCATGGATTTTGATTTCCGTGTGCACCAGACGCACGCGGTATTCTTATGCTCCTTTTGGGATTGATTTCTTATGGAGCAGTACGTTTTTATGATATTTACTATTGTTTCGTACTGAGCAGGACTAGTCAGAGGACAGTACCTGAGTATATTTTTGCATGCATTGATAGATATCGAAGGGATTTCCAAAAAGGGAGCTATAGTCCCAGTATTTACTTACGTGTCTGATACGACACACGAAACGTTTGAAAACAAGGAAACCCTTCTAAATTGTTTTCAGAACGGCGGTGCGTGGATGTAAACAAAGGATATATATATAGAGAGAGTTATTTTATTACAATAGACGTCTGCCACTGTGCAGTGTTATGCGCATCGCACTGCGATTTAAAAAGGTTTGGCATGCATTTCCTTCAGATGTTTAAATGTAAAGATTTGATGTTTACATGTATAGTTTTGATGTATATCATATTGGTTTCGTTTGGATTTGACATTTGTCTCTTCACCATGACTCCAATGATTGCGGGATGATTGACAGATTTTTGTTTTTGAGTTATCTTCTCATTATTCATGCGCACGCATTGCGCTACGACGTGTTTTATGTATTGATGGTTTCGGGACCTCGACGGCTTAGTTATTTACTGAAATGTTTTAGTATTGAGGGGTTTAAATTTAAATTCGGGGACCGAATTTCTTTAAGGGGGAAGATTGTAACATTTCAAAAAAAAAATTAAAATATTATTTTTGGGAATTTTTATAATTAAATAATAAAATATTGAATATTTTAATAGGGTGGTATAATTAAATACCGATAAATTGGGAAAAATTTGGTAAATTATGGAAATTACTGAAAAGGGGGTGTTTTATGTGATTTAAGCAAATTATGAAATTTTATGATTTTTTATACACTAATTTTGTGCTAATCACGATTAAATATCGCTAATCGGGCACTAAACGTGTTTTGTGCACATGACATGCAAAAGACTTTTTTTTTACACTTGTTACATTTCTAATCATGGCATTTCTTCATGTTTCATGCATGGTTGTTGAATTTAAAGAGAAGAGAAAAGAAAACAAAAGAAAAGAAAAAAGAAAGGAAAACAATAAAATATGAGGTATGGGCAAGTGAGAGAAGAGAGAGTGGGGTGAGGGGTTCATTGACTAGTCTTCATTCTTCATCATCTTCATCCTCATCCTCTCATCTTCAGCCCATGGCAGCACCCTCTTCCATCTCCACTTCAAAACCCCAAAACTTCATCAAAACAACTCCAAAATATCATCCCCACTTCACAAAAAATGTGCACAAGCTCTCAAGCTACACTTTGGACCAAAAAAGTGCATTTTGGTGCTGCAGAGGATTCATGAGTGTCAAATGAGGTAATCCTTTCTCATATAGTGTAGTGTTTCATTTGCTTAAGCCTCCTTTCAAGTTTAAAACTGATTTAGCGAAGTTTAGTGAACTTTGAAATCTCATGTTGGGAATTAGGGTTTGATTTGAATAGATATTATGTAATTGGGCTTTAGAGATGACCTTAAACCCCCATAGATGTTAGAAACCCAGAACTTACACAATATAAAACCTGAAACCCAATTTCTGGAAAAAACTGAAACTGTTCACATCGGTTTTGTGAGTATTTGAGGGTGCAGGGAAATCTGGGATGACTTAGGAACTTTACGAGATAAGCAAACAACTTCAGGAGCTTAGATTGACTACTAGGAGACCACCCTACCAATACGAGACATTTCCACCATGCCAAAACTGAGCAGGCCAGAATTCTGGGGAGTTTGGCCGGGCATGGTGTGAGGGGTTGGGTTCAGGTTGATTCAGTAGGTCACATACACCCTATATATCACCCTAGTGTTGTTTGTGCACCTTGTTTTCACCTTATACAAAATATGGGACCATTTCCTTGAGTTACTATTTTGATTCGTGTTATGGTTTTGCGTATTTTAAATTCTGGATTTTAGTATTTGTGTTTTACATCGATCACTTGATATTTGTACGTCTCTATCGGGTGTTATTTGGTTAAGTTGCGAGGGCAAACAATAAGTTTTGACCTATGTGAGTTTCGCGTGTCGTTTTGGTTTCGATTTGGTTTTTAATACGGCACGATACGTTGTGACTTGTAGGTACCCCCATGTGGACTTCTTGATGACAAGCAAGCGCGTGGCAATGTCGGCATCGGTAAACGAAGATCAAGGTGGGTAGATATATATCTACGGGGGAAGTCGGGTGGATGGCATACAACACCCCCGCAGTTCGGAGATTAGTATGATATATTTATATATGTTACATATATGATATGGTTATGTGAAACATGGATATTAATGATAGGGTTATGTGTTCATGGATTAGTTTAGTGTTAGTTGCGAAACCCTAGAGTAGTTGTTACACCCACACGCGCACACACTCACACGCATACATTTATTTTACTTGTGCGTATATGGGGATAGATATATATATATATATACACGCATGGGTATGGGACTATGTATATATATATATATGTATATATATACACGGTTGATGAGGATAGTACTTGGGATTGGAGATGAGTCGATGAGACTGGGCTTGAGGCCGTGAGATCGGTGATGTGACATGGTTCGTATTTGTGATACGACATGATGTTTTAGCGGGTCCTTTCGACGTGGTATTTTCATACACACGCATGCATATACATATATGGTATCAGTATTGTACTAGACGTAGATCAGTACCCCGGATCATGATATTTGATAAAGAGAAGACCAGATGAATAATGTGATAGATGTGACATTTGACCCGTACCCAGATTTAGGAGGCCGTACGACGGATTTACCGTACGACCTATATATTGATGATAGATCCGAACTCCTGACTCGAGGACGTCGTATTATATTAGGGTATCGTATGGGATACTATTGAGGAGGGATCACCGACTATTTTATATATATATATATATATATATCGACTCAGATGTTAGGCGGTTTCATTACCTTTTGATCAGCCTGTTTAGTTTAGTCCGGTAGTTTAGTTGTAAATGATAGATTTTACTCGAGTCATACCTATTTCGAAACTAACGAACTGTGAGTATTTTAAAGACAGACCAAGGGATTCTACGGATATTTCAAAGGACGTATCTTTTCTTAAAAACACCGTAGCCCTTATTTTCAAAACACCACGATTCGTGTTATTTCAAATGGCAAAACTGTATGACTCATATTTATATAAAAGCAGATTAGTTATCATAGTGTTTATTATTCAGCTCCCACATATTATTGCTGTTCGCATCACATCGCATGCTTATATTGTGCTTTCATATGCCATTATTGAGATCATGCTGTCAGGACACCAGCACCATTACCGATGATGTGTATGTTCCACATACACTTACTTGCCGGCTCACACACATCATCATCAGTAATTGCCATGTCACGTACACTTTTGAGAATATTACTCATTGACATAGCTTGTTAACTGATAGTTCGACATGATATTAGCGTACTCGTCTTTATATGCTAGTTTAGACATTGCAGTTATTACTTGCGACTTCATGCATATTATTATTCACCGTTATGCAGTATTATGGAGTTTTATGCCGACATTCACTGTTTACATGCTATTGATGATTGGATTTCGGATTTTCATGAGATTTCCTGGATTTGGGGGAAAACCGCAAGAATATATATAAACTTCTCTCTCTCTCCCTCTTTTTAAAATGAAAAGTGCGGTTTTCTCGTGATGTATGAGTCGTCCACCATGATGTTTTCTCGGTTATGAGCTGGATTTCGAGACCCAATTCGAGGAGTCGTATAAACCGTCTCGGGTACATGGTGGACCCGATATGGTACCCCAGGGCAAGAGTGATTTCATGGAGGATGATGAGCCCGGCAGGGGCAGACTGCCTACCGATGATTGTTTGGCGTGTCGGATATCCGGAGGATACCATTCGTGGTCGTGTGATTTATGATACGGGCCGATCCGTACTGACGGAGCCCGAGGTATTGAGACATTGAGATATTGAGATATTGAGATATGAGACACTGAGATTTTGCTGATACATGCCAGTCCGGGTAGCCGGAGCCTGAGATATTAAGATATTGGGATTTATGTTTTGTGTCGATGCTTGATACAGATTTCTCTGTTGATTTTATTGATGATACTCAATTCATATGTACAGAAACCTCATTAAATAAAGAAAACAGTTGTCTCACTCATTGCATTGCATTACATTCATACCTCATACATATGATATATTGCTACCTGAGGCACTGACACGAGCACATGGGATTACCCTTATGTATAGATATTTATCCTTGCCACCTTTTCTTGCTTCAAACTTATCATTTGAGGTTATATATGTATATTTGATCGTATTGACCTAGAATTGTGTCATACATACGATTTCTGCTCGGTGATGTTTTCTACTCATGAGTTGGCTACTCACCCCCGTTGTGGCACATTTTCTTTCAGGTTTTGCCGTACAGGTTTCATTACGGCTTTGCTGGCACACTGATTTTTTTCCGGGTGATTGCTTTGGTAGGTGGGTTCACTTGCATCGTGACCACCATTGTACTTTATTACTTTCAGTTGTATCTAGTAAACTCCATCAACCAGACATGTATATTTTATTGACTTAGCAGACCAGTGATGTTTATTATTTCGACCTTAGAGTCACGCTTGTATTATTATGGATTTCATGTTGTTTTGAGTTTCCTTTTCAGATTTGATCCTCGCCTCTTGGCGCTGTATATTATATTGTCTGCATGGTTGTGATCGTCGATTGACGAAGAGCTTGCTCCCGCTTGGGGATGCCTTTTTTAATTATATATGCTTTATCAGGTTTGTACCCGTTTGGGGTCAGTTCTTACAAAGGAAACTCAGCCGAAATTTTCAGAAAAGATTTGAGATTTTAAAAATGCATACTTCGGCTTATGTTGTTAAACTTCTTTCTTTAAAATGGGTTTTTCCTTCACTCTACTGCTTTACTTGATTTGGATTTTTGGGTTTTGGCTTAATTAGATTACTTACGCCTCGGATGTTTCGTAGTTTAAGTGCCGGTCATGTTCCGTACTTTTCGGGTCGTGACAGCAAGTGATATGCTATTCATGCAGATCCCTCTTCCCTTTAGTCTGTAAGATACCTTTAGAGAGGGTGACACCATCACCTGCAGGTAAACCACCATGCCAGGAGTCGTCCATTCTAAAACACTTTAGAATAGTGTCAAGTACCCAAATTGGGACACTTCCCAAATCTAGATCTAAAATCATAGATCTAGTAACCAGAAAGCCTGATATTTTATCCATATCTTATGTGGAGAAAAACCTTGTGACAACCACTGTATAATCGATCGTAGTATAGGAAGATCTATTCCTATCAAAAGTATGTCATCCATATACGAGGACATCACTCCCTACTACCTTCTTACCATATCCATCTCCTATTCTGATGAAGTCAAAACCTATGACCGTCACATTAAAAAAAATAGATCATCTATTTCTGCTATACCTGCTTTAGTCTATAAATAGACATAAGCTACTTGCCCACTATGTTCCGCTTCGTCCACTGACTACAACAACCCTCTAACAGAGTCATATACACGTTCACTTCTAAACCTAGTTTAGAACGACGCTACACTCATCCTCCTGCCAGGTCTTATAGTCTAGAACAACAGCAATGGCAAGTCTGGGTAAACAAGAACATCCCTGTCACCGTCTCTGAGAAGACCGAAGTACCTTTCGGGTTCCTGAAGTTACCCACCAAATCTGCGGAGTGGCTAATGGAATGTCAAATCCAATTGAATCCTCAGGTTCTATTAAATCTTCAGTGATCGTTTGTGGTTCTGGAATCACTTACAGTTCTAACATACTCCCACTTTTGTTTCCTGAAAAAATCCATTTTACTAAAACTGTGGCAAGTCAAGAACAATATCACTATCGATCATCTTGATGGTAGAAAGTTAAGCCTCGTCAAAGCCCAGGATAACCCATAAACTGCCATTATTGAAACGTGCCTCGAGTTTATCCTGATTCTGGTTTTAAGCATCAGCCGGACAACTCCCTATACCTTAACATTGTTAAGATATAAATTGATTCTGTATATATCCAATATAGAAACAAAAGCACTAATTTAATTGGAACCAGATTCAAAATCATGCAGCTGTCTCCAATGCATATCAACTAAATGGATAGAGGCCAGTCAGCATTACTCATCTAGGAGCGCATCCATATATGATTAACCTGAAAGAGAAGCAAGTTCTCAAAACTATTACTATCAACGGAATACCCAACACAAGTATCTACATCTTCGACTACCTCGAAGAATCCTGATACTTCTAGCAAATGGTTCTCTTCTTTATTCTTATTCTTATGACTTCTCAAAATCTGGATCTTGTCTTTCAACAAAATGCTTGTCTAGAACTGGAGAAATCATGAGTAAACAGAATATAGTACAAGTACCAACCCCATTGTCCTAATGAACACTGGACAACATAAAATACTTTGTATAAGTCCCATGTGTTCAATAACTCAAACCTTGTGTGTCGTAGGTTGAAAACTGTACTGTGGTTAAGAAGGATTACACCACTGTTGAATGCACCTTACATAACCATCAACTGATATAGATAAATGTCACATACATAATTTCAAAAAGTTATATCTCACTTTATAAAATAAACGTACAGATATTTCAATTTGAAACTGGTGCATAACTACGTATATTCAAAACCAAAAATTTGCCATCCGGCAAAACCCAGGTGATTTCCTCAAATATCACCAATTACACCGAATTCCGATATAATGAGGATCTAATCACCCAATTCCCAATATCTTACTCCCACTCACCATCTATAATAACATACAGATGTGAGAAACTGAACTGGTAAATACATACCCTGGAGTTAGATTCTAATTGGGAAAATAGTTTTCAATTAACATTGCACAGTGAAACTGAAAAATGTAAATGTTTCAAATGGGTTAACTGGTATTCCTAATAATGTCACTTCCACTATCCTTATTCATTACTGTAATCGTATAGTTCCATGCCCTCACTCCAATCCCTTTATATGTCTTTACTTATTACCTTCTGTACACCACCTTTAGGCTAATTGGTTTTCTTCCTTCCTAACCTTTCGGCACCAGCCTATGGCTTGGAAGAAGACTATCCAATAAGCGTAATAGGTGTACCCTCCTAGTCCTAGGAGCCCTCGCATCCTGAGAGAAGGTAAAGGGAAAAGACATCTGAAAAATCCTATTCTATTTCTCCTGAACCAGATATCATCCTCGAATCTGGAACGAATTCCTTCGAGTTCATATGTAACTATACGATGGCATGTCCAAGCATTATGGACGTTCGTAGTGATACTAAGTGTTCTGGAGAGATCCAAAGTGGATGTGGGAGTGGCAGGTGTATACACGGTTTTGCCGTGAATGATAGCAGTCGCAATTTTCTTTGCTCTCTTTCTAATCTCTTTATTTGTTTTTACTTATTACCTTTTGTACACCACACTTAGGCAAATTTGTTTTCTTCCTTCCCTACCTTTCGGCACCAGCCTATGGTTTGGAAGAAGACTATCCAATAAGCGTAATAGGTGTACTCTCCTAACATTAGGAGCTTTCGCAACCTGAGAGAAGGTAAAGAGAAGAGACAACAGAATATTCCTATTCAATTTCTCCAGAACTAGAATCCATCCTCGAATCTTGAACAAGTTCTTCCAAGTTTGTAAGTAAGTATACGATGGATTATCCAATAAATGCAGATCTTCGTAGTGATACGGGGTGTTCTGGAGAAACACAAAGGTGATATAGAGGGGACAATGATATATGCGACACCGTGGCATTCCAAAAGCCAAAGTGCTTTAAGAGGGTTCAGTTAACTTGGTTCATGAGTTTTAGTTTAGGATTGGGCCATGGTCACTGCCAGAGAAAGAGAGAAAAGAAACATTCAGCATGCATTCTAACCTAGATCAGAATGGTTAATCACTTTATCTAATCAGGATGGCTCCCGCTGTTTCCTCGAATTCTCCTCCAAACCCCAATGGAGAATCAGTTGGGATCATCTAAAATCACCCGAGGAGTAATCCTACTCATCAGTGGGAATCGGGATCCAACTATCATCGCATGATAACTAGATGGAAGCCACTCAAGTCACCAAACTCCACAATGTATGTGCATGACTGGCAAGTTTCCTACATGTTTGAAACTCCCGATATGATTTTTACCCCAAGAGGCTTATGACCTTGACTAGGTCAACAAATCATAAGTCGCAAGTCAATTTCAACTCGTCATTATCCTGGATTAATTAGAACCACCCGTACGAGCCCTTGACTAGGTTAACTTGACCGTACGACTATCCTAACCAATCGCATATCCATGCAGCAGAAAAGTACTACTGAGCTACCGATCACTATGCCTTGACTAGGTCAACATACGTAGCACGAATACTAAGCAATACTCGTCTGAAATGGCGGGGGGCTAAGGCTGGTTTTTTGCGAAAAACCTTTAACGTAATGAACTTTATATCGTTGAAGGAATCCAAGTGGTTTTACAAATATATAGTGGCGCAAACTTTTGCTAAAGAGGTCACTCCCTGTGAAGTGATCTCGGCTCTTTCCTCGTCGAATGAGGTGCGGGATATTCCTAACTGAATACCACGATGCAAAGAAAAAGAATCGACTATAGTAAAGTTATTACGTTGACGCAAACTTCTGCCCAAGGGGTCACTTTTGATGAAGGGATCTCGGCCCTTGCCTCGTCGAATGAGGTGCAGGATATTCCCAATCGAATACCACTGTGCAAAGCAAAAGTGTACGTCTGTAATGTCCATTTTAAAAAATCATGGTTCCAACAACATCATATAGGTTTGTTTTATCCTTGCATTGATAAGAATCAACACAGTCCCATCAATTAATAACACCAGAAAAGAACGAAAATATGACGTACGTATATGCTATCCGCATTCACCACTGGGGCCGTCATCACCCGTTAGGTTACTTAACTAACGACAGAGCGGGGGCTGGACTAGCGCGGGTGCAAAAGATATAAAACATCTACTAGTATATATATAAATATATATAACAATCGTCCCAGGCATGATATAAAGCAGCATCACAGAAGCAACACAGAATGGTGGATAATCTTGGAGCCCCGGGTTTCATTTGAGCCGCAAATGAGACCCGACGTTCCCTGTCGTGTGGATAGCCTATGCAATGAAAACCTAGACCCTTACGAGTGCGGCAAGTTACCCACCAATCCCAGAAGCGAGGCAACCCCAATCAACAACGTTAATGGGCCACCCATCACTTCATAGAATCCGGTAACTTGGGCACCCCTCCGACGGTTAACCTATACCCCTACGAGTGCAGCGAATAGCCCGCCAATTCTAGAGTAAGGTCCCCTCCATCTCAACGCCATGAGATGCGGATCCGTTGCCCTCTAGAACTCGGCTATTCGTGCACTCCCCCGCGGGGTAATCCTAATACAGAAAAGAAAATAATATGTACAAGGGTGACATCGACCTCAACCCGGTCGTGTCCCAAACAAATAATATACAAACTGGCAGTGACGGCAGTCCACATGTCGGACGCTCGCCCCGCAATATCAAATGTAAAAAATCTAAACTGTACTAACATTGCACCCAAGCTATCCACCACGACGATCCAAACACAACACAGCACAACACAGAACATCAACGTGAATGTCACGTTCGCAAACTCGTCTAAAAGAACATATAGCAATTAGACGAGTTGTACCACTCTAATGATATTCACGGTCGCAGATAGTAATGTATATACTGATAAACATTAACAGTTAAATTATCGACTTCGAAACACCCCGAATTGCCCTTGAACAATAGATAACATAATATTCAAAATGGGCAAAACATGCAATACCACTGAACCAATATCTTAGTTAGGTATATGCCCTAGAGGCCATTGTTGTACATATGATGTATATTATAGTGGATGCTTGGATATATATAGAGAGGACTTTCTTGCTCGATAGATAGTATGCTCTCTGGTTTCACATTGTCTAAACATTTTGACTTGTATTGGTTTACTATCTTGCTCTCACATGTTGATAAAGCCCTTAGGATATGTACTTGACTACTAGGACTATGATGCAGATCAAACTAGTGGGGCCAGGGTAGTCAAAGAGTATATCTTATAACTGTTCCTAGTCGAGGGTGTATCGAGACAGGGTATCAATACTCCAGAGTAGACTAGCGTATACGCATCTTGACCCATATGATGGGCGATGGATGATCCCATATCCATTGGCGTTTGACATCAAAGATGGTATACGGGTGATCAGTGGAGACTGGGTACACTGAACGGACTCGCCGAGAACTCCTAGATGGTATTATACCTATCGTCAAATAGCAGTTCAATGGTGATACTGGTACAGATTAGTCTATAGACCCGAGATCGTCATAGAGTCTTGTGTGATTCCCACTGTACTTTGATTTCCACCATACCACGTTCATCAGAACGCGCAAAATGGTGGCTTTTGGGTACAGTCCCAAATCACATGGAGGTAATGAGCGATAGGAGGGGTTTCGTCTCTCCCGGTATTGGGGGTTGATGTTGCGCTGTGTTCGATTGGCCATAATTGGAAGTCCCTGGCCAGGGCTGATATGGAAATATACCAGTAAGTGTTATCAGTAGTTTCTCAACCCGTAATGAGCCTCATATCGACATAACTTATCGGTTACAGGGGTCTGACGTTTACCATCCCTAGACTGGATATGCGACATATCAGACGAAGAGACCGGACTGTACGGTAGTGCTGCTGAATGGATTCACAGAAGTGTGTACAGGTTTGCTTGTTGATCTTCTGATCGCTCAATACCCGGGTGGCCATTACGTTTAGCTGACTGCTTGCAGCTTGTGAGTGTTTGATATGATCATCACCTACTGCCGGCGTATTGACGAGTCTTTAGAGTCCTACACAGAGGTTTCCTGGCTTAGGCGAAACGGTGTAGGAGCACATATGTGATATGTGCGGGACAGAGATTAATACGATATGAGTTACCGTATTCTATTCTCACGATATATGATATCGGCCGGTTATATGTGATATAGCCGGGTTATCGGATCAAGTGTTGATTCGATAAAATGATACATGTTATATTAGTCGGTTATGTATAATATAGCCAAGTGTTGATTTAATAATTTAATGTATAATTATATATGTGAAATATTAAATTACATTAACTAATATAATGGTCACTTAAGTATTTCATTTTCTCACTTTTTTTTATACATTTAACATATATGTGATATATGTTTAATGTATTCTTTTCTTTATTACATTACATATTATATATGTGATATATAATATTGTAACATGCTAGGTTATAAATGCAACTAGGGTTATATTAGGTTTATACCACGGCTAAAATTAGGGTTAGATTTATTATTTATTTTAGTTAATTCTAAATTGTGGATAATTGCTTAAGATATTTTCTTAAGATGACTTAGTCCACTCTTTAGATATTTGCTAAGATATTTGTTAACCTAATCCTAACCCAAGCCCATGGTTTATTCTCTACAAGAGTTAGCCATGATACTTTTAACGCTTGGTTACATTTCTAAACTCAACACAAATTCATTCATCACTTGCTTCTTCTTCCTCATTGCAAAAGCTTGCTAGATTTTTCCATGTGATGAAAAATAGTGAGAAATAAATTTCTAAAGTGAACAAAATTCCTATTTCATCATCCTCTTCTATACTAGCCATATAGATTAGTGTGTTAGCTTCACTAATCTCTAATTAGTGAAGTGATAGCTTGGGTTTGTGTTTTCTTAAGATAGATCATCTTGGATTGTGAAGTCTTCAAGCAAAGATGCTTCGTTCATCTAGTGGAGCCTCTCTAGAGTCCGGGAGCATGATAATTGGAGCAAAGGGACCTCAACTCGGAGCTTATGAAGCTAAGGAACAGACTACAATGGTTGTAATCCCTATCACGTAGAAGTAAAGATGTTTACTTGTTGTTTCTAACCTTAATTCTCTAGTAAAGATCCTTGCTTAGGTTGTTTGGCACTTGAAAATTTTAAAATACGGCATGTTTGATGCCTTGTAGAACCTTGTTCTAGTGCCTAAGAACATTAAAGAGGTATCGGAGCCTAGCTAGAGCATTAGGCGTTATCTAGATGAAGTTAGAATTTCAATCGATCCTCGAAAACCCGAAACGAACCCCCTCACTGGAAATTTTTCATGAAGTTGGATTTTTTCATGTTAAAAATATTCAAAAAAACATGCAGCGAATTCTATGGGCACACCTGAAGAACGAAACCCTAACTCGTCTAAGTGACCGCGGATCCACAGATAAGACATAGTTTTGGCGGCGGATCCGCGACGCCACTTAAGAGGCTTTGGTCGGGCCCTTCAGCTGTAGGTCCGTAGGTGCTGTGGTATGTTTCTGATTAACTTTAACAGTGCTCAAGTGTTGAGGTTTTTGGGAATTTTTGGAATTCGTTGATTCGATCGAATTGTTTAACGTCGTCTAGCTTTCTGAAATGTGATACAATAATTGGAATCTATAAATTTGTTTGTTGCGTGTAAATCTAACATTTCGGTCTCGGGTGTAATCAGAAATCTTGTTGTATTATCCGACTTATTTTGAAAAAGTGTTTTCATGGACGAGACCTAAATGCGAGCTTTACATTGTTAGGCATGAAATCTTGGATATGTGATATCCCGGGTTTGTGTTGTCTATGGGCAGTTACGATTCCAATTGTTGTAGTTTTTCATTTTTCTTTTATGCGACCGTAAGTGTAATATGTGGTGTATCGCCGGTTTCGTTGCTATACATCAACGACAATTGGGATACGCATATTTACTTATGTTGATGACATGTGATGTTATGTGTTGCTGTGATATGTTATATTGGATCGTCGTGTTTTGAATAGCCGGAGGTTTTATGTGAGATGAGGGTTTTTATTTTCATTCATGTAATATTCTTTTATTGGGGCACTTTCGGGTTGAGGATGAGGTCACCATTGTATATTATTTACTTTTCAACATTAGGATTGACCCAAGGAGGAGAGCACAAGCAACCGGGTTCTAGGGTCCGGTGGGAGGCCATCTCGAGGAGTCGAGACATGGTCTCCTAACCCTAGAATTAGGAGGGTTGCATGCCGCTCTCGTAAGGGTCTTGGGATGTGGGTTTGGTTATTCATCGCGACCGTGCAATCCATGTTTTATACAGGCTTAAAATAAAATATGGACCACCTAGTATAACCAATATTTCATATGTTATCTTCTGCTGCTGATATTCTGTGATGTTATCATTTTATATGCGTGAGACGAATGCTTTATTATTATATATAAGATATATAATAAACGTTGCTTATGTTTTGCACCCGCGCTAGTCCTGCCCCGATATGCCGTTAGTTAAGTAACCTAACGGTGCATAACGGGACACTGTGGCGAATGTGGATGGCATAAGCGTACGTTGTATTTTCGTTTCTTCTGTGATACTTAGAAAGAATAAATGATGGGAGGTTATTAATGAGATTAATGAAAGATAAAGAAACCTAAAAGATGTTGTAGAATCAAATTTATAAAAAAAATGGTAGCTCTAGTTATTGCTATGCATAGCGGTATTCCTTATAGAATATCCAGCACCTTATTCGATAAGGAAAGAGCCGAGATCCCTTCACCGGGAGTGACCTCTTTAGCAAAACTAGCAGATGCTACAACTCACTCGGTTTTGTTTTTGATTGCTTTTATTGTTATTGCTTTGCATAGTGGTATTTGTGAAATATCCTGCACCTTATTCGATAAGGAAAGAGGCAAGATCCCTTCACTGGGATTGACCGTTTTAGCGAAACTAGTAAAAGCCTCAAAAACACTCCTTTTCAAAATCAATTGTTTCTACAACGATATTATGTTCATTACGCAAAAGGTTTTCTGAAAAACACGCGTAGCCCTCCGTCATTTCAGATAAGTACTGCTTAGTATTCGTGCTACATTTGTTGGCCTGCGTCAATGCATAGTGTTCGGTAACTAACTAGTGCTTATCTGCAACATAAGATGAGATTGAATTAAGGTAGTTGTGCGTTTTTGTTGTCCTGTGTCAAGGGTCGTGCGGTTGGGTTTAATTCAATCAGAAAATGACGGGTTGAACTTGACTAGCGGACTATGCTTTGTTAGCCTACGTCAAGGTCATAGCACGCTAGTGGCAAAAGCATTATCGGGAATTTCAAGTGTTGAAATTTGCAATGATATTGCATACCTTCTATGAGATGGTTGGATCCTGATACCCACTGCGAGTAAGGGTTACTCCTGAGAGAGTTTTACACATCATAATTAGCCAATCAAGTAGTTGTCTAAAAAGGTGTTAACGGGGTTATGCCTCTGGGAAAATGAGGTTTATTTTAATTAGGTCCGTACGTGAGCACGGGGAACCTCCCTCAAAGTACCAACACGGGCCTGGCCGCAAGATTGGCGAACTTGTAAGGTGTAATTAATCCTGGCTAGTCTTACCTTTTAGGGTTTGAAGGAAGAGTTGATGAAAACAGTGGGAGATACCTGATTAGATAAGATAATAACCAATCTTATCTTGCAAGAGCGCACGCTAAAGTGTTTTCTTATCTCTCTCTCCAGATGGCGACCATGTCAGGCCTTAATCAAGATAATAATGTGGATGTATTGACTGAACCCGCTTATTATACTGAGCAGGAGAACGTTGGTTCCGTTTTTTCTTATAACTGTTATGAGACAGAATAGGAAATAGGGAAATATCCTGATTCCCACGCCGCCCAAATGAATAATAAGCATGTAGATGCATCTTCTTCGGGTGTGTTAGTTATCGAGAACTGTTTCTCAGTACACTCTACGTCCTGGGTATTAGATACCGGATCGGGATCCCATATATGTAATATATTACATAGGCTACGGAAAGGTAGAGAACTGGGAGAGGGTGATCATTCCATAAGAGTAGGAATGGAGCAAATGTTGCAGTCAAAGATGTTGGCGAATATCACCTTGTATTGCTAAATGGTAATACATTGATTCTGAACGAATGCTATTACATTCCGACCCTGATATGCAATATTATATCGGTTTCTTTATTGAGTAAAGAAGGATTTAATTTTGTAGTACAAGATAATGTTATGAACATCTTCCTGGATCAAAAGTTGATTGGATCAGGCTCATTAAATAATGGCATATACATTCTGAATCAAACAACGGTTCTTAATGTATAGAAAACACACAAGAGGAAGAGTTCAGAAATGAACGAATCCTTCTTGTGGCATTGTAGACTAGGTCATATCAATGCGACATGACTAGCTAAGTTACATAAGGATGGATATTTTAATCCGTTCGAATTTTCATCTTATGACACTTTCCAGTCATGTCTCAAAGGCAAAATGACCAAAACTCCGTTTAGTAGACACGGAGAAAGAGTTATGGAACTCTTGGGACTGATACATAGTAATGTATGTGGTCCTATGTCTACACATGCAGCAATGGTTCTTCGTACTTCATTACATTCACTGACGATCTCTCAAGATACGGACATGTGTTCCTGTTGAAACACAAGTCTGAAGCTTTTGAGAAATTCAAAGAATATAAGAACAAAGTAGAGAACCAAATGGGTAAAAGTATTAAGATCCTTCGATCTGATCGAGGAGGAGAATACTTGAGCAATGAGTTCCGTGACTATCTAAAAGAAAATGGGATTCTCTCTCAGCTTACTCCTCCCTATACACCACAACACAACGGTGTATCGAAATAGAGGAATCGCACCTTATTAGATAGGGTGCGCTCTATGATGAGCACTGCTGAGTTACCTATTTCCTTTTGGGGATATGCACTGGAGACAACTGCAGACCTATTGAATATGGTTCCCACCAAATCTATGCCTACTACTCCATATGAGATATAGAAAGAAAAGAGACCGTATCTTAATTATGTTAAAATATAGGGTTTTCCGGCATATGTGAAAACACATCATCCGGACAAGCTCGAGGCAAGGTCTTTTCTGTGTAAGTTTATTTGATATCCCAAACATTCGCGAGGGTATATCTTCTACTATACCGAGGAACAAAAAGTGTTTGTTTCTCGACATGCCACCTTTTTAGAAAAGGAATTTCTTGAAACAGAAATTAGTGGCAAGGAGGTAGAACTGGAAGAGGTTCCAGCTATACAAACTACGACAGAAGATTTAGTTGAACCAGAAGATTCAGTAGTTCCCGACGAACCTCAGCCGCTCCACCGATCTAGTAGGGTTCCTCATCCACCTGAGAGATACTACGGTTTTCTCATTGATGGTGGGAGCGAGGATTGCATCATGGAAGATGATGACGCGACTAGCTTTGAGCAGGCCATCACGAGTGGTGACTCTGTGAAATGGCTGGATGCAATGCGATCTGAGATGGAATCCATGTACACCAACAAAGTATGGACTTTGGAAGTTGCTACTGAAGGGGTAAAACCCATTAGGAGCAAATAGATCTTTAAGAAGAAACTTGGTGTAGATGGAAAAGTTGAGACTTTCAAAGCTATACTTGTTGCAAAGGGTTTTCGTCAACGACCAGGTATGGATTATGACGAAACCTTTTCTCGAGAGGCTATGCTTAAGTCCATCCGGATCTTACTTGCCATTGCTGCATACCATGACTACGAAATCTGGCAAATGGATGTTAAGACTGCCTTTTTAAATGGTGATTTAGAGGAGTGCATATACATGCCTCAGCCAGAGGGCTTCATAGACAGTTGGAGCAGCGGAAAGGTGTGCAAGCTGCTTAAATCCATTTACGAGTTAAAGCAGGTATCGCGGAGTTGGAACATCTGTTTTGATGTAGTAGTCAAAGAGTTTGAGTTCATCAAGAACATAGATGAATCTTGTATTTACAAGAAGGTTGCAGAGTGTAAGGTTGTCTTCCTCGTATTGTACGTGGATGACATACTCTTGATAGGAAATGATATTCCTATGCTGCACTCGGTCAAGCTCTTCTTATCACATAGATTCTCAATGAAAGATCTAGGTGATGCCTCTGCATCTTGGGGATTAAGATCTATAGAGATAGATCTAAGCGGATACTAGAATTGTCCCAATCTAGGTACATTGACACTATACTAAAGAGGTTTAGTATGGAAGAATCCAAGTATAGGAACTTACCCATGATCTCTGGGCTCACTCTCTCCAAAGAGATGTCTCCTAAGACTGATTTGGAAAAAGCTCGTATGCAAGAGATACCCTATGCTTCGGCAGTAGGCTCTATCGTGTACGCGATACTATGTACCAGACCCGATGTAGCAGACTCACTACGTGTAGTGAGTAGGTATCTGGCAGATACCGAAGAGAATCACTGGACAGCTGTGAAGAATATTCTCAAGTACTTGAGATGGACTAAGGAGATTTTCTTGGTGTATGGTAATGGAGAACTCCAGGTGGAGTCCTTTACCGATTCGAGCTTCCAAATTGATAAGAATGACTCTAAGTTGCACTCGGGATTTGTCTTTACCCTCAATAGAGGGATGGTGTGTTGGAAGAGTTCCGAACAGGAAACCGTGGCAGACTCGACGATGGAGGCTGAATACATCGCTGCCAACGATGCTGCCAAAGAGGCTGCCTGGATGATGAAGTTCATAACTGAACTTGGAGTAGTTCCGTCCATTGAGCATCCAATACCTTTGTATTGTGATAACAATAGAGCTGTGGCTTTAGCCAAGGAACCCAGATCCCATCAAAGGTCCAGGCATATTCTGAGGCGGTATTATCTGATCCGGGAGATAGTTGATCGCTGCGAGATCGAGTTCAGGAGAGTTGACACGAAGGACAACACTGCGGATCCACTCATGAAGGACATACCCTAGATACATTTTGAGAGACTCTTCGGGATGTTGGGTATGAGATACTACAACAGCCGGCCTTAGTGCAAGTGGGAGATTGTTAGTTATGTATATATCCTAGAGGCCATTGTTGTATATATGATGTATATTATAGTGGATTCTTGGATATATATATAGAGGAATTTCTTGCTTGATATGATAGTATGCTACCTGGTTTCACTTTGTCTAAACATGTTGACTTGTAATGGTTTACTGTCTTGCTCTCACATGTTGATAAAACCCTTAGGATATGTACTTGACTACTAGGACTATGATGCAGATCATACTAGTGGGGCCAGGGTAGTCCAAGAGTACGTCCTATAACTGTTCCTAGTTGAGGGTGTATCGAGATAGGGCATCGATACTGCAGAGTAGACTAGCGTATACGCATCTTGACCCATATGATGGGCGATGAATGATCCTATATCCATTGGTGTTTGACATCAAAGATGGTATACGGGTGCTCAGTGGAGACTGGGTACACTAAACGGACTCACCGAGAACTCCTAGATGGTATTATAGTTATCGTCAGATAGCAGTTCTATGGTGACACTGGTACTGGTTAGTCTGTAGAACCGAGATCGTCATAGAGTCTTGTGTGATTCCCACTGTGCTTTGATTTCCACCTTACCACGAACGAGGGTGCTTTATCACTTAGTGCCTTAGACCAACTGGTTTGGGAGTCACCGCTAAAAGCCTTAGGTATTATAAGAGGAGGAATTACGCCTAAATGCACAAACACATTTTGTAATCGGTCGTTTAGTACCTCAAGAAGTATTAACGGTCGCATGAAGGTTGTGTGAGCAATTTCATCTAAAATTCACCAACTAAAAGTACTTTGGACGATGGACAAGAGTATGATAGCTAGAATTGAATTTCCAAGTGTAGGGGTGATGCATACACACACGTAAGGGTATATGATTGGGGTTTGGATGAGAGATAGGGATGAAAGATAGGGCTTATACCTTAGTATATAGATGATAAAAATTCCTAAGTTGAGATGGAACCTTAGACGGAAAATTCAAAAGATGCTGAAAGCTTAATAAATTTGCAGAACATATACGATCTTAAGTTAAATGATAAGTAAGTGTGAAAAATATGGGTTGATGATTTCTAAGTTGAAGATAATAGAATTTCTTGCTAGAATACCGAATTGAAGAATGAAAGTCAACATGCCAAATTGATTGGATTTTGTGGGTAGTATCCGCTGAAAACCCTCAGGAGACAACACTCCTCCTACTAGGGATACCTAGAGGTTTAACGGCATGTTGCACGAGCTCAGTGCAATCGCGATTCCCTGCGAAAGTGAGGTTAGGTTTTTTCGAGAATAAAATTGGCTTTGCTCGGGACGAGCAAAAGATAAGTTTGGGGGTATTTGTTCATATCAGAATATTGCATTATTATATCGCCCATTCATAATCATATTACAAATAAATAGGTGCTTTTGATTCATGTCTGCTAAATAGTTGCAGGTTACAGGTTCTCAAAACAATACAGTGAAATTCATGAAAAGACACTACAAATGTGAGACTATGAACAACAATATTTGAATCCGTATGATACCGCCTACTAGTTTAAGGAACAAACAAAGATCAGTAGACAGTTCAATGCACAAAGTACAAGGGCAGCACAGGATTAAAGTCTTCAACGCGAAGCTCACGGCAAAAAGTCCACATCATTCGGCACTGTGGAAATCTGGAAGAAAGTAGAAAAGATACTGAGGAACCAAGTGAAGAAAACAGAAGGAAAAAATAACATGAAGCATCACTGAAGAATTGAGCCCAAGAGCCCACCAAACGGCCGCGGAACCGCAGCCAAACATGGCTTTCTGCCGCGGAACCACGGCCGTGCAACGCACGTGTCGGTGCAGGTGTCGGTGGGTGTCGGTGCTTTGACCAGGCTTTCTTAGGGTAGTCTTGTAAATTCAAATGTGGATCAGATGTAAAACCTAGGGTTTCTCCTATCTATAAATAGGAAAGCCAAAAGCCTAATTTGGCATGCCTCTTTTTATTTTCTTAGATTAAAATTTTATTTCCTTGTAATCATTGAAGAAGTCATTAATAAAGTAAGGTTTTTTTTTTATCTTGCATTTTTTTATCAGAATTTAATTCCTGCATTTTTTAATCTGTCTTTCTTTATCTGAAATTTAGTTTTCTAATATAAAAATTATAAAACTAAATTTTATCGTTAGCTTCCTAATGAGTGAGTAATTCCTCACTTGTTAGGGTTAGGATTGGGAAGGTTTGAGAGAAGGAAATCTCTCTCACTCCTTTCTTTGCCCCTATAATTTTAATTAATACGGACTCTATTTAAATTAACCACACACCGCTCACTACGGTACCCTATCCTACAAGATAGTGGTGATAACCTAGTTAGACCGGTTGTGGTTGATTTAAATAGAGGTTAGGGTTAAGAGTTAAGAAAAGACGGACAAGGACCAAAAGGAAGAAACTAAGTTTCTTCCTAGTCGTGCTAATCCCCTTTTTTGACTATTACCCTAACACCTATATTCTTAACTAGGGCAAGGAAAGCAGTGAATAGAATCCTTATTCCAAACTAACCTAATCCTAACCCTAGCTAGACTTTAAATCGATTTAATCTCATTTTTAGATTTTAAAACAAAACCTACAAAAAAAAGGATTTAACTCGTTAGAACTTAAAGAAAATAACACCATTTTCCTGTGGACCGACCCGTACTCAACCGGCTAGCTACGTAGCGACACCGTCTTGATTGCGGTATTTTCTTAAATTTTAAAAAGCGCACAAAAACAAAAAACAATCAGGGATCCTCACGACTCGTAAGAAAACACCTTCGTGGGATCCTTACGACTCACAAAGGAAAAACACCCTTGGGAGTCCCCACGACTTCCAAGGAGAAAGTACACCTACGAGATCCTTACGACACCTAGGGAGAAAATGCATTTATAGGACCCTTATGGCCCATAAAATTGAAAAGCCTTAGGTGATGAGGATCTAAACCTGTCTCCTAAGCCATCGCTTCCCAATAGGTAATGGCGAATGATGAGTCGCTCCTGGTACCATATTCCCGTGCAGCGATGCAGACACCGGCCAGAATCCAAATCCCCAAGTGGCAAATGATGAGTCGGTCCTGGTACCATATTCCAGTGCAGCGATGCAGACGCCAACCAAATTCCAAATCATATACCACAACGGCGAATGATGAGTCGCTCCTGGTACCATATTCCAATGCAGCGATGTAGACGCCAACAAAGTCCCGAAATTTTTCCGGCTCTATGGTCTGGATCATACATCCTGAAAAACCGTATACAATCCACGGGTGTAAAAAGATCCCAATCTCTCCAAAGTCCTACCGGCGAGACCACATTCAAATTCCCACCAGCGATGAAGATTCCAAAAATAAAGGGTATGTCCACGCTCGGAGCATGTCCTCAAGAGTCTGAATAGTCCGCTCTGACTGGCCGTCGGTCTGTGGATGAAAAGCTGTGCTGAAACTCAAACGGGTTCCCAAAGCCTCTTGAAGCTTCTGCCATAGTCGGCTGGTAAACTGGGTGCCTCGGTCGGACACATTACATGCCGGGACTCCATGCAACCGTACGATCTCGTCGATGTAAATCTGGGCTTACTGAGCAAATCTGAAAGTGGTCATCACTGGCAGGAAGTGAGCCGCTTTCGTCAATCGATCCACGATCACCAAAATGGATTCATACCCTCGACTGGTCCTGGGTAGACCCACGATGAAGTCCATAGAAATCTGTTTCCATTTCCACTCCGGAATGGGCAAAGGCTGCAACTCTCTCGCTGTCCTCTGGTGCTCGGCCTTGACTTGCTGACAAGTCAGGCATCTTGAAACGAAGTCTGTGACGTCCCTCTTCTTCCCGTCCCACCAGTAAACATCTTTCATATCATGGTACATCTTGGTGGAACCCGGATGAACATTGTACACCGATCGATGTGCCTCCTCAAAAATCTCATGCCTCAGTCCCTCAGCATCTGGTACGCACAGTCTAGTCCCAAATCGTAGTATCCCCTGATCATCGATCACGAACTCGGAAAATCTGTCTTGTCCAATCTGTGCCATGATCTCTGAACAACGGTCATCACTGTACTGTGTCTCATGTATATGGTCAAGCAACTGTGGACGTGCACGAACATGCACAAGCTGTCCCCTGATCGGAGTGAACTAGAACTGCACTCGACTGTTGCATAAAATCTGCCAATCTGCCGACGACTGCCTCTGCACTGCGCTCAAACAAGATAGATTACCCCCGGGCCTCCGACTCAAAGCATCCGCCACTACATTCGCGTTTCCCGGGTGATAAAGGATCTCACAATCGTAGTCCTTCACTAACTCCATCCAACGGCGCTGTCTAAGATTCAGGTCTCACTGCTGAAATATATACTTCAAGCTCTTGTGATCCATGAATATCTTGCACGACTCGCCGTATAGGTAATGTCGCCAGATCTTGAGTGCAAAGACCACTGTAGCCATCTCCAAATCGTGAGTGGGGTAGTTATGTTCGTGTTTCTTTAGCTGCTGAGAAGCATACGCGATAACCCGGTCATGCTGCAACAATACGCACCCTAGCCCTACTCGAGATGCGTCACAATAGACCACAAATCTGCCCGATCCCGAAGGCAATGATAACACCGACGCCGTAGTTAAATGAGTCTGCAACTGCTGAAAGCTATGCTCGCACGCCTCCGTCCAATCAAAAGGAACACCTTTCTGGGTCAACCCGGTCAACGGTGCAGAAATACGGGAGAAGTCCTGTACAAATCGTCGGTAGTAGCCGGCCAGTCCTAGAAAGCTGCGGATCTCTATAACTGATGCTGGTCTGGGCCAATGCTGAACGGCCTTGATCTTCTTCGGGTCCATACATATACCATCTCGCGCAATCACGTGACCCAAGAAATCTACGCTGTCAAGCTAAAACGTGCACTTGGAGAATTTCACGAACAGCTGGTGCTCCCTCAAAGTCTGCAATGTGATTCGCAGGTGCTGCTCGTGCTCCGCCCGGCTCCGGGAATAAACCAAAGTGTCGTCAATAAACACAATGATGAACTGATCAAGATACGGCCTGAAAACGTGGTTCATCAAGTCCATAAACGCGGCTGGGGCATTGGTGAGTCCGAACGACATCACCAAAAACTCATAGTGCCCGTAACGTGTGCAAAAAGCCGTTCTCGGAATATCCTCCTGCCGAACCCGCAACTGATGGTAGCCTTATCGCAAGTCAATCCTCAAAAAGTATCCCGCACCCTGAAGCTGGTTGAACAAATCATCGATACGTGGTAAGGGATATCTGTTCCGTACGGTAACTCTGTTCAGTTGGCGGTAGTCAATACATAAGCGCAAACTGCCATCCTTCTTCTTGACGAACAGGACTGGAGCACCCCAAGGAGACACACTAGGTCGAATAAGCCCTTTATCCAGCAAATCTTGCAACCGACCTTTCAACTCTCTAAGCTCCGCCGGGGCCATCCGATAAAGCGGTATGGAAATATGCCCCGTGCCAGGAATCAAGTCAATGCAGAAAATAATATTGCGCTCAGGCGGTAGCCCAAGCAACTCGTCAGGGAAAATATCAGAGAACTCACTAACAATCGGGACCTGGTCCAAAGGAACCTCTGTAGCTCTAGTATCGCAAACATAGGCTAGAAATCCCTGAAATCGTTTCCTCAAAAGCTGTCTGACGCGAAAAGACGAAATCAAACTGTAAGGGGTGGCACCACGGTCCCCTTGCACAACAAAAACCGACTCGCTGGGAAAACAAAACCTAAGTGTCTTCTCGCGGCAGTCCACAGACGCATAGCACGTGGCTAAGCAGTCCATGCCCAGGAGAACGTCGAAGTACAACATCTCAAGAAGGATCAAGTCGACGGCCAACTCTCTCTCTCAACAATATAGACAACACATGACCAGAACACGTGTCTAGCAATAAACAACAAGCGGCTGATCAAGCAAACAAGACTCTCTGCCCAAACTCAGCACGAAGTGTGTAGAAACATACGAATTTGTAGAACCCGGATTGAACAACACGTGTGCATCAAAAGATCATACTGATATGGTACCTGTAACCACTATATTGGACGCCTGTACGTCCTGATGCGTCAAAGCAAACACCCGTGCCTGCCCTCTACCTGCGGCTGGCTGTCCCCTGCCGGCAACTGGCTGTCCTCTGCCTCGATCACTGCGTCCTCTCTGAACGAACCCAACGCGACCCCGACCTCTCGGTGCATAAGTCTGACACGGAGTAATAACAGGTGCTAGAGGCAACGCTCTCTGAGGCGGAGAAGGTGGTAGGTAATATGTGGTACGGCCGTCTCGCCCTCACGTGGCTACGGACAATCTCGAATATGATGATAAGTACTCCCACACCAGAAACATCTAGATGGTGCCGGCTGACCCTTCTGGAGATAAAAGCTGAATAGATGACCTCATCCCGAGCCTCCGCTACCCCCCGTACCTGAACGGAACCTGTCGCGGCGCCTAAACGGATGTCTCTGTGCTGACGTATCTGTACGAACCCACTTCGGCCCTGGAACTATCGAAGTCTCAGCAAGGCGCTCCTCGACTAAAATGGCTGCATCTACAACTGCTGCATAGGTCTCGCAATGCTGTGCGCTGATCGCAAGAAACAACAGGTTAAGCAGGCCTCGAACAAACCACTTGACCGAAATGGCACGTAACTGGCCCTTGAATCACATGAATTCTATAGGACCCCATCTAATTCAAGTAAGCCAAAACCCAGAAATCAAAAACCATTTTAGGTAAGAAGAAGCTTATTTTAAAACGAGTGGTTTTAATAGCATAAGCCGAATTATACATTTTTAAAACATCAAGTCTTTTCTGAAAATTTCGGCAGAGTTTCCTTTGTAAATACTGGCGCCGAACGGGGTACAACATAATAAAAGCATATATAATGATAAAAGGCATCCCCAAGTAAAAGCAAGCTCATCGTCAATCAACGGCCACAACCACGCAAGCAATGTAATATACAACGCCGAAGGGCGAGGATCAAAACTCAAAAGGAAACTCGAATCAACATGAAACCTATAATAATACAACGCGCGACTGTAAGGTCGAAATAAAATACAACTGGTCTCTAAGTCTGAAATAAATATACATGTCTGGTTGATGGAGTTTACTAGATACAACTGAATGTAAATAAAATAAAAAGATGGTCACGATGCAAGTGAACCCACCTACCAAAGTAAATCACCCAGAATGGAAGCAGTGTGCCAGCAAAGCCGTAATGAAACCTGTACGGCAAAACCTGCATGAAACTGTGGTACAACGGTGGTGAGTTGCCAACTCATGAGTAGAAAACATCACAGAGCAGAAATCGTATGTATGACTCAATCCCAGGTCAATACGATCAAAAATATATATATAACCTCAAATGATAAAGTCTGAAACATGAAAAGGTGGCAAGGGTAAACATCCTTACATAAGTGTAATCCCATGTGCTCGTGTCAGTGCCTCAGGTAGCAATGTATCATGTGTATGAGGTATGAATGTAAAGTAATGAAAACAGAATACATGTAAACGAAGAAACCATTTCTTGTTTTAGTGAGATTTCTGTTTATATAAGTCGAAGTATCATCAATGGAATCAACATAATCAGTGTCTAGTATCGACACAAAACATAAATCCCAATATCTCAATATCACAGTGTCTCAATACATCGGGTTCCGTCTGTCCGGATCGGCCCATATTATCAAATCACACGACCACGGACGGTATCCTCCGGATATCCGCCACGCCAAAAACTCACCGGTAAGCAGTCTGCCCCTGTCGGGCTCATCGACTACACTCGAGCTTCTTGCCCCGGGGTACCATACTGGGTCCACTATATACCCGCAGACGGTTCATCCGACTCCTCGAATTGGGTCTCGAAATCCAACGGCTATCATGAAAACTCATGGTGGACGACTCATACATCACGAGAAAACCGCAACTTGATTTTTAGAAAGAGAGAGAGAGAAGTTTATATATATTCTTGCAGTTTTCTCCCAAATCCCGAAATCTCATGAAAATCCGAAATCCAAAAAATCAAGAGTAAGTAAACAGCGAATATCGGCATAAAACCCCAAAATACTGCATAACCAATGAATATATGAATGCATCCGATATCATGCAATGAGTACAATAGTTAAATAGCATATGAAATCGATAACATATTGCAACTATCAGCTAGCAGGCTATGTCAATGAAATAATATTCACTAAAGTGTACGTGACATGGAAATTATCGATGATGATGTGTGTGAGCCAGCAAGCAAGTGTACGTGGAGCATACGCATCATCGGTAATGGTGCTGGTGTCCTGACAGCATAATCTCAATAATTGCATATGATAACACAATATAAGCATGCAAATGCGATGCGAACAGCAATAATATGCGGGAGCTGAATAATAAACACAACAATAAGGAATATGCAATAATATAAATGAGTCTACAGGTAACTATAGGTCTAAACTAACAGACTAATCAAATGGTAAAGAAAAACCACCTAAATCTGAGTCGATACATATAAATATATAATAGTCGGTGATCCCGCCTCAATAGTTTCCCATATGATACCTTATATAATATGACATCCTCGAGTCAAGAGTGCGGATCAGTCATCAATATAGCTCGTACGGTAAATCCATCATACGACATCCCTAATCTGGGTTTGGGTCATTATCGCATTATCTCATTATTCATCTGGTATCCTTTTTATCATATATCATGATCTGGGGGTACTGATCTATGTCTAGTACATACTGATACAATCTACATATATGCATGTGTGTGTATGAAAACACCACGCCTAAAGGCCCCGCTAAAAATATCATGTCGTATCTCAAATACGAACAATATCACATCACCGATCTCATAGCCTCAAGCCCAAACTCATCGACTCATCTCCAAATATCATGTACTATCCTCATAATCCATATATATGTATACGTATATATATATACATAGTCCCATACCCATGTGTGTGTGTATATATATACATATCCCCATATACGCACAGGTAATAAAATGTAAGCATCTGTGTGTATGCGTGTGGGTGTAATCTATCCTAGGGTTTCGCAACTAACACTAAACCATAACATTAACTTCTAAAAACACTAAACTATATCATGAACCCTATAACCTATCTTGAAAATCCATGTTTCACATAACAAATCTCATATATATAATATTATATATAAAGCATACTATACTTCGAACTGCGAGGTGCTATACGCCATCTACCCGACTTCCCCCGTAGATATATATCTACTCACCTGATCCTCGCTTGCTGAAGTTGATGTCACCATGCCCATCCTTGTTGCTCCAAGCCCACTTTACGATACCTACATGTGTATCAGATGACTTTGTAAATAGAAATCGCCTATGAAAACCAAATCGGCACGCGTAACGTTCATAGGTCAAAACCTATAGCCTCGCATGAAAAACACGATCAGTAACCCTAGTCGTTGACATTCAAACACCACACGACGGAAACACAATATAAATACCAAAATCCATGTTAAAACGAAGTCGTAAAACAATGCAGCAACTTAGGAAAATGGTCACAGATTTTAACCTAGGTGAAATTTATCAAAGTTGCACATATAAAGGGTCTAGTTTACAGGGGATAAAGACCTGGAACCAACACGAAAGGATTCTTCCCTAGCCTGGCCGCAAATTGCGGCCAGGAAGAATAAAACTGTGGCCAAGTAGGGGAAGTAGGGGCTAGGGTTTTGGGTATAGGTTCTAGGTTGCTTGCCTGTGTCTCTGTATTTGCTAAATATTTTTCAGGTGTTCCGGGTGATAGCAGATACCAAAATACATCACAATTTCCATTAAATCTGCCAATGTTGGGGTTTCAAAGTTTGGATTTGGGGTTCTATTCTCTAGTTTCAGTCCATTTTACAATCCCTACAGGGGTTTTTGGTCACTATTAAGCCTCAATTTCACCTTTGGATTCAATTCAAACCCTAACCCTAAACTTAGAATTTCCAAACCTCAGTAAATATCGCCAAATGACTTCTAAATATGCATGGAAGCTAAAGTAAACCAATTACTACACTAATGGATCAGAAATTACCTCATTTGGAAACTCTAGAAAATTCTTGAGTTGCCCCAAGTGTCCCAAATCCTTACTTTCTTGGTCCTAAGTGTAGTGTGCACATTTTTAATGAAGTGGGAATGGAGTTTTGAGTTGATTTTGGAGGTGATTTGTGTCTTGAAGAGGGGGAGGGAGTGAGGGCAGCAGCCAAGCTTGAGGGTGAGAGAGGAAATGAAGAAGATGAAGAATGATAAACAATGCCACGGTCAAAGAAGACCCCTCACACACATTCTCTCTCACCCATACCTTATTTTTTATGTGTTCCTTTTCTTTTTCTTTTGTTTTGTTTTGTTTTGTTTTCTTTTATTTTCTCTTTTAAAAAATTCAACAACCATGCATGATAAAATGAAGAAAAGACCATGATAAAAGTTTAACAAATGTTAAAATGACTTGGTTCATGTTATGTGCACAAAACCGGATTAATGCGCGATTAGTGATATTTAATCGCGATTAGCACTAAATAGTGTCAAATAAATCGTAAATTTACATAATTTTGCTTAATTCCGATAAAACACCCTCTTTTCAATAATTTTCCAAATTATCGGTATTTAATTATACCGCAGTATTAAAATATTCAATATATTTATTATTTAATTATAAAAATTCCCAAAAATAATATTTTGTTTTTTTGAAATGTTACAGTCTTCCCCCCTTAAAGAAATTCGGTCCCCGAATTTAAATTTAAACTCCCCCAATTTCTAAACCATTTCAGTAAAATGATCAAATCGTCGGGGCTCCGAAATCATGAATACATAAAAGGCATCGTAGCATAATGCATCCGCATGAAAAATGAGCAGATAACTTAAAATCAAAACTCCGTCAAGCATCCCACAATCATCGGAGTTATGGCGAAGACACCAATGTCAAAGCCCAAAACAAAACCAACATGATATAAATCAACAATGCAAGTAAACATCATAGCTATACATGTAAATATCTGAAGGAAATGCATGCCAAACCCTTTTAAGTCGCCGTGCAATGCGCGTATCACTGAACAGTGGTGGACGTCTATTGCAGAAAAATAATTATATATATATACCCTTTGTTTAACATACACGTCCTGCCGTTTTGAAAAATAATTTAGAAGGGTTTCCTTATTTTAAACGTTTCGTGCCATCTCAGACACGTAGGAAAATATTGAGACTATAGCAACCTTTTTGGAAATCCCTTCAATAACTATCAATGCATGCAAAATATATTCAGGTATTGTCCTCTGACTAGTGCTGCTCAGTACGAAAATAAATAGTAAATATCATAAAAACGCTCTGCTCCATAAGAATCAATCCCAAAATGTGCATAAAAATGCCGCGTGCGTCTGGTCCGCACGGAAATAAAAATCCATGAATCTGTTGTACATGCGCATAGAACAAAATCTAAGTGCAACGGGTGTGCACGAAACATCTGTCATGGGCAACGGGTGTGCCTGACAGAAATATCAGGTGCATCTGATATGCACAAAGAATCCCGATTTAGTGCATCTGGTATGCACCAAAATGGCATCTCATAACATGCGCCCAACAGGCGCGAAAATTCAAATCAGGTTCATCCATCATGCACGAATAAAACCTAAATCATGTGCATCCAACATGCACGAAATCACGAAATCCAATATCAAGCGCCGAACTTGCGCAAAATCCAATCCAAGCACGCCAAATATGCCCAAGAATCCAATCAGGTGCACAAGGTGAACAAAACAATATCGAGTATCACAATCGAAATCGACGGTATACAACACATTTCAATCCGAATCCAAATCAGGTATACCGTGGTATATAATCTCACAACCATGTGTATCAGCGTGCACAAAAGCAAATCAAAATACTAAAAGTGCATGAAAACTATGCCGAAAGCATAAGTCAAATCATATGCATGACCTAGGCATGAAATCACAATCAATATCTCAAATGACATCAAACGAATTCAGGTGCAACTATGGTGCACAAAATACGTATCAATGCACTACAAGCATATGTGAACTATACCGAGTGTAAAAACCAAATCGTGTGTGTACCATATGCACAAAATCAACCCAACTGTATGAAATTCATGAAATCATAAACATGTGCAGCCAAGGCACAAAATGATATCAAGTGCGATACTGTGCATAAATCATAAATCAACACAACGGTGTATAAAGCATATCTCAAGTGTAATAACTATGCATAAAATATAAATATCCGGTAGGTGCAACCATGGTGCACGAAAACAATTATCATGAAACTCAGTCATCAAAACTCAATCATGCTAATAGATCGCCCAAAATACCGAAATCGAGTATGGCGGAATAGTCCCGCTCAAGCACATTCTCTAAGAATCTCTGGCCAACTGGCGTGGTCACTCATAACATGTCTCATCGACGGTGCTGAACTCTGGTCTGCTGGGTGTGCGTAAAATGACCGATCCTGGTTCCAAGTCTCTTCGTATAGTATTCCAGAAAGGTTCTGTCGAAGTCTCTCCCAAATCTCATTTCTGTCGAACTGTCCGGAAGTCAACATCCTTTACTAAGTCTCTTTCTTGTTCCGGAACGGCTGCATATTCATCACGAGTCCTTCTAGAAGATATACCCATAATCAACGCCTCTGCATGCGTATCACATCTCTGATGTCAACGGAGTGGAACGTCATCTCATCAAGATTTCGTACGAACCTCTTACTCCACCTTCCTCTAATGTCGACTGCTTCGGACTTGTCTCTTCATGGCTGCATGAACTGTGCTCCAACAGCTATACTCGTATCTGGAGTCTCCCATGCAATGCATCCCATCACATGATATCCAAATGAAGTCGAACCATTCGATCAATTCTTCAAAACCCCATAATCCCCCAAGGGCTCAACATCTTGAGTACAGTATAATAATATCGAGTACATGCCACAGTACCTATGGACGAACCGTAGAAGGGCAAACCAAAGCCTCATTAATGGCACCGCAGAACTGCCGCAAACCCTAAGGTTTAAAGGCGTTCTCATGTTCATTATGCCGAGTTAGGGTTTCATTCTTCTAGGGGGTCCATAGAGTTACTTGCATGTTTTCTCCAAATACTTTAAACTTGGAAAATGGGTTTCTGACATTCGATCGTCTCTATCGACTCCCAACGTATCTGCGTGAAGTCTTCTCAAGCTGGAATCAATCAATCTGATGACCTCTCATTGGGGTAAGCGAACGAACCACATGTCCTAGTCATTCATCCTCGGGTGACTAGCGATCTTCTATCATATCTCTAAGTACAACTCGTACTACAATAGCTCCAACATCTGGGGCAATATCTCGTCGTTCGCCGCAGCAAATGGCTTATTCGTCTGTACGCTGAACAGTGCCTCAATCATCATGAATAAGCGATACATCAATGGTCATCACATTCTGGCTAGTCTCTATCAGTGGCCCAATCCTCTGGTGTTGATCTGCACGTCCGAGTAATCTCGTAAAAGTGATCCATCAAACGCTCCTGGCACGAAAACACAATAAAACGACGCCTCTAAGCAAATCGTATATCCCTAGAATCACGCCCTGGTCAGTCCTCGTCCATGACGAGCTCGTTCTGACCGCAACTCTATCCGTAGCTCTCTCTGCCCGTGCAATCGTGGCAGCAAAACCATAAACCGATATCGATGAGAATAGATCATGAATGAATATATTGTTGTGCAAGGAAATGTACATCATAAGGCTTCTTAAGCAGAGTAGCGTATCGTAAGTTTGCCGCGGAACATACACACGGTACGTCACTCTCCTTAAGTCACCTACTCCATCAACCAAGGTCAACATACACGACGAAAGTTCGGGTCTAATACCCCCTCGACTAAGTCTAAGTTCCGTAAGGTCAAGCCTAGATTCTGTATATATACAAACGCCTTAGGCTCCGCATAGTCAAACCTAGACTAGAACCAAGCTTAATCTAGCGCTCTGATACCAACTTTGTCACGAGCCAAAATAGCACGTGACTGGCGCTTGAATCATATGAAGTCTATAGGACCCCATCTAATTCAAGTAAGCCAAAACCCAGAAATCTGAACCCATTTTAGGTAAGAAGAAGCTTATTTTAAAACGAGTGGTTTTAATAACATAAGCCGAATTATGCGTTTTTAAAACATCAAGTCTTTTCTGAAAATATCGGCACAGTTTCCTTTGTAAATACTGGCCTTGAACGGGGTACAGCATGATAAAAGTATATATAATGATAAAAGGCATCCCCAAGCGGGAGCTAGCTCTTCGTCAATCAACGTCCATAACCACGCAAGCAATGTAATATACAACGCCGAAAGGCGAGGATCAAAACTCAAAAGGAAACTCGAATCAACCCATAATAATACAACGCGCGACTCTAAGATCGAAATAATATACAACTGGTCTCTAAGTCTGAAATAAATGTACATATCTGGTTGATAGAGTTTACTAGATACAACTGAATGTAAATAAAATACAAAGGTGGTCACGATGCAAGTGAACCCACCTACCAAAGCAAATCACCCGGAATAGAAGCAGTGTGCCGGCAAAGCCATAACGAAACCTGTACGGCAAAACCTGTAAGAAACTGTGGCACAACGGAGGTGAGTTGCCAACTCGTGATTAGAAAACATCATCGAGCAGAAATCATATGTATGACTCAATCCTAGATCAATACGATCAAAAATATATATATAACCTCAAATGATAAATTCTGAAGCATGAAAAGGTGGCAAGGGTAAACATCCTTACATAAGTGTAATCCCATGTGCTCGTGTCAGTGCCTCAGGTAGCAATGTATCATGTGTATGAGGTATGAATGTAAAGTAATGAAAACAGAATACATATAAATGAAGAAACTGTTTCTTGTTTTAGTGAGATTTCTGTTTATATAACACGAGGTATCATCAATGGAATCAACATAATCAGTGTCTAGCATCGACACAAAACATAAATCCCAATATCCCAATATCATAGTGTCTCAATAACTCGGGCTCCGTCAGTCCGGATCGGCCCATATCATCAAATCACACGACAACGGACGGTATCCTCCGGATATCCGCCGTGCCAAACAATCACCAGTAGGCAGTCTGCCCCTGCCGGGCTCATCGACTACACTCGAGCTTCTTGCCCCGGGATACCATACCGGGTCTACCATGTACCCGCAGACGGTTCATCCGGCTCCTCGAATCGGGTCTCGAAATCCAACAGCTATCATGAAAACTAATGGTAGACGACTCAAACATCACGAGAAAACCGCAACTTGAAATTTAAAAAGAGAAAGAAAGAGAGAGAAGTTTATATATATTTTTGCGGTTTTCCCCCAAATCTCGAAATCTCATGAAAATCTGAAATCCAAAAAATCAAGAGTAAGTAAACAGTAAATATCGGCATAAAACCTTAAAATACTGCATAACCAATGAATATATGAATGCATCTCATATCATTCAATGAGTGATAGTTAAACTAGCATATGAAAACGATAACATATTGCAACTATCAGCTAGCAGGCTATGTCAATGAAGTAATATTCACTAAAGTGTACGTGACATGGCAATTACCGATGATGATGTGTGTGAGCCGGAAAGAAAGTGTACGTGGAGCATACGCATCATCGGCAATAGTGCCGGTGTCCTGACAGCATGATCTCAATAATGGCATATGAAAACACAATATAAGCATGCAAATGCGATGCGAAAAGCAATAATATGCAGGAGCTGAATAATAAACACAACAATAATGAATATGCAATAATATAAACGAGTCTACAGGTAACTACAGGTCTAAACTAACAGACTGATCAAAGGGTAAGGAAAAACCACCTAAATCTGAGTCGATACATATAAATATATAAAAGTAGGTGATCCCACCTCAATAGTATCCCATACGATACCCTATATAATATGGCATTCTCGAGTCAGGAATGCGGATCAGTCATTAATATAGATCGTACGGTAAATCCATCTTACGGCATCCCAAATCTGGGTACGGGTCAATATCACATTATCCCATTATTCATCTGGTATCCTTTTTATCATATATCATGATCTGGGGGTACTGATCTACGTCTATTATATACTGATACCATCTACATATATGCATGCGTATGTATGAAAACACCACGCTTAAAGGGCCCGCTAAAAATATCATGTCGTATCTCAAATACGAACTATGTCACATCACCGATCTCATGGCCTCAAGCCCAAACTCATCGACTCATCTCCAAATATCATGTACTATCCTCATAATCCATGTATATGTGTGTGTGTGTGTTTATATAGTCCTATACCCATGTGTGTGTATGTGTGTGTATACATATCCCCATATACGCACAGGTAATAAAATGTAAGCATGTGTGTGCGTGTGTGGGTGTGTGGGTGTAATCTATCCTAGGGTTTCGCAACTAACACTAAACCATATCATTAACTTCAAAAAACTCTAAACTATATCATGAACCCTATAACCTATCTTGAAAATCCATGTTTCACATAACAAATCTCATATATATAATATTATATATAAAGCATACTATACTTCGAACAGCAGGGGAGCTATACGCCATCCACCTGACTTCCCCCGTAGATATATATCTACTCACCTGATCCTCGCTTGCTGGAGTCGATGTCGCCATGCCCATCCTTGTTGCTCCAAGTCCACTCGAGGGTACCTACATGTGTATCACATGACTTTGTAAATAGAAATCGCGCATGAAAACCAAATCGGCACGCGTAACGTTCATAGGTCAAACCTATAGCCTCGCATGCAAAACACGATCAGTAACCCTAGTCGTTGACGTTCAAACACCACATGATGGAAACACAATATAAATACCAAAATCCATGTTAAAACAAAGTTGTAAAACAATGCAGCAACTTAGGGAAATCGTCCCAGATTTTACCCTAAGTGAAATTGGTCAAAGTTGCATATATAAAGGATCTAGTTTATAGGGGATAAATCCCTGGAACCAACACGAAGGGATTCTTCCCTAGCCTGGCCACAAACTGCAGCCAGGAAGAATAAAACTGTGGCCAAGTAGGGGAAGTAGGGGCTAGGGTTTTGGGTATAGGTTCTACATTGCCTGCTTGTGTCTCTGTATTTGCTAAATATTTTTCTGGTGTCCCGGGTGATAGCAGATACCAAAATACATCACAATTTCCATAAAATCTGCCGATGTCGGGGTTTCAAATTTTGGGTTTGGTGTTCTATTCTCTGGTTTCAGTCCATTTTACAATCCCTACAGGGGTTTAAGGTCACTATTAAGCCTCAATGTCACCTTTGGTTCAATTCAAGCCCTAACCCTAAACTTAGAATTTCCGAACCTCACTAAACATCGCCAAATCAACTGTAAAAATGCATGGAAGCTAAAGTAAACAATTTCCTACACTAATGGTTCAGAAATTACCTCATTTGGCAACTCAAGAAAATTCTTTAGTTGCCCCATGTGTCCAAAATCCTTGCTTTCTTGGTCCAAAATGTAGCTAGAGGGCTTGTGCACATTTTTAATGAAGTGGAGATGGAGTTTTGAGTTGATTTTGGAGGTGTTTTGTGTCTTGAAGAGGGGGAGGGAGTGAGGGCAGCAACCAAGCTTGAGGGAGAGAGGGGAAATGAAGAAGATGAATAATGATAAACAATGCCATGGTCAAAGAAGACCCCTCACACACTCTCTCTCTTACCCATACTTTATTTTTTTATGTTTTCCTTTTCTTTTTCTTTTGTTTTGTTTTGTTCTGTTTTGTTTTGTTTTCTTTTCTCTTTTCAAAAAATCAACAACTTTTCATGATAAAATGAAGAAAAGACTATTATAAAAAAGTAACAAGTGTTAAAATAACTTGGTACATGTCATGTGCATAAAACCGGATTAATGCGCGATTAGTGATATTTAATCGCGATTAGCACTAAATAGTGTCAAATAAATCATAAATTTTTATAATTTTTCTTAATTCCAATAAAACACTCTCTTTTCAGTAATTTCTATAATTTTCCAAATTATCGGTATTTAATTATACCGCAATATTAAAATATTCAATATATTTATTATTTAATTATAAAAATTCCCAAAAACAATATTTTATTTTTCTGAAATGTTACACATAATGGGCACGGATGAAAACCCGAAAGGCTCTGTGAGTAAAACCAGCAGGACTGCCGGCGAGTTTGTGAAAACCCGAAAGGGCGCAAACTCGTAAAAAAGAGATGAAATGCACACGCAATGTCGGTTTGACTTTGTGAGGAGAAAATTCCCGTGTGAGATCCTAATGACTCACAAAGGAGCAACACACTTAGGAGTTCCCACGACTCCTAAGGAGAAAATACACCTACGAGATCCTTTCGACTCGTAGGGAGAAAATGCTTTAATGGGACCCTTACGGCCCATAAAATTGAAAAGCCTTAGTGATAGGGATCTAAACCTGTCTCCTAAGCCACTAATTCCCAAATCCTTCCAGGGCAAATGATGAGTTACTCCTGGCATTATTCCAGGGCCACAATTCGGATGCCAAACAAAAACCAAAGTGCCCCCAAATCCTCTCAAAGGAAAATGATGATTCGCTCCTGGTACCATATTCCAGTGTAGCGGTGCTGATGTCAACACAAATCAAACCAACCAATTCCAGCGTCGACCGTCCATGTCGTAAAAAGGGCAGTGCAGGCTTCCTACAAATTGGAAACCAGATCACTACGGGCCATGGAAAATTCTACCACGGACACTCCGTCTCGGAGACGCGCCAAGCGTCGACCGTCTATGTCGTAAAAAGGGCAGTGCAGGTTTCCTACAAATCGGGAACCAGATCACTCCGGGCCAGGGAAAAGTCTACCACGGACACTTCATCTTGGAGACGCGTCAAGCATCGACCATCCATGTTGTAAAAAGGCCAGTGCAGGCTTCACACAAATCCGGAACCAAATCGCTCCGGTCCAGGGAAAAGTCTACCACGGACACTCCGTCTCGGAGACGCGTCAAGCGTCGACCGTCCATGTTGTAAAAAGGCCAGCGCAGGCTTCACACAAATCGGGAACCAAATCGCTCCGGGCCAGGAAAAAGTCTACCACGGACACTCCGTCTCGGAGACGCGTCAAGCGTCGACCGTCCATGTCGTAAAAAGGGCAGTGCAGGCTTCCCACAAATCGGGAACCAAATCACTCCAGGCCAGGGAAAAGTCTACCACGGACACTCCGTCTCGGAGACGCATCAAGCGTCGACCATCCATGTCGTGAAAAGGGCAGTGCATGCTTCCCACAAATCGAGAACCAGATCACTCTGGGCCAGGGAAAAGTCTACCACGGACACTCCGTCTCAGAGACGCGTCGAGCGTTGACTGTCCATGTTGTAAAAAGGGCAGTGCAGGCTTCCCACAAATCGGGAACCAAATCACTCCTTGCCAGGGAAAAGTCTACCACGGACACTCCATCTCGGAGATGCATCAATCGTCGACCGTCCATGTCGTAAAAAGGGCAGTGCAGGGTTCCCACAAATCAGGAACCAGATCACTCCGGGCCAGGGAAAAGTCTACCACGGACACTCCGTCTCGGAGACGCGTCATGCGTCGACCGTCCTTGTCGTAAAAAGGGCAGTGCTGGCTTCCCACAAATCGGGAACCAGATCACTCTGGGTCAGGGAAAAGTCTATCACGGACATTCCGTCTCGGAGAAGCGTCAGGCATTGACCATCCATGTCGTAAAAGGGCAGTGCAGGCTTCCCACAAATCGAGAACCATATCGCTCCGGGCCAGGTAAAAATCTACCACGGACACTCCGTCTCTAAAATGCATCAAGCGTCAACCGTCCATGTCGTAAAAAGGGCAGTGTAGGCTTCCCACAAATCGGGAACCAGATCGCTCCCGGCCAGGGAAAAGTCTACCACGGACACTCCATTTTGCAGACGCGTCAAGCATCGACCGTCCATGTCGTAAAAAGGGCAGTGCAGGCTTCCCACAAATTAGGAACCAAATCACTCCGGGCCAGGAAAAAGACTACCACGGACACTCCGTCTCGGAGACGCGTCAAGCGTCGACCGTCCATGTCGTAAAAAGGGCAGTGCAAGCTTCCCACAAATCGGGAACCAAATCGCTCCGGTCCAGGGAAAAGTCTACCACGGACACTCCGTCTCTGAGACGCGTCAAGCGTCGACTGTCCATGTCGTAAAAAGGGCAGCACATCCCAAAAGGTGGGAATCAATGCAAGTCGCCTCCACCCGAAAGAAGATCCATCAATTTCATGCACACGACCCGCATATGTGGTGCACATTTATTGATGGGGGCACTTTGTTGAGGTCGAAAATTGTATCCCGGTTGACCAAGTCAAAGTCAAGGTCAACCCTAAGCCAGGTGAGCCCAAGCCCAGATCAGGTGGGATCTTGCCCGAGTCGAGCCTTAACATGAAGCGGCCGGCCTCACCTCATGCCGACATAAAATATCATGTAATAAATAATTTTGATGTAATTTTTCATGCATGAATGTTAGCAAAATGGGCATAAAGCCAAATTTCTGTAAAGCCTATGGCTTATGTGCAAAAAGAAAGAGCACGTGATGTATGGGATGGGCAAAATGCCATTTTATAAAGCCCAAGGGGCTATGTGTAAATGTGTAAGCCTATATAAGGCAACTTGATGATGAATAAAAGATACAGCTTTTCATTCCCTAAAAACTCTAGGGTTTTTGTGCCTCATTCTCTTTCCTCAAGGTTCTAAACCTTCTCCTTTCTTTTGAATTAAATAAAGAGTTTTACTCTTCTTTTTCCAAAACTAAATAGTTATTCACCACAAAACCCACAAAGGGGAGCTCAGATATTCCATTAGATCTCAAAAGGGGAGATTTTTGAATCCCCCTCTTTCTCCAAGATCCGGCCAACCGACAGGAAGAAGAAAGAGACCAATTTCTAGAAATGCTATCTTGGGAAGATCTAGACCCAAAGGTAGAAACAAAGCAGCCCCCTTTGATCATTTCTAATATTTTTTTAGGAGTCTAACACCATTCAAGATCCATTGGCGTTTAACTCTCTGAATTAATCTCTGTCAGGAGTTTAACACCATAAGTCAAATCGGGAGCACAGCTTCCAGTGCAGGGACCTAGTCCCTTTTGCTGCTGACGGCTAGCGCCCGCGTGCCAGGCACGTGGGGCGCTGGCGCTCTGGCGCACAGCGCTCTCATGTCAGGCACGTAGTCCCCTGGTGATGGCGCTCTGGCGCACAGCGCCCGCGTGCCAGGCACGTGGTGCGCTAGCGCTCTGGCGCACAACTCCCGTGTTGTCACGATCCAAAATTTGCACGTGACGGACCTTAAACTACGCAACGTCTACAGGCGTATCGCAATTTAAGTAAGCCGAAAACCCAGCAATCTAAACTATCAAAAGTAGTAAGAAATAATAGCATTTTCAAAACCTTTGAAATTTCAACCCAAATTCTTTAAAAGTCCAACTTTATTTCCTTTAAAATTTTGGCAACACCCCCTTTGTAAAAGCCTGCCCCAAAAATGGGTACAACATAAATATAAGTAAAGCATCCCCAAACGGGAGCAAATACACGCCCAATGGCGGAAAACAACCACCACAACAGATATACGACGCCGTAGCGAAGAAATAAAAGACGATATAAATAAAACTGCATAAAAAAAACTCCAAGCCAAAAAATAATACAATATCGTCCTCACATCATGTCTCGAAGTAAAACACATGAAAATGGTAGATGGAAAGTACATGATACTACAAATATCCAACGAACATGAACGGATAACCAAAAAACCCACCTAAAGCAAAACTGCACACTGTGAGCCGAAGCGGTATCCGCAGCAAAAGATGATAAGATAGATGAATAATAGCCCTGCCTCAGACTACTGTGAGGATCAACCTGCAAAACACTATGGCACAACGGGAGTGAGTATCCAACTCATGAATAGTAAATAACATATGCAGGTAATCGCAAGTATGCACGTACAGCGCGAATCTAACATATGCAAGCTAATAGCAATAAAAGTCATATGTGTGCAATAGTCATGAAAGGTACACTAGCAGGTACATCTAATACATGAAGCAATAATATGACAATCTATATGCAACAGCCATGTAAGGTACTATACCAGGTACAACTAATACATGAACAATAAATGCAATAAGTATGCAACAATCATGTAAGGTACTATATCAGGTACAACTAATACATGAAGCAATGCTATGACAATGTATATATGCAACAGTCATGAAAGGTACTCTAGCAGGTACAGCTAATACATGAAGCAATGCATATAGAATAAAGTATGTAAATGCAACAGTCATGGAAGGTACTCTATCAGGTACTTCTAGTACATGAAACATTGCATAAACAATAAATGTAGAGTATAGGATGAAACATGCCATTTTCACGGAATTCTGACATCGTGGTAGGACCAAAATCCATCAAGACAATCCAAATCCAATTTTCTCAAATCAGCCCCCAAATTGGCTCTCATATCATGTAAGTCTCATAAATCCTGAATGTACAATATCGAATAAATCTCATATATCCTGAATGTACAAAATCAAGTAAATCTCATATATCCTTTATCCAATATCAAGTCAATCTCATATTTCCTGAATCCAATATCATGTGAATCTCAAATATCCTAAGTATAATTGCAAGAATAATTATGATGAAGTATATGAATTTATATGTATACATATATATTAGCGTCCCATTTCACTAATATATATATATATATGGATATATAACAGCGTCCCATTCCACTGTTATATATATTTAGGAGTAAAATTATCATGAAAACCTGTGCCAAGAATCGACACACAAAGGCTGAGCTATCATATGTTGTCACCACGACTGGCACCCTGATAGGTACGTATCATCCGCTATCCGAAAACCCGAGTGCCCAGCTTCGACCCTCGTCCTTCGATGTATCCATACGTACATGACTCTCGTCGGTATCCCCACGATAACCGCCGAGTCATAGGTAATGTCACCGGAAGGTATGGTTCACGTGTCAGGCCTCATCGGCATGGCCCATCGAAAAACCTTTCTCGCATGGGAAATAACATATCAAGAGTGTAACATTTCAGAAAAATAAAATATTATTTTTGGGGATTTTTATAATTAAATAATATTTTAATGTTTCGGTATAATTAAATACCGATAAATTGGGAAAAATTTGGAAAATTATAGAAATTACTAAAATAGAGCATTTTATGTGAATTATGCAAATTTTAAGTTTTTATGATTGATTTGACACTAATTTAGTCCTAATCGCGATTAAAAATCGCTAATCAGATTTTAAGCTTGTTTTGTGCAAAACATGCACAAGTCTTTTTAATGAGTTACATTTTTCTTTATCATGGAATTCTTCATGATTCTTGCATGCTTGTTAATTAGAGAGAATGAGAAAAAGAAAAGAAAAGGAAAACATTTAAAAATGTGCATAATGTGAGGTATGGGCATGAGAGAGAGTTGTGAGGGGGTCAACCTTGGTCATAGCTTTCCCTCCTTCATTATTTCCTCTTCAACTTCCTCTCCTCTTCAGCCCAAGGCAGAACCTCATCTCCCTCTTCATCAAACCCTCACAAACATCTCATTTCCCTCATCAAAACCCCATCTTCCCTTCACAAAGTATGTGCACAAGCTCTCAAGCAACCCATTGGACCAAGAAAGCTTGCGTTTTGGCGTTGTAGGAGTTTCATGAGTGCCAAACGAGGTAATCCCTTCACACTTAGTGTAGTTTTTCATCCACTTTAAACCATATATGTGTTTAGTTATGATTCGGTGCGATTTGGTGAAATTTGAAAATTCTAGTTAGGGTTTAGGGTGTAATTTGAGTAGAGATAGTGTAATTGAGGTGTGATTAAGGACTACAACCCTAGTTGTGATGTTATTATGAATTAAAACCTTAGACAAACCCAAGGTTGCGAACTTTAAAATCTGCAGATACGGAAAATTTTGAGAATTGTGTAGGGAAATTGAAATCTGTTATCTCCCCGAGACTCTGAAAATTATTTTGCAAGGGCAGTGATACATGCAGGCACCTAGGAAGCTACCACCAAAACCCTAGCCCCTAACTCCCTATTATTGCTGCAGATTTATTCCTTCTGGCCGCAATTTGCGGCCAGACATGGAGCATTTTGGCACGTTCTTGTTCTGTAGCTCCTACATCTATAAAATAGACCCTTGGCATATGCAAAATCGTCTAATTTCACCTAGGGTGAAATCTGGGACCCTTTTCTTTAGTTGCTGTTTTGATTCATGTTTTTGTATTGCGTATTTTGAATTCTGCATTTGCGTATTTTTGTTTTACCCCGATCACTTGACGTTTGTACGACGAGATCGAGGGTCGTTTGAGGGTTTTGAAAGCGTAGCCCATAGGTTCTAACCTATAAGCTTTTAAGCGTATCGTTTTGGTTTTCGTCTGTCATTTTAGTTTTGATTTGGTTTTAATGTGATGCGATACGTGTGACATGTAGATACCCCCATGGTGATTCGAGGTGATGGAGGAGATGAAGGCGACATCGATACCGATACGCAGGATGCAAGGTGAGTAGATTATATCTACGGGGGAAGTCGGGTGGATGGCATATAGCACCCCCGCAGTTCGATACTTAGTAAACTAGATATACACTATATATATGTATGATAGCGTTATGTGTGACTTGGATATTCAGATGTGAGTAGGTGTACTATGGATAGAATAGGGTTTAGATGTAAACTAGTATAGTTTCCTAGATGCGAACCCTAGAATAGGTTTCCACTCACACGCACACACATGCTTATTGCTATACATATACCTACATGATGAGGATAGTGGATGATATTTGGAAATGAGTCGATGAGATTGGGCAGAGTGCCATGAGATCGGTGATATGATTTGATTCATATTTGGGATACGACATGTGATTTTAGCGGGCCTTTGGACGTGTGTTTCACACACGAATTCATATTTACCTAGATGGTATCGATTTGTACTAGATTTAGATCAGTACCCTAGATCATGAGATATGATGATAAGGATACCTGATAATTGGTGAGAGGAATGTGATATTGACCCGTACCCAGCTTTTGGGATGTCGTACGATGATTTACCGTACGAGCTTTAAATTGATGATAGATCCGCACTCATGACTCGAGGATGTCATATGATAGTGTATCGTACGGGGTACCTTTGAGGCGGGATCATCGACTATTATATTTACATATATATATATATTATATCGACTCAGATTTAGGTGGTTTCCATACCCCTCCTGATTGACTTGTTAGTTAGAGCTATAGTTTTGCTAGTAGATGTTAGGCTAGTCCGATGTCATACCTATTTCAAAAACCAACGAATCGAGAGTATTTTAAAGACATGTAAAGGGATTCTACGGACATTTCAAAAGACGCATCCTTTCTTAAAAACACCGTAGACCTTATTTTCTTAAAAACCCCGATTAGTCATCTTCCAAATGGCAAAACAGTATCACATAGATACTTTGATGTAGATTCTTCACTGTTGTGTTTATTATTCATTTGTCGCAGATTCTTACTGTTTGCATCGCATTGCATGTTAAATATGTTTATTGTTATATCAAATCCATGCTGTTAGGACACCACCATTATCGATGATGCATATGTTCCACGTACACCTGCTTGGCGGCTCACACACTTCATCATCGATAATTGCCATGTCACTACGTTGTAGGACTGTTGCATTCAGGATATGACCCCTTGCATGACATACTGATATGATTACATTTTCTTTATATGTCGCATACATCATGCTTATGAACATACGCATTGAGATATTTGTTTTCATGAGATTTTTGGATTTGGGAACCGTGGTTATTTCAAAAAAAGAATATGTAATTTAAAAACCCGGTTTCCCTTGATAAGATATTTCAGTGCGTCCACCATGCGTTTTCTCGGTTATGAGACGTGTGACATGTGAACCCGAATCGAGGAGGTAGATGAGGCCGATTGTGGGTACATGGTGGACCCGGTATGGTACCCCGGGGCAAGAACGGATCTGCTGTGTAGCTAGACGGTGAGCCTGGCAGAGAGACCACTACCTACCGGTGATTGTATTTGAGCTTGGCGGATATCCGGATGATACTGACCGGAGTTGAGAGATGAGACGGGCAGATCCGGTCGGACGGAGCCCTATGTATATGAGGATTTACGTACCGATGCTAGGAACAGGTTTCATGATGTTTTCGAGTGTCGATACTTGACACTCAGGTTCCATGATTTGATATATCGCGAGCGACACATGTTGATTTACATCCTCATACTTCTATTCATATGCTTTATGATATTTACATGCATGATGCTTATTGTCATTGGGTGACACGTGGACGATTTCCACATACTTATAGTTGACATTGATGACATTGATTACATAGTTGGATGATATCCACATACTTATAGACTTCATGATATAGTCGACATTGATCATACCTCATATTTGTGAAATGTTATTACCTGAGGCACTGGCACGAGCACTTGATACTACACTCATGTATAGATGTTATATTTCCACCTTATCATGCTTCAGACTTATTCATTTGAGGTTTATATATATATATCTGATCGTATTGATCTAGGATTGTGTCATGCATACGATTTCTGCTCTGTGATGTTTTCTATTCACGAGTTGGCAACTCACCCCCGTTGTGCCACAGTTTCTTGCAGGTTTTGCCGTACAGGTTTCATTACGGCTTTTCTGGCACACTGCTTCCTTCACGGGTGATTTGCTTTAGTAGGTGGATTCTTTTGTATCAGAACCACCATTGTATATGTATTATTCAGCTATATCTAGAAATTCCATCAACCAAACTTGTATATAGTTTCAGACTTAGAAAACCAGTTGTGTATTATTTCGACCTTAGAGTCGCGCGTTGTAGTACTATGGTTTTCAAGCTGATTTGAGTTTTCCTTTGAGTTTTGATCCTCGTCCTTCGGCGTTGTATATTATACTGCTTGCGTAGTTGTGACCGTCGATTGACGAAGAGCTAGCTCCCGCTTGGGGATGCCTTTTATCATTGTATATATGTTATTCTTGTTGTACCCCGTTCGGGGCCAGTATTTACAAAGGAAACTCTGCCGAAATTTTCAGAAAAGACATTGAGGATTTAAAATGTATTTTCGGCTTACTTATTTAACAACCTTGTTTTAAAACATGTTTTCTTCACTTCTCAAAACTAGTTTTCCTTATTTACTCCTTAAAAATGGTTTTAGATTTCTGGGCTTTTGGCTTACTTGGATTAGATGGGGTCCTATAAACTTCATATGATTCAAGTGCCAGTCACGTGCTATTTTGGGTCGTGACAAAGTTGGTATCAGAGCGCTAGGTTAACCTTGGTTCGAGTCTAAGTTTGACTATGTGGAGCCTGGAGCGTTTATATATATACGGAACTTAGGCTTGACCTTACGGAACTTAGACTTAGTCGAGGGGGTATTATACCCGAACCTTCGTCGCGTAGGATGACCCTTGGTTGATGGAGTAAATAGCTTGAGTAGAGTGACGTACCGTACATATGTTCTGCGGCATACTTTCGATACGCTACTCCGCTTAAGAAAGCTTAGGATGTACATTTTCTTGCACAGTATTATATTCATTCCTATGATCTATCCTCATCGATATTGGTTTTGATTTTGCTGCCACGATTGCACGTACAGAGAGAGCTACGGCTAGAGTTGCGTCAGCATGAGCTCGTCACGGATGAGGACTGACCAGGGCATGATTCCAGAGACGTACGATTGCATAGAAAGGATTCGTTTTATTGTGTTTTCGCGCCATGAGCGTTTGACAGATCACTTTTACGAGACTTTCCAGATGTGCTGATTGGCTCCAGAGGATCAAGCTACTGCTAGAGGCCAGTCAGAATATGATGACCATTGATATATCGTTTATTCATGATGCTTGAGGTGATGTTCAGCGTACAGACGAATGAGCCAGTGGTTGCTGCAAATGACGAGATATTGCCCAGATGTTGGAGCTAATGCAGCATAAGTATATACTTAGAGATATGATAGAAGGTCGCTAGTCACCCAAGGATGAAGGACTAGGACATGTGGTTCGTTTGCTTACCCCGATACGAGGTCATCAGATAGATTGATTCCAGCTAGAGACGACTTCACGCAGATTCGTTGAAAGTCGATAGAGACGATCGGATATCAGGAACCCGATTCCAAGTTTAAAGTATTTGGAAGACAATGCAAGTAATGCTATAGACCCTCTAGAAGAATGAAACCCTAACTCGACGTAACGACCATGGAACGCCTCCGAACCTTAGGGTTTGCGGCAGTTTAGCGGTGCCATTTGTGAGGCTTGGGTTTGCCCTTGTACGGTTGGTCCATAGGTGCTGTGGTATGTTTTGGAATACTATTAAACTGTACTCAAGATGTTGATCTCTTGGGGGATTATGAGGTTCTGACAAATCAATCGGATGGTTCGAGATCTTTCGGATATCATGTGATGGGATACATTGCTTGAGAGACTCCAGATACGAGTATAGCCGTTGGAGCGCAGTCCATGCAGCCACGATGAGATGAGTCCGAATCAGTCGACATTGGAACAGAGTGGAGTAAGGAGTTCTCACGAGAATTCGACGAGATGACGTTCACTCCGCTGATATCAGAGGTGCGATACGCATGCAGAGGCGTTGTGAGTTGATCAAGAATGGACGAATATGGAGTATACCTCCGCAGGTTGGGACGAGTTCCCGAGGACGTGTTCGGCCAGGTGTCTTCTACAGAGCGATAAAGATACTGAGTTTGTGATTTCGAGTCCGTGTGAGAGACTTCGGATGGACCGTAGCTGAGAAAAATTGCAGTGCGCAGATAGAGACATGACATCGAAATGGACGATGATACAGACAAGCGGGACAAGAGGTTCGTGCAAGATGCTGATGAGCTGTTGTTACTCCCCGTTAAGATTAAAGATCGAAAATGTCTACAGAGGCGTTGGGATGCGACCAGTTTTCGAGGAAATGCTATGCTGAGGACGCAGATGACCAGAGAAGTGCCAGGACGGAATCTTACCCGTTAGCACACCTGACAGGACCAATGAGCCGACGGATTGTGAGATTGGTAATCCACAGAGAATATAAGGACCCAGAGACAGAGTACGCCAGACCGTGAGTAAGAGGCAAGTAAATATCTTGCGCTGCTAGCATCGGATGCACCGACACCTTCTCGACTGCGAAGGAGGAAATATCGACGGCAGTATTTATGATTTGTGATTTTGTGATTCGATTATCACGTATCCGTCACCTTGGATTTCGGTATTTTAGGAGATCTGTTCGCATGATTTGGTCTTGTTGGCTGAGTTCCATGATTTCTGTTTTCGTGCACCATGGTTGCACCTACTGGGTATTTATATTTTGCGCTTAGTTATTACGCTTGAGGTATTGATTGTGATTTCATGCCTATTTTAGGCCGGTGATTTGATTTATGCTTCCAGCATAGTTTTCATGCACATTTAGTGTTTTGATTTGGATTTTCGCGCGTGATGAGCGCATGTTTTGAGATACGATTTTGGTGCACACCAGATGCACTAAATCGGGATTCCTTGTGCATGTCAGATGCACCTGATTTTGCTGTCAGGCACACACGTTGCCTATGACAGATGTTTCATGCACACCCGTTGCACCTAGATGATGTTTCTGTGCACATGTATGGCACTTATGTGGATTTTGATTTCCGTGCGCACCAGACGCACAGGATATTCTTATATACATTTTTGGGATTTATTCCTTATGGACCAGTATGTTTTTGTGATATTGCTATTTGTTTTCGTACTGAGCAGGACTAGTCAGAGGACAGTACCTGAATATATTTTGCATGCATTGATAGTTATCGAAGGGATTTCCAAAAAGCGAGCTATTGTCTCAGTATTTACCTACGTGTCTGATATGACACGACGCGTTTAAAATAAGGGAACCCTTCTAAATTGTTATAAAAACGGCGGAACGTACATATTGAACAAAGGTATATTCATATATGGCTATTTTCTTACAATAGACGTCTGCCACTGTGCAGTGCTATGTGCATCGCACAGCGATTTAAAAAGATTTGGCATGCATTTACTTCAGCTATTTACATGTATTGATTTGATGTGTACATGTATAGTTCAGATTTATATCATATTGGTTTTATTTTGGATTTGACATTGTGTCTTTACCATGACTCCGATGATTGCGGGATGCTTGACGGAGATTTGATTTTGAGTTATCTGCCCATTGTTCATGCGCATGCATTGCGCTATGATACGTTTATGTATTAATGATTTCTGAGCCCCGACGACTTAGACTTTTATGGAAATGTTTTAGTATTTAAGGGGTTTAAATTTAAATTCGGGGACCGAATTTCTTTAAGCGGGGAAGATTGTAACATTTCAGAAAAATAAAATATTATTTTTGGAGGTTTTTATAATTAAATATTATTATAATGAATATTTTAATGTTTCGGTATAATTAAATACCGATAAATTGGGAAAAATTTAGAAAATTATAGAAATTACTAAAAGAGAGTGTTTTATGTGAATTATGCAAGTTTTAAGTTTTTATGATTAATTTGACACTAATTTAGTCCTAATCGCGATTAAAAATCGCTAATCGGATTTTAAGCTTGTTTTGTGCAAAACATGCAGAAGTCTTTTTCATGAGTTACATTTTTCTTTATCATGGCATTATTCATGATTCTTGCATGGTTGTTAATTAGAGAGAATGAGAAAAAGAAAAGAAAAGAAAACAATTAAAAATATGCATAGTGTGAGGTATGGGCATGAGAGAGAGTGGTGAGGGGGTCAACCTTGGTCATAACTTTCTGATTGATTTATAATTTTCTAATTGGGTGTAAAAAGTAAAAGAATCAATTCAAATAGTCCCCGATTTCGGCACCATTTGATTATTCGTAAAATTCAAGACTGTGTAAGTAAATCAACTCAAATGATTCCCGATAACGGTTTCAATTGATCGATAAGAGTCTCTTTGTGTCGGTAATTAGAAAATTGAATAAAGTTCACAATCAAAGAATTATATTTGACCGCAATCAATTACGGTGTCGATTGTAGATCGTAAGCGAGTGCGGATCGTCCACAGGGATTGTGCGATTCGTTTCTATGTTTAATTTGTTTGAATGAAAAAGTTAATCGAAAAGAAAAGAAAACATGATTCAAGAATTTATCGATTGATTCAGGTGTCACGAGTTTAATCAAGAATCAAGAAACTGATAAACAAATCAAGAATCGGTGTTTCGATGATATTTCCAACCAAAATGTCAAGAATCTAAATGAGGCTCGTAGGAGTCGATCGGATCTATAGACGTGATGTAATCTCAAGATTTCGTGTTCTTGTCCTTCGAAGGATTGATACTAGATCGATGATGATCGATGAGAGTTAGGGCTTTCTTGATGAAACTAGGGTTTCATCATTTAACCCTTGTTCTTTCATCGATATCATTCATATTCAAGTCTCTAACAATTTCAAGAAACGATCGTAACTCCCCAATCTCGAGCGATATCAATCAAGAAAGCATCGCAACGAATTGGGTCGTCGATTCTTGAACTTGCTAGGGTTTACAAAACTCGTAGGATTCAAGAATCGATTTAAGATATATTACATCATCATTCTATTGATCGTCTCGACTCCTCGACGAGCGGAGTATTACTCAAACATCATCACACAGAAAGCATTCAAGAATTGAAAAGATAACATGATGCAAGAATTTAAAGAAAACAAGATAAAAGAATATCACCTTTTATTTATATCAACAATTTGATTACAGTCGCTCAAGAACTACAAGAGGAAGAACTAAATTGTCGAATTGGCGTCGCTCGGCTCCGTGAGTCGCGGATCGGCTTGGACCACTTGCTCTGTTGAAGATCGGCCCGGCTCATAAAAGGTTGCAAGGCTTCTTGCTTAATGGGTACTCGGGATCTTGGCTCTTGATTGGAATTAGGGTTAGGGTTTCACACAAGTCCTCTCACTAGACTTGTGGAAGAAGAAGATGAAGAAAGTGAATGGATCTAGATTGATACTAAAATTGGCTAAAGATGGTTAGATTCATAACCCTAGGTCTCGGCTTCTATTTATAGACTTCCCAAACCCTAGGTCTAGATTTGAAATTACAATTCCCTCCAAAAGTTTGTTGAGGCTTCTAGAAGGAGTTTGTTAAGCTTAGCTTAGGGTTTAAGCTAGGGTTTAGGGAGAAGTTTCTAGAATGATAGGCTAGTTTAGTGTTGATCCCAAAGCTTGCTGATCTGGCAGAAATCTCTGGAGTCTTCTGGAAACTGACATGTCTTTCTGAAGTGTGGGAGCTGAAATAGACATTGTGCACCAAAATTTGATGGATGACTTGGCAAGACAGCCGCGGAATCGCGGCACAAGCAGGCTCCGGCCGCGGTTCCGCGGCCATTATGGCTCTTTGGGACTTGGGGCTTCTTCTGTGGTCTTGGGATAGTATTTGTAGCTTTATCTGATGTGTTGATTTTTATTTTCCCCTTTGTATTGATACCAGAATTGAAATCATTGAGTTGGCGTAATGTTTGATCGGTACCGTATAAATTTTGGCCTTTCTTCTGGATTTTCCTTCATAGATCTCAAAACAAGTGTTGCGCAATATAGGGATGATGCGATGCCATGAAATGTAGTCAATTTCCTTTATAGCGTCGATTTTAGAGTCTAATACATGCAATCTGATATTTTGCGACAGTTTTGCTAATATGTGAAATATGAATGCCGAACACTTCTATATGAATGCAAATGATGAGGAAATTGCCGGCTGAAATATGCAATATTTTCGACTAATCAAATTCCCCCAAACTTAATTTCGATCGTCTCGAGCGAACTGTTTTATTAAAAAGAGAAGGAGAAAATAAAGAAAGAGAAAAACTAACTAGCACACTTTCGTAGGCAACACGATTGCACTGAGCATGTGCAACAAGCCTTTAAACCTCTAGGTGTCCCTAATAGGAGGAGTGTTGTCTCCTGAGGGTTTTCAGCGGATTGCACCCACAAAATCCAATAATAAAAGAAAGATCATGATTATTACATTTAAAGAATAGAATTGTAGAAGAAAAGCCTTGAAAATTAGGGTTTCCAACTAAGCTAGCTTTTCGGTTGTCATGAGCCCTATCTTAATGGTCATGAAAAGATGTTAGAAATCACGTCCTCCCTCAATAAAATATCGTCTTATTCTTCATTCCTATCTTTCTTCCAAACATCGATCATATAACCCTGCTTGTGTGTAAAGACATCCCTACACCCGGAGAATTCAATTCAAGCTATCATATTCTTGCCCATCAGCCTCAGTACTTTTTAATTAATGAATATTTAGATGAGATTGCTCACACACTTTCATGCGACCGTTAATACTTCTTGAAGTACTAACCGACCGATTACTCATGTGCTTGCTTATTTGGTGTATTTTCCTCGTCTTGCACCACCTCAGGCATAGCAGTGACTCCCAGACCAGTTGGCCTTAGGGCACTAGGTGTAGAAGCACCCTCGCTATATATATTTTTTTATTGCCCTCGGTGATAACAAAACCAGTGTCCATTTTTCTCACCACTATATATTTTTTATTCATTTTTTTTTCTTTTTATTTTCTTCATACATCGGCTTTAAGACAAGAGCATTTCAAGGTATTCTCTACTATCCCAGGCTTCAAGACGTGTGTAAGTGCGAATAGCAGGGTATCAACGTTCAAAATGTTTGGCTTCCAGAATAGAAACTATTTTTCAGACTTATTTTTATCCTCAGATTAGTGACGTCCTTCATCTTACTAACCCTTGGGACAACGGCTCATAACTACTTATTACTGGTTCGTATAAGAAAACTTCTAATTTTCTTAGTTTTCTTAAATTTTTCTAATCTCATGGATGTAATTTTTCACTATCTAAACTTTCATTATCTTATTTATGTACAAAAAAGTGTAAATATTAAAATTATTTTTATACTTGAAAATTTTTAAATTTTTATTGGTTTTGAAATTTTTTAAATTTTTATAGATTTTTAAAGAAATGTTTTGTGCTTATGCAGATGATATGCAAATGATGCAAAAATAAGCACAAACCTTCCCCAAACTTGTTTTCAACAGTGCCCTCACTGTTGCGAATCGCTATACCTACAAAAACTGTATGCCTGGGGGGAATTATTAGCGGGGGCAAAATATATAAGTGAAGAACTTTCCCCAAACTTACTCTTTTTACTCACCTTCATTCAAAAAATGATGAAGTGATATACTGGATATGAAGGTGAGACGGAGGAATCTTAATCAAAATAAACTGGCTCTTGTAAGAACAAGAGCTCCTCCGTGGGGTCAGTGGAAAAATACGGCTTAAGTCTGTATCCATTAACTTTGAAAAAGGTGCCGTTTTTAACATTTTCTACTTCTACTGCCCCGTGCGGGTATACAGACCGCACGACAAAAGGTTCCTTCCATCGAGATCGGAGCTTACCCGCGTGAAGGTGTAGTCGTGAATCATAAAGAAGGACTTGTTGACCAGGTAAAAATGTTTTCCTCAAAATGTTTTTTTCTTGAAAAACCTTAGTCCTATTCTTTGTGATTACAGCGTTATCATAAGCTTCATCGCGGAGTTCGCTTAGCTCATTTATTTGCAGCTTCCGAAAGGTGCAAGCAAGGTTTAGATCAAAATTTATTTCTTTTATAGCCCACAATGCTTTATGCTCTATCTCGACGGGTAAATGACATGCTTTCCCAAACACTATCCTATATGGAGACATTCCTAGGTAGGTTTTAAATGCAGTTCTGAATGCCCAAAGAGCATCCGTTAGTTTGGTCGACCAGTCTTTTCTATTCTTAGCAACAGTTTTCTCCAGGATAAGTTTGATTTGTCTGTTTGAGATTTCAGCCTGCCCGCTTGTTTAGGGATGATAGGGTGTAGAAAGTCGGTGGTTGATTGAGTATTTTCGCATCAGAGTCTCGAAAGACCTGTTGCAGAAATGTGTCCCATTATCGCTAATAATAGCGCGTGGGTGTCCAAATCGCGAGAAGATATTCTCTTTTAAAAACTTAATGACAACTTTCTTGTCATTAGTGCGACATGAAATGGCTTCTACCCACTTTGAGACATAATCAACCGCCAGCAATATGTACAGATTCCCAAAGGAGTTGGGAAAGGGACCAATAAAATCAATGCCCCAAATATCGAATATTTGAACAACCAAGATGGGTTGCTGAGGCATTTCATTCCTCTGGGATATTCTACCCGTGTACTGACATTGTGTACAGGTTTTGCAATACTCAAATGCGTCCTTGAATAAGGTCGGCCAATAAAATCAACATTGCAAAACCTTTTCCGCTGTCTTTCTAGGACCAAAGTGACCCCCACCGGCCTGATCATGACAAAATGAAAGAACACTCTTGAACTCTTCATTCGGGACACACCGGCGAATGATCTGATCAGGACAATATTTAAACAAATAGGGCTCGTCCCAGTAAAAGTGTTTTACTTGGGATAGAAAACGGTATTTATCCTGTTTTGACCAATCGCTCGGTATAAGTCCCGTGGCATGATAGTTCACAATATCCCTGAACCATGGTTCAGCGGATATGCTCAAGAGTTGTTCGTCAGGGAACGAGTCATTAATCGGCAGGGTCACAAGGGAAGAAGAGATGCGTGAAAGATGGTCAGCTACTACGTTTTCACATCCTTTCTTATCTTTGATAACAAGATCGAATTCTTGTAACAGAAGGATCCAACGTATTAGTCGACCTTTTGCATCTTTCTTCGCCAGAAGATGTTTTAAAGCGGAATGGTCAGTAAACACAACTATAGGTGAGCAAATTAAGTAAGGCCTGAATTTTTCTAATGCAAATACAACCGCTAAGAGTTCTTTTTCTGTGGTTGTATAATTGATTTGTGCATCATTCAGGGTCTTACTTGCATAGTATATCACGTGTGGCATCTTTTCGATGTGCTGTCCTAAAACTGCACCTACTGCAAAATCAGATGCGTTACACATCAGCTCAAAGGGGTAGTCCCAGTTTGGTGATGATAACACGGGGGCTGAAGTGAGTGAGTTTTTAAGTGAGTCGAAAGCTGTCTCGCACTCCGAGTCAAAATGGAAGGTCGTATCCTTGGCGAGGAGAAGAGTTAAAGGTCTAGCAATTTTGCTAAAGTCCTTAATGAATCTCCTATAAAAGCCCGCATGGCCAAGGAAAGATCGAATATCTTTGACGCTTTTGGGATGATGGAGGTTTTGAATGACATCTATCTTAGCTCTGTCAACCTCAATGCCTTTCTGTGAAATGACATGTCCAAGAACAATTCCTTCTTGGACCATAAAATGGCATTTTTCCCAGTTCAAAGTCAAGTTCTTCTCTTTGCAACGAGTAAGAACAGCGTTAAGATTCGCTAGGCAATCAGAAAAAGAGTCTCCAAAAATCGAGAAATCGTCCATAAAGATCTCCAGAAAATTCTCTACCATATCAGAGAATATCCCCATCATACATCGCTGAAAAGTAGCGGGAGCATTACATAACCCAAAGGGCATGCGACTGTAAGCAAAGGTACCAAAAGGACAAGTAAAAGTGGTTTTATCTTGATCCCTTTTGGTGATGGGGACCTGATTATAGCCTGAGTATCCGTCCATAAAGCAATAATACTCTCGTCCCGCTAAGCGTTCCAGGATTTGATCAATGAATGGCAGAGGAAAGTGGTCTTTCCTCGTGGCAGCATTGAGTTTTCTATAATCAATACATACACGCCACCCAGTTTGGACACATGTCTGAATCAACTCATTTGCCTCATTGGTTATAACAGTGATGCCGGATTTCTTAGGAACGACATGTATAGGACTCACCCACTGGTTATCGGAGATGGGGTATATAATACCATTATCTAAGCATTTAATGATCTCTTTCATGACTGCTTCCTTCATGACGGGATTTAACCATCTCTGTGGTTCTCGGGTTGGTCTGGCATCATCCATCACATGTATATGATGTTCAACTATCAAGGGACTAATCCCTTTGATGTCCGCCATACTCCAACCAAACGCCTCCTTGTTAGATCTCAATACCGATAAAAGTGCATTCTCTTGCTCTGATGCAAGAGAAGCGGATATGATAACCGGTAAAGACTCATTCTCACCTAGATATGCATATTTAAGGTGAGAAGGTAAAATTTTGATATCTAACTCATGCGGAGAAATGATAGAAGGAGGGATCATCGAATGATTTTTGGAGTTACAAAGAAGCTCAGAGCCTGTGAAAGATACAGACTCGGGTGGAAAAAAGTCAGGAGTGCAGGACTCAAGTGTAGGTAAAGTGTCCTCACTAAGATCATGTGTAAGATCAAGCAGTGATGTGGTAATGTCATCGAGATCTAGAAAGCAAAGATCCTCAGCTCCACAACTATCGGGAGCGATCTCATGGACAGAGCACACATCTAAAATATGAGCAGAGGGTTCTGATGGCTGACTTCCAACTTTATAGATATTGAGTTCAATGGTCATATTTCCAAATGATAAGTTCATTGAACCATTTTTACAGTTTATAACAGCGTTGGAAGTGGCAAGGAAAGGACGACCCAGAATCACCGGAATTTGGCTCCGGGGGTTTGCTACAGGCTGTGTGTCAAGTACAATGAAGTCTACAGGGAAAACAAATTCCCCGACCTTTATCAACACATCCTCTAATTCACCCCTTGGTTTGGTGATAGATCGGTCTGCCATCTGGAGAGTGCAGTAAGCAGGTTTCAGCTCTCCAATCCCTAATTGCTCATAGAAAGAATATGGAAGTAGGTTAACACTTGCGCCAAGGTCTAAAAGAGCACGATTTATGTTTTTACCCCCAATAGAAATCGATATCGTAGGACATCCTGGGTCCTTACGTTTCTTTGGTAGCTGGGGTATAAAAGCAGTGCTAATATTATTAGACATAAAGACCTTCTTCGGCACTTGAGTCTTCCTCTTCCTAGTGCACAAGTACTTAAGAATTTTCGCATAAGCGGGGACTTGTTGAATCGCATCTAGGAGAGGGATGTTGATGTTAACCTGTTTGAACATTTCTATAATTTTCTCCATATGAGGACTCGTTCTATTACCCCTTAACCGATTCGGGTAAGGTGCTTTCGCAATAAGCGCAGGGTCCATCATAGGAGAAGGAAGAGGGGGTAGACGCGGTCCCAAAAAAGGTGTGGGGACCGTCTGTGGAGAACTATAAGGGTTGGGTTCAGGTGTCGAGCCTAATGGGAAATGGAGAATAGGCTCGCGAGAAGGTGGTGTGGTAGAAGAAGGATCAGAAGGAGAAGTTTGTGTGTGTGGAAAGGTCTCAGCCGGGGTGTTGATATGATTTCCAATATCATCAATACCTTCCCCGACATGATTGTTCAGCACTCTTCCCGATCTCAACGTTGTGACGGCATTTACATTGTAATGCCTAGGATTCTGTAGGGGTTGAGAGGGAAGTTTCCCTTTTTCTCTCGCACTCATTTCGGCTTTAAGTCGTGCGATTTCAGCTTCCATCATTCTGATACTCTCAGCTTGGGACGCTGAGTTTTTCTTTATCTCACCGACGGAAGATCTAACCTCAGCCGAAACCTCTATGAAATTTGATAAAAGTGATTTCATGGTTTGAGTGAATTGAGAGAATTCGTCAGAACAGGTCATAGGATTGGACTGTGCTGGAGTGTTGACCTGATTTTGGAAGTTTTATGACTGATAGGGGTGCTGAGTGAGTTGAAGGGGTTGCTGTTGTGGTGGAGGAAGAACCCTTTGAAAATTATTCGTGTTTGGAACCGTGTTTTGAGATTGGTTTTGGTTCCAAGCAAAATTCGGATGATTCCTCCAACCCTGATTGTACGTGGAAGAATATGGATCGTTTCGAGGTCTTTGAAATGCGGCATTAGAATGCTCGTGACCTTGAAACGCAGAGTTTAATGGACATTCTTCCGTTAAATGAGACGGATCAGAACAGCACCCACAAACTGTTTTAGGGAGCGACACTGGGTTTAGGGAGGCTGCTGCAAATTTGTGTTCCATAGCGTCGAGCTTCCTTTGCATTGCTGCCATTTCAGCTCGAACACCTATGGACACATCTATTTGGTGACGCCACCCCTATTCAATGGTTGGGTTCCACTCTCCTACTGTAGTGATTTTTCAGCGAACTCTTCTAAATACTTCCAAGCTTCCCCATCATCCTTAGTCATAAAAGTACCTTGACACATGTTTTCAAGGCTCTGTTTAGTGTTTGGGTTAATGCCCTCATAAATGATTCGGCAAAGCTCCCATCTCGGGATGCCGTGATGAGGACACTGAACCAATAGATTCTTGAAACGTTCAAAGCATTTTGAAAATGGTTCATTAGGGAGCTGGGCAAATTGATTCAGTTCGCTACGGATTCGAGCTGTCTTTTGTATTGGGTAAAATTTCTTAAGGAATGCAGCGACGAATTCTTCCCAATTCGTAATAGAGTGTGCGGTAGTGTTATATAGCCACTTCTCGGCTATATCGCACAAAGTAAATGGAAGAAGTCGTAGACGCATAGCATCCACTGAAAGTTGTGACGTACCCATCATTGCGCCTACGTTTTCAAATTTGGCAATGAAAACGTAGGCGTCCTCAGTCTCGAGTCCGTGGAATTTGGGTAAAAGATTGATATACTGGGGCTTAATCTCAAAGTTATCCCCGTTGGCTGGTGGTGTGGATAGGCAGGTCGAAAGAGGACCTCGAATAGGGTAGCACCTCTCCTGGAGAGAGATGCGGGGTGGATTCTGCGCACCAACGGACGGCGGCAGATTATGGTTAAAGAAGTTTGATGGATTCGGATCCATCGGAGTGGGTGTGGTAGTGGGTAAAGGAAAGGTAAATGGAGAAATATCGACTTCGGAGTCGATAAAGGGTACGCGGACTAAACGGGCACTAGAATCCCGTGTCCAGCCTATCTTGTACTAAAAAGGGTTAGTACAAGTGGCAGCGTTGACTTATAATTAGGGGTAATGAATGAATGCGGTGCTTGCTTTGAAAAAGGGACGGATTTTTGAAAAAATGATGCGACACAACAAATGCAGCACACAACCCTAGAATCTAGCGGTCACCTAGGTCCGGCTCTAGACAGCTCCTAATTGCCAAAATACAAGTCGCAGGATAGAATCATCCACTGCCTCTTTGTCCCCCTGTGGCCGGATAAGTGCCAGGTAAGTGGGAAGGTACTCTACTACGTATGTAGTGGGCCTAATTAAAAACCACTAGCCTTAGACACACTCGCCTTAGACACCACAAGAAAACGCGGATAAGCAATGAATTACCCACGGCCTTCTCTTGTCCTAATTGAGCGCGACGGTCCTTAGAGTCATCTCTAGATATTTTTTAGTTAATGTGGGTCAATGCGGATGCAAGTTTTGCAATTTTCGGGGCCTAGGAAGGGTAATGAAATCCCCACCTAATTTGGATTTGGCCGTGCCCCTTAATATCCGTATTAGAATGCAAACAACCAAGAAACAAAATCACGCACAAATTTAATTTTTGCTTTTTGCGGCGCTGCGATTATTTGCAAAGAATCATTCAGAAAATTATTAGTTGGAGCTAAAAGAGGAGAGAGGAGAAGATAAGAATTCACCTGAAGCAAAAATTTTGCAGAGATCCCCCAAGCCTGCCGCGGTTCCGCCGCAATTGGGCACTTAGGCCGCGCTTCCGCGGTTCGATGATGAGATCACCCTACCAAAAATTTTCAGGGAGCTTCTGTATACTCCCTCAACTCTCTGGTATTTTCCAAAAATTTTCTTCAATTGCCAAACAGCTCCAGATTTCCTTGCAATGAACCACAACAAATCGTTTAGGGTTTGCACGAATTTTGATCTCAAAATAACAATGGAATAATTCTTTCAATTCAAACTACAATATGAAACGAATTAGCGCGCGATCCCCGGCAACGGCGCCATTTGATTGATTTATAATTTTCCGATTGGGTGTAAAAAGTAAAAGAATCAATTCAAATAGTTCCCGATTTCGGCACCATTTGATTATTCGTAAAATTCAAGACTGTGGAAGTAAATCAACTCAAATGATTCCCGATAACGGTTTCAATTGATCATTAAGAGTCTCTTTGTGTCGGTAATTAGAAAATTGAATAAAGTTCACAATCAAAGAATTATATTTGACCGCAATCAATTACGGTGTCGATTGTAGATCGTAAGCGAGTGCGGATCGTCCACAGGGATTGTGCGATTCGTTTCTATGTTTAATTTGTTTGAATGGAAAAGTTAATCGAAAAGAAAAGAAAACATGATTCAAGAATTTATCGATTGATTCAGGTGTCACGAGTTTAATCAAGAATCGAGAAACTGATAAACAAATCAAGAATCGGTGTTTCGATGATATTTCCAACCAAAATGTCAAGAATCTAAATGAGGCTCGTAGGAGTCGATCGGATCTATAGACGTGATGTAATCTCAAGATTTCGTGTTCTTGTCCTTCGAAGGATTGATACTAGATCGATGATGATCGATGAGAGTTAGGGCTTTCTTGATGAAACTAGGGTTTCATCATTTAACCCTTGTTCTTTCATCGATATCATTCATATTCTAGTCTCTAACAATTTCAAGAAACGATCGTAACTCCCCAATCTCGAGCGATATCAATCAAGAAAGCATCGCAACGAATTGGGTCGTCGATTCTTGAACTTGCTAGGGTTTACAAACCTCATAGGATTCAAGAATCGATTTAAGATATATTACATCATCATTCTATTGATCGTCTCGACTCCTCGACGAGCGGAGTATTACTCAAACATCATCACACAGAAAGCATTCAAGAATTGAAAAGATAACATGATGCAAAATTTAAAGAAAACAAGATAAAAGAATATCACCTTTTATTTATATCAACAATTTGATTACAGTCGCTCAATAACTACAAGAGGAAGAACTAAATTGTCGAATTGGCGTCGCTCGGCTCCGTGAGTCGCGGATCGGCTTGGACCACTTGCTCTGTTTAAGATCGGCTCGGCTCATAAAAGGTTGCAAGGCTTCTTGCTTGATGGGTACTCGAGATCTTGGCTTTTGATTGGAATTAGTGTTAGGGTTTCACACAAGTCCTCTCACTAGACTTGTGGAAGAAGAAGATGAAGAAAGTGAATGGATCTAGATTGATACTAAAATTGGCTAAAGATGGTTAGATTCATAACCCTAGGTCTAGGCTTCTATTTATAGACTTCCCAAACCCTAGGTCTAGGTTTGAAATTACAATTCCCTCTAAAAGTTTGTTGAGGCTTCTAGAAGGAGTTTTTTAGGCTTAGCTTAGGGTTTAAGCTAGGGTTTAGGGAGAAGTTTCTAGAATGATAGGCTAGTTTAGTGTTGATCCCAAAACTTGCTGATCTGGCAGAAATCTCTGGAGTCTTCTGGAAACTGACATGTCTTTCTGAAGTGTGGGAGCTGAAATAGACATTGCGCACCAAAATTTGATGGATGAATTGGCAAGACAGCCGCGGAACCGCGGCACAAGCAGGCTCCGGCCGCGGTTCCGCGGCCATTATGGCTCTTTGGTACTTGGGGCTTCTTTTGTGGTCTTGGGATAGTATTTGTAGCTTTATCTGATGTGTTGATTTGTATTTTCCTATTTGTATTGATACCAGAATTGAAATCATTGAGTTGGCGTAATGTTTGATCGGTACCTTATAAATTTTTGCCTTTCTTCTGGATTTTCCTGCATAGATCTCAAAACAAGTGTTGCGCAATATAGGGATGATGCGATGCCATGAAATGTAGTCAATTTCCTTTATAGTGTCGGTTTTAGAGTCTAATACATGCAATCTGATATTTTGCTACAGTTTTGTTAATATGTGAAATATGAATGCCGAACACTTCTATATGAATGCTAATGATGAGGAAATTGCCGTCTGAAATATGCAATATTTTCGACTAATCACTTTCCCTCCTTCATTATTTCCTTTTAAACTTCCTCTCCTCTTCAGCCCATGGCTGAACCTCATCTCCCTCTTCATCAAACCCTCACAAACATCTCATTTCCCTCATCAAAACCCTATCTTCCCTTCACAAAATATGTGCACAAGCTCTCAAGCAACCCATTAGACCAAGAAAGCTTGCGTTTTGGCGCTGTAGGAGTTTCATGAGTGCCAAACGAGATAATCCCTTCACACTTAGTGTAGTTTTTCATCCACTTTAAACCATATATATGTTTAGTTATGATTCGGTGCGATTTGTTGAAATTTGAAAATTCCAGTTAGGGTTTAGGGTGTGATTTGAGTAGAGATAGTGTAATTGAGGTGTGATTAAGGACTACAACCCCTGTAGTGATGTTATTATGGATTAAAACTTTGGACAAACCCCAGGTTGCGAGCTTTAAATTCTGCAGATACGGAAAATTTTGAGAATTGTGTAGGGAAATTGAAATCTGCTATCTCCCCGAGACTCTGAAAATTATTTTGCAACGGCAGCGATACATGCAGGCACGTAGGAAGCTACCACCAAAACCCTAGCCCCTAACTCCCTATTATAGCCGCAAATTTATTCCTTTTGGATGCAATTTGCGGCCAGACATGGAGCATTTTGGCTCGTTCTTGTTCTGTAGCTCCTACATCTATAAAATAGACCCTTGGCATATACAAAATTGTCTAATTTGTCTAGGGTGAAATCTGGGACCCTTTTCTATAGTTGCTGTTTTGATTCGTGTTTTCGTATTGCGTATTTTGAATTCTGGATTTGCGTATTTGTGTTTTACCCCGATCACTTAACGTTTGTACGATGAGATCGAGGGTCGTTTGAAGGTTTTGAAAGCGTAGTCCATAGGTTCTAACCTATAAGCTTTTAAGCGTATCGTTTTGGTTTTCGTGTGTCGTTTTAGTTTTGATTCGGTTTTAATGTGATGCGATACGTGTGACATGTAGGTACCCCCACGGTGATTCGAGGTGATGATGGAGATGAAGGCGACATTGATACCGACACGCAGGATGCAAGTTGAGTAAATTATATCTACGGGAGAAATCGGGTGGATGGCGTATAGCACCCCCGCAGATCGATACTTAGTATACTAGATATACACTATATATATGTATGATAGCGTTATGTGTGACTTGGATATTCAGATGTAAGTAGGTGTACTATGGATAGAATAGGGTTTAGATGTAAACTAGTATAGTTTCCTAGATGCGAACCCTAGAATAGGTTTGCACTCACATGCACACACATGCTTATTGCTACACATATACCTACATGATGAGAATAGTGGATGATATTTGGAGACGAGTCGATGAGATTGGGCATAGTTCCATGAGATCGGTGATATGATGTGATTCGTATTTAGGATACGACATGTGATTTTAGCGGGCCTTTGGACGTATGTTTCACACACGCATTCATATTTACCTAGATGGTATCGATTTGTACTAGACTTAGATCAGTACCCCAGATCATGAGATATGATCATAAGGATACCTGATAATTGATGAGAGGAATGTGATATTGACCCGTACCCAGCTTTTGGGATGCCGTACGATGATTTACCGTACGAGCTTCATATTGATGATAGATCCGCACTCATGACTTGAGGATGTCATATGATATTGTATCGTACGGGGTACCTTTGAGGCGGGATCACCGACTATTATATTTACATATATATATTATATCGACTCAGATTTAGGTGGTTTCCATACCCCTCCAAATTGACTTGTTAGTTAGAGCTGTAGTTTTGCTAGTAGATGTTAGGCTAGTCCGATGCCATACCTATTTCAAAAACTAACGAATCGGGAGTATTTTAAAGACATGTAAAGGGATTCTACGAACATTTCAAAAGACGCAACCTTTCTTAAAAACACCGTAGCCCTTATTTTCCTAAAAACCCCGATTCGTCATCTTCCAAATGGCAAAACAGTATGACATAGATACTTTGATGTAGATTCTTCACTGTTGTGTTTATTATTCATTTGCCGCAGATTCTTACTGTTTGCATCACATTGCATGTTAAATATGTTTATTGTTATATCAAATCCATGCTGTTAGGACACCGACACCATTATCGATGATGCATATGTTCCACGTACACCTTCTTGCCGGCTCACACACTTCATCATCGATAATTGCCATGTCACTACACTGTAGGACAGTTGCATTCAGGATATGACCCCTTGCATGATATACTGATATGCTTACATTTCCTTTATATGTCGCATAAATCATGGTTATGATTATACGCAGTGAGATATTTGTTTTCATGAGATTTCTGGATTTGGGAACCGTGATTATTTCAAAAAGAGAACATGTATCGTTTTAAAAACCCGGTTTCCCTTGATATGATATTTCAGTGCGTCCACCATGCGTTTTCTCGGTTCTGAGACGTGTGACATGTGAACCCGAATCGAGGAGCTGGATGAGGCCGATTGCGGGTACATGGTGGACCCGGTATGGTACCGCGGGACGAGAACGAATCTACTGTGTAGCCAGACGGTGAGCCTGGCAGAGGGACCACTACCTACCGGTCATTGTATTTGAGCTCGGCAGAAATCCGGAGGATACCGACCTGAGTTGAGAGATGAGACGGGCCGATCCGGTCTGACGGAGCCCTATGTATATGAGGATTTACATGCCGATGCTAGGCATAGGTTTCATGATGTTTTCGAGTGTCGATGCTTGACACTCAGGTTCCATGATTTGATATGTCGCGAGCCACACATGTTGATTTACATCCTCATACTTCTATGGATATGCTTTATGATATTTACATCCATGATGCTTATTGTCATTGGGTGACACGTGGACGATTTCCACATACTTATAGTTGACATTGATTACTTAGTTGGATGATATCCACATACTTAAAGACTTCATGATATAGTCGACATTGATCATACCTCATATTTATCATATGTTATTACCTAAGGCACTGGCACGAGTACTTGACACTACACTCATGTATAGATGTTATATTGCCACCTTATCATGCTTCAGACTTATTCATTTGAGATTTATATATATATATCTGATCATATTGACCTAGGATTGTGTCATGCATACGATTTCTGCTCTTTGATGTTTTCTATTCACGAGTTGGCAACTCACCCCCATTGTGCCACAGTTTCTTGCAGGTTTTGCAATACATGTTTCATTGCGGCTTTTCAGGCACACTGCTTCCCTCACGGGTGATTTGCTTTGGTAGGTGGATTCTTTTGCATTAGAACCACCATTGTATATGTATTATTCAGTTGTATCTAGAAATTCCATCAACCAAATTTGTATATTGTTTCAGACTTAGAAAACCAGTTGTGTATTATTTCGATCTTAGAGTCGCGCGTTGTAGTATTATGGTTTTCAAGCTGATTTGAGTTTTCCCTTGAGTTTTGATCCTCTCCCTTCGGCATTGTATATTATACTGCTTGCGTGGTTGTGACCATCGATTGACGAAGAGATATTTCCCGCTTGGGGATGCCTTTTATCATTGTATATATATTATTCTTGTTGTACCCCGTTCGGGGCCAGTATTTACAAAGGAAACTCTGCCGAAATTTTCAAAAAAGATATTGAGGATTTAAAATGTATATTCGGCTTACTTATTTAACAACCTTGTTTTAAAACATGTTTTCTTCACTTCTTAAAACTAGTTTTCCTTATTTACTCCTTAAAAATGGTTTTAGATTTCTAGGCTTTTGGCTTACTTGGATTAGATGGGGTCCTATAGACTTTATATGATTCAAGTCCCAGTCACGTGTTATTTTGGGTCGTGACAAAGAGAAACCGAGTTTTTCAAATAATGCATAATTTCTTTAAACTACCACGGTCCTCAAATCCAGAAAACATCATGAAAAATCCATATCTCAATGCGAAAATCCATGAATATAATATATGCAACATAAAACTGAAATGCGAGCATATAAAAGAAAAGCCGCTATTTAACCGCAACAAGTAAATATAAATATCATGCGGTTCCAAATTTCTCAAAGTCTATATAACATCAAGTAAAGGTAAACATGTAGCTATAACCAGATATATGTGTAAACATAAAGGTATAGCAAGGTATATGTATCTACCTATCAGTAATGATGTAAGTGAAGTATGTATACAAGGTATACATGTAGCTATGTCATTATGTGTGTACCTATCGTTAATGGTACAATACCCTATAGGTATACAGGTAACTAGCATGTAAGCATGTCAAAGCATATGTGTAAGCATGTAGGTATACAGGTATGCTATATGTCATATGCATAAAAAAATATGAATCAATGTCTCAATATCCCTAACCAAACAATATCATATTTATATGTATGTTGTGCGTATCATGGTAATTATTGACGGTGTATGTGGCATACAATCAGTGCTCGTGCAATACGAGCCGTCAATAATAGTGCAGTGTCCTAAAGGTACTAGTCCAAGCACAACAATTAACTAAGCAAAAAAGTGTATGCGCAACTCTATATATGAAATAGAATATGCGATAATGTTTACATCTCTAGCTTAGACGCATAACGCCATGCGGGCGATTCACCTTTAGATGTTAAATCTACTCACCAACGCTCCTGTCTAAATAAAGCCAACCACTTGTTTCCCTTTCTTCACGGCGCCCGAAGTCCCCGCCTTCGAACCTAAAACATAAATCAATGAAACAAGTTTATATTAGCAATAGACCCAAAACACGTACAAACTACATTTGATCGACGCAACAACACAAAACGTACTTTCAAGTGTTCGTATTGTGGCTAACATGTGTAGCGACACGACGAAACCAACCCAAGAGCAAAATCATACAAAGTGCATGATCCGTGTCGTATAACGTATCGCGCGTAAACAAAACACAAGAAACTACCTATGTGATCCCAAATTTTGCATGCTGAGAAAACCCAAAAATCAAACAGGACAAAACACACCCAAACCATAAAAGACACCTACCCACAAAAACCCATACCCGAACTCCACACCAAAACCGAGGTCGCCGGAAATATCCTCAATGTCGCCGGCCATGGTCCGAGCAGGGTGGTTCGGGCTTGAGGTGAAGGCTCAGGGTCCTAGGTACAACACAGCTATATTGTTTGGTTTTCTAGTAAACTCTCGGGGTCACAGCAGATCACAGATGTCATATATTGACACTAAAAATATGATATTTGCACGAAAACATAACTTAAAACGATCTAAACTAATACTAACAAGCTACGCAACACAATAAACACTTAACTAACTGCAAGAGATCATTACCTAACCCAAAGTACTCAAAGATCCTAGCTTTGCAAGCTCCAAGGCATCCAAGAGGCAAATCAAGTCCAAAGATGTGATTTTTGTGAGTTTGGATGAAGTTTTGTGATGGATTTGTGTAAGAAATGAAAGTGTTCAGTTGAGGAAAGGGAGAGATAAGAAAATGAGAAGAGATAGAGAAAATGAGAGAGAGTATGATGAAAAGAGAGAGAGAGGTGAGGTTAAGGGTGAAAGTGAGGTGAGTGTAACCTTGCATTAAATTCCAATTAATGCATTCACACACACCATGCCACCTCCTCACTTCCAAAACAAATATCTCTCTTCTCTCACAAAAGATCTAGGAGTTTAGGGTTAAGAATTGGATTAAAACACAGATTAGAATAAAGCAAAGGATTAGCTTAGGTTAAGTGTCATGGCCACTAACCTAGATTAGCACAAACAAACTCTCATATTAAGGTGCACACATGCGTGCATGCCATAACAAATAAAAATAAGTTATTGATTAAATGTTATAAAATGTAAGGAACCCAAATTGGTAAACTTTTTACAGTAAACCCACATTAACGTCTAAACTAACACTAACCGAAATATAAGGCGTTACAATCTCCCCCCTTATAAAAATTCGTCCCCGAATTTAGAATTCTCACTAAGCGTACCTTCAAAAAGAAGATTACAAAAATCTCATATCTTGCTCGCAGCCTCCCAAGTGATCACCTCACTATGCGACACGTCCAAGAAAACTCTCCACAGATGGAAAGACCCTTGACCGAATTTCTCCACCAGCCGAACCGCTAACACAAATGGCTACCGGTGAACGAAAGATCGCGTCTCAATTAATTGGTCTGGTGCTGAATCATGTGAGAAAGGTCATGAAGGTATTTGCAAAGTATCGACACAAGGAAATACGGGGTGAATACTCATAATCTGGGCGGAAGTGCCAAGTTAAAGGCAACGAAACTAACTCGCTTTAAGGATCTCAAAAGGACCTACAATCCTAGGATAAGTTTCCCAAAACTCAAAATGTCATTGATCGGAAAAAAATCCTTAGGAATACATGATCTCCCACTGCGAACTCAAATCTGCGACCACCACGGTCGGCATAAGACCTCTGTCCGCACTGGACTGTTCTCATCTTGACCTGAACCAACTAGATCATCTCTGAAGTCTCAAGACAAGCTGGGGTCTAAAATCCTACTCACGAAGAGTCAGAAAATAGATTGGCAATCGACACAACTTACCAAACCAAACCTAAAAGTTGCCAATTGGAATGTCTCCTGATAACTGCTATCGAAGGAGAACCTAACAATGGCAAGTGGCGATCCCAACTGCCAACAACATTTAGTACATACGCACAAGCATATCCTCCAGAGTCTGTATAGTCCGTTCTATCTAACCATCAGCCAACGGATGGAAAGTGGAGCTAAAGCTCAACCAGTACCCAAGACTTCCTGAAGCTTCTGCCCGAGACGACAAGCGAACAGGGTGCCTCCATTGGATACTACTCATGAAGGAACTCCGTGCAAACGCACAAACTTAACAAAGAACAACTGAGCAAACTGAGCATAACCGGACAATAAACACCCGAATGGAGTCACACCCTGTCTAACCCTGGGTAGACACCATAACAAAATTCGTGGAGATCTGCTCCTATTCCCACTCCGGAATGGTTAAAAGTTGCAACTCTCCAGTCGGTCTCAGATGCTCAACATTAGCTCACAACAAGACAGACACCTCGAAACGAAATCCGAAACTTCACTGTTCATCCCTGCCCACCCATAACTATCTCACAAGTCATGTCACCTATTTGTAGAACTTGAATGAACACAGAAATCTTACTGATGTGCTGTTCATAACATAATACTGCATTTTGTATTCCCCATTCTTATACATTTAAGAATAAAAACAGGTGCTTTTGACCCATGTCTGCTACATGTTACAGGTTTCAGGTTCTTGGAGCGAAAACAGTGAAAAACACAAAAGACGACACAAAAGAAGGACTTTTGACCAACAAATAGGAAGATCTTAGTAAAGCCTAGAAGAAGAACGGTTCACCATCAACAAGGCAACGCAAGATCCATAAATACAAAGCAGACGGTTAAAAGATCCATTGCAAAGTGTTCACTGAAAATCTGGAATTAATACAGAAACCAAATTGATAAAAGGAATAAAGAACCGGGAAGACCAAAGAACCATGATGCAGCCCAGAAAAATTCATAAAATGAACTCTTCAATGGGCCGCGGAACCGCGGCCCAATGCCTACCCATGCCGCGGCTCCACGGCCGTCTAGTGCCCGTGCGCGAAGAAAATTTTTCCAAAATTCTGAGGAGGCTATGGAAAGATTTTCTGGGGGTATATTTGTAATTGTAGACATGCGGTGCAATTGTAAACCTAGGGTTTCTATGTCCTATAAATAGAACCCAAAACCCTTGTATTTTCTTATGCCTCTACTCATGAATAAAATTCTGTTTTCTTGAAGTTAGAGCGCATCAAAAGTAAGTAGGTTATTTTTCTTGCAGTAGTTGTAGTTTTTTCATATCTACCCTAGGTAAATTACTTTTTTGTCTTAGTTTAAATTAGTTTAGTTTTTATTAACTTGCAATAGATGTTTTCTCTCTTTAATAAAATCATGTCTTTCTTCGTCCCCTCAATGAGCGAGTAGTTTCCTCGCTTGTTAGGGTTAGGAATAGGGAAGGATTTGAGAGATGAAGGTCTCTCATCTCTTTTCGTTGCCAAACTTTTATGAACATTAGAACTCCATGCATACCTTCTTATTCCGCTCCCTACGGCACTTCTACCCTCGAGGTAGCGGTGATTCCGTAGTCTAAAGGCCCGGATTTTAAGGTTTTCCATGGAGGTTAGGGTGAAGATTAATAAAGGAAGGACAAGGATCTAGAGGAAGAATCAATCATCCCAATCATCCTAATCCCCTTTATAAATATTTAATATAACACTAATATGATAGATTTAATTAATGGCAATGGAAAGAGATGTAGATCTTTGTTTACCAAATTTTCCCTAAACCTAATCCTAGCAAGTTTCTAATCCTTGTATCATACAACTTCAATTCTTAGGTTTATTTTTAAGACCCAACATCATTTGGAATTAACTCGTAAGAACTTAAAGAAGATTTATACATCCCTGTGGACCGACCCGTATTCACCGGCTAGCTGCAAAGCGACGCCGTTTTTGATTGCGGTTTACAAATATTTTTGATCTATCTTTTAGAAAGCGTAAGTACGCTAAATCACTCAAATCAAATGGCGCCGTTGCCGGGGATGGCGTAAAATTTTCTTTTTGTAATTTCGGGTTAATATAAAATATAAAAAATGCATAAAAAAATTTGAAAAATCCAAAAATATAAAAAATTTTATCATCTTTTATTGTTTGAAGGGTTTTCTTTGTGAATCTTTGCAGGTTTGACGGATCTGAAACAACACAGAAAGCAAAACAGAAAAAGATACATCAGAACAGGAGGAGATTGAAAGTACAGAACAGCTGAAGAAATCCAGAGACCTGATCCCTCAATCCGACCGCGATTCCGCGGCTAATACCCTGTCAAAACCGCGGAACCGCGGTCTGGTGGAGTCCTCTCTGAACGAAAATTGCTTGGTTTGTTTCCTCATTCTCCCCTCTACAAATCCCCATATATCTTTTGCCAAATTTTCTGCAGGATTCTTTGCGCTAAAAATCTTCTTCCCCATTCCAATAATTGATTTTCTGCAGGATTCTTTGCGCCGCGCTAAAAAGCAAATTGATTGCAAGTGATTTACTGCTTTGCATACTTTAATCTGACTTTAAGGGGCTATTGACCAATTCAGATTGGGTGGGGATTTCATCACCCTTCCCAAGACCCCAGAAATCACTTAAAGCATTTGCATTGACCACTTTTAATTTAAAATATATTAGACTCAGCCCTAAGGACGTCGAGCTCAATAGGACAAAGGACTAGTATAGGCATCAGCCGTTTATCCTAACCTGTCTTTGCGGTGCCTAGGCAAGTGTGTCAAGGCTAATGGTTTTTAATTAGGCCCACAGCGTGGTTCCTTCCCACTTACCTGGCACTTACCTGGCCGTAACGGACGGTGAAGAGGCGGTTTGAGGTCCTATTTCTAGCCCTTTGGAACAGTTTGGAGCTGTCTAGCTGACCTAGGTGACCCTAGACTTAGGCCTGATTGTGCATGTGTGGTTAATTGCATTTGTGTCACTAGTCTCTTTTCAAAATCTTTTTGCAAAAGCTCACTTAAAAAGAAAAAGGAAAATCTTTTCAAAACATGCAACTTGTCGCTAAAAAAATCTTTGCACTCACTTACACCACTTCTTCTCATTGACGTTTTCTTACCTTCACATTCTGTCTTTCATCTTTCGACTACACTAACCCTTTTAGTGTATGTCCGGTTGGACTAGGGACCCTAGCGCCCGATTAGTCCGTGTTTCGTTGGTACCGACCGACGAACCTTTCGACTCCGAAGTCGAAATCTTGTACACTTCTTCACTTCCACCATCACATTCTTCCGAAGGTATGTCGGGATACGATCCTAACAACACCTTACCGACGGGAATGATTCCACCTCCGTTAGGTGCGAATAACCCGAATCACCCACCTGTTGAAGCGCCCGCACGAGTCGCGCTCCAGGATCTTTTCTACCCCATCCGCACCGCCCTTCCTACTTGTCTTTCCCTCCCACCGGCTAATGGGGACAATTTTGAGATCAAACTCCACTTCATCAATATGCTGCCTAAGTTTCACGGTTTGGAATCCGAAGATGCATATATCTTTATCAACAAATTCCAAAACGTTTGCGCCATGATGAAAACCACCCAATTAAGTGATGACGCTATAAGGCTAAGGGTCATTCCTTTCACCTTATGTGACCTAGCCGAGAAGTGGCTATACAGCACCGCATCACACTCAATTAGAAATTGGGATGAGTTTGTGAAAGCTTTTCTTAAAAAGTTCTATCCTCATCATAAAACTGCTAAAATCCATAATGAGATTATACAATTTTCACAGCTTCCTGCCGAACCATTTTGGAAATGTTTTGAAAGATTCAAAGACCTACTCGTTCAATGCCCTCACCATGGGATAGAAAGATGGCAACTTTGCCAAACATTATACGAGGGATTGAACCCGGCAACGAAACAGTTGCTAGAAACCATTAGTCAAGGTCACTTTCTGTCCAAATCTAGTGAGGAAGCATGGCAGTTTCTTGAGGATCTTAGTGAACAAACAATTCAGTGGGAGAGCACCAAGACCACATCATCATCTTCTTCTATTGGTCAACCTAGGGCAGGCATACATCAAGTAGAGATGTCAATTGCTATGAAGGCCGAGATGGCCGCTCTTACGAAAAAGCTAGAAGCACTTGAGACCAAAATCTCAACACCTTCTCCTGCCCCTGTTGTGCCTCCACGAACTGTTTGTGCTTGTTGTTCGGATCCATCACATCTCACCGAAGAGTGTCCTTACACTGCATCTACTCAAGGACAAGATCAATTCAATGCTGCCTTTCAGCAACGACAAAGAAATGATCCATACTCTTCGACATACAATCCGGGTTGGAAGAGCCACCCTAATTTCGCTTGGTACCAATATCAACAATCCCAAGGAAACAACAATTTTCAAAGAGCTCCTCCTCCACAACAACAAGCACCTCCACAAACTTAATTTCAGCAACCTCTCCAACAGCAACCTTACCCTAATCAGATGAACAATTTTGTGCCCAACAATTTTTTCCCCCCTCAAAATGCTGTTAGCTCGCTCGAAAGAAGTCTAGAAGCATTCCTAAAGCAATCTGCACAGTCCACAGCTAGGATAGAGACTTCTGTTCAATCTTTGGTGCAAAACAGTGCCTCACACGATCAAAGCATCAAAGCTATTGAGGCATAAATTGCACAACTCAACGCAGCATTGAAAGAGCGAGAGAAAGGAAAGCTTCCGTCTCAACCACTCCCAAATCCTGGCCACGCACATGTTGCACATGAACATCAGAATCATAACGTGAATGCTGTGACTACGTTGAGATCCAGAAAAGTGCTGCAAAACAATGTGGGTATTCACCATGACACCTCTGCCGGTGGTTCTTCATCTTCCTCTTCTTCTTCTTCGTTAGAGCCTATTCTCCATCCTTCACATGGCTCTACTTCTTCTAGCTCGAACGGACCCTCTTCTCACAACACGAACACATCCACACAGGGTTCCGTTCCAACTCAACAATATGATCCGCAAAAGTTGGACTCAACAACTTTTCAAAATGTTCCTTTTCCAAATCGGTTGAGATCCAATAAACCAACTCCACAGATGGAGAAGATTGTAGAGTTGTTCAAACGGGTTAGCATAAATATTCCTCTTTTGGATGCAATCCAACAAGTTCCTTCATATGCAAAAATCTTAAAGGACTTATGCACCAAAAAGAGGAAGTCACAAGTACCAAAGAAAGTTTTCGTGGCTAGTAGTGATGCTCTTGTCAATTCTTTACCCCCAAAGCACAAGGACCCCGGTTGTCCTACTATTTCGATCACAATTGGGAACAAGACCATCAATAGAGCACTATTAGATCTTGGTGCTAGTGTCAATTTGCTACCTTATTCGGTGTACGAACAATTAGGCGTTGGAGAGCTTAAGCCTACTCATTGCACTCTCCAGATGGCCGACCGATCAATCACCCATCCTAGGGGAGAGTTGGAGGATGTGTTAATTAGAGTAGGGGATTTCATTTTCCCTGTTGACTTTATTGTTATGGATACACAGCCTGTCGCTAACCCCCGTAATCAAATTCCGGTGATACTTGGTCGACCATTCCTCGCGACTTCTAACGCGGTAATCAACTGTCGTAATGGTTCAATGAATCTATCTTTTGGCAATATGACAGTTGAACTCAACATTTTCAAGTTAGGAAGTCAGCCTTGCGAGCCTAATTCTAGCGTACTTGATGTGTGCTCGATCGATGAGATCGCGGAGGAGGACTATGAGTTCGAGAATTTCATGTTTAATCACAGCAATATTAACGCCACTAGTGCGTTCCTCCTAGAATCCGACACGGCTTTCACGACGGACAAAGATTATGAGTGTTTCACCTTTGTTGATGATCTTGAAGACTCTCCACTCGAGTTTGAGTCTTTTGCTTTTTCGGATGAGTTAGTTAAACCATCCGACTCGGTAGCGTACACTTAATTTGAACCTTTGATGGAATCCTTCGAGTTTGAAACAGTTACTCCATTGTTACCATCTATTGTTTCACCACCTAAACTCGAGCGAAAGCTTTTGCCGTCGCACCTAAAATATGCTTATCTAGGTGAAAATGAGACCTTACCAGTTATCATATCGGCCTCTCTAGCTCTTGAGCAAGAGAAGGCTCTTTTAACGGTCTTATACGATAATCGGCAAGCTTTTGGCTGGTCTATGGCGAACATCAAGGGGATTAGTCCCCTCATAGTCGAACATCATATACACTTGATGGATGATGCCAAGCCGGCAAGGGATCCACAAAGACGCCTCAACCCCATTATGAAAGAGGCGGTCAAGAAGGAGATTGTTAAGTGTCTTGATAGCGGTATCATTTACCCTATCTCGGATAGCCAATGGGTTAGCCCCATTCATGTCGTGCCAAAGAAATCGGGCATCACGGTCATTACCAACGAGGCGAATGAGTTAATTCCCACTCGCACCCAAACAGGGTGGCGAGTTTGCATCGACTACCGGAAACTCAATGCCGCGACAAGGAAGGACCACTTTCCTTTACCATTCATTGACCAAATGCTAGAACGATTGGCGGGGCATGAATTCTACTGCTTTTTAGATGGCTATTCCGGTTATAATCAAGTCCCCATAGCCAAAGAGGATCAAGACAAGACCACTTTTACTTGCCCCTTTGGCACTTTTGCTTATTGTCGCATGCCCTTTGGGTTATGCAATGTGCCCGCTACATTTCAGCGGTGCATGATGGGGATCTTTTCGGACATGGTGGAGAAGTTTTTGGAAATCTTTATGGATGATTTCTCCATTTTTGGTGACTCCTTCGATGAGTGTTTACGACATCTTGACGCAGTTCTCACCCGCTGTAGGGAAAAGAACCTGACTTTGAATTGGGAGAAGTGCCACTTTATGGTACGAGAAGGCATTGTCTTAGGACATGTCATCTCGCAAAACGGCATAGAGGTTGATAAAGCTAAAATCGAAGTCATTTCTAATCTTCCTCCTCCTAAATGTGTCAAAGATATCCGAGCTTTCCTTGGCCATGCCGGTTTTTATAGACGGTTCATCAAGGACTTTAGCAAGATTGCTCGACCCTTGACTCTCTTGTTGGCCAAGGACACTACTTTTCTTTTCGACTCAACTTGCATGGAAGCGTTCGAGTCTTTGAAACACTCACTAATTTCTGCGCCCATCCTTTCATCTCCAGACTGGACGCATCCCTTCGAAATTATGTGCGACGCATCAGACTTTGCCATTGGTGCTGTTCTTGGACAGCACATTAACAAGATGCCGCATGTAATTTACTACGCTAGCCGAACATTAAATGAGGCCCAATTAAACTACACAACAACAGAAAAAGAGTTTTTAGCGGTTGTGTTTGCACTTGAAAATTTTTTGCCTTATTTAATCGGCTCTCCAGTTATAGTGTACACGGATCACTCAGCTCTTCGCCACCTTTTTGCGAAGAAGGATGCTAAGTCTAGGCTAATACGTTGGATCCTTTTGCTGCAAGAATTTGACCTTGTTATAAGGGACAAAAAGGGATGTGAAAACGTAGTGGCCGATCACCTTTCACAACTTCCTTCTTCGCCTACACTTGAACTTCCTATCACTGATGTTTTCCCCGATGAGCAACTCTTGACCGTTTCTTGCGAACCATGGTTCGCCGATATTGTAAACTACTTAGCCACCGGCTTGATACCTAAAGATTGGTCGACACAAGATAAACTTCGATTTTTGTCCTAAGTAAAGCATTTTTACTGGGATGAACCTTATCTTTTTAAAAACTGTTCCGACCAAATCATTCGTCGGTGTGTACCTGAAAATGAGGTTAAGAGTGTGCTGTCTTTTTGCCACGATCAGCATGTGGCGGGCACTTTGGCCCAAAGAAGACAGCCGAGAGAGTTTTGCAGTGTGGTTTCTATTGGCCACGACTCTTCAAAGATGGATTCGAATACTGCAAAACTTGCTCCCGGTGCCAACACTTGGGCCGGATATCGCGGAGAAACGAAATGCCGCTCCAACCAATTTTGGTTGTAGATATTTTTGATGTTTGGGGTATAGATTTTATGGGACCATTTCCTAACTCTTTTGGAAATGTGTATATTCTTTTGGCTGTTGACTATGTTTCAAAGTGGGTCGAGGCTGTACCAAGTCGAATGAATGACAACAAGGTTGTCACTCGATTTCTAAAAGAATACATCTTTTCTCGATTTGGGCACCCTCGTGCGATAATAAGTGATAATGGTTCTCACTTTTGCAATAGGACTTTTGAGTCCTTAATGCGCAAATACTCTATCACCCATAAGCTGTCAACGCCATACCATCCCCAAACATGTGGGCAAGCCAAGGTCTCGAATCGGCAAATTAAGCAAATCTTGGAGAAAACGGTTTCTAAAAACCGTAAAGATTGGTCACTCAAATTAATCAACGCGCTATGGGCTTTCCGTACTGCATATAAGACCGATCTTGGCATGTCTCCATACCAGCTTGTCTACGGGAAGGCTTGCCACCTTCCAGTAGAAATTGAGCACAAGGCATTTTGGGCTATTAAGGAGCTGAATCTATCTTTAGGAGATGCGGGCAGCAACCGAAAGCTGCAGTTAAATGAACTAGAAGAGCTGCGGGATGAGGCATATGATAATGCCGTGATTGCTAAGAACCGAGTTAAAGTATTTCATGATAAAAACCTTTTGCGAAAGACATTTAAACCAGGTCAACAGGTTTTATTATATGATACTCGGTTACATTTACATCCTGGCAAGCTCCGTTCTAGGTGGAAGGGACCTTTTGTAGTCCGCACCGTTTATCCGCACGGTGCGGTTGATCTGGAAAACCAGGAGGACGGTACGCTTTTCAAAGTAAATGGGCATCGTTTGAAACCGTTCCTCACAGCGGACCCTTCGGAGGAGCTCCTGTTCTTGCAGGAGCCGATCTACACTGAGTAATATTCCTCCACTTTCACCCCCAGATTTCTTTTCTTCCAAAACATTATTTCAAATAAGTTTGGGGGTGTGTATATAATTTGTAAATATATATTCCCAAAATACCATAAAAAATGAAAAATAAGAAGAAAAAAATAAATAAATAACTTTTTTGGACCAAATTACAAATTTTCAGAATCAAGAGCTGAATTTTCAATTTACAAATAAAATCCTCATTTTTGAGGGTGTTTTCTTCAAATAACCCTTTTCCCCCCTCTATTTAAAGAGACCCGAGCCCTCCTGTCCTCATAACCCTAATATTTCTTCTTCATAAAACCCTAGCCGCCACCTCCTGTCCCCTCCAGAAAAATTTCGCAGCGCCGCCACCAGATCGCCGTGTTTCCGCCGCGGTAGCCGTCTCCTGCCGCTGAACCGCCGCCGTCTGCAAGCTTCACCCCCTGAAACTTCAGGGGAGGTACTCTCTGTTGAAATCCTATCTGTTTATTGCATATTTTTCTCTGTACAATCTAGATGGCACATAAAATGCAATTTGAGAGAGATTTTACCCCTGTTTTCGCACACGAGGTATACGGTACATATTTCGCACATGAAATCACACAAAGGGGCTGGAATTTCCTCCTCTATAATCACGCATCTGTGTTTGCTCTACCTAACCTAGTTGACCTATTTTACGAATCCATGGAAGATAATAGTATTGACAACTTAGGTTACATTAAACTGAATTGGGGAAATCGTGAAATTCACATCGATAGGGACATGATACACGAGGTTACACTCATACCACGTGTCCCTGCACATGAACACCCTTTGCGCTTTGAGGATTATAGGCCCTTGATGGGGAATGACTGTGCACGAGAACCGCGTAAGGGTATCCAAGCACGGACCCTTTTCGCGAACGTTTTAACTGTGTGCCGGTGGGCACAAAACAATATCTTCGGTAGTTCCCACAACACGACCTTTTTCACCCCTTCTTTACATGTCGTACACACACTGATGATGAAGAATCCTAGGTTCGACATGTGCATGGTTTTGCTACAATCTATAGGTACGGGGAAACGAGGTTCCGTATACCCATGTCCCCATGCTCGTTACCCAACTCTGCCGTTATTTCCTCCCCGCCGAGGAATTTGACTCATATATGATAGACGGTGTCCCGGTTCGACCACTTGTAGAGCGCGTCTCGTCGTCCTACTCTAGACTCACAGATATTTGGACACGAACCGAACCGGCAGAAAATGTCCCTGCACAGACCCCTAGCTCGAGCTCGACTTCGAGCGGGGAAGAACTAACTCCCCAGGAGCATGCACGATTGATGCGGAGAACAGTGAGAAGAATAGATTCTTTGAGGGATGAGTTTCGGGCGACTGCACGAGATCACGACCGTCGGCTGACGGAAATTGAGAGGGGTATTCAAACCCTTTTGGCTAGAGGGGAAAGATCACGTTCACGCTCACGAGCGCGACGTGGGGCCGGGCAGTGAGGGCACTGCTTTGCTCAAGTTTGGGGGAGAGGGTAGTGTATATAGTTATCCTTTGCATTGCATATTGTATATATTTCTTTTCCTTTTGCATATTTAATTTCTGCACTGCATCTTTATATAAAAAAAATTCATAAAAATTTGAAAATTTGAAAAATAAAAAAAAATTTAGAAAACAGAAAAACCCATAAAAATTGAAAATTGAAAAAAAAAATTCAAAAAAATTATAAAAATTAATGTATTCAATTCTAGTTAATTGACTTGAGTTTGATAAATAGGTTAACTGGCTAGGAAAAACTAAATCTTAGACTTAGCAAATTAAAAACCCTAAAAATAACCTTTCTTAGAGCTTAACGGTAGAAAGTATATGTCTTTGTAGATTATTTAGAAATAGGAAAATTTTGGGTTCACTTCTTGGGCTAAGTCGAAACGAAGGAAAAGTATTAAAACTTTTATTAGAGTATAAGTTTGAAAAATAGTTCCTGGCTTAAGTCTAGATTCTGAAAACATGTACCCTACAAAATGCACAAACACTTGAAACTTGGATTAGTAGAAAAGACCTTGAAATACTCTTGTCTAAAGTCCTTAGCACAATGGAAAAAAAAAGTGAACAAAGAAAAAAATGGACACTGGTTTTTGTGATTACTTAAGGCTGTAAAAATAGAAAAATATTTAGCGAGGGTGCTTCATCACCTAGTGCCTTAGACCAACTAGTTTGGGAGCCACTGCTAAAAGCCTTGGGTGTTGCAAAACTAGGAAGTACGCTTTAAAACGCTAACGCATCTTGTAATCGGTTGTTGGTACCTCAAGAAGTATTAACGGTTGCATGAAGGATGTGAAAGCGAAAATTCACCAATTAATCAGTGCTTTGGACAATGGACGAGAGTACGATTGCTTGATTTGAATTTCCAAGTGTAGGGGTGATATTTACACACACGTGGGGATATGTGATTAGAGTTTAGATAAGAGAAAGGAATAAAGAATAAAACTTGTATATTTAATAGAGTTGAGAGAAATTCCTAAGTGGAGATGGAACCCTAGAAGAAAAACTTAAGAGATGCCGAAAGCTAGGTAATTCTACAGGATATATATAATCTTATGTTAAACAATGAGGAAGCGTGAAGAATATGGGTGGATAATTTGCGTGTCAACGATAATAGAATTCCTTGTTAGAAAACCTAATTAGAGAACAAAAGTCGAAAAAACCAAATTGATAGGATTTTGTGGGTGTAATCCGCTGAAAACCCTCAGGAGACAACACTCCTCCTACTAGGGACACCTAGAGGTTTAACGGCTTGTTGCACGTGCTCAGTGCAATCGCGTTTCCCTGCGAAAGTGTGGCTAGGTTAGATTTTTATCGAGACTAAGTAAAATAATAAGTTTGCTCGAGAGCGAGCAAAAGATAAGTTTGGGGGTATTTGTTCATAACATAATACTGCATTTTGTATTCCCTATTCTTATGCATTTAAGAATAAAAACAGGTGCTTTTGACCCATGTATGCTTCATGTTACAGGTTACAGGTTCTTGGAGCGAAAACAGTGAAAAACATAAAAGACGACACAAAAGAAGGACTTTTGACCAACAAATAGGAAGATCTTAGTAAAACCTAGAAGAAGAACGGTTCACCATCAACAAGGCAACGCAAGATCCATAAATACAATGCAGACGGTTAAAAGATCCATTGCAAAGTGTTCACTGAAAATCTGGAATTAATACAGAAGCCAAATTGATAAAAGGAATAAAGAACCAGGAAGACCAAAGAACCATGATGCTGCCCAGAAAAGTTCATAAAATGAACTCCTCAATGGGCCGCGGAACCGCGGCCCAATGCTTACCCATGCCGCGGTTCCGCGGCCGTCTAGTGCCCGTGCGCGAAGAAAATTTTACCAAAATTCTGAGGAGGCTATGGAAAGATTTTCTGGGGGTATATTTGTAATTGTAGACATGCGGTGCAATTGTAAACCTAGGGTTTCTATGTCCTATAAATAGAACCCAAAACCCTTGTATTTTCTTATGCCTCTACTCATGAATAAAATTCTGTTTTCTTGAAGTTAGAGCGCATCAAAAGTAAGTAGGTTATTTTTCTTGCAGTAGTTGTAGTTTTTTCATATCTGCCCTAGGTAAATTACTTTCTTGCCTTAGTTTAAATTAGTTTAGTTTTTATTAACTTGCAATAGATGTTTTCTCTCTTTAATAAAATCATGTCTTTCTTCATCCCCTCAATGAGCGAGTAGTTTCCTCGCTTGTTAGGGTTAGGAATAGGGAAGGATTTGAGAGATGAAGATCTCTCATCTCTTTTCGTTGCCAAACTTTTATGAACATTAGAACTCCATGCATACCTTCTTATTCCGCTCCCTACGGCACTTCTACCCTCGAGGTAGCGGTGATTCCGTAGTCTAAAGGCCGGATTTTAAGGTTTTCCATGGAGGTTAGGGTGAAGATTAATAAAGGAAGGACAAGGATCTAGAGGAAGAATCAATCATCCCAATCATCCTAATCCCCTTTATAAATATTTACCATAACACTAATATGATAGATTTAATTAATGGCAATGGAAAGAGATGTAGATCTTTGTTTACCAAATTTTCCCTAAACCTATTCCTAGCAAGTTTCTAATCCTAGTATCATACAACTTCAATTCTTAGGTTTATTTTTAAGACCCAACATCATTTGGAATTAACTCGTAAGAACTTAAAGAAGATTTACACATCCCTGTGGACCGACCCGTATTAACCGGCTAGCTACAAAGCGACGCCGTTCTTGATTGCGGTTTACAAATATTTTTGATCTATCTTTTAGAAAGCGTAAGCACGCTAAATCACTCAAATCATGTGCCTGCTCTAGGATTTCGCGTCTCTACCCAATAGTATCAGGTACACACAAACGCGTCCCTAAACGTAGCACACCCTGGTCACAAATCAAGGACTCCGAATCTTTACCCAGCCGAGTATGCTCAAGAATTTCTGACAAACGAGCATCGGCGGGCTGTGTCTCGCAAAATCGATTAAGGAAAAGTGGACGGACGCGGACATGAGAAAGATGTCCCCTCAGTAGAGGCAAACTTAAGCTGTACTCAACGATCGCACAAGAATAGTAAATCTGCAGAAAACTGTCTCAAAACCGCGCACAGCTGGAACAAGCTAACCCCGGGCCTACGATTCCAGCATCAGCTACCACAATCGCCTTGCCACGGGAAACGAGGTTATCACAAACAGAATCCTTCACAAGCTTCATCCAACGGCGCTGTCTCAACAGTCAAAAGCCGCTGCAGGAAGATGAGCATTAAGCTCAGGTGGTCCGTGAAAATCCGACACGACTCTCCGAACAAGCAGTGTCTCCAAATCTCTAACGCATGACCACCGCGGCCATCTCCAGATCATGAGTGGGATATCCTACTCGTACTTCCTCCAACTGTCGGGAAGCAAAAGGGATAACTCTATAATGCCACATCAACGCAAAATCGAGCCACACTCGCGAAACATCACAGTTAAACAACAAAGTCGCCCGAACCAGGAAACAAAGAAAGAACTGGTGCAGTTGTCAACCGAGTCTTCAACTGCCGAAAAACATCGTACACATGCCTCAGTCCAAACAAAAGGAACCTCCTTTCCGGCCAGTCCAGTCAATGGTGCAGCGATACACTAGCAATCCTACACGAAATGGTGGTAACCTGCTAAGCCCAAAAATCTGCAGACGTCCATCCCGTACACAAGTCTGGGCCCAAGCTGTACGGCCTCGATCTTCCTCAGGACCATACAAAAACCGTCTCCCGTAACTACAAGACCTAGGAGTCAACACAATCAAGCCTGAATGAACACTCCGAGAATTTAGCAAACAGCTGGTGCTCTCCCAGTGCCCGCAATATAAATCCTCAAGTGCTGCTCAAGTTCCTCACGACACATTAGATAGACCAGAATGTCATCAATAACACAACAAAAACTGGTCGAGGAACGGCCTGAAGAAATCTGGTTCATCACATCCACGAATGCTGCTAGGGCATTGGTGAGTTCAATGACACCACCAAAACACACAAAGCCCGTAGCACACACAAGGCAGACTTCGGAATGACATCACTCCAAACCCGCAACAATGATGACCTGATCCCAAACAACTTAGAAAAATATCTCGCACTCTGGAGCTGATCGAAGAAATCGTCAAAGCGAGGTAAATGATACCTATCCGCACCGTAACCCGTTTTAATTGATTATCAATCAATACACAACCTCAACTGCTATCCTTCTCCTGACGAACAGAATAGGAGCTCCCAAAAGCGAAACATTCAGACGCACAAGCCCCCCAACAAACAACTCTGCAGCTGATCCTTAAGCACCCTAAGCTTCGCCGGCTCACCTGGAACAACGTCGGAAAACTCTCGCACGAAAGGAACCTGGTCCAATACCCCACTGTGGCTCCGGTATCATGAATGAACACCAAGAATCCTCGACATCTTCTCCTCAAAAGCCGACTAGCGTAAAAGGCTGAATTCAAGCTGTGAGAGGCGGCACCAATGTCCCCTTGCACAACAAGAACTGACTCGCCGGGATAAAAAAAACCTGACTGTTTCCTCGCGGCAGTCCATAGATGCCTAGCACGTAGCTAACCAGTCCGTGCCCAGGAGAACGTCAAATCCAACCTCTCTAGAAGGATCAAAACGATGGACGAATCTCTATCTCCTATCCGATTGGCACACGACCGAAATACGTGTCACTCAACAAAAGAATCGCTAACAGAAGTTAACACAACAAACGGCTGATCTAGCTAACACATCTTTCGTCCCAAGCCTCTGCTACTCCCGTGATGGTCACGAAAACTGTCTCGACGACTATGCCTCTGTCTCTGGGCTGGTACACCGGTACGAGTCCTCCATGGTTCCGGAACTCCCAAAGTCTCTGGAATACATGCCTCATTAATTGGGGCTGCATCCACTGGTGCTGTATAGGTGATGAAATGCTGCGTGCTGATCGCAAGGAACAACTGGGTAATAAGGGTGACAACCTCCTATCACTGCGCTCTACTGGCTTCAACCAAAGACGTCATCGTCTAGCGCAAGTCTTGCATCTCTGCTACAAGCCTATCGGTACGATCTATCGAAGGCGGATCCATCTGCTCCTGTACAACGAGCGTACAATCCTGGTCAGTCCTCATCCCACACAAGCCAACTCTGATCTCGGACCTCGCTGCACCTCTCTGAGTCCCCATAGTCATCGGCGGCAAAGACTATAAATGGAAATAAGATTCGATATGAACACGGAAATCAAATCACAAGGATATATATCATCAAGGAAGGAATTTCAAGCAATTTGTACTTAGGTCATTTTAGGCGGAGTACCGCGTCGAGAGTATGCCGCGGACATACACACACTATGTTACTCTGCTTAAGCTACCTACTCTATCATACCAAGGTCATCCTACACTCCGAAAGGTAAAACCTAGTGCTCTGATACCAACTTTGTCACGACCCAAAATTGGCACATGACGGCCCTTAAACTACGCAACGTCTACAGGCGTAACGCAATTTAAGTAAGCCAAAATCCCAGCAATCTAAACCATCAAAAGTAGTAAGAAATAATAGAATTCTCAAAACCTTTGAAATCTCAACCCAAATTCTTTAAAAGTCTAACTTTATTTCCTTTAAAATTTTGGCAGCACCCCTTTGTAAAAGCCAGCCTAAAAATGGGTACAATATAAATATAAGTAAAGTATCCCCAAACGGGAGCAAATACACGCCCAAAGGCGGAAAACAACCACCACAACAGATATACGACGCCGTAGCGAAGAAATAAAAGATGATATAAATAAAACTGCATAAAAGAACTACAAGTCACAAAATAAAACAATATCGTCCTCACATCATGTCTCTAAGTCAAACACATGAAAGTGGTAGATGGAGAGTACATGATACCACAAATATACAATGAACATGAACAGATAACCACAAAACCCACCTAAAGCAAAACTGCACACTGTGAGCCGAAGCGGTATCCGCAGCAAAAAATGATAAGATTGATGAATAATAGCCCTGCCTCTGACTACTGTGAGGATCAACCTGCAAAACACTGTGGCACAACGGGGGTGAGTTGCCAACTCGTGAATAGTAAATAACATATGCAGGTAATCGCAAGTATGCACGTACAGCGCGAATCTAACATATGCAAGCTAATAGTAATAAAAGTCGTATGTGTGCAATACTAAAGAATGGTACACTAGTAGGTACATCTAATACATGAAGCAATAATATGACAATCTGTATGCAACAGTCATGTAAGGTACTATATCAGGTACAACTAATACATGAACAATAAATGCAAAAAGTATGCAAAAATCATGTAAGGTACTATATCAGGTACAACAAATAGATGAAGCAATGCTATGACAATGCATATACGCAAGAGTCATGAAAGGTACTCTAGCAAGTACAGCTAATACATGAAGCAATGCATATAGATTAAGGTATGTAAATACAACAGTCATGGAATGTACTCTATCAGGTACTACTAGTACATGAAGCAGTGCATAAACAATAAATGTTGAGTATGGGATAAAACATGTCATTTCCATGGAATCCTGAAATCGTGGTAGGACTAAAATCCCAATTTCCTCAAATCAGCCCCCAAATTGGTTCTCATATCATGTAAGGCTCATAAATCCTGAATGTACAATATCAAAAAAATCTCATATATCCTGAACGTACAAAATCAAGCAAATCTCATATATCCTTTATCCAATATCAAGTGAATCTCATATATCCTGAATCCAATATCAAGTAAATCTTAAATATCCTAAATATAATTGCATGAATAATTATGATGAAGTATATGAATTTATATGTACATATATATTAGCGTCCCATTCCACTAATATATATATATATATATATTTATATATAACAGCGTCTCATTCCACTGTTATATATACTTAGGAATAACATTATCATAAAATCCTGTGCCAAGCATCGACACATAAAGGCTGATATATCAGGTGCTGTCACTACGACTGGCACCTTGATAGGTACGTATCATACGCTATCCAAATACTCGAGTGCCCAGCTTCCACCTTCGTCCTTCGACGTATCCATACGTACATGACTCCCGTCGATATCCCTACGATAACCGCCGAGTCATAGGTAATGTCACCGGAAGATATGGTTCCCCTGTCAGGCCTCATCAGCATGGCCCGTCGAAAAACCTTTCTCGCCCCGGGGTACCTCCGGGCCCCACCATGTACCTTCATACGGCCCACGACTCCTCCTCGCATGGGGTATATATATCAGAACCAATAAATCTCATGGTGGCTGCTGAAATATCATATCAAGAGAAACCGGGTTTTTCAAATAATGCATAATTTCATGAAACTACCACGGTCCTCAAATCCAGAAAACATCATGAAAAATCCATATCTCAATGCGAAAATCCATGAATATAATATATGCAACATAAAACTGAAATGCGAGCATATAAAGGAAAAGCCGCTATTTAACTGCAACAAGTTAATATAAATATCATGCATTTCCAAATTTCTCCAAGTCTATATAACATCAAGTAAAGGTAAACATGTAGCTATAGCCAGATATATGTGTAAACATAAAGGTATAGCAAGGTATATGTATCTATCTATCAGTAATGATGTAAGTGAAGTATGTATGCAAGGTATACATGTAGCTATGTCATTATGTATGTATGTACCTATCGCTAATGGTACAATACCCTATAGGTATACAGGAAACTAGCATGTAAGCATGTCAAGACATATGTGTAAGTATGTAGGTATACATGTATGCTATATGTCATATGCATAAAGAAATATGAATCAATATCTCAATTTCCCTAACCAAACAGTACCATATCTATATGTATGTTGTGCGTGTCATGGCAATTATTGACGGTGTGTGGCATACAATCAGTGTTCGTGCAACATGAGCCATCAATAATAGTGCAATGTCCTAAAAGTACTAGTCCAAGCACAACAAGTAACTAAGCAATAAAGTGTATGCGCAACTCTATATATGAAATAGAATATGCGACAATGTTAACATCTCTAGCCCATACGAATAACGCCACGCAGGCGATTCCCCTGTAGATGTTAATTCTACTCACTAACACTCCTGGCTAAGTAAAGCCAACCACCTGTTTCCCCTTCTTCGCAGCACCCGAAGTTCCCGCCAACGAACCTAAAACATAAATCAATGAAACAAGTATATATTAGTAATAGACCCAAAACACATACAAACTACATTTGACCGATGAACAACACAAAACATACTCTCAAGTGTTCGTATTGTGACTAACGTGTGTAGCAACGCGACGAAACCAACCCAAGAGCAAAATCACACAAAATGCACGATCCGTGTTGTATAACGTATCGCACGTAAACGAAACACAAGAAACTACCTATGTGTTCCAAGATTTTGCATACTGAGAAAATCCAAAAATCAAACAGGACCAAACACACCCAAACCACAGAAGACACCTACCCACAAAAACCCACACCGTAACTCCACCCCAAAACCGAGGTCGCCGGAAATATCCTCAATGTCGCCGGCCATGGTCCGAGAAGGGTGGTTCGGGCTTGAGGTGAAGGCTCAGGGTCCTAGGTACAACACAGCTACATTGTTTGGTTTTCTAGTAAACTCTCGGGGTCACAGCAGATCACATATGTCATATATTGACACTAAAAATATGATATTTACACGAAAACTTAACTTTAAACGATCTAAACTAAAACTAACAAACTACGCAACACAATAAACACTTAACTAACAGCAAGAGATCATTACCTAACCCAAAGAACTCAAAGATCTTAGCTTTGCAAGCTCCAAGGCATCCCAGAGGAAAATCAAGTCCAAAGATGTGATTTTGGGGAGTTTGGATGAATTTTTGTGATGGATTTGTGTATGAAATGAAAGTGTTCAGTTGAGGAAAGGGAGAGATAAGAAAATGAGAAGAGAAATTGAAAATGAGAGAGAGTATGAAGAAAAGAGAGAGAGAGGTGAGGTTAAGGGTGAGAGTGAGGTGAGTGTAACCATGCATTAAATTCCAATTAATGCATTCACACACACCAAGCCACCTCCTCACTTCCAAAACAAATATCTCACTTCTCTCACAAAAGATCTAGGAGTTTAGGGTTAAGGATTGGATTAAAACAAGGATTAGGATAAAGCAAAGGAATAGATTAGGTTAAGTGTCATGGCCACTAATCTAAATTAGCACAAACAAAACCTCACATTAACGTGCACACGTGCATGCATGCCATAACAAATAAAAATAATTTATTAATTAAATGTTATAAAATGTGAGGAACCCGAATTGGTAAACTTTTTACAGTAAACCCGCATTAACGTCTAAACTAACACTAACCGAAATCTAAGGCGTTACACGCATGCCAGGCACATGGGGCACTGGCGCTCTGGCGCACTGCGCCGGCGTGCCAGGCACGTGGGGCGCTGGCGCTCTGGCTCACTGCGCCCGCGTGCCAGGCACGTGGGGCGCTGGCGCTCTGGCGCAGTGCGCCCGCATACCAGGCACGTGGGGCGCTGGCGCTCTGGCGAACTGCGCCCGCGTGCCAGGCACGTGGGGCGCTGGCTCTCTGGCGCACAGCGCCCGCGTGCCTGGCACGTGGGGCGCTGGCTCTCTGGCGCACAGCGCCCGCGTGCCTGGCACGTGGGGTGCTGGCGCCTTCTCCCATGCATCGTTTGGATGCCCTTTCCCTTATACATGTAGGGTTCCTAGGCACTCTTGTGAAGGTTCTAAAGGCATCAAACATGCCCGGATAAAATTTTAGACGTGCCGAACAACCCAAAGCCGGGATCTTTGCTAGATTATTAGGGTTTAACATGCAATAAGATAACTTTTATCTAAGTGTGAGGGATTACAACCTTTGTAGTCCGCTCCTTCACTTCACAAGCTCCGAGTAGAAGTCCCTTTGCCGCGATCCACGATCTCCCGGACTCATGAGAGGCTCCACGACTCGAACGATCCATTCTAGCTTGTCGTATTCCAAATCTCCGATGATCTACCTTGAAGTTGCTTCGACTCAAGCTTTCTCACTCAAAAGAGAAGAACACCCTAATCACATGGGCTAAATGAGATGAGGATGAGAGAGTAGTAATTTAGCTTTCTTTTTTATATCATTTTCTCATAATCTTTCATCACATAAGAATTTTCAAGAGAGCTTCTTCAAGAGAGAAGAAGAAGATGATAATGGAAAAAGAATAATGATCATATCATTTTCTTTTGTGATGAATAGAAATATAAACATATGATTGAATTATTAACCATGGTTAAGGATGATTGGATGAGAACAAGTAGAGAAACAACTAGGGTTAGGGTTTGGTTGAGTTAATAATGTGTCATCACAAAATATCCTAACCTTGACAAAAGAAATAGCTTCTAGAAGGAACTTGAAGCTACTAACCCTAATCAAACCCTAACCTCAATTAATCATCCTTAAACATGTTTAACAATTAATCATATCATGTCACAATAATATATATCACATATATATTATATATTTGCAACAAAAGAAAATAATACAATTAACATATATCGCATATATATCAATGTATCATCCCGCGAGAAAATGAAATAATAAAGTAAGCCAATATTAGTTAATATAATAATATATCATATATATTATTATATATTAAATCATCGAATCAACACTTGATCCGACGATCCGGCTATATCGAATATAACCGACTAATATATCAAGTACCGATTTATCGAATCAACACTTGATCCGATGTCCCGGTTCATATCATAATATCGCGAGAATATAATACGATATCCCATATCGCATTATTCTCATTCCTGCGCATATCACATATGTGCCTCTACTCCGTTTCGCCTGAGCCAAGAAACTTCTGTGTAGGACTCTAAAGAATCGTCAATACGCCGGTAGCAGGTGATGATCATATCAAACACCCACAAGCTGCAAGCGGTCAGCTAAACGTAACAGCCACCCAGGTATTGAGCGATCAGAAGATCAACAAGCTAGCCTGTGCGTTCTCCTGTGAATCCAACCAGTAACACTCCCGTACAGTCCGGTCTGTTCGTCTGATATGTCGCATATCAAGTCTAGGGGTGGTATACGTCAGATCCCAGTAACCGATAAGTCGTGTCGATGTATGGCTCATAACAGGTCGAGAAACTACTAGTAACACTTACCAGTAAATCTCCATATCATCCCTGGCCAGGGACTTCCAGTTATAGCCAATCGAACACAGCACAACATCAACTCCCTATACCGGGAGAGACGAATCCCCTCCTATCGCTCATTGCCTCCATGTGATTCGGGACTGTACCCAAAAGCCACCGTTTTGCACGCCCTCTTGGACGTGGTAAGGTGGAAATCAAAGTACAGTGGGAATCACACAAGACTCTATGACGATCTCGAGTCTACAGACTACCCTGTACCAGTGTCACCGGAGAACCGCCATCTGACGTGTGGTATATCACCATCTGGGAGTTCTCGGCGAGTCCGTCCAGTGTACCCAGTCTCTACTGAGCACCCGTATACCATCTCTGATGTCTAACACCGATGGATATGGGATCATCCATCGCCCATCATATGGGTCAAGATGCGTATACGCTAGTCTACTCTGGTGTATCGATGCCCTGTCTCGATATACCCTCGACTAGGAACAGTTATAGGATGTACTCATCGACCACCGCGGCCCCACTAGTATGATCTCATCATAGTCCCAGTAGTCGAGTACAGATCCTAAGGGCTTTATCAACATGTGAGAGTAAAACAGTAAACCAATACAAGTCAACATGTTAAGATAAAGTGAAACCAAATAGCATACTATCATGACGAGCAAGAAAGTCATCTCTATATATAACCAAGCATCCATTATAATATACATCATATGTACAACAATGGCCTCTAGGGCATATACATAACTAACAATACACACACACACACATACTCCAAACTAAATATACCTCCCCCGTTAGAAAAAATTTCTAACGTGGCGCTGCCCCACACCCGACAAGGGGGCTGCTAGCCCTCTTGCCCAACAGCCCGCTATAGGTGTAGCGGAACCCCCGTGAAAACTGTGCGGGGCCCCCGATATATTCAAAACCCCTTCAAAACACAACACTGCACATTGAGTTCTCATGACCAGTTTAACCCGTCAATCGGAGGTTCTCTCGCTCCAAATACGAGGGGTAATTAACGGTAGCTTAGTCCATGGCTGCTGGAGATTCGGATCCCCAGAATCAATAAACCCCCGCCTATCATAGGCAGGGGGAATCTGTAATGCGCCTGACAAGCACGTGCATTCCCATCTCAAAGGGGTGACGAAAAACACCCTACAATAATGATTAAGGGAGGACCTATACCAGTAGAACGGTCTTACTCGAGATGATAGTATGCTATCTGGTTTGTCTTTATCATCATGTAAAGCATTAGGTGGCATTACAGATCACTATTACATGTTGATAGAGCCCATACGATTCTTTCTTGAATACCAGCATTTTGATGGCGATCATATATTTGGGAGATGGGTGGTTTATAGGCACATCCTTAAATGTCCCTAGTCATGGGAGTTTTGAGACTGGGCATCGATACTCCAGAATAGACTAGTGTATATGATCGAGACCCCGACGAGGGGCGGTTGTCGGTCTCACAAGCCATTGTTGTCAATTTGTTCACATAAGATAGTATATAGGTGCTCATTGGGTTATGAGTACACCGGACGGACTCGCCGGGAATATGCTAGTTGGTATTATACCTATTGTCAGATGGCAGTTCCTAGGTGACATGTGTTCAGGTTAGTCTATCAACCTGAGATCGTTATTTGTCTCGTGTGAGTTCCCACCGTGTTTTGATTACTACCGTACCATAGCTCAAATGAGTCGTGTAAACATGTTTTAGTTGGGTACAGTCCCGAGCCATATGGAGGCAGTGAGCGGATCGTCAGGGGATTCGTCTCTCCCGGTATTGGGGATTGATGTCACGGTGTGCACGGTTGGCTATCACAAGAAATCCTTGGCCAAGGTAGTCGAGAATTATTGATTCGGATCAGTAGTTTCTCAGTGGGTGATGGGCTTCATACCGACACTAAATGTCACGTTATTAGGGGTATGACTTTATGCATCCCGTAGAATCGATATGCGATACTCATAGACGAACGGACCGGGCTGTACAGATATTGTCACTGTCAGGCTCAGTGGGAGTTTCAGGACGAGTTTGCTCGTTGGCCTCGCTTTCGCTCAATACCTAGGTAGCCGTTACGTACAGCTAGTGCTGCTGACGTTCTTGTGGTTAAACCCATTGCCAGCGTATTGAAGTGTCTTTTAAGTCCCACAAAAAGGGTTTTCCTGCTTCGGGTGAAACGATGTAGAGGCTGTATGGTTTTATGGCAGGGTTCGATCACATACGTGTACTTGTGTAGGGATGATGTTCGGACGGATAATACTATTGGGCTTTTGTTTAAGCCGGATCCTAGTATTATATTTGTTGGATTACTTTCGCCTCTTTGTATTCGTATTCTTCGGAATACGGATGCGGGTATGTATATACGGTTGAGGGGTATTCTTGTAATTTATTACAAGATTACTTTTAGAAGATTACACCTCATCATGGTTTAGACCTTTTTGGATTAAAAGGTTATTGAGGTGGAGGATGAGGTGTTTATTGCATTTTTGTGGCATTGCTAATTAGTGACCCATGGTTACTATTCTAGGATACTTAGGGTTTTTGTTTGTTGTGAGATTATGTTGACTTGAGATATTTTTTGTTGACTAAGATATTTTGGAGACATGGATATTTATGTGATGGTTCCATTATTTCTTATCACTCACACAACAAAAAAAAAAGACAAGCCATTATTCAATTCTTTTTCTCTCACTTGAGTTGCTCTCAACACTCTCATCCTCATGGCATCTTTTACTTCCTCCACCCAAACCCTCTCATGTGTTGAGAAACCTTGGGTTTCTTGAGACAAATTAATCCTTCATCACTCTCTACTTCTTCTACGGTATCAAGTGTAGCGATCTAGGTACCCTAGTTACCTCGGATCTGAAGTAGGAGCTCGTTTCATAAATCCTCGGGTGGATCATCTTTGATGGACGAAGATAAAAGATCAAGCTTGAACCAGGAGGCCTCTAGGAACTTGGGAAGATGGTTCAAGACCGAAGGACATGGATCATTCGGTATAACCATTCTAACTCCTATGCATATTTTTGTTATCTAGATCTTATGGGTCGATTCGAGTTATCGGGTTGTTCTAGCGCCGTTTTTTTGGAAATTTTTGTTCCGCAATGGACATGGTTTGATGGCCAGGGTGCTAGAATAACCAAACATGGTATCAAAGCCACTCCATAAGCCATGGTTAACTCATTGCGACATTAGAAATCCACCGTTTTTGTCGTGCAAAAACTGCCGACAAAAACAGTTCCATAAGCAGAAAGTTTGAGATGTTTGCAATGTTGGATATAGTGCCCTCAGGGTCAATTATTGGATCACAGGCTCGTGATTGCAATGATTGAGGGAGGACCAATACCGGTAGGACAGTCTTACTCAAGATGATAGTATGCTATCTGGTTTATCTTTATCATCGTGTACTGCTTTAGGTGACCTTACAGGTCGCTATTACACGTTATTAGTGTTGGAGATAGTGCCCTCAGTGTCAATTATTGGATCACAGGCACGTGATTGCAATGATTGAGGGAGGACCTATTCCGGTAGGACAGTCTTACTCAAGATGATAGTATGCTATCTGGTTTATCTTTATCATCGTGTACTAGTTTAGGTGACCTGACAGTTCACTATTGCACGTTGATAGAGCCCCTAGGATTCTTGCTTGACTGCCAGCAGTATGAGGGCGATCATATACGTGAGAGCTGGTAGTCTATAAGCACATCCTTAAAAGGTCCCTAGTCGTGGGAGTTTCGAGACAGGGCATCGATACTCCAGAGTAGACTAGCGTATACAGTCGAGACCCCGACGAGGGGCGGTGGCCGGTCTCACAAGCCACTGGTGTCAGTTGGTTCACCTAAGATGTATACAGGTGCTCATTGGGTTATGAGTACACCGGACAGGACTCGCCGGGAACATGCTAGTTGGTCTTATACCTGACGTCAGATAGCAGTTCCCTGGTGACATGTGTACAGGTTAGTTCATCGACCTGGGGATCGTCATTTGTCTCGTGTGAGTTCCCACTGTACTTTGATTACTACCCTACCACGCTCAAAGGAGACGTGCAAACAGGTTTTAGTTGGGTACAGTCCTGAGCCACATGGAGGCAGTGAGCGGATCTTCGGGGGTTCATCTCTCCCGGTTTAAGGGGTGAGGTCGCGCTGTGTCTAGGTGAGCCAGAACATGAAAAGTCCTTGGCCAAGGTAGGAGATTTACTGGTAGGTATTCCAGTAGTATCTCAGGGTGTTCTGGGCAGATCTCTGACACGACTTGTACCGCTTTTGGGGGTCTGACTTTTACCAACCCCCTAGGCCCACCATGCGATGCTCATAGACGAACGGACTGGACTGTACGGATATTGTCACTGACAGGCTCAGTAGGGTGTCAGGATGAGTTCGCTCATCGACGTCCCTTTTGGTCAATACCTGGTAGCCCGTCACGTATTGGCTTATACCTCTAACGTGCTAGTGGTTAAATCCATAACCAAGGTGTTGACGAGTCTTTAGAGTCCCCCACATTCAGTTGCTCAAGTTTTCGGGCGAAACGCTGTAGAGGCCGTATGGAGATATGGCAGGGTTCGATCAGATACGTGCGGCATTGCACGGATCAGGATCGGACGGTTAATACTAGCGGGCTTTGGTTTAAGCCGGATCCTAGTATTGTACAGTGTAGATTTTGTCTCATTGCATTTGTATTTCGGTCGGAATACAGATGCGGGTGTGTATACACAGTGTCGGGGTTTTCCTGTAATTTATTACGGGACCAGTTTTCTGGAGTTGCCAGTTTGCTTTTCGTTTCGGCCATATTTCTTTGTATCCTTCATTGGCCGAAGATTGGTGGAGGAGGGCTAATTTGTACTTGTGCAAATTGGCAATTTGGAGGGTTGTTTTTGCAAGATGTAATGTCATGATAATTGCACCGTACCTTGACTTTCTTGAGTTGATGATTGCTTGACTTTTTGAAGCAATCATGGTTGTTGATTGGTTGGTGGAGTGTGGGTTTTGATTGTGATCATGTTTCATGATAACTTTTTTTTCCTCTCCCTTGCATTATTATTGGTCTCCCTCATTTTTGTTACCCCATTCTTTCATTCCCAAGAGCATGGCTGGCCAAGTTCAAATGGGGGCTGTCCAAATTTGTAGGAGTGGGATTTTATCTCTTTTGGCTTTGGAAAAATCATATAGCTCCACAAAAATTCCATGTATCATCCCTCCACCAAAAAAGCAACATCCTAAACCCCTAATGAGACATAACACTACACCATTCTACAGAAAACCTTGGGCACGTCGGCTCGCCAACTTCGTGCCCAAGTTGCCTCGGTATAGAGGTGGGAGCCCGTAAAAGAAGCAGGCGACGTGGTGCCCTTCCGGCGAGGAGGTGGAGACCGGACATTCCGCGGGAGATCGGGACGACGGCGAGAAGACCGGAGGACACGGATCGCTCGGTATATCTCTCTTCCCCATCTTGTAGTTAGCTAGGACTAATTTAATGGCATAATCCGGGTTTATAGTGCGCGGTGGTGCCGGTTTGAAAAGTTAAAGTAAATCACCGCTTCCGCATTTTGGCTTCGGAATGGAGGCCGGGGCGCCGCCGTGCACTTACAGTGGTATCAGAGCCTCGCCATTAACATAGTCTAACTTGGTCTAACGTGTTTACATTTCCGATCGAACAAAAATCCCAAAACCCGCGTTTTCATGCTTATCAGTTTCTATCGAAATTTTTTTGTCTCGAAAAATTTTTCAGGGTGTTGCAGAATGATGTGCAGGGAATCCTAAGAACACTGTAGAATTTTGGTCACCTGATCCTTCCGTACGACCGCGGAACCGCGGCCATAACCCCTCTTTGGCCGCGGTTCCGCCGCAAGAATTTGGATTCACATCACCAATTTTTTGCAGTGGGCTTGTGGGATGAAAATAGGGGTTTTGGTATATTTTGTTTGGGCCCAGAATTTATGTGATTGCTACAATATTGCTTGGGGGCCCACTTGGTAAAATTTGATCGATCGGATATTGTAAACACATTAGTACACAGTATTTACATTATATCTGCCACCGTGAAAGTCACTTGATCGGTAAATCCAGTTTAACTGCTATAGCCCGGTTAGACGGATTTGCGAACGTGACTTTCACGTTGATGTTCTGTGATTTTTCTGTGATGTTGCGGATCGGTCGTGGGGGATAGCCTGGTTACGGTGGTAGTACAGTTTTGTTGTATTATATACATTTGATATTGCGGGGCGAGCGTCCGACATGTGGACTGCCGTCACTGCCTGTTTGTATTATTCTTTTAGGGCACGACCAGGTTGCGGTCGATGTACCCATTGTATGTATATTTTACTTTCTGTACTAGGATTACCCCACTGAGGGGTGCACGGATAGCCGGGTTCTAGAGGGCAACGGGCCCGCATCTCATGGCATTGAGACGGAGGGGGCTTCACTCTAGAATTGGCGGGCTATTCGCCGCACTCGTAGGGGGTACAGGTTGACCCAGGAGGGGTGCCCAAGTTACCGGATTCCGTGAAGTGCTGGGTGGTCCATTCACGTTGCTGAAGGGGGCTGCCTCGCTTCAGGTTTTGGCGGGTAACTTGCCGCGCCCGTAGAGGTCTAGGATTTCATTGCACAGGCTATCCACACGACCAGGGGAACGTCGAGTTTCAGTAGTGGCTCTGTGAAACCCGGGGATCCCAGATATCTGTATTACTCTGTGATGCTGTACATTTCTGAGATGTTGCATTTTATCACGCCTTGAGCGAAATATTATATATTGGTATATATATTAGTAGATGTTGTATATGTTTTGCATCCGCGCTAGTCCAGTCCCCGCTCTGTCGTTAGTTAGCTAACCTAACGGGTAATGACGGGACCCAGTGGCGAATGCGGATGACATATACGTACATCAGTATATTTTCGTTCTTTGTGGTGTGATCAATTGATGGGACTGCGTTGTTTCGGATCAATGCAAGTTAAAAACAAACCTATTCTGATGTTGTTGGAACACTTTTCAAAAAGCTGTTATTGCAAAGACGTTCTCTTTTGTTTTGCATCGTGGTATTCAGTTGGAATATCCTGCACCTCATTCTACGGGGAAAGAGCCGAGATCCCTTCACCGGGAGTGACCTCTTTAGCAAAGGTTTTCGTCACTATATTTTTAAAAGCTATCCGTTCCTTCAATGATATCAAGTTCATTACGTTAAAGGTTTTCGCCAGAAACCATTCGTAGCCCTCCGTCATTTCAGTTAAATATTCGGTAGTATTCAAGCTATGTATTTTGACCTCACGCCAAGGCATAGTGATTGGTAGCTGCCGGGTATTTATCTGTTGCATAGATAGATGCGTTGGTTTGGGACAGTCGTACTACTATTTTGGCCTACGTCAAGGGTATGTACGGTTGGGTTCAAATTAACCTGGACAATGACGGGTAGAACTTGACATGTGACTTATGATATTTTGACCTCACGCCAAAGTCATAAGAGCATGGGGCAAAAATCACATCGGGAGTTTCAAAAGAAACTGAAACATGCCAGATATGCGCATACCTTCTGGAGTGTGATGACGTGAGCGGATTCCGTCACGTTATCATGCGATGATAGTTGGATCCCGATTCCCACTGATGAGTTAGTTTACTCCTCCGGTGACCCCGACTAATTCTTCTTTCAGGTTTGGAGGAGAATTTGAGGTGACAGTGGGAGGTTTCCAGATTAGATAAATTGGTAACCATTCTGATCTAGGTTAGAGTGCACGCTGAGTGTTTCTTTTCTCTCTCTCTTTGGCAGCGACCATTGACCCGACCCTAGACTATGGCTCAGTGACCAAAATTAATCGAACCTTCTTGACACTGGCTTTTGGATTGTCAGAGTTGCAAACCTCATTGCCACTCCTACTTTAACTCTTTTCTCCAGGACACCCCGTACTACTACGAACGTCCACTTCCATTGGGCAAAACCATCGTATGGTTATATACGAACTCGAAGGAATTTATTCGAGGATGGTTTCCAGTTTTGGAGAAAACGGATAGGACTATTCAGTTGTCTTTTCCTTTTACCTTCTCTCACTTTGCGAGTGCTCCTTGGTTTAGGAGACAGTACACCTATTACGCAAATTAGATAGTCTTCTTCCAAACCATAGACAGGTGCCGACCGGTAGGGAATGAAGAAAACCAATTAGCCTAACGATGGTGTACAGAAGGTATTATGTAAAGACAAAGAAAGGGATTAGAAGGAGGACAAAGTAAATTGCGACTGATATTTACGACCAAACCAGGTATTTCATTACCACTCCCACTTCACCTTTGTATTTCTCCAGGACACTCCGTATCACTACGAAGATCCACAGTTTATTGGATACTCCATCGTATGGTTATATACGAACTCGAAAGGAACTTGTTCCAGTTCAGGAATGGATTCTGGTTCAGGAGAAATAGGAATAAGGTTTATTCGGTTGTCTTTTATCTTCACCTTCTCTCGCATTGCGAGTGCTCCTAGGATTAGGATAGTACACCCATTATGCTTATTGGATAGTCTTCTTCCAAACCATAGGCTGGTGCCGAACGGTAGGGAAGGAAGAAAACCATTTGGCCTAAGGGGTGTGAAGAAGGTAATGACTAAAGACATATAAAGGGATTTGGAGAGGTGGCAAAGAATTATACGGTTACAGTCATGAATCTGGAAGAGGCATTACTAAGAATACCGGGATACCCCATCGAAACATTTCAATGTTTCAGTTTCACTGTGTACTGTTAAAGGAAAACTGATTTCCCAATTAGTGCTTACTCCAGGGTATGTATTTACCAGGTATGACTCTCACATCTGTATGGTTTTACAGATGATGAGTGGGAGTAAGTTATTGGGAATTAGGTGATCATCCTCATTATATCGGGATTCGTTGTAATCGGTGATATTTGAGGAAATCACCTGGGCTGTTTGCCGGTCGGCAAATATTTGGTTTTGAATATCCGCTGTTATGCACCAATTTCTAATAGATATATCTGTACGTCTATTTTCATAGAGTGAGATATACTGTCACGACCCGAAAGTACGGAACGTGAATGGCACTTAGATTACGAGACGTCTAAAGGCGTACCGTAACCTAAGTCAGGCAAAGCCCAGAAATCTAACCCAAAATCAAAAGAGAGTGAAGGAAAACCTTAAATGAAAACGGTTTTGAAATCAATTAAGTTGCATAGAATCCAAAAAAGAACATCAAAAATTCCCGAAAATTTCGGCAGAGTCTCCCCTGTATTTTCTATCCCCCAAAATGGGTACAACAAGATAATAAACCTGTAATTATAAAAATGGCATCCCCAAGCGGGAGCTAGCTCTTCGCCCAAGGCGGATCACAACCACATGCAATATAATAGTAATATCAAGAAAAAGAGCATAAAAGAGATGCAAATACCAGAAAACACACGTCGGCTCAAGTGAGCTCGACCCAAAAGAAACCACAGATATACAAATCTCTCAGTCTCATCACTAGGTCGCATATACAATACAAGTGGTAGATGGAGAATACTAGATACAATGATAAAGCAAAAAGGAATAAAGTATACTCGCAACCCACCTACGGGCGATGTCGCGAGTCTGAGCAAAAGGAACTGATGACAAGATAGCCCGCCGCTACAAGACTGACGGGTCCGACCTGCAAGACACTGTGGCACAACGGGGGTGAGTTGCCAGCTCGTGAGTAGAATATAACATCTAGTAAGGCAATCGTAAGAATGCACGCAATGCGGAACAACATGTATGTCCATATGTGATATAATAACTCTAGTATGCATGCACATGTATGCTATATCTTTTCTAACTCTTTAAGTGTTTTAAATGTTAATGTTACTGCATTCTTAACTTTTAGAAAATGAATGTCTGCATAATAGTTAAATATCATCAAGAAATCCTCTGAAAACCCGTGTCAAGCATCGACACCAAATAGGAATCACATCTGTCTCAATATCGGGCTCCGTCAGTCCGGATCGGCCCATATCATAAATCTCACGACAACGGTCGGTATCCTCCGGATATCCGCCGCGCCAGACATCACCGGTAGGTAGTCTTCCCCTGCCAGGCTCATCGTCTACAACTCGATCTTCTTGCCCCGGGGTACCATACCGGGCCCACCATGTACCCGAGACGGTTCATCCACTCCTCGAATCGGGTCTCGAAATCCAACAGAAAACATGAAAACTCATGGTGGACGACACATACATCATGAGAAAACCGCAACTTTGTTTTGAAAATGATAAATATAAGGTTTTGTTAAATTCTTGCGGTTTTCCCCAAAAATCCAGAAATCGCAGCAAAACTGAAATCCTCAAGAAAATCATAATGTCCACATGTTATATATATGATAAATGTCTATGATATCAATGTGTATGATATGAATTTTGGCTAGAGTTCTATGTAAATATGATGATGATGCGAGATATGTGCATGCGATGCAGTTCATATAACAAGTATGAATGCAGGTGACGATATTAAGATAAACAGGTTCTATCGTGCACGTGGCATGTCAATTACCAAAGGCGTGTGTGTCACATGAATAGTGCGCGTGCAACAGATTCCAATGGTAAGGTGTTCGTGTCCTACGAAATGATATCGCATAGGTAGAGATGAATGTCCATGCAATTTAACATACTGTTCGCTATAAGGGTATGCAGTGTACATGAATGGATAAGCTAACTAACAATATAATCTTGCAAAAAGTAGGGTAATCATAACTAGGGGGCGCCTCACGCCATCCAGACGATTCCCCCATAGATGAATATATTTACTCACCTGAAATCTCCGCTAATCCGATCCGGCCACCGCCTTGCCTTTTCGCGCCGTGTCCGAAGTTTCCCCGACCGATCCTATATTTGCACAATACCAAGCATAAGATTATAAAACCTAACACAATGCAAGTCACAACATACAATTATCCACGCTCTCGAAATAATCATAGCATGCACTCGGTGCGCGGAAAAACGCACGAAAATAGCAATCCTTTAACTAGAATCGTCATTTCGGGGAAATCGGCAAAACTACAACCCGACTAGACGAAACACCGCGTTTACGCATTCTAATAATCCTATACGAAGATAATAATATTGCTAACCTAACGCAAATTGACCGCATTCTATTTTCTACAAAAATCTAGTAAGCGAATTCAACGCCGATTCAATGCAAACATCGATATTTTGTCGATTTAGCGAGCATATAAATACACCATTAACCACTACAACCAATTAGAAACCCAAAGCCCTAATTTAACTCTAACCCCATGCTTCAAACCCTAATCCAAAATCAAATCCCTTACTTGAATTTTCAAAACTAACCATTTCAATGAAATTAATCATTTTAAAATACTAAACTAGCTTTATTAAACTACAAATTAACAACTAGTTTAGGATTATACCTCCCAAGTGAACCCCAACTTGCACTTGCCCTTGAAAGAAACCTCTTTTCACCTTGTTTTGAAACAATTTAGGGTGGGAAAGAGGTGGCTTAGGGTTTTGATTTGAATTAGAGAAGAAAAATGTGCATTTTTGTGGATTTTGTGCACTTTTTCATGGATTTTTGAAGAAAGAAAATGGAAAAAAAATGAGGGCTGAAGGAGGGGAGGCTCGGCCTGAGCTTGAGGAGGGGGTTTATGGATTTTTTGAGAAGTTTCTAGGTCAAACAAACATCATATGATATCATTTCATGCTTTCATATCAACCTTTTTCCAAAAAAAACCCTTTTTAAGCCATTTTTTTCATAATTTTCCCACCAAAAATCTAAAAGTTTGCAAGACATGATATAATTTTATTAACACCATATTTTAGCTTATAAAGACTCCTAATTAAGAAATTTACCTAATTAAATTTGTATTTATCCCTAATTAAATGTATTTAAAAAGGCTTAAAATAATAAAAAATTAATTAATTACGAAATAATTTTTTTTAACTAGATAATTATAAGTGACATTTTAGTGACAAAATTATAGTAATATCTTATCTAAATTTTGTATAATTAGGTCTACAATGAAAAATATCAATTTTGACTTTTTACGGAAAAAGCCGAAAAATTTGCCGATTACCGAAAAACTGCCTAAACGATTTTCGAAGGGTTACAATCTTCCCCCCCTTAAAGAAATTCGGTCCCCGAATTTAGAATTTAACTACGCGTACCTTCAAAAAGATGGGGATATCTCTTCCTCATCTCGACCTCGGTCTCCCAGGTGACCTCCTCGCTGTTCGGGCCAAGCCAAAGAACCTTGACAGACGGTATGACCTTCGACTTCAATTTCTTCACCTGCCGATCCAAGATGACAACCGGCTGCTCGGTGAAAGAAAGGTCACGCTCTAACTGGATCGTCTGGTGCTGAATCGCCTGGGAAGGATCATGAAGGTACTTGCGGAGCATCGAGACATGGAATACGGGGTGAACATCGGGGAAGCTGGGCGGAAGAGCTAACCGATAAGCGACTGGACCAACACGCTCTAGGATCTCGAAAGGACCAACATATCTAGGACTCAGCTTCCCTTTCCGCCCAAATCTCATCACACCCTTCATCGGAGAGACCTTCAGGAAAACATGATCGCCAACAGCGAACTCGAGTCGGCGACGACGCCTGTCAGCATATGATTTCTGCCTGCTCTGTGCCGCTCTCATCCTGTCCCGAATCAGCTGTATCTTCTCGGTCATCTCCTGTACGATCTGAGGCCTCAAAATACTGCTCTCCCTGAGCTCTGTCCAACATACAGGCGATCGACATCTCCTCCCATATAAAGCCTCGAAAGGTGCCATCTGAATCGTCTCCTGGAAGCTATTATTGTAGGAAAACTCGATCAGAGGCAAATGACGATCCCAGCTACCACCGAAATCTAAAACACAAGCTCTGAGCATGTCCTCAAGAGTCTGAATAGTACGCTCCGACTGACCGTCAGTCTGCGGATGAAAGGCTGTGCTAAAACTCAATCGGGTGCCCAAAACTTCCTGGAGTTTCTGCCACAATCGGCTGGTAAACTGGGTGCCACGGTCGGACACGATGCAAGTCGGAACGCCATGCAGTCGCACTATCTCATCAATATAAACCTGGGCGTACTGAGAAAATCCAAAAGTGGTCTTTACTGGCAGAAAGTGAGCTGCTTTCGTCAGTCGATCCACATTCACCCAAATAGAGTCATACCCTCGACTGGTCCTGGGTAGACCCACAACGAAGTCCATGGAGACCTGCTCCCACTTCCACTCAGGGATGGGCAAAGGCTGTAACTCGCCGGCTGGCCTCTGGTGCTCAGCCTTGACTTGCTGACAAGTCAGGCATCTCGACACAAAGTCTGTAATATCCTTCTTCATCCCGTCCCACCAGTAAACCTCTCTCAAATCACGGTACATCTTGGTGGAACCTGGATGCACACTGTATACTGATCTATGTGCCTCCTCGAGAATATCACGCCTCAGTCCCTTTGAATCTGGTACGCACAGTCGAGTCCCAAATCGAAGTATCCTCTGATCATCAATCACGAACTCAGAAACTCTGCCTTGTCGAATCTGCTCAATAATCTCTAATGTACGGGCATCGCCGGACTGTGCCTCGTGGATACGGTCAAGTAACAGTGGGCGTGCTCTGAAATGGGCTAGCTGTCCCCCTGTAGGAGTAAACTCGAACTGCACTCTGCTATCACATAAAACCTGCCAATCCGCCGTCGACTGCATCTGTACTGCGCTCAAACAAGATAAGCTACCTCCGGGCCTCCTACTCAAAGCATCTGCCACCACATTCGCCTTGCCCGGATGGTATAGAATCTCGCAGTCATAATCTTTCACCAACTCCATCCAACGGCGCTGTCTCAGGTTCAGGTCTCGCTGCTGGAAGATATACTTCAAACTCTTGTGGTCAGTGTATATCTGGCACGACTCACCGTATAGGTAATGTCTCCAGATCTTGAGTGCAAACACTACTGCAGCCATCTCTAAATCATGGGTAGGGTAGTTCTGCTCGTGTTTCCTCAGCTGCCGAGAAGCATACGCGATAACTCTGTCGTGCTGCATCAATACACAGCCCAGCCCCACTCTAGAAGCATCACAATATACCACGAACCCGCCTGATCCTGTAGGCAATGCTAACACTGGAGCAGTAGTCAGACGAGTCTTCAACTGCTGGAAGCTATCCTCACATGCCTGGGTCCAATCAAAAGGAATCCCCTTCCGGGTCAACCCGGTCAACGGTGCAGCAATGCGGGAGAAATCCTGGACAAAACGTCGATAATAGCCGGCCAGACCTAGAAAACTACGAACCTCTGTAACTAATACCGGTCTAGGCCAACGCTGAACTGCCTCGATCTTCTTCGGGTCCACGCAAATACCATCTCTCGTCACCACATGACCCAAGAAATCGACACTGTCTAGCCAGAATGCGCACTTGGAGAATTTGGCGAACAGCTGATGCTCCCTCAAAGTCTGTAATGTGATACGTAAGTGCTGCTCATGCTCCTCCCGGCTCCGAGAATAAACCAAGATGTCGTCAATGAACACAATGATGAACTGATCGAGATACGGCCTGAATACGCGGTTCATCAAATCCATAAATGCTGCCGGGGCATTGGTGAGCCCGAACGACATCACCAAGAACTCGTAATGACCATATCGAGTACGGAAAGCGGTCTTCGGAATATCCTCCTTCCGAACCAGCAACTGGTGATAACCTGACCGTAAATCAACCTTCGAGAAAAACCCTGCACCCTGGAGCTGATCGAATAAGTCATCAATGCGGGGTAGGGGATACCTGTTCCGCACAGTAACTCGGTTCAGCTGACGATAATCAATGCATAAACGCATACTTCCGTCCTTCTTCTTAACAAACAAGACGGGAGCGCCCCAAGGTGACACACTCGGTCGGATAAGCCCTTTGTCCAGCAAGTCCTGTAACTGATCCTTTAGCTCTCTCAGCTCCGCCGGGGCCATCCGATAAGGAGGTATAGAGATAGGCCCCGTGCCGGGGATCAAGTCAATACAGAACTCAATCTCGCACTCTGGTGGCAGACCAGGCAGCTCATCAGGAAATACATCAGGAAACTCTCTCACAACAGGGACCTGGTCCAACGGAACCTCTGTGGAGCTAGTATCACAAACATAGGCTAAGAATCCCTGACACCCTTTCCTTAAGAGCTGACCAGCGCGAAGAGAAGAAATCTAGCTGGGAAGGGTAGCGCTACGATCTCCCTGAATAATAAGAACCGGCTCACCAGGAAAACTGAATCTGACTGCTTTTTCACGGCAGTCCACGGATGCATAACAGGTGGCTAGCCAGTCCATACCAAGAAGAACGTCAAAGTCTAGCATATCGAGGAGAATCAAATCTACTGAAGAATCTCTCTCCCCGATATGAACGGAACAAGATCGGTATACAAAACGGGCAACAAAAGACTCGCCTACCGGGGTAATAACGACAAGCGGCTGATCTAACGGAGATGACTCTCGGCCCAACCTCGGTGCAAAATACGTGGAAACATAGGAATGTGTGGAGCCTGGATCAAATAATACCCGTGCATCAAAAGAACATACTGGCAGAGTACCTGTCACGACGACATTGGATGCCTGTCCATCCAGAGGAGTCAATGCGAACACTCGGGCCTGTCCACCACTAATAGCTGGCTGTCCTCTGCCTCTACCTCTGCCTCTGCCTCTGCCTCTGTCGCCTCGTCCTCGTGGAACCGGACCGCCACGCCCACGGCCTCTAGAAGCATCTGGCTGGCGTGAAGCATCATCAGGAGTAGGAACTAAAGCTCTCTGAGAAGGTGGTGAGGGTGGTAAAGTCATATGCGGGACTGTCGCCGTGCCCGGACATCCCATGGTACAGTCTCTGACACGGTGGTACTGACTCCCACACCGAAAACATCCTGGAGACGACTGCTGGGTCTGTGGATATGAACCAAATAACTGACCTCGTCTCAATCCTCTGCCTCCGCCATCTCCCGGAAATAATCTATCACGATGTCTGCCCATCTGCCGCTGAGCTGGCGTATCAGTACGGATCCTCTTCGGCCCAGAAACGACCGGAGTCTCAGAAATACGCTCCTCCAAAAGTAAGGCTGCGTCCATCGCGGCTGCGTATGTATCAAAGTGCTGGGTGCCGATGGCAAGGAATAGCTGTGTATCAAGCCCTCGTACAAACCTCTTTATCCTCTTCTCTTCTGTGTCGACTAGGTACGGAGCATATCGAGACAACTGGGTAAACTGTATATCATACTCCGACACTGTCATCCCCGGAGTCTTGCGCAAAGACTCAAAACTACGGGCTCGAGCATCTCGAACACTCTCCGAAAGAAAACGGGCAAGAAATGCAGCTGTAAACTCATCCCAGGTCATAGAAGGCAGACCTGCAGCTCGGCCTCTCTCTAATGAGTCGTACCATGTCTGGGCAAGACCCTCCAGACGAAAACTCGCAAACTCCACCAATCTATCCTCAGAACACCTCAACGAACGGCCAATCCGTGCCATCCTATCGAGAAATGCCTGTGGGTCCTCTGTCGCATCTGTACCGGTAAAAGCTGGAGGTCTCAATCTCATGAACTCCTGTAGTGAAACAGGGATAGTCTCCGTAGTAGCAGCAGGAGTGACCATCTGTGCAGCAGGTACGATCGTGGTCTGTGCGGTGGAAGGAACGTCCTCGGATCTCTGTGCCCGGCTCGACTCAACTAAAGATCCCATCATCTGCCGCAACTCTTACATGCCGGCCTCTAATCTGGCAATACGGTCTGGATAAGGCGGATCAGTAGGACCCTGAGGGGTAGGCGTATCCTCCCGCTCGATCCTCGCCTCAGACGGGCCCGCCCGAATCTCATCCCTAGCGGCAGCCCGCTGAGCTCTCGTAGTCTTTGGCGGCATCGAAGCTGGAATAAGAAATAGAACTAATAAGGACATTGCAATTGGATCAAGGAATGCAAGGAATCACGAAAGGAAATACAAGCAATTATGTCCTAAGGTCACTTAGGCAGAGTACCGTATCGTAAGTATGCCGCGGATCATACCCACGCTACACCACACTGCTTAAGTCACCTACTCCATCTACCAAGGTCGTCCTACACTCAGAAAGGTAAAACCTACGCTCTGATACCAACTTTGTCACGACCCGAAAGTACGGAACGTGACTGGCACTTAGATTACGAGACGTCTAAAGACGTACCGTAACCTAAGTCAGGCAAAGCCCAGAAATCTAACCCAAAGTCAAAAGAGAGTGAAGGAAAACCTTAAATGAAAACGGTTTTGAAATCAATTAAGTTGCATAGAATCCAAAAAAGAACATCAAAAATTCCCGAAAATTTCGGCAGAGTCTTCCCTGTATTTTCTATCCCCCAAAATGGGTACAACAAGATAATAAACCTGTAATTATAAAAATGGCATCCCCAAGCGGGAGCTAGCTCTTCGCCCAAGGCGGATCATAACCACATGCAATATAATAGTAATATCAAGAAAAAGAGCATAAAAGAGATGCAAATACCAGAAAACACACGTCGGCTCAAGTGAGCTCGACCAAAAAGAAACCACAAATATACAAATCTCTCAGTCTCATCACTAGGTCGCATATACAATACAAGTGGTAGATGGAGAATACTAGATACAATGATAAAGAAAAAAGGAATAAAGTATACTCGCAACCTACCTACGGGCGATGTCGCGAGTCTGAGCAAAAGGAACTGATGACAAGACAGCCCGCCGCTACAAGACTGACGGGTCCGACCTGCAAGACACTGTGGCACAACGGGGGTGAGTTGCCAGCTCGTGAGTAGAATATAACATCTAGTAAGGCAATCGTAAGAATGCACGCAATGCGGAACAACATGTATGTCCATATGTGATATAATAACTCTAGTATGCATGCACATGTATGCAATATCTTTTCTAACTCTTTAAGTGTTTTAAATGTTAATGTTACTGCATTCTTAACTTTTAGAAAATGAATGTCTGCATAATAGTTAAATATCATCAAGAAATCCTCTGAAAACCCGTGTCAAGCATCGACACCAAATAGGAATCACATCTGTCTCAATATCGGGCTCCGTCAGTCCGGATCGGCCCATATCATAAATCTCACGACAACGGTCGGTATCCTCCGGATATCCGCCGCGCCAGACATCACCGGTAGGTAGTCTTCCCCTGCCAGGCTCATCGTCTACAACTCGATCTTCTTACCCCGGGGTACCATACCGGGCCCACCATGTACCCGAGACGGTTCATCCACTCCTCGAATCGGGTCTCGAAATCCAACAGAAAACATGAAAACTCATGGTGGACGACACATACATCACGAGAAAACCGCAACTTTGTTTTGAAAATGATAAATATAAGGTTTTGTTAAATTCTTGCGGTTTTCCCCAAAAATCCAGAAATCGCAGCAAAACTGAAATCCTCAAGAAAATCATAATGTCCACATGTTATATATATGATAAATGTCTATGATATCAATGTGTATGATGTGAATTTTGGCTAGAGTTCTATGTAAATATGATGATGATGCGAGATATGTGCATGCGATGCAGTTCATATAACAAGTATGAATGCAGGTGACGATATTAAGATAAACAGGTTCTATCGTGCACGTGGCATGTCAATTACCAAAGGCGTGTGTGTCACATGAATAGTGCGCGTGCAACAGATTCCAATGGTAAGGTGTTCGTGTCCTACGAAATGATATCGCATAGGTAGAGATGAATGTCCATGCAATTTAACATACTGTTCGCTATAAGGGTATGCAGTGTACATGAATGGATAAGCTAACTAACAATATAATCTTGCAAAAAGTAGGGTAATCCTAACTAGGGGGGCGCCTCACTCCATCCAGACGATTCCCCCATAGATGAATATATCTACTCACCTGAAATCTCCGCTAATCCGATCCGGCCACCGCCTTGCCTTTTCGCGCCGTGTCCGAAGTTTCCCCGACCGATCCTATATTTGCACAATACCAAGCATAAGATTACAAAACCTAACACAATGCAAGTCACAACATACAATTATCCACGCTCTCGAAATAATCATAGCATGCACTCGGTGCGCGGAAAAACGCACGAAAATCGCAATCCTTTAACTAGAATCGTCATTTCGGGGAAATCGGCAAAACTACAACCCGACTAGACGAAACACCGCGTTTACGCATTCTAATAATCCTATACGAAGATAATAATATTGCTAACCTAACGCAAATTGACCGCATTCTATTTTCTACAAAAATCTAGTAAGCGAATTCAACGCCGATTCAATGCAAACATCGATATTTTGTCGATTTAGCGAGCATATAAATACACCATTAACCACTACAACCAATTAGAAACCCAAAGCCCTAATTTAACTCTAACCCCATGCTTCAAACCCTAATCCACAATCAAATCCCTTACTTGAATTTTCAAAACTAACCATTTCAATGAAATTAATCATTTTAAAATACTAAACTAGCTTTATTAAACTACAAATTAACAACTAGTTTAGGATTATACCTCCCAAGTGAACCCCAACTTGCACTTGCCCTTGAAAGAAACCTCTTTTCACCTTGTTTTGAAACAATTTAGGGTGGGAAAGAGGTGGCTTAGGGTTTTGATTTGAATTAGAGAAGAAAAATGTGCATTTTTGTGGATTTTGTGCACTTTTTCATGGATTTTTGAAGAAAGAAAATGGAAAAAAAATGAGGGCTGAAGGAGGGGAGGGGAGGCCTGAGCTTGAGGAGGGGGTTTATGGATTTTTTGAGAAGTTTATAGGTCAAACAAACATCATATGATATCATTTCATGCTTTCATATCAACCTTTTTCCAAAAAAACCCCTTTTTAAGCCATTTTTTTCATAATTTTCCCACCAAAAATCTAAAAGTTTGCAAGACATGATATAATTTTATTAACACCATATTTTAGCTTATAAAGACTCCTAATTAAGAAATTTACCTAATTAAATTTGTATTTATCCCTAATTAAATGTATTTAAAAAGGCTTAAAATAATAAAAAATTAATTAATTACGAATTTTTTTTTTTTTAACTAGATAATTATAAGTGACATTTTAGTGACAAAATTATAGTAATATCTTATCTAAATTTTGTATAATTAGGTCTACAATGAAAAATATCAATTTTGACTTTTTACGGAAAAAGCCGAAAAATTTGCCGATTACCGAAAAACTGCCTAAACGATTTTCGAAGGGTTACATATACCTTTTTGAAATTATGTCTATGACATTTACCTATATCAGTGGATGGTTAGGTAAGGAGCATTGAACAACGGTGTAATTCTTCTTAACCATAAGTACAGTTTTCAACCTGCGACACACAGTGAATGAGTTATCAGACTTAAAGGACTTATACAGAGTATTGTATGTTGTCCAGGGTCCATCAGGACAGAGGGGATGGTCCTCGGACTATATTCAGTTTACTCATGACTTCTCTAGTTTTTAGACAGGTGTTTCGTGGAAACACAGGGTCCGAATTTTGAGAAGTTATAGGTATATGAATAAAGTAGAGAACCAGGTGTTGCAAGTATCGGGATTTTTCAAGGTAATATAAGATGTAGATATTTGTGTATGGTATTCAGTTGATAGTAATGATTAAGAGAACTTGCTTCTCTTTCAAGTTACTCATAATTGGAAGTACTCCTAAGTTGAGTAATGCTGATCGGCCTCACTCCATTTACTTGACATGCACTGGAGACAGCTGCATGATTTGAATCTGGTTCAATTAAATTAGTGCCTCTGTTTCTATATTAGATATAGAACAGTTCATATCTTAACAATGTTAAGGTACGGGGAGTTGTCCGGCCTATGCTTAAAACCAGACTCTGGATAACTTAAGGCACGTTTCTGTAATGGCTGTTTGTGGGTTGACCCAGGCTATGACGAGGGTTGACTTTCTACCATCTGGAAGATCAATAGTGATATTGTTCTAGACTCGCCACAATTTTAATAAAAAATGGATTTTTTCAGAAAACAGAAGTGGGAGTATGGTAGAACTGGAAGTGATTCCAGAACCACAAATGATTACTGAAGATTTTGATAGGAACCTAAAGATTCAATCTGGTTTGACATTCCATTGGCCACTCCGCAGATACGGTGGGTAATTTCAGGCACCCGAGAGGTACTCCGGTAGCCTCAAGAACGGTGACAGGGAAGTTCTTGTTTACCCAGACTTGCCATTGCTGTTGTTCTAGACCGTGAGACTCGGCAGGAGGATGAGTATAGCGTCGTTCTAAACTAGCTTTAGAAGTGTACGTCTATATGACTCTGCCAGAGGGTTGTCGTGGTCACTGGGAGCAGCGGCAGCATTGGTGGACAAGTGGCTTATGTCTATTTATAGACTAAAGCAGATATAGCGGAGATAGATCATCAATTTCTGATGTGACAGTCATAGGTTTGACTTCATCAGAATAGGGGATGGATCTATTAAGAAGGTAGTAGGGTGTGATGTCCTGGTATTTGGATGACATACACAGAGTAGGAAGTGATATTCCTATACTACGATCGGTTATACTTTGGTCGTCACACAGTGGTTTCTCCACACGGGACTTGGACATTATATCAGACATACTGGTTACTAGATCTATGGTTTTAGATCTAGATTTGGGTGGTTTCCCAATTAAGGGTACTTAGACAGCATTCTAAGAGTATTTAGAATGGATGACTCCTGGCACGGTAGTGTACCTGCAGGTGATGGAGTCACCTTCTCTAAAGGTGTCTTACAGACTAAAGGGAAGAGGGATGTGCATGATTGGCAGATCACTTGCTTAGGCAATTGAGTCAATCATGAGATGTCAAGTACCACACCAGATGTTGTTCTTGCACTGGATGCAATAAGTTGACATTGATCCAATCCTGGAGAAACAGTCGGAAGCAGTTTTTAGAACATAAGTGGATGTTCTAAGGATATGATAACGACAGCCCCATTCGGGAGACAGTTATCATTCCAGGCTTCCAAGGTGACCTGGACGATAAGGAGGTTGTCAGAGTTATAGTTTTCCTTCTGATGAGGGGCAGTATTTTGGACAGGTGGTCCAAGGCAATACTGAGGGAGGCATGGCGCAGGATACTGATTAAGTTCAGTTGACGATACAGTCTAAGAAGTTTGGATTTGGAGTTCATTTATGAGCTAGGTCCCATCAGACATCCAGACACATTTTAAGACAGGTATTGCTCAATTCAGGAGATGGCTTTCTCCGTGAACTTGAGATATAGAGATACATAGAAAGAAACATCAAAGCGGATCCACTCACTGAGGCTATTCCTCGAACGCAATAGTTTCGTAAACGGGATTTGTGAGACTGACTAGTAGAGGAGTTGGGAGTTCGGTATCACACGGGCTGTGAGTATGCGACATCGCAATTATTAGCCTTGAGTGCAAGTGGGTGCTTGTTGGAGATAGTGCCCTCAGAGTCAATTATTGGATCACAGGCACGTGATTGCAATGATTGAGGGAGGACCTATTCCGGTAGGACACTCTTACTCAAGATGATAGTATGCTATCTGGTTTATCTTTATCATCGTGTACTGGTTTAGGTGACCTGACAGGTCACTATTGCACATTGATAGAGCCCCTAGGATTCTTGCTTGACTGCCAGCAGTATGAGGGCGATCATATACGTGAGAGCTGGTAGTCTATAAGCACATCCTTAAAAGGTCCCTAGTCGTGGGAGTTTCGAGACAGGGCATCGATACTCCAGAGTAGACTAGTGTATACAGTCGAGACCCCGACGAGGGGCGGTGGCCGGTCTCACAAGCCACTGGTGTCAGTTGGTTCACTTAAGATGTATACAGGTGCTCATTGGGTTATGAGTACACCGGACAGGACTCGCCGGGAACATGCTAGTTGGTCTTATACCTGACGTCAGATAGCAGTTCCCTGGTGACATGTGTACAGGTTAGTTCATCGACATGTGGATCGTCATTTATCTCGTGTGAGTTCCCACTGTACTTTGATTACTACCCTACCACGCTCAAAGGAGACGTGCAAACAAGTTTTAGTTGGGTACAGTCCCGAGCCACATGGAGGCAGTGAGCGGATCTTCGGGGGTTCGTCTCTCCCGGTATTGGGGGTGAGGTCGCGCTGTGTCTAGGAGAGCCAGAACATGAAAAGTCCTTGGCCAAGGCAGGAGATTTACTGGTAAGTATTCCAGTAGTTTCTCAGGGTGTTCTGGGCTGATCTCTGACACGACTTGTATCGCTTTTAGGGGTCTGACTTTTACCAACCCCTAGGCCCGCCATGCGATGCTTATAGACGAACGGACCGGACTGTACGGATATTGTCACTGACAGGCTCAGTAGGGTGTCAGGATGAGTTTGCTCATTGACGTTCCTTTTGGTCAATACTTGGTAGCCCGTCACGTATTGGCTTATACCTCTGACGTGCTAGTGGTTAAATCCATAACCAAGGTGTTGACGAGTCTTTAGAGTCCCCCACATTCAGTTGCTCAAGTTTTCGGGCGAAACGCTGTAGAGGCCATATGGAGATATGGCAGGGTTCGATCAGATACGTGCGGCATTGCACGGATCAGGATCGGATGGTTAATACTAGCGGGCTTTGGTTTAAGCCGGATCCTAGTATTGTACAGTGTAGATTTTGTCTCATTGCATTTGTATTTCGGTCGGAATACTGATGCGGGTGTGTATACACAGGGTCGGGGTTTTCCTGTAATTTATTACGGGACCAGTTTTCTGGAGTTGCCAGTTTGCTTTTCGTTTCGGCCATATTTCTTTGTATCCTTCATTGGCCGAAGATTGGTGGAGGAGGGCTAATTTGCACTTGTGCAGATTGGCAATTTGGAGGGTTGTTTTTGCAAGATGTAATGTCATGATAATTGCACCATACCTTGACTTTCTTGAGTTGATGATTGATTGACTTTTTGAAGCAATCATGGTTGTTGATTGCTTGGTGGAGTGTGGGTTTTGATTGTGATCATGTTTCATGATAACTTTTTTTTCCTCTCCCTTGCATTATTATTGGTCTCCCTCATTTTTGTTACCCCATTCTCTCATTCCCAAGAGCATGGCCGGCCAAGTTCAAATGGGGGCTGTCCAAATTTGTAGGAGTGGGATTTTATCTCTTTTGGCTTTGGAAAAATCATATAGCTCCACAAAAATTCCATGTATCATCCCTCCACCATAAAGGCAACATCTTAAACCCCAAATGAGACATAACACTACACCATTCTACAGAAAACCTTGGGCACGTCGGCTCGCTAACTTCGTTCCCGAGTTTCCTCGGTATAGAGGTGGGAGCCCGTAAAAGAAGCAGGCGACGTGGTGCCCTTCCGGCGAGGAGGAGGAGACCGGACATTCCGCGGGAGATCGGGACGACGGCGAGAAGACCGTAGGACACGGATCGCTCGGTATATCTCTCTTCCCCATCTTGTAGTTAGCTAGGACTAGTTTAATGGCACGATCCGGGTTTTTTAGTGCGCGGTGGTGCCGGTTTGAAAAGTTAAAGTAAATCACCGCTTCTGCATTTTGGCCTCGGAATGGAGGCCGGGGCGCCGCCGTGCACTTAAAATTAGAGCCCCTTGGATTCTTGCTTGACTCCCAGCAGTATGATGGCGATCATATACATGGGAGCTGGGGTCTATAAGCACATCCTTAAAAGGTCCCTAGTCGTGGGAGTTTCGAGACAGGGCATCGATACTCCAGAGTAGACTAGTGTATACAGTCGAGACCCCGACGAGGGGCGGTGGCCGGTCTCACAAGCCACTGGTGTCAGTTAGTTCACCTAAGATGTATACAGGTGCTCATTGGGTTATGAGTACACTGGACTGGACTCGCCGGGAACATGCTAGTTGGTATTATACCTGACGTCAGATAGCAGTTCCCTGGTGACATGTGTACAGATTAGTTCATCGACTTGAGATCGTCATTTGTCTCGTGTGAGTTCCCACTGTACTTTGATTACTACCCTACCACGGCTCAAAGGAGTCGTGCAAACAGGTTTTAGTTGGGTACAATCCCGAGCCACATGGAGGCAGAGAGCGGATCGGCAGGGGTTCGTCTCTCCCGGTATTAGGGGTGAGGTCGCGCTGTGTCTGGGAGAGCCATTACATAAAGCCCTCGGCCGAGGGAGGAGATTTACTGGTAGGTATTCCAGTAGTATATCAGGTTGTTCTGGGATACACTCCGACACGACTTGTACCGCTTTTGGGGGTCTGACATTTACTAACCCCCTAGGCCCGCCATGCGATACTCATAGACGAACGGACCGGACTGTACGGATATTGTCACTGACAGGCTCAGTATGGTGTCAGGATGAGTTCGCTCATTGAATTCCCTTTTGGTCAGTACCTGGTAACCCGTTATGTACAACCAGTACCTCTGACGTGCTAGTGGTTAAATCCACAGCCAAAGTATTGACGAGTCTTTAGAGTCCCCCACAGACAGTTTCTCAAGTTTCAGGCGAAACTTTGTAGAGACCGTATGATATATGGCAGGGTTCGATCTTATACGTGCGGTATTGCACGGATCATGATCGGACGGATCATACTAGTGGGCTTTGGTTTAAGCCGGATCCTAGTATTAGATTTGTTGGATTACTTTAGTCTCATCGCATTCGCATTCAGTCGGAATGCGGATGCAGGTATGTATATACAGGTGAGGGGTATCCTTGTGATCCGTCATGAGTTTACTTTAGAGGTTGCCGGATCTTTTTGTTGGACCAAACATTTGGATTAATGTTTGGATAATGGAATTAGTGAGCTAGAAATCATCATTAGATGCATTAATGTGACATAGACCTATACTATGAGTCATGGTCTCTTTTTTAGCAAAAGTGTCACATTAATGGATTGATTAGTGATGATATGAGAGGAAGAGAGAAAGAGGGGCTGCCATGGGTATATGGTTAGCTCTCATATTATTTTTTCACACACCCTCTCTCATTCTATCATAAAATCACAAAAGAAAAAGAAAAGAAAAGCTCTCTTCTTCTTCTTCTTCGTCCTCTAGCTCATTATCTTCCTCCAATGGCAACACCTTCAACCTCCATCCAAGCCATGGATGCAAGAGACAAAGTGATCACAACATTCTCTACAACACCTTGGACACGTCGGCTAGCACACTTCGTGCCCGAGTTGCTTCGGATGAAGTGGGAGCCCGTAAAAAGACTTCTCGATGTGGTGCCCTTTGCGACGAGGAGATGAAGACCGGAGTTGCCGCGGGGAGATCGGGATGGTGGCCGAAGACCGAAGGACACGGATCGCCCGGTATAGCATTCTATCCAATCTCTAGTTAGCTAGCATTAGGTTAATGGTTACGATCCGGGTTTTAAGCATACGATAGCGCCGGTTTTCTAGTTGTGAAAAATTTTCGTTTCCGTGTTTTGGCCTCGGAAAGACGGCCGGGGCGCTACCGTCGTCTTACATGGTATCAGAGCCACGCCATTAACCTAGTCTAGCTTGCTCTAACGTGTTTACAAGTTTGATCGAACGGATTTTCAAAAAACCGCGTTTTCATGTCCAGTTTCTGTCGAATTTTTCCAGTGCTCAAAAAATTATTTGGTACATTGTAAAAATACGTGCATGGTTTTTTATGGAATCTGTAAAAATTTGGTTGCCTAATATCTCTGTTCCACCGCGGAACCGCGGCCAAACCCATGCTTTGGCCACGGTTCCACGGCCATTATATGTCCTTGCTGCACCAAATTTTTACAGAGGCTCTCTGACATGGAAATAGGGATTTTGGTATATTCTGTTTGGGCCCAGATTTTCTTTGAGTGCTACAGTTGTGCTTGGGACCTACTTCGGGAAATTTAGTCGATAGAATATTTTTAAACATGTTAGTTCACAGTATTTACATTATATCTGCAACCGTGAATGTCATTTGATCGGTAAATCCTGTCACGTCCCGAAAGTATGGAATATGACCGGCACTTAAACTACGAACGTCTCGAGGCGTACGTAATCTAAGTAAGCCGAAAACCCAGAAATGCAAACCAAGAAAAGTAGTAGAGTGAAGGAAAACCAATTTAAACAAGTAGTTTTAATAGCATAAGCCGAATTATGAGGTTTTAAAAAAAACATCAATATTTCCCGAAAATTTCGGCAGAGTCTCCTTTGTGAATACTGGCTCCCAAACGGGATACAACATGAATAGTATACGAAATCAATAAAACGGCATCCCCAAGCGGAAGCTAGCTCTTCGTCAATCGACGGTCACAACCACACAAGCAATATAATATACAACGCCAACGGCGAGGATCAAAAAAACTCAAAACCACAAGAAAACCACAGAAACAAAAACGCGCGACTCTAAGGTCGAAAGAATAACATCACTGGTCTCTATCTCAAAAATAAATACATATTTGGTGGATGGAACTTCTAGATACAACAGAATAATGATATACAAGATACATAATGGGGGTACGATATAAGTAAACCCACCTACTAGCAAATCACCCGAAGGAAACTATGCCCGCAAGGTCGTAATGAAACCTGTACGGCAAACCTGGAAGAAACTGGGGCACAACGGGGGTGAGTTGCCAACTCGTGAATAGAAAAACATCTACGAAAAGAAATCGCATAAATAACGCAATCCTAGGTCAATAATCATAATATATCCTCAAATAAATAACCAGCAACCCATAACAATGGTTAGGGCAAATATCTAACCCAAGTGTAAATCCATGTGCCGTGTCAGTGCCTCAGGTAGCAATGTATCATATGAATGAGGTATGAATGCATGAAAACAGAATACAGGTAAATGAAGAAACTGTTTTCATAAATTAGTGAGATTTCCTTTGTATTTTTAAAATGAGGTATCATAAATGAAATCAGCATCAACAGTGTCTAGCATCGACACAAAACATAAATCTCAATGTCTCAAAACTCAGGCTCCGGCTATCCGGACTGGCCTGTATCATCAAATCTCAATACCTCAATATCTCGAAATCTCAATGTCTCAATCTCAATATCTAGGGCGCCGTCAGTCCAGACCGGCCCCTACCATCCATCTCAAGACTACGACGGTATCCTCCGGATATCCGACGCGTCGGGTAAAATCACCGGTAGGTAGTCTCCCCCTGCCAGGCTCATCGTCATCACCATGAGCTTCTTGCCCCGGGGTACCTTACCGGGTCCACCATGTATCCGAAACGGTTCATCCAACTCCTCGAATCGGGTCTCGAAATCCATCAGCAAACTCATGGTGGACGACTCATACATCATGGGAAAACCGCATTTTTATTTAAAAAGAGAGAAAGCAGTTTATATATGTTTTGCGGTTTTCCTCCAAATCCAGAAAATATCATGGAAATCCGAATCATCAATAGCATGTAAAACCATGAATATAAGCATGAGACTGAATAACAGTATGCATGAAGCGACAAGTAATAACTATAATATCTAAGCTGGCATATAAGGTATGTACACTAATATTATGTCAAACTACTGGCTATCAAGCTAAGTTAAGCAATAATATTTTCTAAGGTGTACGTGACATGGTAATTACTGTAGGGTTCCTAGGCACCCTAATGAGGTCTCACAAGGCATCGATCATGCCAAATTAAAATTTTAACGGTGCCGAGAAACCCGACTACGGATCGTCTGCTAGATTTCTAGGCGAAAAGTAAACTAGTTAACAACTTAACTAATGGGATACGGAAATACAACCTTTGTAGATCCGGTGCTCCACCTCCATAGCTCCGCAACGAAGTTCTCTCCGCTGTCCAAAAAGAATCTGGGCTCTAGCGTCGACTTCATCGGAGAATAAGCGAGCTAGGTCGTCGATGTCCATGCCGAAGATGATCTACGTCGAGGCATCGCTAAATCAAGCTCCGACTTCACCAAGTCAAAAAACTTGTGAAGAAAACACACTCTACTACTTGGCAAGAGGTAGAGGATGAAGAAATAGGAAGTGGGTAGACTTTAGAATTGGATTTCTCACACTTTTCATCAATCCACCATTGATGAAGAGAAGCTTTCTTCTTTGAAGAAGATGAAGAAGAAGAAGAAAGAATTATGATAAGTTAATTGAAAAAGAAAAGAAAATGAATTCTTATCATAAAATTAACCATGGTCAAGTGTAGAGACTAAACTAGGGTTAGTGGGAATGGTTAGGGTTAAGGATGAGATAAGAATGGTTGACTTGATCAAAGCTTCATGAAGCTTCAACTAAAGAACAAATAAAGCCACCATTCTTTTCTCTTTTCCATTTATTTTCCAAAATGTATAAACAAATAAATAAGTAATGGAAAATAAAACCCTAACCACTCTCACAACCATGGTTTAATCTTCACACAAAACACAAGTTAGCATGCATCATCAAACATGATACATACAAGTGCACAAAAATATATCACATATACAATGTGCACAATCCAAGTGAGAAAATCCGTTTAAAGTGAACCAATACTAGTTAGTGCAAAGTAACATATCAAATATATAATTATGCATTAAATCATTAAATCAACACTTGATTCAATGATCCGGTCATGTTGCACATAACCGACTAGTATTCAATGTATCGGCTTATCGAATCAACGCTTGAATCGATAACTAGGTTATATCGCATACAACCTTTCCGATACATTCATCGCGAGAATGGAATGCGGCATCACATACACCCATTATTCTCGGTCCCGCACATATCTCATATGCGCTCCTATTTCGTTTCGCTTGAGCCAGGAAACCTCTGTGTAGGACTCTAAAGACTCGTCAATACGCCGGCAGCAGGTGATGATCATATCAAACACCTACAAGCCGCAAGCGGTCTGCTAAACGTTACGGCCACCCGGGTATTGAGCGATCTGAAGATCGACGAGCAAGCCCGCTCACACTCCAGTGAATCCGACCAGTAACACTACCGTACAGTCCGGTCTGATCGTCTGATATGTTGCATATCTTGCCTAGGGGTGGTAAACGTCAGACCCCAATAGCTCAATAAGTCGTGTCGATATGAGGTCTATAACTATTCGAGAAACTACTGGTAACACTTACCAGTAAATCTCAGCAACCCTGGCCAGGGATTTCCTGTTATAGCCAATCGAACACAGCGCAACATCAACCCCCTATACCGGGAGAGACGAATCCCCTCCTATCGCTCATTGCCTCCATGTGACTCGGGACTGTACCCAAAAACCACCGTTTTGCACGCCCTCTTGGACATGGTAAGATGGAAATCAAAGCACAGTGGGAACCACACAAGACTCTATGACGATCTCGGGTCAACAGACTACTCTGTACCAGTGTCACCAGAGAACTGCCATCTGACGTGAGGTATAATACCATCTGGGAGTTCTCGGAGAGTCCGTCCAGTGTACCCAGTCTCTACTGAGCACCCGTATATCATCTCTGATGTCAAACACCAATGGATATGGGATCATCCATCGCCCATCTGTATGGGTCGAGAAGGTATACGCTAGTCTACTCTGGTATATCGATGCCCCGTCTCGATACACCCACGACTAGGGACTTTGAAGGATGTACTTATGGACTACCATGTCCCCACTAGTATGATCCGCATCATAGTCCAGGTAATCAAGTACAGATCCTAAGGGCTTTACCAACATGTAACAGGGAGATAATCAGTGTACACGTTAAGGTAAAGATCAACCAGATAGTATACTATCATGTCGAGCAAGAAAGTCCTCCCTATATACGTCCCAGCATCCACTACAATATACATCCTATGTACAGTAATGGCCTCTAGGGCATACATATAACTAACAATTACCGATGAAGATGTGTGTGAGCCGGCAAGTAAGTGTATGTGGTACATACGCATCATCGGTAATGGTGCTGGTGTCCTAACAGTATAATGTCAACAATGCAATATGAAATAACAATGTAAATATGCGATGCGGAGCGAACAACCAAAATGAGCGGGAGCTGAATACTAGACGCAACTATAACTAATCTGCATTAATCTAATATAAGTCCTACAAATGGTGCCTTTTGAAATAACACGAATCATGGGGTTTTGAAAATAGGGGCTACGGTGTTTTTATGAAAAGATACGTCTTTTGAAATATCCGTAGGATACCTTGGGCTGTCTTTTAAAATACCCACGATTCGTTAGTTTTTGAAATAGGTAAGAATCGAATCTAATCTAACAACTAAACTAAACTAAACTAAAGGGCTAAGTTAATAAGCTGGACTACAGGTAAGGAAACCACCTAACATCTGAGTCGATACATATACATACCTGTATATATATTAGTCGGTGATCCCGCCTAAATAATATCATATCTGATACCATATCTATAATCAGACATCCCAAGTCAAGAGTGCGGATCAATCATCAAAATATAGCTCGTACGTAAATCCGTCGTACGGCATCCCCAAATCTGGGTACGGGTTAATATCACATTCATCATACTATTCACCTGGTATCCTCTTTATCAAATATCATGAACGGGGTACTGATCTACGTCTAGTACAATACTGATACCGCCTAAGTATGCATGGACGTGTGTGAAACACTACGTCAAGGACCCGCTACAACGTCATGTCGTATCTCAAATACGAATCCTGCCATATCACCGAATTCACAACCTCAATATAAATCTCACCGACTCATCTCAAACCCATGTATCATCCTCAAATCCGTATGTGAACACATAGCCCCATACCCATGTGAACACATAACTATATATTCCCGTATAAGCACAAATTAAAGAAGAAGGTATGCAAGTATGGGTTGGTGTGTGCATGTGTGGTGCGACCACTACTCTAGGGTTTCGTGACACTAAATATCCAAGAACACCAAATATCCATATTATCATCAATATACTCAAACAATATATAAAAAAATATATATATGTGTGTGTATACGTATTCGTATACATCACCACGAACTGCGGGGGTGCTATACGCCATCCACCCGACTTCTCACCGTAGATATAAATCTACTCACCTGGTCCTCGCTCGCCGGTGCTGGCGTCGCCACGCGCTTGCTTGTTGTCTCGAAGTCCACATGGGTACCTACATATCATAACGCACCGTATCGCATTATAATCCGACTCATGACCAAAACGACACACGAAACCCACATAGGTCTAAACCTATGGTTGCTTCCACGAATCAACCCAGAAACCCTCGACATCGGCGTACAAACGCCAGACCATCGAGAAAAACCCAAATACCCTCATTTGCACATTCACGAACACTAATTTTAATATAAAATAGGTTAAAACTAACAAAAACCCCAAATTCACTTTAAAAGCCGTTTTTCCGAAAAACTAGCAAGCAAAATTTACCGTTTTAGTACAAAACTCGACGTTTAAACCATTCTAGCGGCCACAATATTCACTAAATATCTTAAATAAGTCATAAAAACAATTCCCGGAATTTAATCTTATTAAATTCCAAAAACCCTAATATTCTAGTTTATAAAATACCTAAATTTTAACAATTTCATAGCAAAAATGCACAAACTACAATCTAGCTTAGATTTGCATGATCTAAAGCATTAAACTACACTTAATAAAGTTAATGAAGTCATAAAAAACCTAATTAGATTTTTAGTCTAACATTTGCAATTAATTTCCAAAACCTAGTTTGCATAAAATTCCAATTTTAACAATTACAAGCATCAATTAGAAAACTTGCAATTAGGTTAGTTTTAGCATTCTATTAACATGTTAATCTCCACATTAAAATCATAATCAATTTATATAAAAAACCTAACTAGATTTTAAATTTCACATTTTCAATAATTTCTAAAAACCTAGTTTAGATAAAAATAAAAAAAAAACCTTAAATTGGACATTTTACATCTAGCAATTTACATATTATCAAAAAGATTAAGTTTTCATTTCCTTAAGATGATAATCTACACTTTGCAACCATGATTACATGATAAGAACCCTAATTGCAAATCACAAACCCTTACTAGATTTTCCAATTATTCAATTAAACCCATAACATTAACTAATTATGTTTGATTTAAAGTATTTAACAACAATTAAACAAGGGCTTAGAATTTATACCCAATCAATTTGAAGATCCCACAAGCACCCATAGCCTCCCAAATTGCTCTCTTGCTCCCAAAATCGATGCTAGATAGGCAAATAAATAATGGGTAGGAGTTGGATTTCGGTTTTGAGTTTTTGTTGATTTTTCATGAAATTTTTGTGAATTTTTTTTTGAAGAGATGAGATGAGGAATGAGAGGGGAGGGCTGCTGGAAATGAGCAGGTTTCGGCCAGCATGGGGTGGGGAATGGGTAAGGGAGGAGAGAGAGTGAGGTGGAGAAAGTGGAAAAAGTCAAGGTCCACCATTTTCTATCATTTTCTACTCTTTTCTTTTCTTTTCTATTCTTTTGCAAAACAAGTGAGGACAAGAGAGGGGGGCTGCTGAAATCAGCCAACGGGGAGGAAAAATGGGGGTGTGTGAGTGTGGGTATGGGTGTGGGGTGATGGAAAATGATAAATACTATACCCCAAACATCCATTTACACTAAAAAAAGCCTTTTTTCTTCAATAATTTCTAAACCGTTTTGGTAAACGATTTCGTTTCAAAAACCACATGATAAAATTTTATTTAAAGTTTTATGATGCACAAAATTTGTTTCAACTCATTCCAATATGTAATTTTCCCTAATTAAATGTATTAGTGACGGCTTAAAATAATAATAAAATAATTTTTTTTCAGAAAATTTGAAATATCACCAGTGGCTCAATAAACACCAAATACTAGCAATTACATAGCTAGAATATGTATATTTAATTTTTATAATAAGATATTTGTATTTTGACTTTTTACAGAAAACCCCCTTATTTTACCGTTTTTCGAAATTTCACCGAAACGATTTTCAAAACGTTACAAATCCTGTCTACTTGCTATAGCCCTTTTAGACGGATTTGCGAACGTGACATTCACGTTGATGTTCTGCGTTGTGCTGTGATGTTGCGGATCTGTCGTGGTGGATAGCCTGGATGCAATGGTAGTACATTTTGGTTGTATTTGTACATTTGCTATTGTGGGGCGAGCGTCTGACATGTGGACTGTCATCACTGCCTTTTTGTATATTATGCTTTTGGGGCACGACTGGGCTGAGGTCGATGCACCCGTTGTATATATTATTTTACTTTCTGTACTAGGATTACCCCTCGGAGGGGTGCACGGATAGCTGGGTTCTAGAGGGCAACGGGCCCGCATCTCATGGCTTTGAGACGGAGGGGGCTTCACTTAGAATTGGCGGGCTATTCGCCGCACTCGTACGGGGTACAGGTTGACCCAAGGAGGGGTGCCCAAGTTACCGTATTCCGTGAAGTGCTGGGTGGTCCATTCACGTTGCTGAAGGGGGCTACCTCGCTTCAGGTTTTGGCGGGTGACTTGTCGCGCCCGTAGGGGTCTAGGATTTCATTGCGCAGGCTATCCACACGACCAAGGGAACGTCGAGTTTCAGTAGCGGCTCTATGAAACCCGGGGATCCCAGATATCTGTATTGTTCTGTGATGCTTATTACATTTATGTGATGTTGCATTTTATCATGCCTTGAGCGATTATTATATATTGATATATATACTAGTAGATGTTGTATATGTTTTGCATCCGTGCTAGTCCAGTCCCCGCTCTTTCGTTAGTTAAGTAACCTAACGGGTGATGACGGGACCCAGTGGCGAATGCGGATGGCAATACGTACATCATTATTTTTGTTCTTTATTGGTGTGATCAATTGATGGGACTGCGTTGATTCGGATCAATGCAAGCTAAACAAACCTATTCTGATGTTGTTGGAACAATTTTTCAAAAAGCTGTTATTGCAAGGACGTTCTCTTTTGTTTTGACAGTGGTATTCGGTTATGAATATCCAGCACCTCAGTCGACGAGGCAAGGGCCGAGATCCCTTCACCGGGAGTGACCCCTTGGACAGAAGTTTGCGTCAGGGTAATAACTTCACTATAGCCGATTACTTTTTGCTTTGCATCGTGGTATTCAGTTGAAATATCCTACACCTTATTCTACGGGGAAAGAGCCGAGATCCCTTCACTGGGAGTGACCTCTTTAGCAAAGGTTTTCGTCGCTATATTTTTATAAAAAGCTATGCAGTTCCTTAAACGATATCAAGTTCATTACGTTAAAGGTTTTTCGCCAAAAACCAGCCGTAGCCCTCCGTCATTTCCTACGGGTATTATTTAGTATTCGTGCTGCGTTTGTTGACCTAGTCAAGACGTAGTGTTCGGTAGCTAAGTGGTGCTTGTTTGTTGCATAAATGGGATAGGTTATGACAGTCGTGCGGCCTTGTTGACCTAGTCAAGGGCACGTACGGGTGGGTTTAATGCAATCCAGAATAATGACAGGTTGAACTTGACTAACGGTTTATGGTTTGTTGACCTAGTCAAGATCATAAGCCGCTTGGGGTAAAAATCACATCGGGAGTTTCTAAACAAACTGAAACTTGCCAGATATGCCCATACCTTCTGGAGTGTGATAACGTGAGTGGATTCCATCACTTTATCATGCGATGATAGTTGGATCCCAATTCCCACTGATGAGTTGGTTAACTCCTCGGGTGATCCCGACTAATTCTTCATTCAGGTTTGGAGGAGAATTTGAGGTTACAGTGGGAGGTTTCCTGATTAGATAAATTGATAACCATTCTGATCTTGGTTAGAGTGCACGCTGAGTGTTTCTTTTCTCTCTCTCTTTGGCAGCGACCATGACCCGACCCTTGACTATGACTCAGTGACCATGATTAACGGAACCTTCTTATAACACTGGCTTTTGGATTGTCTGAGTTGCATACCTCATTGCCACTCCTACTTTTACCCTTTTCTCCAGAACACCTCGTATTACTACGAACATCTACTTCCATTGGATAAAGCCATCGTAAGGTTATATACGAACTCGAAGGAACTTGTTCCAGGTTTGAGGATGGATTCCGGTTCTGGAGAAAACGAATATGACTATTCAGTTGTCTTTTCCTTTTACCTTCTCTCAGTTTGCGTGTGCTCCTTGGATTAGGGGATAGTACACCCGTTACGCCTATTGGATAGTCTTCTTCCAAACCTTAGGCTGGTGCCAAACGGTAGGGAATGAAGAAAGCCGATTAGCCTAAGTGTGGTGTACAAAAGGTATTAAGTTAAGACAAATAAAGGGATTAGTAAGAGGGCAAAGTAAACTGCGACTGCTATTCACGACCAAACCAAGTATTTCATCGCCACTCCTATTTCACCTTTGTATTTCTCCGGGACACTCAGTTTCACTACGAAGATCCACAGTTATTTGGATACTCCATCGTATGGTTATATAGGAACTCGAAGGAACTTGTTCCAGTTCGGGGATGGATTCTGGTTCAGGAGAAATAGGAATAAGGTTTTACTCGGTTGTCTTTTATCTTTACCTTCTCTCGGGTTGCGAGTGCTCCTAGGATCAGGACAGTATACCCATTATGCTTATTGGATAGTCTTCTTCCAAATCATAGGCTGATGCCGAACGGTAGGGAAGGAAGAAAACCATTTGGCCTAAAGGGGTGTACAGAAGGTAATGACTAAAGACATATAAAGGGATTTGGAGAGATGGCAAAGAAATATACGGTTACAGTTGTGAATCTGGATAATAGAAGAGGCATTACTAGGAATACCCGGATACTCCTAAGAAACATTTCAATGTTTCAGTTTCACTGTGTATTGTTAAAAGAAAACTGATTTCCCAGTTAGCCCTTGCTCCAGGGTATGTATTTACCAGGTATGATTCTCACATCTGTATGGTTTTACAGATGATGAGTGGGAGTAAGTTATTGGGAATTGGGTGATCATCCTCATTATATCGGGATTCGTTGTAATTGGTGATATTTGAGGAAGTCACCTGGGTTGTTTGCCGGACCGCAAATGTTTGGTTTTGAATATCCGTTGTTATGCACCAATTTCTAATTGATATATCTGTACGTCTATTTTTATAGAGTGAGATATACCTTTTTGGAATTATGTCTATGACATTTACCTATATCAGTGGATGGTTAGGTAAGGAGTATTAAACAGCGGTGTAATTCTTCTTAACCATAAGTACAGTTTTCAACCTACGACACACAGGGAATGAGTTATTAGACTCAAAGGACATATACAGAGTATTGTATATTGTCCAGTGTCCATTAGGACAGAGGGTTTGGTCCTCGTACTATATTCGGTTTACTTGTAACTTCTCTAGTTCTTAGACATGTGTTTCGTACAAATGCATGGTCTATGTTTTGAGAAGTTATAGGTATATGAATAAAATAGAGAACCAAGTATTGCAAGTATCAGGATTCTTCAAGGTGATCGAAGATGTAGATACTTGTGTATGGTATTCAGTTAATAGTAATGATTAAGAGAACTTGCTTCTCTTTCAGGTTACTCATATCTGGATGTATTCCTAAGTTGAGTAATGCTGATCGGCCTCTCTCCATTTAGTTGACATGCACTGGAGACGGCTGCATGATTTGAATCTGGTTCCAATTAAATCAGTGCTTCTGTTTCTATATTAGAAATAGAATAGTTCATATCTTAACAATGTTAAGGTATGGGGAGTTGTCCGGCTTATGCTTAAAACCAGACTCTGGATAACTCAAGGCATGTTTCTGTAATGACTGTTTGTGGGTTGACCCGGGCTATGACGAGGGTTAACTATTCTACCATCTGGAAGATCAATAGTGATATTGTTCTTAACTCGCCACAGTCTTAATAAAAATGGATTTTTTTAGAAAACAGTAATGAGAGTATGGTAGAACTGGAAGTGATTCCAAAACCGCAAACGATTACTGAAAATTTGATAAGAACCAAAGGATTCAATATGGTTTGACATTCCATTGGCCACTCCGCAGATATGGTGGGTAACCTCAGGCACCCGAGAGGTACTCCGGTAGCCTCAAGGACGGTGACAGGGAGGTTCTTGTTTACCCAGACTTGCCATTACTGTTGTTCCAGACTGTGAGACCCGGCAGGAAGATGAGTATAGCGTCGTTCTAGACTAGCTTTAGAAGTGCACGTGTATATTATTCTGCCAGAGGGTTGTCGTAGTCAGTGGGAGCAGCGGAAGCATAATGGACAAGTAGCTTGTGTCTATTTAGAGACTAAAGCAGATATAGCAGAGATAGATCATCTATTTCTGATGTGACAGTCATAGGTTTGACTTCATCAGAATAGGGGATGGATCTGTTAAGAAGGTAGTAGGGTGTGATGTCCTGGTATTTGGATGACATACACAGAGTAGGAAGTGAAATTCTTATACTACGATCGTTTATACTTTGGTTGTCATACAGTGGTTTCTCCATATAGGACTTGGATATTATATCAGACATTCTGGTCACTAGATCTATGGTTTTAGATCTAGATTTGGGTAGTTTTCCAATCTGGGTACTTAGACAGCTTTCTAAAGGTGTTTTAGAATGGACGACTCCTGGCACGGTAGTGTACCTGCAGGTGATGGAGTCACCCTCTCTAAAGGTGTCTTACAGACTAAAGAGGAGAGGGATGTGCATGATTGGCAGATCACTTGCTTAAGCAATTGAGTCAATCATGAGATGTCAAGTACCACACCAGATGTTGTTTTTTGCACAAGATGCAGTAAGTTGATATTAATCCTATCCTGGAGAAATGTACGGAAGTAGTTTTAGAACATAAGTGGATGTTCTAGGGATATGATAACAATAGCCTCTTTTCGGAGACGGTTATCATTTCAGGCTTCCAAGGTGACCTGGATGACAGAGTGGCTGTCAGAGTTATAGTTTTCCCTCTGACGTGGGGCAGTATTTTGGACAGGTGGTCCAAGGGGATACTGAGGGAGGCATGGCGCAGGATACAGATTAAGTTCAGTAGACGATACAGTCTAAGAAGTTTGGATTTAGAGTTCATTTATGAGCTAGGTCCCATCAGTTATCCAGACATATTCTAAGACAGGTATTGCTCATTTCAGGAGATGGCTTTATCCGCGAACTTGAGATAAAGAGAGATATAGAAAGAAACATCAGAGCGGATCCACTCACTGAGGCTATTCCTCGAACGCAATAGTTTCGCAAACGGGTTTTGTGAGACTAATTAGTAGAGGAGTTGGGTGCTCGGTATCACATGGGCTGTGAGTATGCGACATCACAATAATTAGCCTTGAGTGCAAGTGGGAGATTGTTGGATATAGTGCCCTCAGAGTCAATTATTGGATCACAGGCACGTGATTGCAATGATTGAGGGAGGACATATACCGGTAGGACAGTCTTACTCAAGATGATAGTATGCTATCTGGTTTATCTTTATCATCGTGTACTGCTTTAGGTAACCTTACAGGTCGCTATTACACGTTGATAGAGCCCCTAGGATTCTTGCTTGACTGCCAGCAGTATGATGGCGATCATATACGTGAGAGCTGGGGTCTATAAGCATATCCTTAAAAGGTCCCTAGTCATGGGAGTTTCGAGACAGGGCATCGATACTCCAGAGTAGACTAGTGTATACAGTCGAGACCCCAACGAGGGGCGGTGGCCGGTCTCACAAGCCACTGGTGTCAGTTGGTTCACCTAAGATGTATACAGGTGCTCATTGGGTTATGAGTACACAAGATAAGACTCGCCGGGAACATGCTAGTTGGTATTATACCTGACGTCAGATAGCAGTTCCCTGGTGACATGTGTATAGGTTAGTTCATCGACCTGAGATCGTCATTTGTCTCGTGTGAGTTCCCACTGTACTTTGATTGCTACCCTACCACGGCTCAAAAGAGTCGTGCAAACAGGTTTTAGTTGGGTACAGTCCCGAGCCACATGGAGGCAGTGAGCGGATCGGCAGGGGTTCATCTCTCCCGGTATTGGGGGTGAGGTCACGCTATGTCTAGGAGAGCCATTACATAAAGCCCTCGGCCGAGGCAGGAGATTTACTGGTAGGTATTCCAGTAGTATCTCAGGGTGTTCTGGGATACACTCCGACACGACTTGTACCGCTTTTGGGGGTCTGACTTCTACCAACCCCCTAGGCCCGCCATGCGATACTCATAGACGAACGGACTGGACTGTACGGATATTGTTACTGACAGGCTCAGTAGGGTGTCAGGATGAGTTCGCTCATCGACTTCCCTTTTGGTCAATACCTGGTAGCCTGTTATGTACAGCTAGTACCTCTGACGTGTTAGTGGTTAAATCCACAGCCAAAATATTGACGAGTCTTTAGAGTCCCCCACAGACAGTTTCTTAAGATTCGGGCGAAACGTTGTAGAGGCCGTATGATATATGGCAGGGTTCGATCTTATACATGCGGTATTGCACGGATCATGATCGGACGGATCATACTAGTAAGCTTTGGTTTAAGCCAGATCCTAGTATTAGATTTGTTGGATTACTTTAATCTCATCGCATTCGCATTCAGTCGGAATGCGGATGCAGGTATGTATATACAGGTAAGGGGTATCCTTATGATCCGTCACGAGTTTACTTTAGATGTTGCCGGATCTTTTTATTGGACCAAACAATTGGATTAATGTTTGGATAATGGAATTAGTGAGCTAGAAATTATCATTAGATGCATTAATGTGACTTAGACATATACTATGAGTCATGGTCTCTTTTTTAGCAAAAGTGTCACATTAATAGATTGATTAGTGATGATATGAGAGAAAGAGAGAGAGAGGGGCCGCCATGGGTATATGGTTAGCTCTCATATTATTTTTTCCCACAACCTCTCTCATTCTATCATAACATCACAAAAGAAAAGCTCTCTTCTTCTTCTTCTTCCTCTAGCTCATTATCTTCCTCCAATGGCAACACCTTCAACCTCCATCCAAGCCATGGATGCAAGAGACAAAATGATCACAACATTCTCTACAACACCTTGGGTACGTCGGCTAGCACACTTCGTGCCAGAGTTGCTTCAGATGAAGCGGGAGCCCGTAAAAAGACTTCTCGATGTGGTGCCCTTTCCGACGAGGAGATGAAGACCGGAGTTGCCGCGGGGAGATCGGGATGGTGGCCGATGACCGAAGGACACGGATCGCTCGGTATAGCATTCTATCCCATCTCTAGTTAGCTAGCATTAGGTTAATGGTTACGATCCGGGTTTTAAGCATACGATAGCGTCGGTTTTCTAGTTGTGAAAAATTTTCGTTTCCGCATTTTCGCCTCGGAAAGACGGCCGGGGCGCTACCGTAGTCTTACATGCACAACCCGCGGGCTCACGGTTTGAACTGAGAAGCTAAGGGATGGTGCATGGGCACCCCGGGGAAACCTCTAGGGGGACCTAACGGCTGGGACCACTCCCCAAGACCATCACAAGGTGGTCTTGGCTGTGGGGACCCGAAACTGCCCCACCTTGGGCAGTTTCCGGTCTGCCTCACCCCCTGGTCAGCTCTTGGTGGCCTCGGGGGTAGGGTACCCCCTCTAGGCCCCCCGACTCAAAGTTAATTTCGTTCTCTAACTCCTCACGAGCGCGTTTCGTTTTGATTCGGACTTTCGAATTGGCTTTAAACGGTCGGTTTTTGGAATATTAGCTCACTGTTTTTTTTTCAAGGTTTTGGAAATTGGTTTAGTTTGCTAATTGCATACGGAATTCTAATGTCATAGTTTTCAGTAAATAAATTACTATCTGGGACCGTGAATGTCATTAGAGCGGTACAACTCGTCTAACTGCTATATGCTCTTTTAGACGAGTTTGCGAACGTGACATTCACGTTGATGTTTTGTGTTGTGCTGTGGTTGTGGCGGGATCGTCGTGGTGGATAGCTCTGGTGCAATGTTAGTACAGTTTGGATTTATTTGTACATTTGATATTGCATGGTGAGCGTCCGACATGTAGACTGCTGTCACTTCCAGTTTGTATATTATTTGTTTGGGGAACGACCGGGTTGAGCTCGATGTCACCGTTGTACATATTCTTTTCTTTTCTGTATTAGGATTATCCCGCGGTTGAGTGCACGGTTAGCCGGGTTCTAGAAGGAAACGAGCCCGCATCTCATGGCATTGAGACGGAGGGGGCCTCACTCTAGAATTGGCGAGCTATTCGCTGCACTCGTAGGGGGTATAGGTTGACCCACGGAGGGGTGCTCAAGCTACCGGATTCCGTGAAAGGCTAGGTGGCCCATTCACGTTGTTGATTGGGGTTGCCTCGCTTCTTGGATTGGCGGATAACTTGCCGCGCTCGTAGTGGTCTAGATTTTCATTGCACAGGCTATCCACACGACAAGGGTAACATCGGGTTTCACTTGCGGCTCAAAAGAAACCCGGGGTTCTCAGATTATCTGTTTGTTCTGTGATGCTTATCGCTATTATATGATGTTGCATATATCATGCCTGGGATGATTGTTATATATATTTGTATATATACTGGTATATGTTGTATATGTTTTGCATCCGAGCTAGTCCAACCCCCGCTCTGTCGTTAGTTAAGTAACCTAACGGGTGATGACGGGGCCCAGTGGCGAATGCAGATGGCATATATGTACATTTTATTTTCGTTCTTTTCTGGTGTGATTAATTGATGGAACTACGTTGATTTTGATCAATGCAAGAAAAACAAACCTATTTGTTGTTGTTGGAACCAATTTTAAAAACAGACATTACAGACGTTTTCTTTTGCTTTGCACAGTGGTATTCGGTTATGAATATCTAGCACCTCATTCAACAAGGCAAAGGCCGAGATCCCTTCATCGGGAGTGACCCTTTGGGCAGAAGTTTGCGTCAAGGTAATAACTTCACCATAGTCGATTATTTTTTGCTTTGCATCATGGTATTCAGTTTGGAATATCCTGCACCTCATTCGACGTGGAAAGTGCCGAGTTCCCTTCACTGGGAGTGACCTCTTTAGCAAAAGTTTTCACCACTATATTTTTGTAAAACCACTTGGAATCTTTCGACGATATCAAGTTCATTACATTAAAGGTTTTTCGCCAAAAACCAGCCGTAGCCCTCCGTCATTTCTGATTGGTAGCACCTAGTATTCATGCAATGTATGTTGGCCTTCCTCAAGGCATAATGTTTGGTAGCTATGTGTTACTTTTCTGTTGCATGGATAGAAGTATTGGTTTGGGACAATCGTACTTCTATTTTATCCTCCGTCAAAGGTATGTACGGGTGGGTTAAAATTAACCTGGACAATGACGGGTAGAATTTGACATGTGACTTATGATATGTTGGCCTTCGTCAAGGTCATAAGAGCATGGGGCCATAATCCACATCGGGAGTTTCTAAAGAAACTGAAACTTGCCAGTCATGCGCATACCTTCTGGAGTGTGATAACTTGAGTGGCTTCCATCAAGTTATCATACGATGATAGTTGGATCCCGATTCCCACTGATGAGTTGGTTTACTCCTCGGGTGATTTTAGATGATCCCGACTAATTCTTCTTTTGGGTTTGGAGGAGAATTCGATCAAACAGTGGGAGCCATCCTAATTAGATAAAGTGATTAACTATTATGATCTAGGTTAGAGTGCACGCTGAGTGTTTCTTTTCTCTCTCTCTTTGGCAGCGACCATGGCCCGACCCTAGACTAAAACTCAAGAACCAAGTTAACCGAACCTTCTTAAATCACATCAGCTTTTGGGTTGTCAAAGTTTCATATATCATTGCCACTCCTACTTTTACCCTTTGCATTTCTCCGGAACATTCCGTATCACTACGAAGATCCATATTTATTGGATATGACCATCGTATATGTAATACCCCAGGTGGAGTTGGGGATGAATACCACCTACCCGGTAAGAAGTGAGATGTTACCCGGTATCGAGATAGGGGTGTAACCGATACGGATACACACAGGGACCCACTGTAGAACAATAGGGAGTATCGAATTCCATTCCGAAAGAGGGCACAATCAGAACTATAAATGGAATGATACCACTCCTATAACACAGAGGAGGCGCCTTTTGGATGAATCGGAACTCCGGAGTTTGAAGAACTCCATAGTTAAGCGTGCTTGAGCTAGGGAAATTCTAGGATGGGTGACCTACTGGGAAGTATCCCTCTTCATGAGTTCGGTTCAATCAAAGGGACAAAACCGTGCGGTTTCGGCCAGAGCGGACAATACCATCTGTGTTCGGGGTGGGTCGTGTCAAATATTGTATCATAGCCTCAAAAGTAGGTCTGTTGTTCGAGGACGAACCATTGTTCTAAGTGGGGGGGGATGTAATACCCCAGGTGGAGATGGGGATGAATACCACCTACCCCGTGTGAAGTGAGATATTATCCAGTATCGAGATGGGGATGTAACGATACTGATACACACGGGGACCCACTGTAGAACAATGGGGAGTATCGAATTCCATTCCGAAAGAGGGCACAATCAGAACTATAAATGGAATGATACCACTCCTATAACACAAAGGAGGCGCCTTTTGGATGAATCAGAACTCCGGAGTTTGAAGAACTCCGGAGTTAAGCATTCTTGAGCTAGGGAAATTCTAGGATGGGTGATCTACTGGGAAGTAGCCCCCTTCTTGAGTCCGGTTCATTCAAAGGGACAAATCGTGCTGTTTTGGCCAAAGCGGACAATACCATCTGTGTTTGGGGATGGGTCATGACAGTATAGTTACATACGAACTCAAAGAAACTTGTTTCAGATTCAAGAATGGTTTCCCTTTCTGGATAAATTGAATAGGACTATTCAGTTGTCATTTCCCTTTACCTTCTCACAGGTTGCGTGGGCTCCTGGTATTAGGAGAGTACACCTATTACGCTTATCGGATAGTCTTCTTCCAAACCATAGGCTGGTGTCGAAGGGTAGGGAAGGAAGAAAACCAATTAGCCTAAGTGTGGTGTACAAAATGTAAAAAGTAAAGACAAATAAAGGTATTAGAAAGAGGGCAAAGTAAATTGCGACTGCTATCATTCATGACGAAGCCGTGTATATCATCACCACTCCGACTTCACCTTTGAATTTCTCCAGAACACCCCGTATCACTACGAAGATCCACATTTATTGGATAATCCATCGTATAGTTACATACGAACTCGAAAGAGCTTGTTCCAGTTCGAGCATGGGTTCTGGTTCAGGTGAAATAGAATAAGGATTATTCGGTTTTCTTTTCCCTTTTCCTTCTCTCAGGTTGCGAAGGCTCCTAGGATTATGAGGGTACAGCTATTATGCTTATTGGATAGTCTTCTTCCAAACCTTGAGCTGGTGCCGAAAGGTAGGGAAGGAAGAAAATCAATTAGCCTAAGTGTGGTGTACAGAAGGTAATAAGTAAAGACAAATAAAGGGAGTGGAGAGATGACAAAGAAATATATGGTTACAGTCATGAATCTGGATAGTGGAAGAGGCATTACTAGGAATACCTGGATACCCCTTCGAAACATTTTCATGTTTTAGTTTCACTGTGTGTTGTTAATTGAAAACTGATTTTCCAATTAGATTCTTACTCCTGGGTATGAATTTACCAGTTTTGATTCTCATATCTGTATAGTATTACAGATGATGAGTGAGAGTAAGATATTTGGAATTAGGTGATTATATCCTCATTATATCCGAATTCATTGTAATTGGTGATATTTGAGGAAATCACCTGGGTTTTTTCTTGACGGCAAATATTTGGTTTTGAATATCAATTGTTATGCACCAATTTCGAACTGATATATCTGTACGTTTATTTTATAAAGTGAGATATAACTTTTTGAAATTATGTTTATGACATTTACCTAAATCAGTTGGTGATTGGGTAAGGAGCATTCAACAGCGGTGTGATTCTTCTTAATCATAGTACGGTTTTTAACCTACGACACAAAGGGTTTAAGTTATTAAACTACGGGGACTTATACAAAGTATTGTATATTGTCCAGTGTCTATTATGACAAAGGGGTTGGTACCCGTACTATATTTTGTTTACTTATGACTTCTCTAGATTTTAGATATGAGTTTCACTGAAATATGTAGGAATGTTCGGCATGATAGCAAGGTTTTGGGAGGTATCGTCCATGCCATTTTCAAAAATATGCCATACAAAACAATCCTAACCTTAGAATCTTAACTAAAGATTTAGAAGAAACATAATGTAAACTACTTTACATCTAAGTGAGTAGGGATTACAACATTTGTAGTCCGGTCCTTTTGTTCTATAGCTCCTTGTAGTGGTCCCATCACTGTGATGAAGTTATCTTGCGGACTCTTGAACGGCTCCATAAGAAGAAAGCAATGAGCTTGCACGAAGTCTTCAAGGCCGAAGATGATCTATGTCAAGGAGTCACTAACCCAAGCTACCTCTTTACTAATGTGGGATTAGTGAAGCTAACACCCTATACTAAAGTGCTAATCTAGTAGAGGATGATGAAGTAGGATTTTTGCTCATTTTAGAATTACTTTTCTCACTCTTTTTCTTCTTATCTCAAAAACCTAGAGAGCTCTCTCTTTCTCTTGATGAAGATGAAGCAAATGAAAGATGAAAGAGTGAATTCCAACCATGGGTGAGAAAATATCTAATATTACTCATGTAGAGACTTAACCATAGGTTTAGATAATGGTTGGGTTAACAAATATCTAGTATTAAGACAAAACTAGTGGACTAGTCAATGGCTCTCCATGCTTCTCAAAGCTTCATTCCATGTGACCATTATCCAACTAATAATTGAATTACACTAAATAAAGAAAACCTTTATTATCATTAGTATGGTGTAAGTCACATACACCCATGTTGCATGTATCATCAACCATGACACAGAAATGTACATTAACATATATCACATATATACTTAATACACACAAGTGAGAAATAGAAATGTTTAAGTGAGCTAATATTAGTTAATGTAAATTAATATATATAATTATACATTAAATCATTAAATCAACACCTGATTTAATAATCCGGTTATATCTCATATGACCGACTAATATTATTTGTATCAGCTTATCGAATCATCACTTGATTCGATAACCCGGCTATATCACATATAACCGACCGATACAGTATCTACTTATCGAATCAACACTTGATTCGATAAACCGGCTATATCTCATATAACTGATCGATACCTTATATCGCTGGAATAGAATACGGTATCACATACTCGTATTAATCTCGGTCCAACACATATCATATATGTGCTCCTACTTCGTTTTGCCTGAGCCAGTGAACCCTCAGTGCAGGACTCTAAAGACTCATCAATCCGCCAGCAGTAGGTGATGATCACATCAAGCACCCACAATTCTTCAGCCGTACAAGCTGGACGTAACGGCTACCCGAATATTGCACGATCAGAAGATTAACAAGCTAGCCCACTCTAACTCTTGCAAAAGCCTGTCAGTAACACTACCGTACAGTCCGGTCTCTTCATCCAATATGTCGCATATATAGTATAGGGGTGGTAAACGCCAGACCCCAATAATCGATAAGTCGTGCTGATGTGTGGCTCATAACGGGTCGAGAAACTACTGATAACACTTATCAGTAAATCTCCGTAGCAGCCATGGCCAGTGACTTATCATTATGGCCAATCGAGCACAACACAACATCAACCCCCAATACCGGGAGAGACGAATCCCCTCCTATCGCTCATTGCCTCCATGTGATTCGGGACTGTACCCAAAAGCCACCGTTTTGCATATTCTGTTGAACGTGGTAAGGTGGAAATCAAAGCACAGTGGGAACCATGTTAGTCATATGTATGCCCTAGAGGCCATTACTGTACATTGGATGTATATTGTGGTGGATGCTGGGACATATATAGGTAGGACTTTCTTGCTCGACATGATAGTACGCTATCTGGTTGCTCTTTATCTTAACATGTATACTTTCTGTCTCTCTGATTACATGTTGATAAAGCCCTTAGGATGTATACTCGACTTCCAGGACTATGATGCAGATCATACTAGTGGGATCTGGGTAGTCAATGAGTACATCCTTCATTGTTCCTAGTCGTGGGAATATCGAGACGGGGCATCGATATTCCAGAGTAGACTAGCGCATATCTTCTCGACCCATGCGATGGGCGATGGATGATCCCATATCCTTTGGTGTTTGACATCGAAGATGGTATGCGGGTGCTCAGTGGAGACTGGGTACACTGAACGGACTCGCCGAGAACTCCCAGATGGTATTATACCTCACGTCAGATGGCAGTTCTCTGGTGACACTGGTACAGCTTAGTCTGTTGACCCGAGATCGTCATAGAGTCTTGTGTGTCTCCCACTGTGCTTTGATTTCCACCCTACCACGGCTCTACTGAGTTGTGCAAACAGGTGGTTTTTGGGTACAGTCCCGATTCACATGGAGGCAATGAGCGATAGGAGGGGATTCGTCTCTCCCGGTATTGGGGGTTGATGTTGTGCTATGCTCGACTGGCCATAACAGGAAAATCCCTGGCCAGGATTGCAGTGATATACTGGTAAGAGTTATCAGTAGTTTCACGAATGTTATGGACCTCAAGTCGGCATGACTTATCGAGCTATTGGGGTCTGACGTTTACCACCCCTAGGCGAGATATGCGACATATCAGACGATCAGACCGGACTGTACGGTAAGTGTTACTGGTTGGATTCACAGGAGTGTGAGCGGGCTTGCTCGTCGATCTTCTGATCGCTCAATACCCGGGTGGCCGTTACGTTTAGCAGACCGCTTGCGGCTTGTGGGTGCTTGATATGATCATCATCCGCTACCGGCGTATTGACGAGTCTTTAGAGTCATACACAGAGGTTTCCTGGCTCAAGCGAAACGAAATAGGAGCGCATATGAGATATGTGCGGGACCGAGAATAATGCGTGTATGTGATACCGTATTTCATTCTCGCGATGGATGTGTCGAATGGTTGTATGCGATATAACCTAGTTATTGAATCAAGGATTGATTCGATAAGCCGATACATTGGATACTAGCCGGTTATATGCGACATGGCCGGATCATTGAATCAAGTGTTGATTTAATGATTTAATGTATAATTATATATTTGATATATTACTTTGCATTAACTAGTATTGGTTCACTTTAAATGGATTTACTCACTTGGTTTGTGCACATTGCATATGTGATATATTTTGTGCACATGATTGTATCATGTTTGATGATACATGCAAGCTAGGGTTAGTGTAAAGAATTAGACCATGGTTAAGATTATGATTAGGGTTTTCTTTTTTCTTATTTATTTATTTATTTATTTTGGAAAAAGATGAGAAAAGAATGGTTGCTAATTTTGTTTGCTAGTTGAAGATTCTTGAAGCTTTGAATTAGTCCACCATTCTTGTCTCATCCTTAACCCTAACCATTCAAGTTAACCATGGTCCATTCTCTACAACTAACCAAGGGTTAGTAAATGATAAGTATTGATTTATTTATCATTTACTTAATACTTATCATATTCTTTTCTTCATCTTCTTCTTCTTCAACATGAGAAAAAAGCTTGCTACATCAATGGTGATTGATGAAAAAGTGTGGGAAATCCAAAACTAAAGTCTACCCAATTCCTATTTCTTCATCCTCTACCTCTTGCCAAGTAGTATAGGGTGTTTCCTTCACAAGTTTTCAAGGCTTGGTGAAGTTGGAGCTTGTTCTTGTGATGCCTCGACGTAGATCATCTTCGGCATCGAACCGACGATCAAGCCCGCCCATTCTTCGATGATGCCAATGCTAGAGTCAAGGGTTCGATTTGGACAGCGGAGGGAGATCATCGCGGAGCTTAGGAAGTGGTGGACCGGATCTACAAAGGTTGTAGCCCCTTTCCTTTAGATACATTTCCGTTTACTTGCTTGATTCGCCTATTTATCTAGTTAACGATCCGTATTAGGGTTTATAGGCACTTGTAAAATTTTTAGAATTTGTGCATGTTTGATCACTTGTGAGACTCCATTAGAGTGCCTAGGAACCCTACAGTGGTATCAGAGCCTAGCTAGAGCCTTAGGCGAAGTCCCGACGGAATCAGAAGTCCGATCGACCCAAAACCCGACTTGAAAAATGCTCTCTGGACTTTTTTGAAAAACGTGGTTTTTTGTAGATTATAAATATTCAGAAAAATCTGCAGGATAATCCAGGAGTTACTGTGAATTTCGATGGACTAATTCCATCAATGAGCCGCAGATCCGCGGCACGAGCATGGCTCGTGCGGCGGTTCCGCGGCCATTTTGTCGTTTTGTGTATTTAATTTTTCACAGTAATTCTCAGTTTTCTGTTCTGGTTTTCCTGGGAATTTTTAATATTTATTCCAGAGTTGTATTTTCTGAGTTGTATTGGGGACTCGGTGTATTCGATCGGACTGTCTAATTTTGTCGGTGTGCTTTTCCGGGTATTTTTAGAATATGTTAAAAAGTTCGACCGAATATAAATACCCACTTTTTCCCCTGCCGGGAAATTTCCAATTGTTGGATTTTTTCGTAGTTTAACGACGTTCTAAGTAGTGCAAATAACGCGATGGACCCTCTAGAAGACAACAAACCTTAACTCGATTATGTGACCGTCTTGAACTGCCCTTTGAACCTTCGGGTTTGGGGCAGTACGGCGTGCCACATGTGAGGCGTTGGCTTGACCCTTCTACGGCTGGACCGTTGGTACTGAGGCACGAACTGAATGTTGTTAGACTTATTTCATGTGTTGAGCTGTGTCGGGAAAACCTTGGTGTTCGATTGTTCGATCGGAAAGTTTAACATTTTCTATTTATCCGGAATGTGATACAATAATTGGAATTCACAAATTGTTATGAGATAACGGAATGAATATTATAAACGTAGCAGTTTAGTCTCACTTGATCGGTTGCCACGGAGTTTTGATGTGATCAAAAGTCCGTCGCAATCACGTAGCGTACGCGGATTCTCGCCGGGTAAACATAATAGACAGCTTCACCCCATAGCCCCGACCAAGTGACTGTAGGAGAACCCCGTCGCCGAAAGCATCCGTTCGGGTGCTCGCGGTAGCGGTGTTCCGCCTTGGTGCACTTCGTCGACGGCATCGGGGGTGCGGCCGCCTACTAAAGTTTGCGACGAGCATTCGATCAGAATGTCGGGAATCTTGTTGAATTGCCCGACTTGATATTGAAAAGTGTTTTCGATAATGAGACTAAAATGCGGGGTTTATAATTGTTAGGCATGCGATGTCTAAAGAATTCATTTGGTCAGGCATGCGATGTCTGAGGTGGTTGTGGATTCCAACTGTTGTAGTTTTACACTTTCTTTTCTGTGACCGTAAGTGTAATATGTGATGTCGCCGGTTTCGTTGCTATATGTCAACGACAATTGGGATGCGCATATTTACTTATGTTGATGACATGTGATGTTATGTGTTGCTAGATATGTTATATTGGATCGTCGTGTTTGAATAGCCGGGGGTTTTTATGTAAGATAAGTGTTTTTCATTTTCATTCATGTAAAAACTTGTATGTAATATTCTTTTATTGGGGCACTTCCAGGTTGCGGATGTTGTTACCATTTGTATATTATTTACTTTTCTGCACTAGGATAGACCCAAGGAGGGGAGCACAAGTAACCGGGTTCTGGGGTCCAGTGGGAGACCAACTCGAGGAGTCGAGTCCGGGTCTCCTAACCCTAGAATTGGTAGGGTTGCTTGCCGCTCTCGTAGGGGTCTAGGGGTGTGGGATTGGCTATTTATCACGACCGTGGATTCCGTGTTTTATACTGGCTCGTATTGAAAACACGGACGTCCTAGTATATCCAATATTTCATATGTATCTTCTGCTGTGATTTATCTGTGATCATGTGATGTTCTGTGACAGATATTATATATAGTATATATGATATATTATATAGACTTTGCTTATGTTTTACACCCGCGCTAGCCCTGCCCCGCTCTGCCGTTAGTTACCTAACCTAACGGTGCAGACAGAACATCGAGGCGAATGCGGATGGCATAAGCGTACGTTATATTTATCTGTGATGTTTAGGTGGACTTAAATGATGGGATATTCATTAATGAGATTAATGAAAGAAAATAAACCTAATTGATGTTGTGGAATCGAATTTCAAAATAAAAACAGGTAGCTACAGTTCTTGCTTTGCATCGCGGTGTTCATTATAGAACATCCTGCACCTTATTCGATGAGGAAAGGACCGAGATCCCTTCACCGGGAGTGACTCCTTTAGCAATAACTGGCAGATGCTACAACCCTCGGTTTGTCTTTGATCGCTTCTATAGTTTCCGCTTTGCACAGTGATATATATGATATATCCCGCACCTCATTCGACGAGGAAAGGGCCGACGATCCCTTCACCGGGAGTGACCCCTTTAGCAAAACTAGAAAAGCTTCAAAAACATTCCATTTAAAAACTATTTGATTCCGCAACGAGATCAAGTTCAAAGCGTTAAAGGTTTTCACAAAAACCAGCCGCAACCCTCCGTCATTTTAGGAAGTAGAGTACTTAGTATTCGTGCTGTGTTTGTTGACCGTAGTCAAGGTACAGTGTACGGTAGCTAAGTGATGTCTTCCTACACCGCATATGATGCGATTAGTTAGAACAGTCGCGTGACTTTGTTGACCTTAGTTAAGGGTCATGTGGGTGGGTCTAATTAATCACGAAATGACGGGTAGAACTTGACTAGTACTTATGATTTGTTGACCATAGTTAAGGTCATAGGTGCTAGGGGTAAAAACCTTTATCGGGAGTTTCAAGTGTTGAAATTTGCAATGAGATTGCATACCTTCTATATGATAGTTAGATCCCGATACCCACTGCGAGTAATTGTTACTCCTAGGAGAGTTTTGCACTTTGCAATTATCCGATCAAGTAGGTGTCTAGAAAGGTGTCAACGGGGTTACGCCTCTGGGAAAACGAGGTTTACTGTAATTAGGTCCGTGCGAAAGCACGGGGAACCTCCCTCAAAGTACCGACACTGGCCTGGCTGAAAGATTGACGAACTTGTAGAGTGTAATTAATCCCGGCTAGTCTTTCCTTTTAGGGTTTGAAGGAAGATTTGATAAAAACAGTGGGAGACATCCTGATTAGATAAAATACATAACCAATCTAATCTTGCAAGAGCGCACGTAGAGTGTTTTCTTCTCTCTCTCTCCTGGTAGCGACCATATCACGCCTTAATCAAGATAATAATACGGAATTTTGACCGAACCCGCTTATTATACTGAGCTGGGGAACGTTGGTCCCGCTCCAACTTATAATTGTTATAAGACAGAGCAGGAAATAGGGGAATACCAGATTTCCCGTGCCGCCCAAACGAAGAAAGTGCATGCTGATGCATCTCCTTCGGGTGTGTTCATTATAGAGAACTGTTTCTCAGTATCCTCTGCATCCTGGGTATATGATACCGGATCAGGATCCCAGATATGTAATCTGTTACATAGGGCTACAAAAAGGTAGAAAAACTGAGAACGGGTGATAAGTTTCATGAGACAGAAACCAGGCCAAGTGTTGCAGCCAAGTCTGTTGGTCACTGTCACCCTGTATTACCAATACATTGATTCTGAACAAATGCTATTAGATACCGAACCTGATATCCAAAATCATATCAGTCTCTTTATTAGTAATGAAATGATATAATTTTGTATTGTTGGATAATGTTTTGAACATTTCCTATATCAAAAGTTGATCGGTTCAGGCACGTTATCTAAAAGCATTAACGTTCTAAATCAAACTACAGTTCCTAGTATACTGAACACACACAAGAAGAAGAGTTCAGAAATGAACGAATTCTTCTTGAGGCATTGTAGACTAGGTCATATCAATGCGACCCGACTAGCTGAAGTTACATTTAGATGTATATTTAAATCAGTTTGAATTTACATCTTGTGAAACTTGCCAGTCATGTCACAAAGATAATATGACCATAGCTCTGTTTATTGGAAACAGAGAAAGAGTTAATGAACTCTTGGGACTGATGCATGATGATGTATGTAAGGTCTCCGTCTACACATGCCAGGACTGGTTCTTTATACTTCATTATATTCTCTGATGATCTCTCAAGATTCAGTCATATATTCCTGTTGAAATATAAGTCCGAACCTTTTGAGGTATTCACAGAATATAAGTAGGAAGTAGAGAACCAAAATGCGGGTATAAGTATTATGTCCTATGATAAGATCAGGGAGGAGAATACTTGTGCATAGAATTCCTGGACTATTCTAAAGGAGAATGAGATTCTCTCTGAGTGCTACTCCTCTGAATACACCACAGCACAACGGTGTATCAGGGCGGAGCAATTGCACAATATTAGATATGGTGTGCTCTATGATGAGTATTACTGAGTTACCCATTTCCTTTTGGGGTTATGCACTTGAGAAGCTGCATACCTATTGAATTAGGTTTGAATCAAATCACTGCCTACCACTCCATATAAGATACGGTGTGGGAAGATCCTATCTCTTAAGAGAGTTAAGATTTGGGATTGTCCGGCTTATGTCAAATACAAAATCCGGACAAACTCGAGGCAAGGTCAGTTATGTAGAACTGGAAATGTTCCAGCTATACAAACTGAAGCTGATGATTTGACAGAACCAAAGGATTCAGTAGATTCTAACGAACCTCAGCCTCTCCGCCGATCTAGTAGGGTTCCTCACCCACCTGAGAGATACTTCGATTTCTCGATGACAGTGGGAGCGAGGATTGCATCATGAGATGATGACCTAACTAGATTCGAGCAGGCCATCAAGTGTAGGGACTCTGTAAGAATGGCTGAATGCTTAGCGATCTGAGATGGAATCCACATACACCAGCAAAGTATGGACTTTAGTTGCTATATCTGAAGGGTTAAATCCCCATCAGGAGCAAGTATATCTTGAGAAGATTACTTGGTGTAGATGGACAAGTTGAGACTTTCAAAGCTAGACTTGTTAAAGGTTTTCGTCATCGACCAGGCACGGATAATGATGAAACCTTTTCCAGGGACTATGCTTAAGTCCATCCAGATCCTACTTGCCACGGCTACATACCATGACTACGATATCTGGTGGTTGGGTGCCATGACAACTTTTCTAAATAATGATTTAGAAGAGAACGTCTATAAGAACACAGCCAGAGGGCCTCGTAGACAGTGGGAGCAGCGGAAACGTGTGCAAGATGCTTTATAGGATAAAGCAGGCATCGCGGAGTTAGAACATCTGTTTTGATGGATAGGTCAAAGAAGTTGACATCATCAAAATGGTAGATGAACCTTGTATAAACAAAAAGGTAGTAGGGAGTATGGTGACGATCCTCGTAGAGTACGTGGATGACATACTCTTGTTAGGGAAGGAGTTTCCTATGCTACGCTCGATCAATCTCCGCTTATCACAAAGATTTTCCATATAGGATCAAAGTGATACTACTAAATCCTAAGCTTTGGATCTATGAGATAGATCTAATTGGATGTTAGGATACTCACTAGATGTAGTGAAATGGTATCAATCGATCCTGGGGAGAATCACTGGAAGGGTTCCAGAGTGATAAAGACGACTGAATATCAGTCACAGGCATTGTCTTTACCCTTAGTAAAAGGACGGTATGTTGGAAGAGTTCCAAGCTAGATACCGTGGCAAACTAGACGATAAAGGCTGGTAACATCGCTATTAAAGATACTACCAAAGAGGAAGTTTGGGTGTATATTGGTTCATAAGATGAACTAGGTTCCTGCCATTGTATGACAATGGAAATGTGGCTTTGGCCCTGGAACCCTGGTCCCATCAGTGACCCAGACAAATTCTGAGGAAGCATCACCTGATCATGGAGATAGTTGATCTCCAGGGTGATCGAGGTTAGGAGTGTAGACTCAGAGGACAACACGGCGGATCCACTCACGAAGGCCTTTTCCCAAAGAAAGACTTTTAGGGGATGGTTGAGTATGTGATACTGCAACCACTGCGACAGATGGCCCTAGTGCAAGTGGGAGATTGTTAGTCATGTGTATGCCCTAGAGGCCATTACTGTACATTGGATGTATATTGTGGTGGATGCTGGGACATATATAGGTAGGACTTTCTTGCTCGACATGATAGTACGCTATCTGGTTGCTCTTTATCTTAACATGTATACTTTCTGTCTCTCTAATTACATGTTGATAAAGCCCTTAGGATGTATACTCGACTTCCAGGACTATGATGCAGATCATACTAGTGGGACGTGGGTAGTCAATGAGTACATCCTTCATTGTTCCTAGTCGTGGGAATATCGAGACGGGGCATCGATATTCCAGAGTAGACTAGCGCATATCTTCTCGACCCATGCGATGGGCGATGGATGATCCCATATCCATTAGTGTTTGACATCGAAGATGGTATGCGGGTGCTCAGTGGAGACTGGGTACACTGAACGGACTCGCCGAGAACTCCCAGATGGTATTATACCTCACGTCAGATGGCAGTTCTCTGGTGACACTGGTACAGCTTAGTCTGTTGACCCGAGATCGTCATAGAGTCTTGTGTGTCTCCCACTGTGCTTTGATTTCCACCCTACCACGGCTCTACTGAGTTATGCAAACAGGTGGTTTTTGGGTACAGTCCCGATTCATATGGAGGCAATGAGCGATAGGAGGGGATTCGTCTCTCCCGGTATTGGGGGTTGATGTTGTGCTATGCTCGACTGGCCATAACAGGAAATCCCTGGCCAGGGTTGCAGTGATATACTGGTAAGAGTTATCAGTAGTTTCACGAATGTTATGGACCTCAAGTCGGCATGACTTATCGAGCTATTGGGGTCTGACGTTTACCACCCCTAGGCGAGATATGCGACATATCAGACGATCAGACCGGACTGTACGGTAAGTGTTACTGGTTGGATTCACAGGAGTGTGAGCGGGCTTGCTCGTCGATCTTCTGATCGCTCAATACCCGGGTGGCCGTTACGTTTAGCAGACCGCTTGCGGCTTGTGGGTGCTTGATATGATCATCATCCGCTACCGGCGTATTGACGAGTCTTTAGAGTCCTACACAGAGGTTTCCTGGCTCAAGCGAAACGAAATAGGAGCGCATATGAGATATGTGCGGGACCGAGAATAATGCGTGTATGTGATACCGTATTTCATTCTCGCGATGAATGTGTCGAATGGTTGTATGCGATATAACCTAGTTATCGAATCAAGGATTGATTCGATAAGCCGATACATTGGATACTAGCCGGTTATATGCGACATGGCCGGATCATTGAATCAAGTGTTGATTTAATAATTTAATGTATAATTATATATTTGATATATTACTTTGCATTAACTAGTATTGGTTCACTTTAAATGGATTTACTCACTTGGTTTGTGCACATTGCATATGTGATATATTTTGTGCACATGATTGTATCATGTTTGATGATACATGCAAGCTAGGGTTAGTGTAAAGAATTAGACCATGGTTAAGATTATGATTAGGGTTTTCTTTTTTCTTATTTATTTATTTATTTATTTTGGAAAAAGATGAGAAAAGAATGGTTGCTAATTTTGTTTGCTAGTTGAAGGTTCTTGAAGCTTTGAATTAGTCCACCATTCTTGTCTCATCCTTAACCCTAACCATTCAAGTTAACCATGGTCCATTCTCTACAACTAACCAAGGGTTAGTAAATGATAAGTATTGATTTATTTATCATTTACTTAATACTTATCATATTCTTTTCTTCATCTTCTTCTTCTTCAACATGAGAAAAAAGCTTGCTACATCAATGGTGATTGATGAAAAAGTGTGGGAAATCCAAAACTAAAGTCTACCCAATTCCTATTTCTTCATCCTCTACCTCTTGCGAAGTAGTATAGGGTGTTTCCTTCATAAGTTTTCAAGGCTTGGTGAAGTTGGAGCTTGTTCTTGTGATGCCTCGACGTAGATCATCTTCGGCATCGAACCGACGATCAAGCCCGCCCATTCTTCGATGATGCCAATGCTAGAGTCAAGGGTTCGATTTGGACAGCGGAGGGAGATCATCGCGGAGCTTAGGAAGTGGTGGACCGGATCTACAAAGGTTGTAGCCCCTTTCCTTTAGATACATTTCCGTTTACTTGCTTGTTTCGCCTATTTATCTAGTTAACGATCCGTATTAGGGTTTATAGGCACTTGTAAAATTTTTAGAATTTGTGCATGTTTGATCACTTGTGAGACTCCATTAGAGTGCCTAGGAACCCTACAAATCACACATGACACTATGACAATCTCGGATCTACAGACTAACCTGTACCAGTTTCACAAGAGAACTGCTATCTGACGATAGGTATAATACCAACTAGGAGTTCTCGGCGAGTCCGTTCAGTGTATCCAGTCTCCACTGAGCACCCGTATACCATCTTTGATGTCAAACACCAATAGATTTGGGATCATCCATCGCCCATTATATGGGTCAAGATGCGTATACGCTAGTCTACTCTAGAATATCGATGCCCTGTCTCGATACACCCTCGATTAGGAACAATTTTAGGGTGTACTTGCAGACTACCGCTGGCCCCACTAGTATGATCTCCATCATAGTCTTGGTAGTCAAGAACATAACCTAAGGGCTTTATCAACATGTGAGAGCAAGACAACATCACATATACAAGTCAACATGTTAAGATAAAGAGCAACCAGATAGCATACTATCATGTCGAGCAAGAATGTCCTTTCTATATATATCCACGCATCCACTATAATACACATCACATGTAAAATAATGGCCTCTAGGGCATACATATAACTAACAATCTCCTACTTGCACTAAGGCCAGTTTTTGTAGTATCTCATACCCAATATCCCGAAGAGTCTCTCAAATTGTATCTGGGGAATGGCCTTGGTGAGTGGATCCGCTGTGTTGTCCTTCGTGTCAACTCTCCTGGGCGATCAACTATCTCTCGAATCAGGTGATACCGCCTCAGAATATGCCCGGATTGCTGATGGGACCTGGGTTCCTTGGCTGAAGCCACTGCTCCATAGTTATCGCAATACAAATGTATTGGAAACTCAATAGATGGAACCACTCCAAGTTCAGTTATGAACTTCTTCATCCAGACAGTTTGGCAGCATCGTTGGTAGCGATGTATTCAGCCTCCATCGGCGAGTCTGCCATGGTTTCCTACTTGGAACTCTTCCAACAAACCGCCCCTCCATTTAGTGTGAAGACAAATCCCGAGGCCGACTTAGAGTCGTCCTTATCACTTTGGAAGCTCGAATCAGTAAAGGACTCAACTTGGAGTTCACCATTACCATACATCAAGAACATCTATTTAGTCTTTCTCAAGTACTTGAGAATGTTCTTCACAGCTGTCCAGTGGCTCTCTCCTGGAACTGCTTGATACCTGTTCAGTTGATAAAACTGCACATTTAATATGACATTTTTCCTACTATTTCTATATAATAAAATTTGTTTGTTATAATATATGATACATATGAGTGTTTATCTGTAAAAATACTATTTTCTTGTGTTTATATATTATAATTAATATTTTGTAGGAAAAAGTAAGCATATAATATCTATGTGACATTTGGCCCATTTAAATATGCTTACCTTATTAAAAGCATTTGACCAATTCTTAATGGTTAAGTTAATATCTCCATAAAACAAACTAATATTATTTGTTGAGTTATTGTGCAGAATTTTCAGGACTGAAATTAAGGAAATCAATGTTGGCGAAACAAACCTGCTTAATTAAGAAAGTAAACTACAGAAATCAAGTCTGGCAGTTACGAAGAGATGATTTTCAGTTCCAGAGATGTGAAAAGATCACCACGTGTCATATAGATAAAGCCCCAGAAAAACAACTACATGATCCCCCTGTTTGGCCGCGGAACCGTGGCCAAACCCACCTATTGGCCACGGTTCCGCCGCGGTTCAGAAGATTTGGGAGTTTAGATTTCGCTGTTAGGATCATAACCTCTGGTTTCCAAATTAGGAAACTAGGGTTCTGACTCTAGGACTATAAATAAGGACCGAGAGCCTCTTGGAAAATTTATCAAGCTGAAGAGATCACGAAGTCCACGATAGGCTCACGCTTGCAGGCTGATCATCAACGGTTCATCTACCTCCTTAGAAGAGATCGAGAAGCAAACAAGCATTTTGTAATCATTTTCTAAGGAAACAAAGTGTAAATGAATTTTGTTGATTAATAAAGGTAGTTGTTTTCTTATTCTATCTCTTTGTAGTTTTAATATGATTTCTCTCTCCATCTCTTCTCATCCCAACATGCGCGAGTAATTATTCGCTTGTTAGGGTTTATGGGATTAGGGTAGGTTAATGGATGATGAAGATCCTTAAACTCTTTTTACGTCCTATAAAATTTATAAACTTTATCAAAGGAATAGTTAACATCCTAATTGGGCGTGCTACCAATTCATTGCTAGTATCGACCGTGATTAGAGATTAGATTAACAATTGTTTCGGTAAAGGCTAGAAATGAACGGAGATCCATGTCGTGGTAGGGGTTAAGAGTGGGAACCCCTTTTCCCTCTAGAAACCCTAATCTACATGCATCACTGTCGATCTAGTTTTAAATCTATTAAAGGATAAAATGACTAATTTTTAATTAATCATACATGGCTACTAAATCTTAATGAACCCTACAAGCCCCCCTTTTAATATTAAACTTACATCCGTAGTTAATCTAGATCTATATTTTGCATCCGTGTTTAACGTAGATCTAGAAACTATTTCCACTATTGTTTATTCTTCCCCTTTCTCAACACGCCTAAAGTAAGAATAAAAGGTTCCACGATTCCCTGAGGATGACCGGTACTCACCTCGGTCTAGCTGAAGTGTTACCCTAGCGTCCCGGCCAACTCAAGTGGCCAAATGCGGAAAAAACATTTTCTTGCGAATAAAACTTGGTGCTAGACTAAACCCTAAAACCGGATCTTTCCATAAAACTAACTTAGCAAAAGAAGAAGTACTATCTACTATGACAGAAACCTCACCAAACGAAACAAGTCCTTCGGTCTTCTTTCTTCATCTTTAGATCCTAGCAAGCCCTTGAACATGCTTGAACTCCAAATCCGGCTCCATCGGTCAATCGGGATCGTGCTTGTTCTCCGGCCTCCTTTTGTCACAGATGATCCACCCGGGGAGTATGATCCATGGCTCTAGCTCTTAACTATGTAACTAAAGGAGCAACTAGAGAACTTGGTTTGCTAAACAAAGTAGTCTAGGATGTAGTGAAGGGTGTCTTAGTGTTTATCTATCTCTTTCTTGGCTCTTCACTTGATTCTCAACACATGAGAAGGTAGTGAAGAGGAAGAAGATGAAGGTGGAGGAAGCTAGAGAGGAGGGAGGAGCTTGGAGAGAAAATGGAGCTCAAGAAAATAATGAGCAAGCAAGAGAGAGAAAATAAAACACAGAGGTTTTGTACGCAATTTTCTTTCATTAAACAATAGCAACCATGCTTCAATAGTAAACTCAAAATGAATTATAAATTCATTTGTAAACTATTGAAGCATGGTCAACTCCATACCTCCCTCACCTCTCACTTTCCACCTCATTTCCATTTATCAAATAAATGGAAAATCCAAAATGAGGTGGCCACCTTGTAGAAGGTGTAAGTCCACGTTACCTCTCCCGGTACTTATGGGCTTGCGGAAATGATGAAAAATAATTTTTTCTAGGGTGGTAATATGGACTCAAAATACGGATCTTTGTTAAACAACTACCTAACAACCTAACTAGGAGTTTTACCTACTCAGTTAGGGGGTTATACCTTACTTGAACTCCTTCGTCTTCAACTCCTTGCGGTGTTCGGATCACCCTCACCTCGTCGTCTCCTCACGCTGAAGATGGATCCACCCGAAAGCTTCTACCTTTTGGCTTCTACTTCAAACTTGAAGAAACTAGAACACTTGGCTTGCTAGGCCTTGTGAACTAGGATGAGTAGAGGAGTGTTTTGGGTTTTATCTATATGGTTCTAGCTTCTCAACACATGAGACAAGTAGAACCATGAACTAGAGAGAGCAAGAGGAAGAGGGAGAGCTTGAGGATGAGAGAGCTCAAGAGAGAGAAAACAAAATGAAAAGTGAGCAAGACTTTTTCTATCCCACCTCTCATAATCCAAAATCATGATAACAAATAATGATAATTGAGTATTATGTGATGGTTGTTATCATATCAAATGGCAATATCATTTCTTGCATTAAATGCAATTTGTGAACAAAACAAGCAAGCCAAAGTCAATGCAAACAAATGATAGCCATTGTCATGATGGTGGTCAACAAGTCCAACCTAGTCAACCGGTCAACAAAAGTCAACAAGTCTACAAGGTCAACCCTTCAACCCTAACCATATCACTATAATACTTAATTAATATTATTGTTAATCATATTTCTAATTCTCATTAGGGTTAAGCAAAAGTTAACAGTCAACAGCCCTAATGAGAATCCTCTGCCTCTGTCTCTGTCAACTGTGCATACACACCCGCATCCGCGTTCCGGGGAACACGAATACAATTGAGATAAAACCAATCCCAAAACGTATACTAGGATCTGGCTTAAACCAAAGCCCGCTAGTAATAACTGTCCGGTCACTAAACGTGCACAAGTGCGCGGATGTGACCGAACCCTGTCGCAAAACCATGCGACCTCTATTCTTTTGCCTAAAGGCGAATAGCTCTCTTTGTGGGACTCTAAAGACTCGACACTACGCTGGCAGTGGGTTTAACCACAGACCGCAAGTGGCACTAGCTGTGCGTAACGGCCCCCAGGTAGATGCCGATAAGAAGACGGACGAGGTGAAACCCATCTGAACTCCTACTGAGCCTGAATGTGACAATCTCCGTACAGTCCGGTATGTTCGTCTGAGAATATCGCATGGCGGGCCTAGGGGGGCGGTAAACGTCAGTCCCCTAATAGCGGTATAAGTAGTGTCGGAGTGTAGCCCAGAAGACCCTTAGATAACACTGAAAACCTACCAGTATATCTCGCTTGCCCTGTCCAGGGACGACTGTGCGTAATGGCTCTCCGTGACATAGCGCGATATCAACTCCCAATACCGGGAGAGACGAATCCTATCTAACCTTCACTGCCTCCAAGTGCTTCGTGACTGCACCCAACTACTACCTGTTTGCATGACTCCTTTGAGCCATGGTAGGGTAGTAATCAAAGTACAGTGGGAACACACTCGAGGCAAAGTGACAGTATCAAGTCAGCGGACTAAGCTGTACTCATGTCACCTGGGAACTGATAACTGACGATAGGTATAGTACCAACCAATCAGTTCCCGACGAGACCTGTCCAGTGTACTCGTAACCTAACGAGCACCCGCATACTATCTCAAGTACGACGTACTGACGGCTGTCGGACAGACCGTCTCCCCTGCTGGGATGAGAAGCGCATACGCTAGTCTACTCCGGAGTATCGATGCCCTGTCTCGATAGTCCTACGACTAGGGACCTGTATAAGGATGTGCTTGTGGATTACCCAGCCCCCATGAGTGTGACTGCCATCACAACGCTGGTAATCAAGCAAAGATCCTAAGGGCTCCTCTAATGTGTATAGGTGATATACTAAAATAAACACATATACACATTAAAGTAGAAACAAACCAAGTAGCATACTACCATTTTGAGCAAGATTGTCTATACAACTGTGAATATCCCAAGCTTCCATTAAGTAATATACAAACTAGTATGATGCAGTAATGGCCTCTAGGGCATATACACTGACAATCTCCCATTTGCACTAAGGCCATGTACTGGCGTATCGAAGACCTATCATCTCGATCAGCCGCTCGAACTGAGTCTGGGGCAAGGCCTTGGTGAATGGATCTGCAGTGTTATCTTCTGAATTTACTCTCTTCACCTCGATCTCCCGGCGATCTACTATTTCCCTGATCAGGTGGTACCGCCTCAAAATGTGCCTGGACTTCTGATGGGACCTGGGTTCCTTCGCTAAAACTATAGCGCCGTTGTTGTCACAATACAGCGGTATTGGATCAACACTGGTAGGAACCACCTGAAGCTCTGTGAGGAACTTCTTCATCCAGACAGCTTCCTTTGCGGCATCGCAAGCAGCTATGTACTCCGCTTCCATAGTTGAGTCAGCAACGGTTTCCTGCTTGGAGCTCTTCCAGCAAACCGCCTCTCCGTTGAGGGTAAAGACATAACCCGACATGGACTTGGAGTCATCCTTGTCACTCTGGAAGCTGGAGTCAGCAAAGGCCTCGATCTGTAGGTCTTTTTCGCCATACACCAAGAACATCTCCTTAGTCCTTTTCAGGTACTTGAGAATGTTCTTTACCGCTATCCAGTGTTTCTCCCCTGGGTCCGACTGATACCGGCTTACAACACTCAATGCGTATGCTACATCTGGTCTCGTACACAACATCGCATACATAATAAAGCCTACCGCAGATGTGTAGGGTATTGACGACATGCGAGCCCTTTCCAAATCAGTCTTGGGAGACATCTCTTTGGAGAGGGTGATTCCGTGACAAGCCGGTAGATTACCGCGCTTGGAATCTTCCATACTGAATCGTTTCAGTATGGTGTCGATGTACCTGGACTGTGAAAGTCCCAACATTCTTTTAGATCTATCACGATAGATCTGGATCCCCAGAATGTAGTTGGCATCGCCCAGGTCCTTCATAGAGAACCTCTGTGACAAGAATCCTTTGACTGACTGTAGCATAATAATATCATTTCCTATTAGGAGAATGTCATCGACGTACAAGACGAGGAATACCACATTTCTGCCTACAATCTTACTGTAAATGCATGGTTCATCTAGGTTTTTGACAAAGTCGAATTCTTTGACAGTATCATCAAAGCAGATGTTCCAACTCCGCGATGCCTGCTTCAGTCCATAGATGGACTTGAGCAACTTGCACACTTTACTGCTGCTCCCACTCTGAATGAATCCCTCTGGCTGATCCCTATAGACGCACTCTTCCAAATTTCCATTTAGGAAAGCCGTCTTCACGTCCATCTGCCAGATCTCATAATCGTGGAAAGCAGCAATGGCAAGAAGGATCCGAATGGATTTGAGCATAGCTACCGAAGAAAAGGTCTCGTCATAGTCCAAACCAGGTCTTTGACGAAACCCCTTTGCAACAAGCCTAGCTTTATAGGTTTCAACCTGCCCATCTACACCAATCTTCTTTCTGAAGATCCATTTGCAGCCTACGGGTTTTACCCCTTCTGGTGCAAAGTCCAAATTTTGTTGGTGTACATGGACTCCATCTCGGCCCGCATTGCATCCAGCCATTTTACTGAGTCACCGCTCTGAATGGCTTGCTGGAAGCTAGTAGGCTCATCATAATCAATGACGCAATCCTCTCTATCCCCGTCTATGAGAAAACCGTAGTATCTCTCGGGCGGATGAGACTGCCTACTACTCCTGCGGAGCGGCGTAAGAATGTCCGGTTCTCCTGAAACTTCTGGTTCTTCCAAGCTTTCAGTAATTGCTTGTGGTTCTGGAATTTCTTCCAACTCTACTATGCTCCCACTTGTTCCTTTTTCTAAAAACTGATGTTCCAGAAAGTGGGCATGACGAGAAACAAAAACCTTTTGTTCCTCTGCGTAATAGAAAAAATACCCCCTGGAGTTTTTTGGGTATCCCACAAACTTGCACAGTACTGAGCATGCCTCGAGTTTGTCCGCATGCTGCTTTTTAACAAAAGCTGGACATCCCCATATCTTCAGATATTGAAGATGGGGTTTCTTCCCACACCACATCTGATATGGTGTGGTAGGCACAGTCTTGGAGGGAACCTTATTCAAAAGATATGCAGCTGATTCTAGTGCATAACCCCAGAAGGATCGCGGTAACTCAGCCTTACTCATCATTGAACGAACCATATCCAATAGAGTTCGATTCCATCTTTCCAATACACCGTTGTGTTGTGGTGTGTATGGAGGAGTAAGCTGCGAGAGAATTCAATTCTCTTTTAAGTAGTCCAGAAACTCAGAACTCAAGTATTCTCTACCTCGATCAGATCGCAGTGTCATGATACTTTTGCCTGTTTGTTTTTCAACTTCATTCTTGTATTCCCGAAATTTCTCAAAGGCCTCGGATTTGTGCTTCATTAAGAAGACATGTCCATACCTAGAGAAATCATCTGTGAAAGTAATGAAGTATGAATAACCACTTCTCGCATGTGTAGACATTGGACCACACACGTCACTGTGTATGAGTCCCGAGAGCACGCTCGCTCTTACTCCGTGTCCAGTGAACGGAGTCTTTGCCATCATTCCCATGAGACAAGATTCACAAGTGGCATAAGACTGATACTCGAACGGATTCAAGTATCCCTCTTTATGTAACTTTGTTAATCGTGTCTCATTAATGTGACCCAGTCTACAATGCCATAAGAAAGCCTGATTTAATTCCGGAGACTTTCTTTTTAGTGTGTTCTGGACACTGAAAATCTGAGCTTAATTCAATACGTATATCCCGCTATTTTATGTACCTGACCCAATCAGAACTTGATTTAGGTGGATGTGTACCACATCGCTTACAAAAGTAAAATCATATCCTTCCTTAGAAAGTAAGGATACAGATATGATATTACAGGTCGCACCTGGTACATACAAACAGAATCAATATCTGCCCAGTTGTCAGTCCAAGATGATATTCCCCTACGGATTCAGCATCCATGCTCATTCCGTTAGCAACCCTGAGAGTCATATCACCTTTCTTGATAACCCTACGGTTTCTCAGAGCCTGTAATGAATTACAGATGTGAGATCCTGATCCGGTATCCAATAACCAGGAAGTAGGGTTAACTGACATACAATTCTTTATTACAAACACACCCGAAGCCGAAGCCACAACATGCTTCGAATTCTGGCTACTGGGTTTGCTAGCCCTGCAATCCTTCTGCCAATGTTCATTCCCGTTACAATAGGAACATCCCTCATTTACTACATCCAGTCCCGAAACTTTTGCCCTTCCCTTTCCTTCTACTTCCCTGGTTTCCTTTAGGGTAGAAAGTAGAGACTGTGGAATCAAGTCAGTATCTGAACCGTTCTCCAACGTGGTCTTCAGGTCCGTGAGCTAAAAATAGCTGGTCTCTGTAAGGACGTTGTCCCCTACAGATGACCCGATAGCCAACCTCGCTTGAAGCAATTAGTTCAAGGTCTCATATCTTGTGATAGGAGATTGCTCTCCATATAAATCTTTGTTATGGAGGAAGATAGAAACTAAGTCCATCTTCTCGTGCTGCCTCTGGTATGCACCATCAACTTAGGCTAACACGAGGCACTTGGCTTTCGCACAGTCTTTTTCCGATGTCTTACGAATATCAATATCCAAGACAGAGGAAACTGGTCCTGAGACGGCAGGGGTTTGATTAGTTAAGAGGTGTCCCAGCTTGTCATGGGAAATGGACATCTGGACAGACCTTTGCCAATCATAACAGTCAGGTTCAGTCATTTTATTATCTAGATGTAACCTATGTGCTGTCACTGGGTCGCTGCAATTATGAGAGAGAGAGAAGAAAACACTCAGCATGATGCTCTTGCATGTTTAGATTGGTTTTTAATTTATCTAAACGGGATGGCTCCCACTGTCTCTCGAATCCCTCCTCAAACCAAAAAGGAAGAATTAGTCAGGATCAATCTCACCGTACAATACTTGCTTAACCGTTCAGCCAGGCCAGTGTCGATACTTCGAGGGAGGTTTTCCAACGCTTTCGCGAAGTTCCTTAATTAAATAACCTCTTTTCCCTTGGGGCGTAGCCCCGCTAACACCTTTCTAGACACCTACTTGGTTTATAGCATTGATCGTTAAGTGAGAAAGTTCCCAAGGAGTAGCATATACTCACAGTAGGATCGGGATCCAAATTTCATCGCGTGACAAAACTGAAGGAATCCTACCAGAATCATCACACTCCAAATGATATGCAGCGCTAGCAAGTTTCAGTTTCTTTTGAAATTCCCGATGTGGATTTTTGCCCCATGCTCTTATGACCTTGACGAAGGCCAACATATCATAAGTCGCATGTCAAGTTCTACCCGTCATTATCCTGGTTAATTTGAACCCACCCGTACATACCCTTGACGAAGGCCAAAATAGTAGTACGACTGTCCCAAACTAACGCATCTATCTATGCTACAGATAAATATTCAGCAGCTACCAATCACTATGCCTTGGCGAAGGTCAAAATACGTAGCTTGAATAATACTGAATATTTAACTGAAATGACGGAGGGCTACGAATGGTTTTGGCGAAACCGTGAACGTAGTGAACTTGATATAATCGATGGAACCTTCATAGCTTTTAAAAGGAGTGGCTTAAGCTCCGCGTTTAAAAGTTGTTTTTGAAAAGAAACCGAGTGGTTTTGAAACTGTTCCAACGACTTTAACTTTGGTTTATTTTCTTGCATTAATTTTAATGCGTCCCAACATTTAATCCTACCATTGCAGAAAACAACCAAAATATGACATACGCTTATGCCATCCGCATTCGCCATGGGCCCCGTCATTACCCGTTAGGTTACTTAACTAACGACAGAGCGGGGGCTGGACTAGCGCGGATGCAAAACATAAGCAACGCCTAAATAGATATCATATATAGATATATTACAATGATAGCCATTCCAGATCACAGATGAACACATTGGATATACTAGGAATCCGCAATTCGTACGAGCCTGTAACGAAAAGCGGATTACATGGTCGCGGTGAATAGCCAATACCCCATCCAAGACCCCTACGGGAGCGGCAAACTACCCGCCAAATACCCAAAGTGAAGCAACCTCCCTCAACACCGTGAGTAGGCCACTCGGCACTTCGAGATACCCGGTAGTTTGTGCACCCCCTCCATGGGTCTATCCTAGGAGCAAAAACAGTAAAAGAAATTATACAATGACGGCTACAACCTCATCCCGGTTGTGCGGCCATATAAACAATATTACATGAATTGAAAGAAAGAGAAAACTCTCATCTCACAACCCCCGGCTATTCACCCGCGACAATCCAATGAATTCATATACACATACCATCAACATTACAGATCACAGATATGTATAACTCCCACTAATCGACGTATAGCGATTAGCAGACGTTCAATACATATATCACATCAAAGATATAAACCCGTTAGCTTTAGTCTTTAGAAGTTCGACCAAAACACGGATTTTTTTGGGCCCCAAAAACAAATTTTGCTTTCTGGAAAATCTGGGCAAAAAGAACATACTGTGAAAATCCCAAAACACCCAACTGAACAAACTATGAGAAAAATTGCCCATGGCCGAGTCAACTCGCGTTGACCGGTTCAATGGACCATTTTTCTACAGTTTCTTCTAAAAATCCTGGGCCGAATTTTAAGGTAAGATTTATTATTTTTGGAACAGGAAAAAAGTTCGGCAAAAAGTATGCATTTCGGGCGTGTTTCGCGACTTTTTCTCCGATCGAACTTCTAGTTACTTTGCTAACATGTTAGATAATGTTCAACTAGGCTCTGATACCACTGTAAGTCCGCGTTACCTCTCCCGGTACTTACGGGCTTGCGGAAATGATGAAAAATGATTTTTTCTAGGGTGGTAACATGGACACAAAATACGGATCTTTGTTAAACAACTACCTAACAACCTAACTAGGAGTTTTACCTACTCGGTTAGGGGGTTATACCTTACTTGAACTCCTTCGTCTTCAACTCCTTGCGGTGTTCGGATCGCCCTAATCTCGTCGTCTCCTCGCGCCGAAGATCGATCCACCCGAAAGCTTCTACCTTTTGACTTCTACTTCAAACTTGAAGAAACTAGAACACTTGGCTTGCTAGGCCTTGTGAACTAGGATGAGTAGAGGAGTGTTTTGGGCTTTATCTATATGGTTCTTGCTTCTCAACACACGAGACAAGTAGAACCATGAACTAGAGAGAGAGCAAGAGGAAGAGGGAGAGCTTGAGGATGAGGGAGCTCAAGAGAGAGAAAACAAAATGAAAAGTGAGCAAGACTTTTTCCATCCCACCTCTCATAATCCAAAATCATAATAACAAATAATGATAATTGAGTATTATGTGATGGTTGTTATCATATCAAATGGAAATATCATTTCTTGTATTAAATGCAATTTGTGAACAAAACAAGCAAGCCAAAGTCAATTCAAACAAATGAAAGCCATTGTCATGTTGGTGGTCAACAAGTCCAACCTGGTCAACCGGTCAACAAAAGTCAACAAGTCAACAAGGTCAACCCTTCAACCCTAACCATATCACTATAATACTTAATTAATATTATTGTTAATCATATTTCTAATTCTCATTAGGGTTAAGCAAAAGTTAACAGTCAACAACCCTAATGAGAATCCTCTGCCTCTGTCTCTGTCAACTATGCATACACACCCGCATCCGCGTTCCGGGGAACACGAATACAACTGAGGTAAAACCAATCCCAAAACGTATACTAGGATCTGGCTTAAACCAAAGCCCGCTAGTAATAACTGTCCGGTCACTAAACGTGCAGAAGTGCGTGGATGTGACCGAACCCTGTCGCAAAACCATGCAACCTCTACTCTTTTGCCTAAAGGCGAATAGCTCTCTGTGTGGGACTCTAAAGACTCGACACTACGCTGGCAGTGGGTTTAACCACAGACTGCAAGCGGCACTAGTTGCGCGTAACGGCCCCCAGATAGATGCCGATAAGAAGACGGACGAGGTGAAACCCATCTGAACTCCTACTGAGCCTGAATGTGACAATCTCCGTACAGTCCGGTCTGTTCGTCTGAGAATATCGCATGGCGGGCCTAGGGGGCGGTAAACGTCAGTCCCCTAATAGCGGTACAAGTCGTGTCAGAGTGTAGCCCAGAACACCCTGAGATAACACTGGAAACCTACCAGTATATCTCGCTTGCCCTGGCCTGGGACGACTGTGTGTAATGGCTCTCCGTGACACAGCGCGATATCAACTCCCAATACCGGGAGAGACGAATCCTGTCTAACCGTCACTGCCTCCAAGTGCTTCGGGACTGCACCAAACTACTACCTGTTTGTACGACTCCTTTGAGCTGTGGTAGGGTAGTAATCAAAGTACAATGGGAACACACTCGAGGAAAAGTTACAGTGTTAAGTCAGCGGATTAAGCTGTACTCATGTCACCTGGGAACTGATAACTGACGATAGGTATAGTACTAACCAATCAGTTCCCGACGAGTCCTGTCCAGTGTACTCGTAACCTAACGAGCACCCGCATACTATCTCAAGTACGACGTACTGACGGCTGTGGGACAGACCGTCTCCCCTGCTGGGATGAAAAGCGCATACGCTAGTCTACTCCGGAGTATCGATGCCCTATCTCGATAGTCCTACGACTAGGGACCTGTATAAGGATGTGCTTGTGGATTACCCAGCCCCCACGAGTGTGACTGCCATCACAACGCTGGTAATCAAGCAAAGATCCTAAGGGCTCCACTAATGTGTATAGGTGATATACTAAAATAAACACATGTACACATTAAAGTAGAAACAAACCAAGTAGCATACTACCATTTTGAGCAAGATTGTCTATATAACAGTGTATATCCCAAGCTTCCATTAAGTAATATACAAACTAGTATGATACAGTAATGGCCTCTAGGGCATATACACTGACAGAAGGGAATCTGTAGTAAATACGGATTTCAGTCTACAGTACAAATATACCGGCAATCACATAAAAATCCGAACGCCCAAAACAGATAGAATAACACGACGAACGGAATACTAGAATATATATATCGAAATACATATACATAAATTATTAAAACAATACCTGATTTAATAATCCAGCTCAAACCCGAGCCGGCTAGTATTACAAACTGTCCGATCGAAAAATCCGAGTACCGCGTACATTAATCGATCGAACCCTGGACGTATCCAATACGGCTACTATATCGTTTTGCTTGGATCAGGGAAACCCTCTGCGTGGGACTCTAAAGACTCGACAGTACTCTGGCAGTGGGTTTAACTACAAACACGTCAGCGGCACTAGCTGTACGTAACGTCTGTCCAGGTACCTGTCCAAAAGGAAGGCCGACGAGAAAGCTCGTCCGAACTCCTACCGAGCCTATCCTTGACAATATCCGTACAGTCCGATCTCTTCGTCAAAGAATATCGCATACCGGGTCTAGGCGATGGTGAATGTCAGACCCTAACAACCTGATAAGTCGTGCCGATGTGGCTCAGGACCAATCCGGGAAACTACTGATCAACCTATCAGTAAATCCTAAGTGCCTTGGCCAAGGTCTTATGGTCCTGACCAATCAAATCACAGTGCGATATCGACTCCCTATACCGGGAGAGACGAATCCCCAACAATCGCTCATTGCCTCTATGTCGTTCGGGACTGAACCCAACCAAAACCTGTTTACACGACTCAGTAGAGCCGTGGTAGGGTAGTTATCAAAGTTCAGTGGGAATTCACACGAGACAAATGCCGATCTCGGGTCCAAAGACTAACCTGTACACATGTCACCTGAGAACTTCCATCTGATGATATGTATAGTACCATATAGAAGTTCTCGGCGAGTCCATCCAGTGTACTCACCCCAGTGAGCACCTGTATACGATCTCGGGTACATCAGACCAATAGCTGCGAGACCAACCATCCCCCGACAGGGTTAGAAATGCATACACTAGTCTACTCTGGAGTATCAATGCCCAGTCTTGATACTCATGCGACTAGGGACCATTTAAGGATGTGCTTATGGACTACCCTGCTCCCACAAGTATGATCGCCATCACAACACAGGTAGTCAAGCAAGATCCTGGGGGCTTTATCAACATGTAACCACAATATGTAATAACGAGTATGACATGTGCCATGTTAAGATAAAGACAAACCACAATAGTATACTACCGTATCAAGTCTTTATCAATATGTGCAAACCAGATATAACAACAATACAAATAAATACACATATCCCGATAAAGACAAGTCAAATAATATACTATAAAACTGAGCAAGGTTGTTCTGTACATACGTATCCCTAGTATCCATATGTATACATATACAATACTGGCCTTTAGGGCATATACATCCAACAATCTCCCACTTGCACTAAAGGCCAGTGATTGGCATACCGAATACCCAACGTCTGCTCTAAGGCCAGCTGCTGGCGTACCGCATACCCAACATCCTAAAAAGTTACTCGAACTGTGCTTGAGGAAGGGCCTTTGTAAATGGATCCGTTGTGTTTTCCTTCGTATCCACTCACCGGACCTCGATCTCCTGGCAATCTATGATCTCCCTAATCAGGTGATACCGCCTTAAGATGTGCCTGGATTTCTGATGGGACCGTGGTTCCTTTGCTAAAGCTATAGCTCCATTGTTATCACAATACACTGGTATTGGATCAACAATGGACGGAACCACCTGATGTTCGGCTATGAACTTCTTTATCTAGACCGCCTCTTTTGCGACATCGCTTGCAGCAATGTATTCAGCCTCCATCGTCGAGTCTGCGATGGTATCCTGTTTGGAACTCTTCGATCATACCGCCCCTCCGTTGAGGGTAAACACAAAACCCGAGACAGACTTGTTGTCATCCTTGTCACTCTGGAAGCTTGAGTCGGTAAAGGACTCGACCCTGAGGTCTCCATTACTGTAAATCAGGAACATCTCATTAGTCCTTCTCAAGTACTTGAGAATGTTCTTTACTGCTGTCCAGGGGTCCTCACCTGGGTCTGACTGATACCGGCTGATCGGTCAAAAATACTGCATTTTTAACACGGCAATTTCCCAATAATTTGCACTCATTTAGAAGTGTTCGGTGTTCATATTGCACATATTAGCAAAACATCTCTGAAATAACAGATTGCATGTGTTAGACTTTAAAACCGGCACTTTTAGGGAAATTGTGTGTTTATCATGGCATCGCATCGTTATTGTATAGCGTAACTCTTGTCTTGGAGTCTATGCAGGAAAGTCCAGAAACCGAGCCAGAATTATGAAAACAGTGCTGAAAAATACGCCAACTCAAAGGACAGAGATCTGGCAATGATCAGGGATTCATTTGGAAAATCAACATATCAGAAAAGCCCACAAATATCAGCCCAAACAAGTAGCTGAAATTCCAAGCCCCAAAGCTTCAAAACCGCCGCGGTTCCGCGGGACCGCGGCGGTTTTGAAGCTTTGGGGCTTGGAATTTCAGCTACTTGTTTGGGCTGATATTTGTGGGCTTTTCTGATATGTTGATTTTTGAAATGAATCCCTGATCATTGCCAGATCTCTGGCCTTTGAGTTGGCGTATTTTTCAGCACTGTTTTCATAATTCTGGCTCGGTTTCTGGACTTTCCTGCATATACTCCAAGACAAGAGTTGCGCTATACAATAACGATGCGATGCCATGATAAACACACAATTTCCCTAAAAGTGCCGGTTTAAAGTCTAACACATGCAATCTGTTATTTCAGAGATGTTTTGCTAATATGTGCAATATGAATACCGAACACTTCTAGATGAGTACAAATGATAGGGAAATTGCCGTGTTAAAAATGCAGTATTTTTGACTGATCAAATTCCCCCAAACTTATTTTCGGTCGTCTCGAGCGAACTGTTTTATTAAAATGAGAAGGAGAAAATAAAGAAAGAGAAAAACTAACTAGCACACTTTCGTAGCCAACACGATTGCACTGAGCATGTGCAACAAGCCTTTAAAGCTCTAGGTGTCCCTAGTAGGTGGAGTGTTGTCTCCTGAGGGTTTTCAGCGGATTGCACCCACAAAATGCAATAATAAAAGAAAGATTATAAATATTACATTTAAAGAAAAGAATTGCAAAATAAAAAGCCTTGAAAATTAGGGTTTCCAACTAAGCTAGCTTTTCGGTTGTCATGGGCCCTATTTTAATGGTCATGAAAAGATTGTCAGAAATCACGTCCTCCCTCAATAAACCATCGTCTTATTCTTCATTCTTATCTTTCTTCCAAACATCGATCATATAACCCTGCGTGTGTGTAAAGGACATCCCTACACCAGGAGAATTCAATTCAAGCTATCATACTCTTGCCCATCAGCCTCAGTACTTTTTAATTAATGAATATTTAAATGAATTTGCTCACACACTTTCATGCGACCGTTAATATTTCTTGAGGTACTAACTGACCGATTACTCATGTGATTGCTTATTTGGTGTATTTTCCTCGTCTTGCACCACCTCAGGCATAGCAGTGACTCCCAGACCAGTTGGCCTTAGGGCACTAGGTGAAGAGGCACCCTCGCTATATATTTTTTTATTGCCCTTGGTGATAACAAAACAAGTGTCCATTTTTCTCACCACTTTATATATATTTTTTTTATTCACTTTTTTTTTATTTCCTTCATACATCGGCTTTAAGACAAGAGCATTTCAAGGTATCCTCTACTATCCCGGGCTTCAAGATGTGTGTAAGTGCGAATAGCAGGGTATCAACGTTCAAAATGTTTGGCTTTCCAGAATAGAAACTATTTTTCAGACTTATTTTTATTCTCAGATTAGTGACTTCTTTCATCTTACTAACCCTTGGGACAACGACTCATAACTACTTATTACTAGTTCGTATAAGAAAACTTCTAATTTTCTTGGTTTTCTTAAATTTTTCTAATCTCATGGATGTAATTTTTCACTATCTAATCTTTTATTATCTTATTTATGTACAAAAAAATGCTTTTATTTTTTTGTGAAATTTTTTAAATTTTTATAGTTTTTCGAAAATGTTTTGTGCTTATGCAAAGTATGATGCAAATGATGCGAAAATAAGCACAAACCTCCCCCAAACTTGTTTTCAACAGTGTCCTCACTGTTGTCATCAGCGGAATCTCAAAAAACCTGTAAGCTTGGGAGGAAATTATTAGTGGGGGCAAAATATTTAAGTGAAGAACCTCCCCCGAACTTATTGTTGGCTCATTAAAAAATTTCCTTTTCAAGAGCCAGAAAGAATGCCCCCCCCCCAAACTTGAGTTATGCAATGTTAAGCTTTGAAAATCACATGAGGGGGTCAAAAATCAGTGGTCGTTGCCAAGCTTTGCAAAGACCGAATGCCAACACCAACCATTCAAAATTTTTATCAATGCAGTGTTCTGGTTGGTGGAAGAAGAAGTGGGGAAAGGGTAAGGAGTGGAATAGAACGTGTGTGCGTCTCATTTTGGAGAGACGATGCAGTGAATGTGATGGATTACTTGCATTCTTTTTACAGTTCAGTGTTAGTTGTATGTATGCCCTAGAGGCCAGTATTGTACAGATGATGTATATTATATTGGATGCTTGGACATATATAGAGAGGACTTTCTTGCTCGATATGATAGTATGCTATCTGGTTGCACTTAACTTTAACATGTATACTTGTCTCTTTATACTGTTTTATCGTTACATGTTGGTAAAGCCCTTAGGATGTTTACTTGACTACCTGGACTATGATGCAGATCATACTAGTGGGGACATGGTAGTCCATAAGTACATCCTTCAAGGTCCCTAGTCGTGGGTGTATCGAGACGGGGCATCGATATACCAGTGTAGACTAGCGTATACGCTTCTCAACCCATGAGATGGGCGATGGATGATCCCATATCAATTGGTGTTTGACATCAGAGATGGTATACGGGTGCTCAGTGGAGACTCGGTACACTGGACGGACTCGCCGAGAACTCCCAGATGGTATTTACCTCACGTCAGATGGCAGTTCTCTGGTGACACTTGTGCAGGTTAGTCTGTAGACCCGAGATCGTCATAGAGTCTTGTATGATTCCCACTATGCTTTGATTTCCACCTTACCACATCCATGAGGGCGTGCAAAACGGTGGTTTTTGGGTACTGTCCCGAGTCACATGGAGGCAATGAGCGATAGGAGGGGTTTCGTCTCTCCCGGTATTGGGGGTTGATGTTGCGCAGTGCTCGATTGGCCGTAACAGGGAAGTCCCTGGCCAGGGATGATATAGAGATTTACTGGTAAGTGTTACCAGTAGTTTCTCGACCCGTTATGAGCCTCACATCGGCACGACTTATCGGTTATTTGGGTCTGACGTTTACCACCCCTAGACTTGATATGCGACATATCAGACGAGGAGACCGGACTGTACGGGAAGTGTCACTGGCAGGCTTTTTACAGGAGTTGGAGCGGGCTTGCTTGCTGATCTTCTGATCGCTCAATACCCGGGTAGCCGTTACGTCCAGCTAGTACCGCTGACGGCTTGTGGGTGCTTGATGTGATCATCACTTACTGCCGGCGTATTGACGAGTCTTTAGAGTCCTACATAGAGGTTTTTCTGGCTCAGGCAAAACGAAATAGGAGCACGTATGTGATATGTGCGGGACCGAGAATAATGCGTATATGTGATACCGTATTTTATTCTCGCGACTTTTTGTATCGGACGGTTATATATGATATGACTGGGTTATCGAATCAAGTGTTGATTTGATAAGTCGATACGATGAATGTTAGTCGGTTATATGAGATATGACCGGATTATTAAGTCAAGTGTTGATTTAATAATTAAGTGTATAATTGTATATTAGATATACTAGTTTACATTTACTAACACATGTTCACTTAGGATTTTTTCTCACATGTACACATTTTTACTATATATATGATATATATGAAAATGTGTTGTATTTTTGTATCATGGTTGATGATACACTATACATGGGTGTATGAGACTTACACTATGCCAATTTTTATTTAGGGTTTTTAATATCTAAAGTAATTACAAAATCAAGTGGAGGATTAGAAAATGCATGAAGCTTGTGGAAGCTGGTGGATGCATTGACTAATTCAACTTGGTTTTGTTTTTACTATGGATATTTCTTAACCCAACCATAAAAATTAGCCTAGGGTTAAGTCTCTACAAGGGTTAGTATATGATACTCACTCACCATGGTTAGCCTTCTCACTTGATCATTATCCTTTCCTCTTTCTTTTGTTCATCTTCTTCATTGAACAAAAGAGAAAGAGAACTAGGGTTTTGAAAAGAGAGCAAAAGATTGTGAGATATAAAATTCCAAAGGGAGCCCACTTCTATTTCTCCATCCTCTACTAGACTAGCACTTTAGTTTACGGTGTTTACTTCACTAATTCTCTAGTTAGTGAAATAGGAGCTTGAGTCGGAATTCCCTCGACGTAGATCATCTTCGGCCTCGCAGACTTCAAGCAAGGTCGCATCTTTCGCCTCGTGAAGCCATGCAAGAGTCTGGGAGAACCTTGATCGCAGCGAAGGGACTTCATCAAGGAGCTTTAGAAGTGAAGGACCGATCTACAAAGGTTGTATTTCGTATTCCCTTTATAGTAAAGATGTTTACTTGCTAATTGTTTTGCCTAAACTCTAGTATACGATCTTGCTTAGTGTTATTCGGCACATAAAAATTTAATTTTGGCATGGTCGATGCCTAGTAGAGCCTTGTTAGTGTGCCCAGTAACCCTACAGTGGTATCAGAGCCTAGCTAGAGCATTAGGCGATGAGTTAACGAAGTTAAAACTCCGAACGAACCCGAATACGACAAAATGAAACCCTCTCTGTACATTTTTTAAAATCTGGGATTTTTCTGAATTAAAAATGCTTAAAAAATCCAGCAGGAAATTATAAGGAATACTGTGCAAAATGACACTGTTTAGAGCCTAAGACGCCGCGGATCCGCGGCACGAGCATTGCTCGTGCGGCGGTTCCGCGGCCATATTGTGACGTCACATTTAACTGTTTACACAGTAATGTTCCTATTCAATTTCCTGATATTTTTCTGGGCATTTTTATCTTACTCAAGTGTTGAGTATTTTGGGGTTTATTTTGAAATCGATGATTCGATCGGAGAATTTAATTTTGTTATGTTATTCCGGATAATTTAGAAAGTATTAAAATGTTCGAACGGATATCATTAACTCAATTTTTCCCGGCACGAAAAAAATTCAAGTGTTGAATTTTTCCCGGGTTTAAATCTTTCGGAAAAACATGCATGTGACGCGATGGACCCTGTAGAAGACAACAAAACTTAACTCGATTATGTGACCATCTTGAACTGCCCTTTGAATCTTAGGGTTTGGGGCAGTACGGCGTGCCACATGTGAGGCGTTGGCTTGACCCTTCTACGGCTGGACCGTGCTACTGTGACATATTCTGGAATTTTTGAACTCCGCTCAAGTGTTGAGCTATTTAGGAAATCTTGCGTATTTGAATATTCGATCGGAAAGTTTAATAATGTCTATTTATCTGGAATGTGATACAATATGTGGAATTCACACAGTTTGGCATGAAATGCGAAATATGTGATATTTCGGATTTACAATGTCTAAAGAGATTGTGGATTCCAAATGTTGTAGTTTTACACTTTTTTCTGTGACCGTAAGTGTAATATGTGATATCGCCTGTTTCGTTGCTATATGTCAACGACAATTGGGATGCGCATATTTACTTACGTTGATGACATGTGATGTTATGTATTGCTGGATATGTTATATTGGATCGTCGCGTTCAGAATAGCTGGGGGTTTTTTACGTGAGATGAGAGTTTTTATTTTCATTCATGTAAATTTAAATGTATGTAATATTCTTTTATTGGGGAACTTCCGGGATGAGGTTGATGTCACCTTTTGTATATTATTTACTTTTCCGCACTAGGATAGACCCAAGGAGGAGAGCAGAAGTAACAGGGTTCTAGAGTCCAGTGGGAGACCAACTCAAGGAGTCGAGTCCGGGTCTCCTAACTCTAGAATTGGAAGGGTTGCTTGCCGCTCTCGTAGGGGTCTAGGGGTGTGGGTTTGTCTATTCATCGCGACCGTGGAATCCGTGTTTTATAGAGGCTCAAAATAAAACACGGACGTCCTAGTATATCCAATGTTTCATATGTTTCTTCTGCTGCGGTATCTGTGATGTGATCATTTGATGTTCTATGAAAGATATTGTATATAGTATATATGATATATTATATAGGCGTTACTTATGTTTTACACCCGCGCTAGCTCTGCCCTGCTCTGCCGTTAGTTACCTAACCTAACGGTGCACGAGGGGACATCGAGGCGAATGCGGATGGCATAAGTGTACGTCGTATTTATCTTTGATGTTTAGGTGACTTAAATGATGGGACTTCATTAATGTGATTAATGGAAGAAAAGAAACCTAAAAGATGTTGTAGAATCAAATTTTAATAGAAATGGGTAGCTACAGTTTTGCTTTGCATAGCGATATATATGATATATCCCGCACCTTATTCGATGAGGAAAGAGCCGAGATCCCTTCACCGGGAGTGACCTCTTTAGCAAAACTGGCAGATGCTACAACACTCGGTTTGCTTTTGACTGCTTTTGAAGTTTTGCTTTGCATAGTGATGTATATGATATATTCTGCACCTTATTACATAAGGGAAGAGCCGAGATCCCTTCACAGGGAGTGACCTCTTTAGCAAAACTAATAAAAGCCTCAAAATCACTCCATTTCAAAATTCACTAGATTCTACAACGATATCATGTTCATTACGCAATAGGTTTTCAGAAAAACCTGTCGTAGCCCTCCGTCATTTCAGATAAGTTGTATATAGTATTCGTGCTACATTTGTTGTCTTTCGTCAAGGAGTAGTGTGCGGTAGCTATATACTGCTTATCTGCTGCATATGATGCGATTGGATTAGGGTAGTCGTACGGCTTTGTTGGCTTTCGTCAAGGGTCGTGCGGGTGGGTTTAATTCAATCAAGAAATGTATGGGTTGAACTTGACTAGCGGGCTATGGTTTGTTGGCTTTCGTCAAGGTCATAGCACGTTAGGGGCAAAATATTATCGGGAATTTAAAGTGTTGAGATTTGCAATGAGATTGCATACCTTCTATGAGATAGTTGGATCCTGATACCCACTGCGAGTAATTGTTACTCCCGGGAGAGTTTTACACGGGACAATTAGCCGATCATGTAGGTGTCTAGAAAGGTGTCAACGAGGTTACGCCTCTGGGAAAACGAGGTTTACTTTAATTAGGTCCGTGCAAAAGAATGGGGAACCTCCCTCAAAGTACCGACACTGGCCTGGCTGAGTGATTGGCAAAGTTGTAGGGTGTAATTAATCCCGGCTAGTCTTTCCTTTCAGGGTTTGAAGGAAGATTTAATAAAAACAGTGGGAGCCATCCTGATTAGATAAGATAAAAACTAATCTGATCTTACAAGAGCATACGCTAAAGTGTTTTTTTCTCTCTCTCTCCAGGTAGCGACCTTATCATTCCTTAATAAAGATAATAATATGGATGTATTGACCGAAGCCGCATGTTATACTGTGCTGGGGAACGTTGGTTCCGTTCTTTCTTATAAGAGTTATAAGACTGAATAGGATATAGGGGAATACCAGGATTCTCATGCCACCCGAATGAAGAAAGTACATGTTGATGCATTTTCTTCGGGTGTTTTCATTACAAAGAACTGTTTCTCCATTTGCTCTACGTCCTGGGTATTAGATACCGGGTCAGGATCCAATATATGTAATCAGTTACATGGGCTTAGGAAAGGTAGAGAACTTGGAGAAGGTGATAAAGAAATAAGGGTTGGAAATGGTGCAATTGTTGCAGCTAAAACCGTCGGGGAATATCACCTTGTATTGCCAACTAGTAATACATTAATTCTGAATGAATGCTATTTCATGCCGAACCTGATATGCAACATTATATCGGTTTCTTTGTTGAGTAAAGAGGGATATAATTTTGTATTACAGGATAATGTTATGAACATTTTCCTAAACCAAAAGTTGGTTGGATCAGGCACGTTGTGCAATGGCATTTATGTTCTAAATCAATCAACAGTTCCGAGCAAAACAAACACACACAAGAGGAAGAGTTCAGAACTGAATGAATCCTTCTTGTGGCATTGTAGACTGGGTCACATCAATGCGACACGACTAGCTAAGTTGCATAAAGATGGATATTTGAAACCGTTCGAATTTTCATCTTATGACACTTGCCAGTCATGTCTCAAAGGCAAGATGACCAAAACTCCGTTTACGGGACATGGAGAAAGAGTTACCGAACTCTTGGGACCGATACATAGTGATGTATATGGTCCCGTGTCTACACATGCCAGGGATGGTTCTTCATACTTCATTACATTCACTGACGATCTCTCAAGATACAGACAAGTGTTCTTGATAAGACACAAGTCTGAAGCTTTTGAGAAATTTAGAGAATATAAACAAGAAGTCGAGAACCAAACCGGAAAAAGTATTAAAATCCTTCGATCTGATCGAGGAGGTGAATACTTGAGCAATTAATTCCTGGACATCCTAAAAGAGAATGGGATTCTCTCTCAGCTGACTCCTCCATATACACAACAGCACAACGGTGTATCTGAACGGAGGAACCACACCCTATTAGATATGGTGCGCTCTATGATGAGGACAGCTGAGTTACCTATTTCCTTCTAGGGGTATGCGCTAGAGACAGCCATACATCTATTGAATATGACCCCTACCAAATCTGTGCCAACCACTCCATATGAGAAATGGAAAGGGAAGAGACCATGTCTTAACTATGTAAAGATATGGGGTTGTCCAGCCTATGTCAAACGACAAAATCCGGACAAACTCGAGGCACGGTCTGTTCTATGCAAATTTATAGGATATCCCAAGAATTCTCAAGGGTATATCTTCTACCACACTGAGGAACAAAGGGTGTTTGTTTCTCGGCAAGCCACCATTTTAGAAAAGGAATTTCTTGCAAAAGAAATTAATGGTCATGAGGTAGAACTGGAAGAGGTTCCAGCTACAAAAGCCGCAACAGAAGATTTAGTGGAACCAGAGGATTCGGTAGTACCCGATGAACCCCAGCCACTCCGCCGATCTAGTAGGGTTCCTCACCCACCTGAGAGATACTATGGTTTTCTCATGGATGGTGGGAGCGAGGATTGCATCATGGTTGATGATGACCCAACTAGCTTCGAGCAGGCCATCACGAGTGGAGACTCAGTGAAAATGCTGGATGCAATGCGGTCCAAGATGGAATCCATGTACACCAACAAAGTATGGACTTTGGAAGATGCTCCGGAAGGGGTAAAACCCATTGGGAGCAAGTGGATCTTCAAGAAAATACTTGGTGTAGATGGGAAGGTGGAGACTTTCAAAGCTAGACTTGTTGCAAAGGGTTTTCGTCAAAGACCAGGTATGGACTATGACGAAACCTTTTCTCCAGTGGCTATGCTTAAATCCATCCGGATCATGCTTTCCATCGCTGCATATCATGATTATGAAATCTGGCAAATGGATGTTAAGATCGCCTTTCTAAATGGTGATTTAGAAGAGTGCATGTACATGACTCAGCCAGAAAGCTTCGTAGATAGTGGGAGCAGCGGGAAGGTGTGCAAGCTGCTTAAATCCATTTATGGATTAAAGCAAGTATCGCGGAGTTGGAACATCTGCTTTGACGTCGTTATCAAAGAGTTTGATTTCGTCAAAAACATAGATGAACCTTGTATCTACAAGAAGGTGGCAGAGAGTAAGGTTGTCTTCCTCGTGTTATACGTGGACGACATACTCTTGATAGGAAATGACATTCCTATGCTGCAATCGGTCAAGCTCTTCTTATCACAAAGATTCTCAATGAAAGATCTTGGTGATGCCTCCTGCATATTGGGAATCGGGATCTATAGAGATAGATCTAAAAGGATATTGGGATTGTCCCAGTCCAGGTATATTGACACCATACTAAAAAGGTTTAGTAAGGAAGAGTCCAAACGTGGGTTTTTACCCACAATCTCAGGGCTCACTCTCTCCAAAGAGATGTCTTCCAAGACTGATTTGTAGAGAGCTCGCATGCAAGGGATACCCTATGCGTCGTCAGTAGGCTCTATCATGTACGCGATGCTATGTACCAAACCCGATGTAGCATACTCAATAAGTGTAGTGAGTAGGTATCAAGCTGATCCTGGAGAGAGTCACTGGACAGCTGTGAAGAGCATTCTCAAGTACTTGCGAAGGACTAAAGAGATGCTCTTGGTGTATGGTAACGGAGAACTCCAAGTGTAGTCCTTTACCGATTCGAGCTTCCAGAGTGATAAGGACGACTCTAAGTCGCAGTCGGGATTTGTCTTTACCCTTTACGGAGGGGCGGTTAGCTGGAAGTGTTCTAAGAAGGAAACCGTGGCAGACTCGACGATGGAGGCTGAATACATCGCTGCCAACGATGCTGCCAAAGAGGCTGTCTGGATCAAGAAGTTCATTACTGAACTTAGAGTGGTTCCATCCATTGAGCATCCAATACATTTGTATTGCGATAACAATGGAGCGGTGGCTTTGGCCAAGGAACCCAGGTCCCATCAGCGATCCAGGCATATTCTGAGGTGGTATCACCTGATCTGGGAGATAGTTGATCGCCGGGAGATCGAGGTCAGGAGGGTTGACACGAAGAACAACACTACGGATCCACTCACGAAGGCCATTCCCCAGATACAGTTTGAGAGACTCTTCGGGATGCTTCGTATGCGATACTACAGCAGCTGGCCCTAGTGCAAGTGGGAGATTGTTAGTTGTATGTATGCCCTAGAGACCAGTATTGTACAGATGATGTATATTATATTGGATGCTTGGACATATATAGAGAGGACTTTCTTTCTCGATATGATCGTATGCTATCTGGTTGCACTTTACTTTAACATGTATACTTGTCTCTTTAAACTGTTTTATCGTTACTTGTTGGTAAAGCCCTTAGGATGTGTACTTGACTACCTGGACTATGATGCGGATCAAACTAGTGGGGACATGGTAGTCCATAAGTACATCCTTCAAGGTCCCTAGTCGTGGGTGTATCGAGACGGGGCATCGATATACCAGTGTAGACTAGCGTATACGCTTCTCGACCCATGAGATGGGCGATGGATGATCCCATATCCATTGGTGTTTGACATCAGAGATGGTATACGGGTGCTCAGTGGAGACTGGGTACACTGGAAGGACTCGTCGAGAACTCCCATATTGTATTATACCTCACGTCGGATGGCAGTTCTCTGGTGACACTTGTGCAGGTTAGTCAGTAGACCCGAGATCGTCATAGAGTCTTGTGTGATTCCCACTGTGCTTTGATTTCCACCTTACCACGCCTATGATGGCGTGCAAAATGGTGGTTTTTTGGTACAGTCCCGAGTCACATGGAGGCAATGAGCGATAGGAGGGGTTTCGTCTCTCCCAGTATTGGGGGTTGATGTTGCGCAGTGCTCGATTGGCCGTAACAAGGAAGTCCCTGGCCAAGGCTGATATAGAGATTTACTGGTAAGTGTTACCAGTAGTTTCTCGACCCCGTTATGAGCCTCACATCGGCACGACTTATCGGTTATTAGGGTCTGACGTTTACCGCTCCTAGACTTGATATGCGACATATCAGACGAGGAGACCGGACTGTACGGGATGTGTCACCGGCAGGCTTTTTACAGGAGTTGGAGCAGGCTTGCTTGCTAATCTTCTGATCGCTCAATACCCGGGTAGCCGTTACGTATAGCTAGTACCGCTGACGGCTTGTGGGTGCTTGATGTGATCATCACCTACTGCCGGCATATTGACGAGTTTTCAGAGTCCTACATTGAGGTTTTTCTGGCTCAGGAAAAACGAAATAGGAGCACGTATGAGATATGTGCGGGACCGAGAATAATGCGTGTATGTGATACCGTATTTTATTCTCGCGACTTTTTGTATCGGACGGTTATATATGATATGACCGGGTTTTCGAATCAAGTGTTGGTTCGATAAGTCGAGACGATGAATGTTAGTCGGTTATATGAGATATGACCGGATTATTAACTCAAGTGTTGATTTAATAATTAAGTGTATAATTGTATATTAGATATACTAGTTTACATTTACTAACACATGTTCACTTAGGGTTTTTCTCACATGTACACATCTTTACTATATATATGGTATATATGAAAATGTGTTGTATTTTTGTATCATGGTTGATCATACACTATACATGGGTGTATGAGACTTACACTATGCTAATTTTTATTTAGGGTTTTTAATATCTAAAGTAATTAACAAAATCAAGTGGAGGATTAGAAAATGCATGAAGCTTGTGGAAGCTTGTGGATGCATTGACTAATTCAACTTGGTTTTGTTTTTACTATGGATATTTCTTAACCCAACCATAAAGATTAGCCTAGGGTTAAGTCTCTACAAGGGTTAGTATATGATACTCACTCACCATGGTTAGCCTTCTCACTTGATCATTATCCTTTCCTCTTTCTTTCGTTCATCTTCTTCATTGAACAAAAGAGAAAGAGAACTAGGGTTTTGAAAAGAGAGCAAAAGATTGTGAGATATAAAATTCCAAAGAGAACCCACTTCCTATTCTCCATCCTCTACTAGACTAGCTCTTTAGTTTACGGTGTTTACTTCACTAATTCTCTAGTTAGTGAAGTAGGAGCTTGAGTCGGAATTCCCTCGACGTAGATCATCTTCGGCCTCGGAGACTTCAAGCAAGGTCGCATCTTTCGCCTCGTGAATCCATGCAAGAGTCTGGGAGAACCTTGATCGCAGCGAAGGGACTTCATCAAGGAGCTTTAGAAGTGAAGGACCGATCTACAAAGGTTCTATTTCGTAGTCCCTTTAGAGTAAAGATGTTTACTTGCTAATTGTTTCGCCTAAACTCTAGTATACGATCTTGCTTAGTGTTATTCGGCACATAAAAATTTAATTTTGGCATGGTCGATACCTAGTAGAGCCTTGTTAGTGTGCCCAGTAACCCTACATTCAAAAGAAGGGGTGGAGGTTCAATTTCATTGATTGGTACATGATTCATCTCAACACCCGTGTCATTCAAAAATGCGAGTTCATCAGCGAAAATCTCCTCAAAAGTTCCATCAATACCCCGAAGAATAATGTCATCACAAAGTGCGGGGTGATCTTCAGACTCTAAAGACAGTTCATAATCCATGTTAATTGTTGACTCGGACATCTCGGTGGAAGAGTCCGTATGTGTATGATACATAGTTGGGTCAAACAATAACGTATGAAAAGAGTCAAGATCGGTATCATGAGGATCATCAAATTCGTTGCTGTCGACATCCATTAAGTCGACAGAACATACCTGAGCAGTAGGTTCAGAGGGTACACTTCCCAACTTGTAAATGTTCAGCTCAATTGACCTGTTCCCGAAAGATAGGGTCATAGAACCATTACGACAGTTGATGATAGCATTGGAAGTGGCCAAAAAGGGACGACCTAAAATCACCGGAATTTTATTCCGTGGGTTCGCTACAGGCTGTGTATCAATTACAATAAAATCAACAGGGAATACGAATTCCCCGATTTTTATTAACACATCCTCCAGTTCACCCCTATGTTTGGTGATTGATCGGTCAGCCATCTGGAGAGTGCAATGGGTTGGCTTCAACTCTCCAATCCCTAACTGCTCATAGACTGAGAAAGGAAGCAGGTTAACACTTGCGCCCAGATCTAGTAGAGCACGGTTAACGTGTTTTTCCCCTATAGAAATGGAAATCGTAGGATATCCAGGATCCTTACGTTTCCTCAGTAATTGTTGGGGAAAGGCTGTGTCTACTGTTTTTGCCTTGAATATCTTCTTGGGCACTTGAGTCTTCCTCTTCCTAGTGCACAAGTTCTTAAGAGTTTTCGCATAGGACGGAACTTGTTGTATAGCATCTAGGAGAGGGATGTTGATGTTAACTTGCTTAAACATGTCCATAATCTTCTCCATTTGTGGACTCGATGTGTTAGCCCTTAACCGATTAGGATAAGGTGCTTTAACAATAAGCGCTGGGTCCATCATAGGAGAAGGAAGTGTGTGTGGACCCGATCCCAAAATAGAAGTGGGGATCGTCCGTGGAGAACTAGAAGAGATGGGCTGAGATGGCGAGCCTTGTAGGAAGCGAAGAATAGGCTCGCAAGAAGGTGGTGGGGTAGAAGAACTGGGATCAGAATTAGAAGTTGAAGTGGAAGGAAAGGTCTCAGCCGGGGTATCATCGATAGATTTTTCAGTGTCATCAAACTCTTCCCCAACTTGATTGTCAAGCACTCTTCCAGATCTCAATGTGATTTCATTCACATGATGTGAATAGCCAGGATTGGGTAAAGATTGAGCTGGAAGTTTTCCTTTCTCTCTTGCACGCATTTCGGCTTTTAGTTGTGCAATTTGTTCTTCCATCGATTTGATATTCTCATTTTGAGAGAAAATGATCTTCATCACATTCTCGACGGAAGATTGCAAACTTGCCATCCCTTGGATGGATTGTTTCATGAAAGTATCCAAGGTTTGTGCTAGTGCAGAGGTATTGTCTGTACCGGTCAATTACAAAGAGTTTTCATGTGGTGCAAAAGTGTTGGCCGGATTTTGGAAGTTTTGTAATTAGAAGGGGTGCTGACTTAATTGAAGTGGTGGTTGCTGTTGTGGTGGAGGGACCCTTTAGAAATTGTGTTGGGTTGGAACCGTGGTTTGAGATTGTGATTGGTTCCAAGTAAAATTAGGGTGATTCCTCGAACCCTGATTATATGTGGAAGAAAATGGATCGTTTCTAGGTCTTTGAAATGCGGCATTGGTATGCTCGTGACCTTGAAACGGAAAATTTCGTGGACACTCTTCCGTCAGATGTGATGGATCAGAACAGCATCCACATACAGTTTTGGAGAGTGACATTTGACTTAGGGCGGTGGCTAAAAATTTGTTTTCCATAGTCTCGAGTTTCTTTTGCATAGCTGAAATTTCAGCTCTAACTCCTATGGAAACATCCGATTGGTTATTGACAGCCCTAGACGATTGACTCACACCCTCCCACTGTAAAGATTTTTCAGCGAAATCTTCAAGAAATTTCCAGGCTTCTCCATCATCTTTGGTCATGAAGTTGCCTTGACACATGGATTCAAGGGTCTGTCTTGTGTTAGGATTAATGCCCTCATATATGATTCGGCACAGATCCCATCTGGGGATTCCGTGATGTGGACATTGGACTAACAGATCCTTGAAGCGTTCAAGACATTTTGAAAATGGTTCATTTGGAAGCTGGTTGAATTGATTTATTTCGCTGCAGACTCGAGCTGTTTTATAATGTGGGTAGAATTTCTTTAGGAATGCTTTGACGAATTCTTTCCAATTTGAAATGGAATATGCAGTAGTGTTATATAGCCACTTCTAGGCTAAATCGCACAAGGTAAATGGAAGAAGTCATGGATGCATGGCATCCACAGAAAGTTGTGATGTACCCATCATTGCGCATACGTTTTCAAATTTGGTGATAAACACGTATGCGTCCTCAGACTCGAGACCGTGAAATTTTGTTAGAAGGTTGATGTATTGGGTTTTTATTTGAAAATTTTCCCTGTTGGCTGGTGGAATGGAAAGACAGGTGGAAAGGGGACCTCGTGTAGGATAGAACCTCTCTTGGAGAGAGATGCGGGGTGGATTCTATGCACCAACGGACAGCGGCAGATTAGTAGAAAAGAAGTTCGATGGAGTCGAATCCATCGGTGTGGGTGTGGTGGGTGGTAAAAGAGAGGTAAATGTAGAAATACCAACTTTAGGGTCGATCGGAGGTACGCGGACTAAACGGGCACTAGAATCCCGTTATCCAGCCTATCTTGCACTAAAAAGGTTAAGTACAAGTGGCAGCCTGATTTATAATTAGGGGAAATGAAGTGTTGGTGTTTGTTTTTGAAAAATAATACGGGTTTTTGAAAATATGATGCGATCACAACAAATGCAACAAGCAATATCCTAAAATCTAGTGGTCACCTAGGTCAAAGCTCTAGACCGCTCCTAACTGCCAAAAGACAAGTCGCAGGATCAATCCTCCACTGCCTCTTTGTCCCCCTGTGGCCAGGTAAGTGCCAGGTAAGTGGGAAGGTACTCCACTATGTAAGTAGTGGGCCTAATTAATAACCACTAGCCTTCGACACCACAAAAAAACACGGATAAGCAATGAATTACCCACGGCCTTCTTCTGTCCTAAGTGAGCGCGACGGTCCTTAGAGTCATCTCTAGATATTTTTTAGTTAATGAGGGTCATTGCGGATGCAAGTTTGTGATTTTTGGGGCTTAGGAAGGGTAATGAACTCCCCACCTAATCTGGATTTGGTCGTGCCCCTTAATATCCGTATTAATATGCAAACAACCAAAAATAAAAACACGCACAATTTATAGCTTTTTGCGGCACTGCGATTTATTTGCAAAGAAACCTGCACAAATTGTTATTTGGAGCAGACAGAGGAGGAGATAAGGAAGATAGAGACTTACAGAGCAAAATTGGTACAGTGTAGCCTCTGATCGACCGCCGGAACGCGGTGTAAGCAGCTTAGTGCCGCGGAAATGCGGTAGGGTAGTGGGATCACTGCACAGAATTTCAACAGAGAGCCTCTTGTTACTCCCTTAGCTCTCTGGAATGCTCATAAAAAATTTTCCACAGCTCCACAAGTTCCAGATTCCCTCGCAAGAAATCACAACAACACGTTTAGGGTTTGTGCGAGTTTAAATCTAAAAAAATATAAATGGAATAAACTTTTCAACTCAAATTTCAAAATACGAACAATTAACGCACTATCCCCGGCAACGGCGCCATTTGATTGAAAACGCGATTTCGGATTGTGTAGTTAAAAAATGTATATAGAAATCACAACCAAAAATTATTTGACCGCAATCAATAACGATGTCGAATGTAGCGCGTTAGTAAGTGCGGATCGTCCACAGGGAAAGTGTAATCGTTCATGTTTCGAATTAGATGAATTGAAACTTTAAAGAAAAGAAAAGAAAACAATTCATGATTTGTAATTGAAATTCAAGAATTAGAAAACCTAGATCTAAAAACAAGAAAACGATAGAATCAAGAATTGAGAATTTGTAGATTTCCAATCCAAATGTCAAGAATCGAAATGAGGCTCGTAGGAATCGATCGGATCTATAGATGTGATGAAATCTAGAGATTACGTATTCTTATTCTTCGATGAATTGATACTAGATCGATGATCATCGACGAGAATTAGGGATTTCTAGTGAAAGTAGGGTTTCAATATTTATCCCTTGTTCCTTCGTCGATATCATTCACATTCTAACCTCTAGTAAATTCAAGAATCGATCGTGGATCCCTAATTTCGAGCGAACACAATCAAGAAAGTATCGCAACGAAACTAGGTTGTCGATTCTTCAATTTGCTAGGGTTTACAAAACTCGTAAGACTTAAGAATCGTTTTAAGATTTGTTACATCATCATTCAATTGATCGTCTCGACTCCTTTACGAGCGGAGTCTTACTCAAACATCACGACAAGAACTACAATCACAAATTGAGATCGAATCATGATACAAGAATTAAAAGAAAGCAAGATTAAAGAATTTAACCTTTTATTTATTTCAACAATTCCGTTACAATCACTCAAGAATTACAAGAGGAAGAACTCGATCGTCGATTTGGCTTCGCTTGTCTCCTTGAGTCGCAGATCGGCTTGGATCACTTGCTCGATTGAAGATCGGCTCGGCTCCTAAAAGGTTGAAGGCTTCTTGCTTGAATGGTACTCGGGATCTTGAATTTGGAATTGGATTTAGAATTTGGGGCTACAAGATGTGTCACTCAACTTGTAGATGGATTGGGGGGATGATGAAGAATGATGAAAAATGAACTAATGAATCAACAACCTCAACCCTAGATCTAGGCTCCTTTTTATAGAACTCTAAAACCCTAGATCTAGGATTTGAATTTTGAATTTTCCCTCCAAAAGTTTGTTAAGAGAGCCTTTTAGAAATAGTTTGTTAGCCGAGCCTTCTAGATGAGCCACGTGGCGTATCGGGAGTCTTCTGGAAGCTTGGGTAGTTATATAAGCCACGTGTAAGAAATCTGCGCACCTGAAGCCATCAAGCCGCCGCGGTTCCGCGGCTTAAAATAGCTCCCGCCGCGGAACCGCGGCGGTTTTGATGCTTTGGGGCTTGGAATTTCAGCTACTTGTTTGGGCTGATATTTGTGGGCTTTTCTGATATGTTGATTTTCCAAATGAATCCCTGATCATTTCCAGATCTCTGGCCTTTGAGTTGGCGTATTTTTCAGCACTGTTTTCATAATTCTGGCTCGGTTTCTGGTCTTTCTTGTACAGACTCCAAGACAAGAGTTGCGCTATACAATAACGATGCGATGCCATGATAAGCACACAATTTCCCTAAAAGTGCCGGTTTTAATGTCTAACACATGCAATCTGTTATTTCAGAGATGTTTTGCTAATATATGCAATATGAATACCGAACACTTCTAGATGAGTGCAAATGATAGGGAAATTGCCGTGTTAAAAATGCAGTATTTTCGACTGATCACCGGCTCACCACGCTTGGCGCGTAAGCTACATCTGGTCTTGTACATAGCATCGCATACATTATAGATCCTACCGCTGAAGCGTAGGGTATAGTGCTAATGCGAACCCTCTCCTCGTCAGTCATGGAAGACATCTCCTTGGAGAGGGTGATTCCGTGCAATGCGGGTATGTTACTGCGCTTGGAATCTTCCATACTAAATCTCTTTAGTACGGTCTCTATGTACCTGGACTGTGAAAGTCCCAATAGTCTCTTGGATCTATCTCCGTAGATCTTGATCCCTAGAATGTACGAGGCATCACCTAGGTCTTTCATAGAGAACCTTTGTGATAAGAATAGCTTGACTGATTGTAGCATAGGAATGTCGTTTCCTATCAAAAGAATGTCATCCACGTACAAGACTAGGAAGACGACAGTTCGTCCTACAATCTTCTTATAAATACAAGGCTCGTCTTCATTCTTGATGAAGTCAAAGTCCTTGACTGTCTCATCAAAACAGATGTTCCAGCTCCGCGATGCTTGCTTCAATCCATAAATGGATTTGAGTAGCTTGCACACCTTCCCGCTGCTCCCATTGTCTACAAAACCTTCTGGCTGATCCATGTAAATGCACACTTCTAAACTTCCGTTTAGAAATGCCGTTTTTACGTCCATCTGCCAGATCTCATAGTCATGGAAGGCAGCAATGGCAAGCAGGATCCTAATGGATTTGAGCATAGCCACTGGAGAAAAGGTTTCGTCATAGTCCCCTCCTGGTCTTTGACGAAAACCTTTTGCAACGAGTCTAGCCTTATAGGTTTCCACCGGCCCAGCTACACCAAGTTTCTTCTTGTAGATCCATTTGCATCCAACGGGTTTTACCCCAGGTGGAGCAACTTCCAGGGTCCACACTTTATTGGTGTACATGGACTCTATTCCAGATTGCATAACATCCAGCCACTTATCAGAGTCCCTACTAATAATGGCCTGCCTGAAACTAGTCGGATCATCTTCTTCCAAGATGCAATCCTCTCGATCCCCATTTATGAGAAAACCGCAGTATCTCTCGGGTGGATGAGAAATCCTACGAGATCTGCGGAGTGGCTGAGTTTCGTTTGGGATTACTGAATCTAGTGGTTCCTCCAAATCTTCATTTTTGTGGTTCATGGATTTCTCCCAGTTCTACCGTACTCCCACTAGTTTCTTTTGCAAGAAACTCCCTTTCTAAAAAGGTAGCATGGCGAGATACAAACACCTTCTGTTCCTCAGTGTGGTAGAACAGATATCCTAGTGAATCTTTAGGATATCCCACAAATTTACATAGAACTGACCGTGCCTCAAGCTTGTCCGGTTTTTGTGTTTTCACATAGGCCGGACAACCCCATGTCTTAAATCGCTTAAGATATGGATTTCGTCCACTCCATATTTGATATGGAGTCTTTGGCACAGATTTGGATGGAACGTAGTTTAGTAAGTATGCAGCTGTTTGAAGCGCATATCCCCAAAAAGAAAGAGGCAACTCAGTGTCACTCATCATGGAGCGAACCATATCCAATAGGGTACGATTCCTCCGCTCCGATATACCATTGTGCTGTGGTGTATACGGAGGAGTAAGCTGAGAGAGAATTCCATTCTCTTTTAAGTAATCTACGAATTCCGTGCTTAAGTACTCCACTCCTCTGTCAGATCGGAGGATCTTAATACTCTTGCCAGTCTGGTTCTCTACTTCGTTTCTATATTCTTTGAATTTCTCAAAAGCTTCAGATTTGTGTTTTATAAGAAACGCATACCCGAATCTAGAGAGATCGTCAGTGAATGTGATGAAGTACGAGAACCCACCCCTTGCATGTATAGACATCGGACCACATACATCACTGTGTATGAGTCCCCAGAGCTCTGCTGCTCTTTCTCCATACCCGGTGAACGAAGATTTGGTCATCTTTCCTTTGAGACAAGACTGACAAGTTTCATCAGATGAAAATTCGAACGTATTCAAGAATCCATCTTTATGTAACATGCTTAGTCTTTTCTCTCCGATATGACCAAGTCTACAATACCACAAGTAGGATTCGTTCGTATCTGAACTTTTCCTCTTGCGTGTGCTTTGTACATTAAGAATTGTATTCTGATTTAGAACATAGATACCATTACTGTCACGACCCGAAAGTACAGAACATGACCGGCACTTAAACTACGAACGTCTCGAGGCGTACGTAATCTAAGTAAACCGAAAACCCAGAAATCCAAACCAAGAAAATAGTAGAGTGCAGGAAAAACAACTTAAAGCAAGTAATTTCAATAGCATAAGCCGAATTATGCGGTTTTTAAAACATCAAAAATTTACTGAAAATTTCGGCAGAGTCTCCTTTGTAAATACTGGCCCCCAAACGGGATACAACATGAATAGTATACGAAATCAAGAAAAGGGCATCCCCAAGCGGGAGCTAGCTCTTCGTCAATCGACGGTCACAACCACACAAACAATATAATATACAACGCCAACGGCGAGGATCAAAACTCAAAGGAAACTCAAAACCACCAGAAAAATAACGAGCGACTCTAAGGTCGAAAGAATAACCAACACTGGTCTCTATCTCAATAAATACATGCTTGGTTGATGGAATTCTAGATACAACAGAATAATGATATACAAGATAAATAATGGGGGTATGATACAAGTAAACCCACCTACTAGCAAATCACCCGAATGAAACTATGCCCGCAAAGCCGTAATGAACCTGTACGGCAACCTGCAAGAAACTGGGCCACAACGGGGGTGAGTTGCCAACTCATGAATAGAAAAACATCTACGCACAGAAATCGCATAAATAACGCAATCCTAGGTCAATGATCATAATATATCCTCAAATATATATAACATGCAGCCTATAACAATGGCTAGGGTAAATATCTAACCCGAGTGTAAACTCATGTTCCCGTGTCAGTGCCTCAGGTAGCAATATATCATATGAATGAGGTATGAATGCATGAAAACAGAATACATGTAAATGAAGAAACTGTTTTCATAAATTAGTGAGATTTCCTTCATATTTTAAACTGAGGTATCATAATTAAAATCAGTATCAACAGTGTCTAGCATCGATACAAAACATAAATCTCACTGTCTCAAAATATCAATGTCTCAATCTCAATATCTAGGGCGCCGTCAGTCCAGACCGGCCCCTACCATCCATCTCAAGACCACGACGGTATCCTCCGGATATCCGACGCGTCGAGTAATATCACCGGTAGGTAGTGCTCCCCAGCCAGGCTCAACGTCAACACCACATTCCTCTTGCCCCGGGGTACCATACCGGGCCCACCATGTACCCGTGACGGTTCCTCCACTCCTCGACACGGATCTCCAAAACCACAGCAAACTCATGGTGGACAACACTTTACATCACTAGAAAACCGCAACATTTTATATTTTAAAAGATCATAAGTTATAAATTTTGCGGCTTTCCCCGAAATCCAGAAATATCATAAATCTCAAGAAATCATCACAAGTGCATATGTCAATGATAATGAACTAGGCATGAACAACTGAATAACAGTATGCATGAAGTGGTAGGTAATAACTACAATGTCTAATATGGCATATAAGGGAAGTACACTAATATCATGTCAACACTACTAGCTAACAATCTAAGTCAAGCAATTATATTCTCTAAAGTGTACGTGACATGGCAATTACCGATGAAGATGTGTGTGAGCCGGCAAGTAGGTGTACGTGGTACATACGCATCATCGGTAATGGTGCTGGTGTCCTAACAGCATGATATCAATAATGGAATATGCAGCAAAATAAATATGCGAGGCAGAGCGAACAGCAATAGTGTGCGGGAGCTGAATACTAGACACAACGATAACTAATCTGCAATAATCTAATATAAGTCCTACAAATGGTGCCTTTTGAAATAACACGAATCATGGGGTTTTGAAAATAGGGGCTACGGTGTTTTTTATGAAAAGATACGTCGTTTTTGAAATATCCGTAGATTCCCTTGAGCTGTCTTTAAAAATGCCCACGATTCGTTAGTTTTTGAAATAGGTAAGAAGTCTAATCTAATCTAACAACTACACTAAACTATACGGCTGAACTACAAGCTGAACTACAGGTAAGGAAACCGCCTATCATCTGAGTCGATACATATACATACCTGTATATGTATAGTCGGTGATCTCGCCTCAATAATATCATATCTGATACTATATCTATAATCAGGCATCCCAAGTCAAGAATACGGATCAATCATCAATATAGCTCGTACGTAAATCCGTCGTACGGCATCCCAATCTGGGTACGGGTCAATATCACATTCATCATACTATTCACCTGGTATCCTCTTTATCAAATATCATGATCGGGGTACTGATCTACGTCTAGTACCATACTGATACCGCCTACGTATGCATGGACGTGTGTGAAACACTACGTCAAGGACCCGCTACAACGTCATGTCGTATCTAAGATACGAACCCTGCTATATCACCGATCTCACGGCCTCAAATCAAATCTCATCGACTCATCATAAATCCCAAGTACTATCATCCTCAATCCGTATGTGAACACATAGTCCCATACCCATGTGAACACATAACTATATAATCCCGTATAAGCGCAAATGAAAGAAGAAATTATGCAAGTATGGGTGTGTGTGTGCATGTGTGGTGCGACCACTACTCTAGGGTTTCGCGACACTAAATCATCCAAGAACACCAAATATCTATATCATCGATAATATCAAACAAATTATAGTCAAAATATATATATATATATATGTGTGTATACGTATTCGTATACATCACCACGAACTGCGGGGGTGCTATACGCCATCCACCCGACTTCTCCCCGTAGATATAAATCTACTCACCTGGTCCTCGCTCGCCGGTGCCGACGTCGCCACGCGCTTGCTTGTCGTCTCGAAGTCCACATGGGGGTACCTACATATCATAACGCACCATATCGCATTAAAACTAAATTCGAGATCGAAACGGCATACGAAAATCAAATCGGCACGCGTATCACGCATAAGTCCAAACCTATCGCCTACGCATGCAAGAATAGTAAAACCAACCCTCGATGTCGATGTACAAACGTCAAACCTTCGAGAAAAATCCAATCACACTCATTTGCACATTCACGAATACTAATTTTAATATAAACTAGGTTAAAACTCACAAAAACCCCATTTTCACTTAAAAAGTCATTTTTCCGAAAATCTAGCAAGCACAATTCGCCGTTTTTATACAAAACATGATGTTTAAATGAAAGTAGCGGCCAATATACTTATTAAATATCTTAAATAAGTCGTATAAACCATTTCCGGAATTTAATCTCATTAAATTCCAAAAATCCTAATATTCTAGTTTACAAAAATACCCTTTTTTAACAATTTCAAAGCAAAAATGCACAAACTACAATCTAGCTTAGATTTGCATGATCCAAAGCATTAAACCACACTTAATAAAGTTAATGAAGCCAAGAAAACCCTAATCACATTTTTAATCCCAAGAATTTAACAAATTTCAAAAACCTAGTAAGCAATTAGCAAATTAACACAATTTTTCAAGTAACAACTTGTAATTAACAACTAGATTAGTTTTCTACAAAACTAATTATGTTAAACCACTTCACTAAACCATGCACAATCAAACACAACTCATTTCCACAACAAACCCTAACTTGAAATCCAAAACTTGCAATTAAACTCACATATCCAAGTTAACACTTAATTTAAATTAGCTTTAAGAAACAAGTAACAATTTAAGCAAAAAGTTTTAGAATTATACCCAAAAATATATGAAGGTCCACAAGCATCCATGGCCTCCCAAAATGCTCTCTTTTCATAAGGATCCATGCTATACGGGCTAAGCTAAAATGGGTAGCAGTCGGATTTGGGTTTTGGGATTTTTTTGATGGATTTAAAAGCAATTTTTCATGAAGTTTTGAAGAGAAAAGAGAGGGGAAATTGGAGGGGGGGCTGCTGCTGTGGGATGCAGGGAATTTCGGCCAGAAATGGGTGTGAGGAGAGAGAGGGAGGTAGAGAAAATGGGGGGGGACAAAGTCAAGGTCAAGCAAAGTCAAAAGTCTAACTACTTTATCCATTTTCTATTCTTTTCTTTTATTTCTTTTCCTTTGAAAACCAAGTGGGGACAAGAGATGGGGCTGCTGAATTCAGCCATGGGGGGAGTAAGTGGGGGTGTGTGGGTGTGGGTACGGGTGTGGGGTGATGAAAAATGATAAATACAATACCCCAAACATCCATTTACGCTAAAAAAAAAAGCCTTTTTTCTTCAATAATTTCTAAACCGTTTTGGCAAATGATTTCGTTCCAAAAACTATATGATAAAATTTTATTTAATGTTTTATGATGCACAAAATTTGTTTCAACTCATTCCAATTTGTAATTTTCCATAATTAAATGTATTAGTGACGGCTTAAATAATAATAAAATATTATTTTTTTCAGAAAATTTGAAATTTCACCAGCGGCTCAATAAACACCAAATAATAGCAATTACATAGCTAGAATATGTATATTTAATTTTTATAATAAGATATTTGTATTTTGACTTTTTACAGAAAACCCCCTTATTTTACCGATTTTTTCGAAATTTCACCGAAACGATTTTCAAAACGCTACAATTACACATTGTACCTTCTGCAACCAGTACCTTATCAAGGTAAATGTTCATGATATTTCTATCAAGAACAAAGTTATATCCATCTTTATCAAGTAAAGAAACTGATATGATGTTGCAAAGCATGGAAGGTACAAAGTAGCAATTGTTTAAAATCATAGTATTGCCATTTGGCAACACTAGGTGATATTCACCGACGGCCGCAACATTAACTTGTGCTCAGTTCCCTACTCTGAGGGACATATCACCAGGTGCAACTATCCTACTTTTTCTCAGTCCCTGTAATAAATTACAGATATGAGATCCTGATCCGGTATCGAGTACCCAGGAGGTAGGACTGACCGAAAAACATTTCTCAATAACAAGAACACCTGAAGAAGACGCAACAGTATGTTTCTTCTTCGATGGATTTATCAAGGAATTCAAACTTTCCTCTTTCCCTTGCTCATACCTATGACAGTTGTCGTAAGTTAGAGCCGAACCGACGTTCCTCACCCCCGAATAAGAATTCAGATCGGTCAAGCGATACATTTTATTATCTTGATAAGGGCGTGAAATGGTTGCTACCTGGAGAGAGAGAGGGAAAACACTCAGTGTGTGCTCTTGCAAGATTAGATTGTTTTATTAATTTATCTAATCAGGATGGCTCCCACTGTTTCCTCAAATTCATCTTCAAACCCTAAAAGAAGAACTAGTCAGGATTAATCGCATGTCACAATACTTGCTTAACCTTTCAGCCAGGCTGGTGTTGGTACTTCAAGGGAGGTTTTCCAACGCTTCCGCGAAATTCCTTAATTACATAACCTTTTTTCCCTGGAGGCGTAGCCCCGCTAACACCGTTCTAGACAACTACTTGGTTTATAGCATTGATTGTTAAGTAAAAAAATCTCCCAAGAGTAATCCTACTCATCAGTGGGATCGGGATCCAACTATCATTGTGTGATGCATTAGATGGAATATAATCTAGTCACCACACTCCAGAAGGTATGCTAAATCTGCACGTTTCCTGTATATTTGAAACTCCCGATGTGGTTTTTAGCCCTAGGACCCTAGTGACCTTGACAGAGTCAACAAATCAAAGAGTCCTAGTCAAGTTCAACCCGTCATTATCTGGATTGCATCAAACCCACCCGCATAACCCTTGACGGAGTTAAAAAGGTTATACGACTGTCCTAACCAATTGCATCTAGTGCTACAAACAAGCGCCACTCACCTACCGTACACTACGTCTTGATGGAGTCAACAAACGCAGCACGAATACTAAGTGTTACTTGTAGGAAATGACGGAGGGCTACGACTGGATTTTTAGCGAAAAACCCGTTAACGTAATGAACTTGATATCGTTGAAGGAACCTTAGCAGTTTTGTAAATATATAGTGACGAAAACTTCTGCTAAAGAGGTCACTCCTTGTGAAGGGATCTCGGCTCTTTCCTCGTCAAATGAGGTGCAGGATATTCCAAACTGAATACCACGATGCAAAGCAAAAATAGTCGACTATATTAAAGTTATTACCTTGACGCAAACTTTTACCCAAGGGGCACTCCCGGTGAAGGGATCTCGGCCCTTGCCTCATCGAATGAGGTGCAGAATATTCCAAACTGAATACCACTATGCAAAGCAAAAGAGAATGTCTGTAATGTCAGTTTTTAAAGCTTGGTTCCAACAACATCTTTTAGATTTATTAAATTGCATTAATTAAAATTAATGCTGTCCCATCAATTTGTAACCTATCACACCAGAAAATAACGAAAATAAAATGTACGTATATGCCATCCGCATTCGCCACGGGGCCCCGTCATCACCCGTTTGGTTACTTAACTAACGACAGAGCGGGGGCTGGACTAGCGCGGGTGCAAAAATATACAACATCTACTAGTATATATATAAGTATATATAACATTCGTCCCAGGCATGATAATAAACAACATCACAGATAACATTACAGAATTGTGGATAATCTTGGAGCCCCGGGTTTCATTTGAGCCGCAAATAAAACCCGATGTTCCGGTCGTATGGATAGCATGTGCAATGAAAACCTGTACCCCCTTACGAGTACGGCGAATAGCCCTCCAGTTCTAGAATGAATCCCCCTCCGTCTCAGCGCCATGAGAATGAAGCCTCCTCCGTCGCGATGCCATGAGATGCGGGCTTGTTGCCTTCTAGAACCCGGCTATCCGTGCACTCCGCCGTGGGGTAAGCCTAGTACAAAATATTAAAAAAATATATACAACCGGTGACATCGACCTCAGCCCGATCGTGCCCCAAAATAATATACAAACGGCAAAGACGGCAGTCCACATGTCGGACGCTCGCCCGGGAATAACAAATGTACAAATGAATTATAAACTGTATTCTAACATTGCACCACATGCTATCCACCACGACAATCCAACCACAATCACAACACAAGCACACAACATCAACGCAAATGTCACGTTCGCAAAACCCGTCTAAAAGAACATATAGCAATCAGACGAGTTTTACCGATCGAGTGACATTCCCGGTCGCAGATAAAAGTGAATGTACTGATAATAAAACACGTATCTTAAAATTACGATAGACAAAACTTTCCAAGTGGGCCCCAAGAATTTAAACCAACATTGTAACAAATCTGGGCCCAAAAATAATTATTCCAGAAACCACAATTTCAAATATAAGAGGCCCAGAAGAAATTTGGTTCACGTGGGCCCTAAAGTGGCCGTGGAACCGCCGCCAATAAAGGGTTTTCGCGGCGGTTCCGCGGCGGTTTGGAAGGATCACGTGACCAAATTTCTTCAGGGGTCTTAAAAAAGCCTGCATGATTTTTTGAGACCATAAAATTGATTTTTTCGAGCACGTTTTAAAAACGACAGAAACTGCATGAAATGAAATGCGGTTTTTGGAATTTTCGGTAGACCGTTATTCTAAACACGTTTGATCTACCTAGTGTAAATTTTATGGGTGGCTCTGATACCATGAAGGGTTACCCTAGCGTCCCGGCTAACTCACGTGGCCAAATGCGGAACAAAAATTTTCTTGCGAATAAAACTTAGCGCTAGACTAAAACCTAAAACCGGATCTTTCCATAAAACCTACATAGCAAAAGTAGAAGTACTATCTACTATGATAGAAACCTCACCAAATGAACCAAGTCTTTCGGTCTTCTTTCTTCATCTTTAGCTCCTAGCAAGCGCCTTGAACATGCTTGAACTCCAAATCCGGCTCCATTGGTCAATCGGGATCGTGCTTGTTCTCCGGCCTCCTTTTGTCGCAGATGATCCACCCAGGGAGTATGATCCATGGCTCTAGCTCCTAACTATGTAACTAAAGGAGCAACTAGAGAACTTGGTTTGCTAAACCAAGTAGTCTAGGATGTAGTGAAGGGTGTCTTAGTGTTTAGCTATCTCTTTCTTACCTCTTCACTTGATTCTCAACACATGAGAAGGTAGTGAAGAGGAAGAAGATGAAGGTGGAGGAAGCTAGAGAGGAGGGAGGAGCTTGGAGAGAAAATGGAGCTCAAGAAAATAATGAGCAAGCATGAGAGAGAAAATAACGCACAAAGGTTTTGTATGCAATTTTCTTTCATTAAACAATAGCAACCATGCTTCAATAGTAAACCCAAAATGAATTATAAATTCATTTGTAAACTATTGAAGCATGGTCAACTGCATACCTCCCTCACCTCTCACTTTCCAACTCATTTCCATTTATCAAATAAATGGAAAATCCAAAATGAGGTAGCCACCTTCTAGAAGGAAATCTGTAGTAAATACGGATTTCAGTCTACAGTACAAATATACCGGCAATCAGATAAAAATCCGAACGCCCAAAAGAGATAGAATTGCACGAAGAACGTAATAATAGAATATATATATCGAAATACATATATGTAAATTATTAAATCAATACCTGATTTAATAATCCGGCTCAAACCCGAGCAAGCTAGTATTACAAACTGTCCGATCGAAAAATCTGAGTACCAAGTACATCAATCGATCGAACCCTGCACGTATCCAATATGGCTACTACATCGTTTTGCCTGGATCAGGGAAACCCTCTGTGTGGGACTCTAAAGACTCGACAGTTCTCTGGCAGTGGATTTAACCACAAGCACGTCAGCGGCACAAGCTGTACGTAACGGCTGCCCAGGTACCTGTCGAAAAGGAAGGCCGACGAGCAAGCTCGTCCGAACTCCTACTGAGCCTATCTGTGACAATATCCGTACAGTCTGGTCTCTTCGTCAAAGATTATCTCATACCGGGTCTAGGGGATGGTGAACGTCAGACCATAACAACCTGATAAGTCATGCCGATGTGGCTCAGGACCAATCCGGGAAACTACTGATCAACCTATCAGTAAATCCCAAGTGTCTTGGCCAAGGTCTTATGGTCCTGACCAATCGAATCACAGTGCGATATCGACTCCCTATACCGGGAGAGATGAATCCCCAACAATCGCCCACTACCTCCATGTGGCTCGGGACTGAACCCAACCAAAACCTGTTTGCATGACTCAGTAGAGCCGTGGTAGGGTAGTGATCAAAGTTCAGTGGGAACTCACACGAGACAAATGCCGATCTAGAGTCCAAAGACTAACCTGTACATATGTCACCTGTGAACTTCCATATGATGATATGTATAGTACCATATGGAAGTTCTCGGCGAGTCCGTCCAGTGTACTCACCCTAATGAGCACCTGTATACGATCTCGGGTACATCAGACCAATGGTTGCGGGAACAACCATCCCCCGACGGGGTTATAAACGTATACACTAGTCTACTCTGGAATATCAATGCCCAGTCTCGATACTCACGCGACTAGGGACCATTTAAGGATGTGCTTATGGACTACCCTGCACCCACAAGTAAGATCATCATCACAACGCAGGTAGTCAAGCAGGATCGTGGGGGCTTTATCAACATGTAACCGCAATATGTAATAACGAGTATGACATATGCCATGTTAAGATAAAGACAAACCAAAATAGTATACTACCATATCGAGTCTTTATCAATATGTGCAAACCAGATATAACAACAATACAAATAAATACACATATCCCGATAAAGACAAGTCAAATAATATACTATAAAACTAAGCAAGATTGTTCTATACATACGTATCCCTAGTATCCATATGTATACATATACAATACTGGTCTCTAGGGCATATACATCCAATACTAGCTACGTGCGACACCGTTCTGATTGCGGTTAGCTACTACACATAAAAAAATACAGATCAATCAAATGGAGCCATTGCCGCGGACACGTGCGTAATTTTTTATTCTTACTATTTGTGTTGAATTCTTATCCGATCTATATCATAATTAAAATAAAACTGGAAATTGTATATTTAACGAATTGTGTGTGAATTTTGCAGGGCGATCTGGAGTCACAGACTTGAGGAAACAGAAAGAAAGAGACATTCATCGAGATCCAGAGGAGTACAGAAGGCCACAGAGCAAAATTTCATCAACTGTTCCTTCTTCCTTCCAGCGGAACCACGGCACAAGTAGCACATTAGCGGCGGAAGCGCTGCTAAAGGGAGGAGTTAGGGGTCGTAACTTCTCTGGTAAGTTTCTCAACTCTTTCTCTCTCCTCTGAAATCCAATAAAATATCTTTTCTGCAGGATTCTTTGCAAAATTTTGCCGCTCAAAAATCTTTTTGCAATGTTTTGTAATTGGTTTGTTATTTCATATTTTAATACGGATTTTAAGGGGCAAGACAAAAATTCAGATTAGGTGGGGATTTTATCACCCTTCCTAAGCCCCACAAATCACAAACCGAGCATCTGGATCAACCATACTTTAATTTTAAAAAATATCTAGACAAGACTCTAAGGACTGTCGCGCTCATTAAGGACAAAGGAAGGTCGTGGGTAATTTATCGCTTATCCGCATTACTTTTGTGTTGCCTAGGCAAGTGTGTCTAAGGAAAGTGGTTAATTAATTAAGGCCCGCTATTTTCGGTGATTCGGATAGCTGATACCTACCACTTACCTGGCATTTACCTGGCCACAAGAGTAGTAAAGAGATGGTAAAGGATTGATCCTACGGCTTGTCCTTTGGAAGTCTAGGAGCGGTCTAGAGACTTGATCTAGGTAACCTTAGTTCTAGGGTTGTTTGTTCATTTTTTGTGTGATTTATCTTAAGTCCGACACACTTTTCAAAACAGACCATTTTTAAAAGTACACACGCTGCTGCTTGTGCTAAACCCGCTTAGTGCAAGCTTGGCTGGACACGGGATTCTAGTGCCCGTCTTGTCCGCGTTCCTGCTATCGACTCCGAAGTCGGTACTTCTTCATCTTCTTTTTCCCCACCATCCACCACATCGACCGAGATGGACGGTGCTCCATCAAATTATAACACCACGCTGCCACCGCCCGTAGGTGAGCAGAATCCACCGTGCATCTCTCTCCAAGAGAGATGCTATCCTATCCGTGGTCCACTTCCTACTTGCTTGTCTATTCCACCAACCAACGAGGATAATTTTGAAATTAAACCCGACTACATCAATCTGTTGCCCAAATTTCACGAGATCGAGTCTGAATACGCAAACGTTTTCATCACTAAATTCGAAAACTTATGCGCAAAGATGGGTACTTCACAACTAACTGTGGATGATATGCGCTTGCATCTTCTCTCTTTCACTTTGTGCGACTTGGCAGAAAAGTGGCTTTATAATACTGCCGCACACTCTATCATTAATTGGGATGAATTTGTAATAGCATTTCTTAAAATGTTTTACCCAAACCATAAGACCGCCCGTGTTAGGAGTGAGATCAACCAGTTTACCCAGCTTCCCAATGAACCATTTTAGAAGTGCTTTGAACGTTTCAAGGATCTGCTTGTCCAATGTCCTCATCATGGAATAAATAGATGGGATTTGTGCTGAATTATATATGAGGGCATTAATCCAGCGACCAAGCAGATGCTTGAAACAAATTGTCAATGCAATTTCATGTCTAAAGATGATGGTGAAGCTTGGAAATATCTAGAAGATCTCGCTGAAAACACTTTGCAGCGGGAAAGCGTAAAACCACCATCATCTAGGGGAGGTATTCATCAGCTCGATGTTTCCATTGCAGTAAAATCCGACATGGCAGTGATGCAGAAGAATCTCGACGCTATAGAGAACAAATTCTCATCAGTCTCCCTAAATTAGGTAACGCTTCCCAAGACCGTGTGTAGTTGCTGTTCAGATCCTTCACACTTGACGGAAGATTGTCCTATGATGCACCGTTTCAAGGTCATGAGCAAACTAATGCTGCTTTTCAGCAGCGACCTAGAAACGATCCTTATTCTTCCACGTACAATCAAGGATGGAGGAATCATCCTAACTTTACTTGCAACCAAAACCAACCCAAAAATCAAAACCAGTTCCAAAGCAATTATCAAAGACCTTCTCTACAGCAACCACAACCACAAAGTCAGCATCTCTTTCAGTCACAAAATTTTCAAAATCCGGCCAACACTTCTGCATCGCAATTGGACGGTACTGATAACTCTTCACTCGCATAAGTTTTGGATTTGCTTATGAAACATACCATTCAAATGTCGACTGATATGAAGTCTTCTATTGATACCATAAAGAAAGACTCCGCCTCCCACGGTGAGAGTATTAAATCAATAGAAAACCAAATTGCACAATTGAACGCCGCAATGAGTGCAAGAGAGAAAGGAAAACACCCATCTCAACCCCTACCGAATCCTGGCCACTCACAAAATTATAACGTGGATGTCGTTACTACGTTGAGATCGGGAAAAGTGCTGAATAACCGAGTGGGTGAGCAATTTGATGATGTTAGTAATACAAATGATACCCCAGCTTCTACTTCTTCCCATAATTCGTCTAGTCTCGCACCTTCATTCGAGCCTATTCTCCGTTTTCCCCAAGGCTCGAACACTTCACCCAATCTATCTAAGACGATTCTGTTAGTTATATGTATGCCTTAGAGGCCATTACTATACATAGGATGTATATTGTAATGGATGCTCGGACATATATAGGGAGGACTTTCTTGCTCGACATGATAGTATGCTATCTGGTTGCACTTTACCTTAACATGTACACTGATTGTCTCTCTGTTACATGTTGGTAAAGCCCTTAGGATGTGTACTTGACTACCTGGACTATGATGCGGATCATACTAGTGGGGACAAGGTAGTCCATAAGTACATCCTTCAAGGTCCCTAGTCGTGGGTTTATCAAGACGGGGCATCGATATACCAGAGTAGACTAGCGTATATCTTCTCGACCCATACAGATGGGCGATGGATGATCCCATATCCATTGGTGTTTGACATCAGAGATGATATACGGGTGCTCAGTGGAGACTGGGTACACTGGACGGACTCGCCGAGAACTCCCAGATGGTATTATACCTTACGTCAGATGGCAGTTCTCTGGTGACACTGGTACAGAGTAGTCCGTTGACCCGAGATCGTCATAGAGTCTTGTGTGATTCCCACTGTGCTTTGATTTCCACCTTACCACATCTAAGAGGGCGTGCAAAACGGTGGTTTTTGGGTACAGTCCCGAATCACATGGAGGCAATAAGTGATAGGAGGGGATTCGTCTCTCCCGGTATAGGGAGTTGATGTTGCGCTGTGTTCGATTGGCTATAACCGGAAATCCCTGGCCAGGGTTGCTGAGATTTACTGGTAAGTGTTACCAGTAGTTTCTCAAACTGTTATAGACCTCATACCGACACGACTTATCGAGCTATTAGGGTCTGACGTTTACCACCCCTAGGCGAGATATGCGACATATCAGACGACGAGACCGGACTGTACGGTAAGTGTTACTGGTTGGATTCACAGGAGTGTGAGCGGGCTTGCTCGTTGATCTTCTGATCGCTCAATACCCGGGTGGCCGTTACGTTTAGCAGACCGCTTGCGGCTTGTAGGTGTTTGATATGATCATCACCTACTGCCGGCGTATTGACGAGTCTTTAGAGTCCTACACAGAGGTTTCCTGGCTGAAGCGAAACGAAATAGGAGCGCATATGAGATATGTGCGGGACCGAGAATAATGCGTGTATGTGATACCGTATTCTATTCTCGCGATGGCTGTATGCGATATAACCTAGTTATCGAATCGAGGATTGATTCGATAAGTCGATACATTGGATATTAGTCGGTCATATGCGATATGACCGGATCGTTAAATCAAGTGTTGATTTAATGATTTAATATATAATTATATATTTGATATATTATTTTACATTAACTAGTATTGGTTCACTTAAGATGATTTTCTCACTTGATGTGCACATTGTATATGTGATATATTTTTGTGCACTTGATTGTATCATGTTTGATGATACATGCAAACTTGGGTGAATGTTTGACTTAAAACATGTTTAGTAAGTGGTTAGGGTTTCTTTTGACTTATTTATTTATTCATTTATTTTTGGCAAAAATAGAAATGGTGGCTTTCTTTGTTGTAATGCTTGAAGCTTCATGAAGCTTTTCTAGCATCCTTGAAAAGTCTACCATTTTTGTTTTGTCCTTAACCCTAACCCTTTAACTAAACCCTAGTTTATTCTCTACATGAGTAAACTTCACCCATGGTTGTATTATGATAAGTATTCACTTGAATTATTATTTGAAAAATAATTGATTTTTCATTCTCTTCTTCTTCTTCTTCATGGAGAAAAAGAAAACCATTCTTGAAAATTCTTAAGTGATGAAATCAAGTGAGAAATCCAAATCCAAAGTGAACCCACTTCCTATTTCTTCATCCTCTACCACTTGCTATGTTGTATTGGGTGTTTTCTCCACAAGTTTCATGACTTAATGAAGGTGGAGCTTGAGTTTGAGTTGCCTTGACGTAGATCATCTTCGGAATCGAAGTCAACGACCTAGCCCGATCATTTCTCCGACGAAACCATCGCTAGGGTCCGGGATCGTGGTGATCGCAGCGAAGGCACATCAACACGGAGCTTAGGAAGTGGAGGACCGGATCTACAAAGGTTGTATTTCCATTCACTTTAGAGTAAAGTTGTTTATTCGCATTTGTTTTCGCCTTACCTGTAGTTAACGATCCGTATTAGGTTTTGTAGGCACATGAAAAAATTTGAATTTGGCATGGTTGATGCCTTGTGAGACCTCATTAGTGTGCCTAGGAACCCTACAGATTCCTACTCCAATTTTGGGATCGAATCCGTCCCCACAATATTCTCCACAAATGTTGGACCCAAAACTTATTAATCAAGCTCCATTTCTAAACAGATTAAGGGCCAACAGACCTAACCCACAAATGGAGGAGATTGTGGAAATGTTTAAGCAATTTAACGTAAATATTCCTCTCCTAGATGCTATGCAACAAGTCCTATCTTATGCAAGAATCCTTAATGACTTGTGCACTAGGAAGAGAAAAACTCAAGTGCCTAAAAAATTTTTCATTACGAGTAATGTTAGCACAGCTTTTACCCAGCAAATACCAAAGAAACGTAAGGACCCTGGTTGTCCTACCATCTCTATTTCTATTGGGGGTAAAAATATTAATCGTGCTTTACTCGACCTGGGCGCTAGCGTTAACTTGCTTCCTTATTCAGTATACGAGCAGTTAGGGATTGGAGAGTTGAAACCCGCCCAATGTACTCTCCAGATGGTAGACCGATCAATCACCAAACCTCAGGGTGAACTAGAGGATGTGTTAATTAAAGTCGGGCAATTCATATTCCCTGTTGACTTTATTGTTTTAGATACACAGCCTGTGGCAAACCCACGCAATCAAAGCCCAGTGATACTCGGTCGACCCTTCCTAGCAACTTCTAACGCTGTAATTAATTGTCGTAACGGTTCTATGAACTTATCCTTCGGGAAGATGACAATTGAGCTCAATATTTACAAGCTAGGAAGTCAACCATCTGAACCTTCTGCTCATTTTCTTGATGTTTGTTCCATCCACGAGATAGCTCCCGAAAGCTGCATGGATGAGGAACTTTGCTTTGATGATCTCGACTACACTAGTGAGACATCATTTGATCTTGCACAATTTCATAGTGAGGATATATTCGATGAGTCCACCCCTGAATTTGAATCAGTTGACTCGTCGCAAAAGTCAGTAGTACTTTCCGAGTCAATATCCTATGCAAGTTTTGAACCTCTTAAGGAGTCCGAATATCATTCCCTTACCCCACCATCTATTGTACTTGATCTCAAACTGCTACCTTCTCGTCTTAAATATGCATATTTAGGTGAGAATGAGACTCTGCCCATAATTATATCCGCTTCTCTAGCCATAGAGCAAGAGGACGCACTTTTGGCAGTATTGAGATCAAATCGGCAAGCATTTAGTTGGACAATGGCTGACATCAAAGGGATTAGTCTCTTAATTGTTGAACATTATATACATCTGATGGATGAAGCCAAACCAACCCGAGACCCACAAAGACGGTTAAATCTCGTTATGAAGGAGGCGGTAAAGAAAGAAATTGTCAAGTGTCTTGATAGTGGTATAATTTACCCTATATCTGATAACCAATGGTTAAGTCCAATTCACGTATTCCCTAAAAAGTCTGGCATCACGGTCATAACTAATGAGGCTAATGAGTTAATCCAAACACGCACCCAAACTGGGTGGCGCGTATGTATTGATTACAGAAAACTCAATGCCGCGACAAGGAAAGATCATTTCACTCTACCTTTCATTGACCAGATGTTAGAACGATTAGCTGGACACGAATACTATTGTTTCTTGGACGGATACTCTGGCTACAACCAGGTCCCCATCGCTAAAAAGGATCAAGATAAAACCACTTACTTGTCCTTTTGGTACCTTTGCTTATAGACGCATGCTCTTTGGGTTATGCAACGCTCCCGCTACATTTCAGCGGTGTATGCTGGGGATATTCTGAGACATGGTTGAGAATTTTCTTGAAATTTTTATGGACGATTTCTCCATTTTTGAGGACTGCCTTCATAATCTTGACGCGGTTCTTACCCGCTGTAAGGATAAGAACTTAACTTTGAATTGGGAAAAATGCCATTTTATGGTCCAAGAAAGTATTGTCCTTGGACATATAATTTCACGAAAAGGCATTGAGGTTGACAGAGCTAAAATTGATGTCATCCATAACCTCCCTCGGCCCAAATGCATCAAAGATATTTGATCCTTCCTTGGTCATGCAGGATTTTATAGGAGATTCATTAAGGATTTTAGCAAAATTGCTAGACCCTTAACTCTTCTATTGGCCAATGATACTACATTTCACTTCAATTTGGATTGTGAGGCTGCTTTTGAATCACTTAAAGGATCACTCACTACAGCCCCCGTTCTATCATCTCCGGATTGGAACCACCCGTTCGAGCTTATGTGTGATGCATCAGATTTTTCTATTGGTGTGGTCTTAGGACAACACATTGATAAGATGCCATATGTAATTTACTATGCAAGTAGGACCTTGAATGATGCACAAATAAATTACACAACTACCGAGAAAGAACTCTTGGCAGTTGTATTTGCATCAGAAAAATTCAGCTCCTACTTGATTGGCTCGCCAATTTTGGGTTACACTGATCACTCCGCCTTACGACACCTTTTATCGAAGAAGGATGCTAAGGCCAGGCTAATACGTTGGATCCTATTGTTACAAGAATTTGATCTTGTCATCCGAGACAAGAGTGGATGTGAAAACGTTGTAGCCGACAATCTTTCACGCATCACTTCTTCACCAACTTTTACTGTGCCGATAAATAACTCATTTCCTGACGAACAGCTCTTGACTGTATCCGACGAACCTTGGTTCGTGGATATTGTGAATTATCTAGCGACGGGACTTATTCCGAGCGATTGGTCGAAACAAGACAAACATCGATTTCTATCCCAAGTAAAATACTGGGAAGAACCTTATATGTTTAAGTATTGATCCGATCAAATCATTCGCAGGTGTGTCCCTAACGATGAATTCAAGAGTGTGTTATCCTTTTGTCATGATCAGGCATGCGGCGGTCATTTTGGTCCTAGAAAAACGGCGGAGAAAGTTTTGCAATGTGGTTTTTATTGGCCAACATTATTTAAAGATGCATATGAACATTGCAAAACTTGTCCGCGGTGTCAGCACTTAGGTCGGATTTCACGAAGAAACGAGATGCCGCTCCAACCTATATTGGTTGTGGAAATATTCGATATTTGGGGTATTGATTTTATAGGCCCTTTTCCCAATATTTTTGGGAATTTATATATCTTGCTAGCGGTTGATTATGTCTCGAAATGGGTGTAAACAATACCGTGTCGCACTGATGACAACAAGGTTGTCATTAAGTTCCTTAAAGAAAATATCTTTTCGCGATTCAGACACCCTCGCGCTATAATTAGCGACAACGGGACACATTTCTGTAATCAGTCTTTCGAGGCCTTGATGCGGAAATATTCAATCACTCACAAACTTTCTACGCCTTATCATCCCTAAACAAGCGGGCAGGCTGAGATCTAAAATAGGCAAATCAAACAAATTTTGGACAAGACGGTTTCTAAAAACCGTAAAGATTGGTCAACTAAATTGACGGATGCTCTTTGGGCATTTCGCACCGCTTATAAGACCGATCTTGGTATGTTTCCATACCGCCTTGTGTTTGGGAAGGCATGCCGCCTTCCTGTCGAGATCGAACATAAAGCAATGTGGGCTATTAAAGAGCTTAACTTCTATTTTAATCAAGTGAGCAGCTATCGGAAGCTGCAATTGAATGAGCTAAGCGAACTCCGCGATGAAGCTTACGATAATGCGGTGATAGTAAAGAACTAGACTAAAGTGTTTCACGATAAAAACCTTTTTAGAAAAATTTTCACATCGCGGCAACAAGTCCTTCTTTAAGATTCCCGTCTCTATCTTCATCCCGGTAAGCTTAAATCTCGTTGGAAAGGACCTTTTGTAGTGCGGTATGTACACCAGCACGGGGCAGTAAAAGTTGAAAAATTGAAAAACAGTTCAATTTTTAAAGTAAATGGGCATAGACTAAAACCGTATTTCTCTGCTGACCCAGCGGAGGAGCTCTTGTTTTTACAGAAGCCGCTTTATCAGAACTGAATTTCCTCCGCCTCACCTCGATGTTTTGGTAACATTTTCTCATTTTAAGAATGGAGGTGAGTAAAAATTGACTTAACTGAATATCAGTGCGTGCCAAAGAACAAATTTGTGGGTAATTTTCATTTAACTATTATTTTACCCCTTTTATCTCTCCCCAAGTATACAGGTCCTGCACTCAAAAGACAACATCAGTGAGAACACTGCTGAAAATAGGTTTGGGGGGAGGTTTGTATTCACTGAATTATCTTTGACACTGGGCATTAAAATATTTTTTTGTGATAATAAAAGATTATATAGTGAAAAATTACATCCAAAAGATTGGAAAAATTTATGAAAACCTAGAAATTAGAAGTTTTCTTAAACGAAACTAGTAATAAGTAGTTATGAGCCGTTGTCTCAAGGGTTAGTAAGATGAAAGAAATCACTAATCTGAGGATAAAAATAAGTCTGAAAAATAGTTCATATTCTGCAAGCCAATCAATTGAACGTTGATACCCTACTATACGCACTTACACACGTCTTGAAACTCGGGATAGTAGAGGATACCTTGAAATGCTCTTGTCTAAAAGCCAAAGTATGAAGGAAATAATAAATGAAGAAAATAAAAAATGGTGAAGAAAAATGAGCACTGGTTTTGTAATCACCAAAACAGCAATAAAAAAAATATAGTGAGGGTGCTTCATCACCTAGTGCCTTAGACCAATTGGTTTGGGAGTCACTGCGAAGCCTTAGGAGTTGCAAGACGAGGAAAATATTAATACGCCTAATAAGTAAGCACATGAGTAATCGGTCGGTTAGTACCTCGAGAAATATTAACGGTCGCATGAAAAATGTGTGAGCAAATCCATCTAAATATTCATTGATTAAAAAGTATTGAGGTGATGGACAAGATTATGATAGCTTGAATTGAATTCTCTGAGTGTAGGGATGTCTTTTACACACACGTAGGGGTATATGATCGATGTTTGGATGAAAGGTAGGAATGAAGAATAAAGACGATGTTTTATTGAGGGATGATGTGATTCCTAACATCTTTTCATGACTATTAAGATAGGGCTCATAGCAACTGAAAAACTAATGTAGTTGGAAACTCTAATTTTCAACGTCTTTCTTTTATAATTCTTATCTTTATATGTAACATTCACGGTCTTCCTTTTATTATTAGATTTTGTGGGTGTAATCCGTTGAAAACCCTCAGGAGCCAACACTCCTCCTACTAGGGACACCTAGAGGTTAACGGCTTGTTGCACGTGCTCAGTGCAATCGTGTTGCCTACGAAAGTGTGCATAGCTTTCTCCTTTCTTTTTCTCCTTCTCTTGAATAAACTAGTTTGCTCGGGACGATCAAAGATAAGTTTGGGGGTATTTGTTCAGTTGATAAAACTGCACATTTAATATGACATTTTTCCTACTATTTCTATATAATAAAAGGTGTTTATTATAATATATGATACATATGAGGGTTTATCTGTAAAAATACAATTTTCATGTGTTCATATATTATAATTAACATTTTATAGGAAAAAGTAAGCATATAATATCCATAAGTCATTTGGCCCATTTAAATATGCTTATCTTATTAAAAGCCTTTGACCAATTCTTAATGGTTAAATTAATATCTCCATAAAACAAACTAATATTATTTGTTGAGTTGTTGTGCAGAATTTTCAGGACAGAAATCAAAGTTGGCGAAATAAACCTGCCTAATTAAGAAAGTAAGCTAAAGAAATCATGTCTGGCAGTTACGAAGAGAAGATTTTCTGTTCCAGAGATGTGAAAAGATCACATCGTGTCATATAGATAAAGCCCCAGAAAAACAACCACATGATCTCCCTGTTTGGCCGCGGAACCGCGGCCAAACCCATCTATTGGCCGCGGTTCCGCCGCAGTTCAGCGATTTGGGAGTTTAGATTTCGCTGTTAGGATCTTAACCTCTGGTTTGCAAATTAGGAAACTAGGGTTCTGACTCTAGGACTATAAATAAGGACCGAGAGCCTCTTGGAAAATTTATCAAGCTGAAGAGATCACGAAGTCCGCGACAGGCTCACGCATCCAGGCTGATCATCAACGGTTCATCTATCTCCTTAGAAGAGATCGAGAAGTAAACTAGCATTTTGTAATCATTTTCTAAGGAAACAAAATGTAAATGAATTTTGTTGATTAATAAAGATAGTTGTTTTCTTATTCTATCTCTTTGTAGTTTTAGTATGATTTATCTCTCTATCTCATCTCATCCCAACATGCGTGAGTAATTCTTCGCTTGTTAGGGTTCATGGGATTAGGGTAGGTTAATGGATGATGAAGATCCTTAAACTCTTTTTACATCCTATAAAGTTTATAAAATTTATCAAAAGAATAGTTAACATCCTATTTGGGCGCGCTACCAATTCATTTCTAGTCTCGACTGCGATTAGAGATTAGATTAACAATTGTTTTGGTAAAGGGTAGAAATGAACGGAAATCCATGTTGAGATAGGGGTTAAGAGTGGGAACCCTTTTTCCCTCCAGAAATCCTAATCTACATGCATCACCGTCGAACTAGTTTTAAATCTATTAAAGGATAGAAAGAGCAATCTTTAATTAATCATCCATGACTACTAAATCTTAATGAACCCTACAAGCCCCCTTTTAATATTAAACTTACATCCGTAGTTAATCTTGATTTATATTTTGCATCCGTGTTTAACGTAGATCTAGAAACTATTTCCACTATTCTTTATTCTTCCCCTTTCTCAACACGCCTAAAGTAAGAATAAAAGGTTCCACGTTTCCCTGAGGACGACCCGTACTCACCTCGGTCTAGCTATGCACGACACTGTTCTGATTGCGGTTAACTACTACACATAAAAAATACAGATCAATCAATACCTACTCACTACACATAGTGAGTATGCTACATCGGGTCTGGTACATAACATCGCATATATGATAGAGCCTACTGCCGAAGCATAGGGTATCCCTAGCATGCAAGCTCTCTCAAAATTAGTCTTGGGAGACATCTCTTTGGAGAGAGTTAGTCCAGTGATTGTGGGAAAATTCCCACGCATGGATTCTTCCATACTAAACCTCTTTAGTATGGTGTCAATGTACCTCGATTGGGAAAATCCCAGTATCCGTTTAGATCTATCTCTATAGATCTTAATCCCTAAGATGTAGGAGGCATCACCTAGATCTTTCATTGAGAATCTATGTGATAAGAAGAGCTTGACCGAGTGCAGCATAGAAACATCATTTCCTATCAAGAGTATGTCATCCACGTACAATACGAGGAAAACAATCTTACACTCTGCCACCTTCTTGTATATACAAGGTTCATCTACATTTTTGATGAAACCAAACTCTTTGACTACCACATCAAAATAGATGTTCTAACTTCGCCATGCTTACTTTAACCCGTAGATGGATTTAAGCAGCTTGCACACATTTCCGCTACTCCCACTGTCCACGAAGCCCTCTGACTGAGTCATGTACACGCATTCTTCTAAATTACCATTTAGAAAGGCGGTCTTAACTTCCATTTGCCAGATTTCGTAGTCATGGAATGCAGCGAAGGCAAGCAGGATCCGGATGGACTTAAGCATAGCCACTGGAGAAAAGGTTTCATCATAGTCCACACCTGGTCGTTGATGAAAACCTTTTGCAATAAGTCTAGCTTCGAAAGTCTCAACTTTTCCATCGACACCAAGTTTCTTCTTAAAGATCCATTTGCTCCCGATGGGTTTTACCCTTTCAGGAGCAACTTCCAAAGTCCATACTTTGTTGGTGTACATGGATTCTATCTCAGATCGCATTGCATCCAGCCATTTCACAGAGTCCCCACTCGTGATGGCCTGCTCATAGCTAGTTGGGTCATTATCTACCATGATGCAATCCTCGCTCCCACCGTCTACGAAAAAACCATAGTATCTCTCAGGTGGATGAGGAACCCTACTAGATCGACGGAGAGGCTGAGGTTCGTTGGGAACTATCGAATCCTCTGGTTCTACTAAATCTTCAGTTGCAGTTTGTGCTGCCGGAACATCTTCCAGCTCTACCTCTTCACCATTAATTTCTTTTACAAGAAATTCCTTTTCTAAAAGGTGGCATATTGAGAAACAAAGACCTTTTGTTCCTCAGCGTTGTAGAAAATGTATCCTTGTGCATTCTTCGGATATCCCACAAACTTGCAAAGAACTGATCGTGCCTCGAGTTTGTATGGATTTTGCCTTTTGACATAGGCCGGACAACCCCGTATCTTAACTCGTTTAAAATATGGTATCTTCCCACTCCATATCTCATATGGTGTGGTAGGTATAAATTTAGATGGAACTTGATTCAATAGGTATGCTGCTGTCTTAAGCGCATAACCGTAAAAGAAAATAGGCAACTCAGCAGTGTTCATCATAGAGCGCACCATATCCAATAGGGTGTGATTCCTCCATTCCGATACAACGTTGTGCTGTGTTGTATACGGAGGAGTAAGCTGAGAGAGAATTCTATTCACTTTTAGATAGTCACGAAATTCCGTGCTCAAGTATTCTCCTCCCCGATCGGATCACAAGATTTTAATACTTTTGCCCGTCTTGTTCTTAACTTCATGCTTATATTCTTTGAATTTCTTAAAAGCTTCAGACTTGTGTTTCAACAGGAACACATGTCCGTATCTTAAGAGATCGTCAGTTAATGTAATGAAGTATGAAGAACCATTCCTGGCATGTGCAGACATGGGACCGCATACATCACTATGTATCAGTCCCAAGAGTTTTGTAACTCTTTCTCCGTGTCCACCAAATGGAGTTTTGGTCATTTTACCTTTGAGACATGACTGCCAAGTGTCATAAGATGAAAATTCGAATGGTTTCAAATATACATCCGTAACTTAGCTAGTCGTGTCACATTGATATGACCTAATCTACAATGCCACAAGAAGGATTCGTTTATTTCTTAACTCTTCCTCTTGTGTGTATTTTGTACGTTAAGAACTGTGGTTTGATTTAGAATGTATATACCATTATTTAACGAGCCTGATCCGATCAACTTTTGATTCAAGAAGATGTTCATAACATTATCCTGTACTACAAAATTATATACTTCTTTACTTAATAAAGAAACTGATATAAGATTGCATATCAGGGTCGGTATGTAATAGCATTCATTCAGAATCAATGTATTTTCATTTGGTAATACAAGGTGATATTCACCAACTGCTTTGGCTGCAACATTTGCACCATTCCCTACTCCCAGTTCTCTACCTTTCTTTAGCCCATGTAACATATTACATATATGGGATCCTAATCCAGTATCTAATACTCAGGATGTAGAGTGTACTGAGAAAGAGTTCTGGGTGACTAACACACCCGAAGAAGTTGCATCAACATGCTCATTCTTCGTTTTGGTGGCGTGGAAATCCGGATATTTTCCTACTTCCTGCTCGGACTTATAACAATTATAAGTTGGAGCGGAATCAATGTCCCTCTCCTGAGCATAAAAAGCGGGTTCGGTCAATACATCCATATTATTATCTTGATTAAGGCTTGACATGGTCACTACCTGGAGAGAGAAGAAAAAACTTAGCGTATGCTCTTGCAAAGACCAGATTGGTTATTTATCTTATCTAATAGATGTCTCCCACTGCTATTCTCAAATTTTCCTTCAAACATTAAAAAGAAATTTCAGCCAGGATTAACTGCATTCTATAACTTCGGTAACCGTTCAGCCAGGCCAGTGCCAGTACTTCTGAGGGAGGTTCCCTGTGCTTTCGCATGGACCTAATTAAAATAAAGCTCATTTTCCCATAGGCGTAGCCCCATTGAAACCTTTCTAGATACCTAATGAGTTAGCTAATTGTAAAGTGCAAAACTCTCCCGGGAGCAACTTTTGCTTACAGTGGGATCGGGATCCTACTATCACATAGATGGTATGCAATCTCATTGCAAATTTCAACACTTGAAATTCCGGATAATATTTTGCCCCTAGCAACTTATGACCTTAACATAGTCAACAAATCATAAGCACTAGCAAAGTTCAACCCGTCATTTCCTGATTGAATTAAACCCACTCGCATGACCCTTAACATTATTAACAAAGTCGTACGACTACCCTAATCCAATCGCATCTCATGCTATAGCAGATAAGCACTAATTAGCTACCGCACACTACGCCTTAACATAGTCAACAAACATAGCACGAATACTATGTAGTACTTATCTGAAATGACGGAGGGCTACGTCAGGTTTTTAAGAAAACCTTTTGCGTAATGAACTTGATATATTTGTAGAAACAAGTGATTTTTGAAAAGGAGTGTTTTTTAGGCTTTTTAATAGTTTTTCTAACGAGGTCACTCCCGGTGAAGGGATCTCGGCTCTTTCCTTATCAAATAAGGTGTTGGATATTCTACAAGGAATGCCACTATGCAAAGCAAGAACTAAAAGAAGCAATCAAAAGACAAAACCGAGTGGGTTGTAGCATCTGGTAGTTTCACTAAAGAGGTCACCCCCGGTGAAGGGATCTTGGCTCTTTCCTCATCGAATGAGGTGTTGGATATTCTACGAGGAATGCCGCTATGCAAAGCAAAAACTAGAGCTACTCTCTTTGAAAATATGATTCTACAACATCTTTTAGGTTTCTTTTCTTTTCATTAATCTCCTTAATGAATTCCCATCATTTATGCTTCCTAAGCATCACAGAAGAAACGAAAATACAACGTACGCTTATGCCATCAACATTCGCCACAGTGTCCCATTATGCACCGTTAGGTTACTTAACTAATGGCATAGCGGGGCGGGACTAGCGTGGGTGTAAAACATAAGCAATGTTTATTATATATCATATATACAATAATAATGCATTCATCTCAAATATATAAAGTGATCACATCACAGAATATCAGCAGCAGAAGATAACATATGAAATATTGGATATTCTAGGAATTCTGTGTTTTATTTTAAGCCAATATAAAACACGGATTCTACGGTCGTGATGAATAGTGACACCCACATCCCTAAACCCCTACGAGAGCGGCAAGCAACCCTACCAATTCTAGAGTTAGGAGACCAGGACTCGACTCCTCGAGATGGTCTCCCACTAGACTCTAGAACCCGGTTACTTGTGATCCCCTCCTTAGGTTTATCCTAATGCGGAAAAGTAAATAATATACAACAATGGTGACATCATCTTCAACCCGGAAGTGCCATAATAAAAGAATATTACATACAATGAATTTTACAAGAATGAAAATAAAAACTCTCATCTTACATAAAACCCCCGGCTATTCCAAACACGACGATCCAATATCACATATCACAGCAATACATAACATCATATGTCATCAACGTAAGTAAATACGCGTATCACAATTGTCGTTGACATATAGCAATGAAAACGGTGATACCCCACATATTACACTTACGGTCGCAGAAAAGAAAATATCAAACTACAACATTTGGAATCCACAATCACCTTAGACATCGTAAATCCAAAATATCACATACTTTGGATTTCATACCTAATTATATGAATTCCACATATTGTATCACATTCCAAAAAAATCTAGACGACGTTAAACATTCCGATCGAATCTACAAACTCCCAAAATTTCGCAAAAAGCTCAACACTTGAGCTCAGTTTAAAATACACATTACATGCCACAGTACCAATGGACCAACCGTAGAAGGGTCAACCCTTGTCTCATCTATGGCGCCGCAGAACTAACATAAAGCTTAGGGTTTAGGGGCGGTTCTTACGGTCATAGAATCAAGTTAGGGTTTTGTTCTTCTAGAGGGTCCACCGCATTTCTTGCATGATATTTGAACGTTCTTTAACTCGGAAAAAAATCCAACTCTTGGAAAATTTTCCGTCGAGAGTTAAAGTGGGTATTTGATATCCGTTCGAACTTTTTAACACCGTCTAAAACAACCCGAAAACATGTTAGAATTACGACTACGAAACACTCCGAGTTGCCTTTGCAGAAAGTGAACATCACATGCAAATTTAGTAAAAACAAACAAAACCTGAAACACCAAAACACAAAGCCTGGAACACAGTACAAATTTCAACACCGGACTCCACCAAAAATCCAAGCAGTCCAGTTTTCAAGGCTATGTGGCCGGCCAAAATCCGAGGTCTGGGGTTGAATTTTTTATTGTGTTCATGTTGCATCTCACACAACATTCTGCAGTTGTTTAAAAAAAATTTCGACGACTTTAAAATTTCGACAGAAAATAGATTAGTGTATCCGATGTTTCAGAGTTGTTTTGGTTTCTTAATTCTACATACATCATTTAAATCTCTAGCTTGGCTCTGATACCACTTTAGGAATGTTCAGCATGACAGCAAGGTTTCGGGAGGCATCGTCCATGCAATTTTAAAAAATATGTCGTACAAAACAATCCTAACCCTAGAATCTTAACTAAAGATTTAGACGAAACATAATGTAAACTACTTTACATCTAAGTGAGTAGGGATTATAACCTTTGTACTCTGGTCCATCACTTCTATAGCTCCTTATAGTGGTCCCTTCGCTGCGATGAAGTTATCTTGCGGACTCTTGAACAGCTCCATAAGAAGAATGCAACGAGCTTGCACGAAGTCTTCGAGATCGAAGATGATCTACGTCGATGAGTCACTAACCCAAGCTACCTCCTCACTAATGTGGGATTAGTGAAGCTAACACCCTATACTAAAGTTCTAATCTAGTAGAGGATGATGAAGTAGGATTTTTGCCCACTTTAGAATTACTTTTCTCACTCTTTTTCTTCTTCTCTCAAAAACCTAGAGAGCTCTCTCTTTCTCTTGATGAAGATGAAGCAAATGAAATATGAGAGAGTGAATTGCAACCATGGGTAAGAAAATATCTAATATTACCCATGTAGAAAATCAACCATAGGTTTAGATAATGGTTGGGTTAACAATTATCTAGTATTAAGACAAAACTAGTGGACTAGTCAATGGTTCTCCAAGCTTCTCAATGCTTCATGCCATATGACCATTATCCAACTAATAATTGAATTACACTAAATAAATAAAACCTTCATTATCATTAGCATGGTGTAAGTCTCATATACCCATGTTGCATTTATCATCAACCATGACAAAAAAATGTACATTAACATATATCACATATATACTTAATGCACACAAGTGAGAAAAAGAAATATTAAAGTGAGCTAATATTAGTTAATGTAAATTAATATATTAAATATATATAATTATACATTAAATCATTAAATCAACACTTGATTTAATAATCCGGTTATATCTCATATGACCGACTAATATTATTTGTATCAGCTTATCGAATCAACACTTGATTCGATAACCCGGCTATATCACATATAACCGACCGATACAGTATCGAATTATCGAATCAAGACTTGAATCGATAACCTGGCTATATCTCATATAACCGATCGATACCTTATATCACGAGAATGGAATACGGTATCACATACTCATATTAATCTCGGTCCCTCACATATCACATATATGCTCCTACTTCATTTCGCCTGAGCCAGTGAAACCTCTGTGTAGGACTCTAAAGACTCGTCAATATGCCGGCAGTAGGTGATGATCACATCAAGCACCCACAATCCGTCTGCGGTACTAGCTGGACGTAACGGCTATCGGGGTATGGAACGATCAGAAGATCAGCAAGCTAGCCCGCTCTAACTCCTGCGAAAGCCTGTCAGTAACACTACCATACAGTCCAGTCTCTTCGTCTGATATGTCGCATATCTAGTATAGGGGTGGTAAACGTCATACCCCAATAACCGATAAGTTATGCCAATGTGTAGCTCATAACGGGTCGAGAAACTACTGATAACACTTATCAGAAAATCTCCGTAGCAGCCCTGGCCAGAGACTTATCGTTATGGCCAATCGAGCACAACGCAACATCAACACCCAAAACCGGGAGAGACGAATCCCCTCCTATCGCTCATTACCTCCATATGATACAGGAATGTACCCAAAAGCCACCGTTTTGCACGTTCTATTGAATGTGGTAAGGTGGAAATCAAAGTACAGTGGGAATCACACAAGACACTATGCCGATCTCGGGTCTACAGACTAAACTGCACCAGTGTCACCAAAGAACTTCTATTTGACGATAGGTATAATACCAACTACGAGTTCTCGGCGAGTCCGTTCAGTGTACCCAGTCTCCACTGAGCACCCGTATACCATCTTTGATGTCAAACACCAATGGATGTGGGATCATCCATCACCCATCATATGGGTCAAGATGCGTATACGCTAGTCTACTCTAGGATATTGATGCCCTGTCTCGATACACTCTCGACTAGGAACAATTTTAGGGTGTACTTGAGGACTACCATTGGCCCTACTAGTATGATCTCCATCATAGTCTTGGTAGTCAAGTACACAACCTAAGGGCTTTATCAACATGTGAGAGGAAGACAGCATCACATATACAAGTGAACATGTTAAGATAAAAAGCAACCAGATAGCATACTATCATGTCGAACAAGAAAGTCTTCTCTATATATATCCAAGCATCCACTAGAATATACATCACATGTATAATAATGGCCTCTAGGGCATAGATATAACTAATAAAATACAAGGTCCAAATTTTGAGAAGTTATAGGTATATGAATAAAGTAGAGAACCACATGTTGCAAGTATCACGATTCGTCAAGGTGATCGAAGATGTAGATACTTGTGCTAGGTATTCCATTGATAGTAATGGTTTTGAGAACTTGCTTCTCTTTCAGGTTACTCGTATGTGGATGCACTCCTAGATGTGTAATGATGCTTGGCCTCATTCCACTTGACATGTTCTGGAGATTGCTGCATGATTTGAATTTGGTTCAAATTAAATTAGTGCCTCTGTTTCTATATTGTATATAGAATGGTTCATATCTTAACGATGTTAATGTATATGGAGTTGTCCGGCTTATGCTTAAAACCAAACTCTGGATAAACTCAAGACACGTTTCAGTAATGGCTATTTATGGCTTATCCCGGGCTATGTCGATGGTTAACTTTCAACCATCTGGAAAATCAATAGATATATTGTTCTTCACTCGCCACAGTTTTAGTAAAATGGATTCTTTTCAGAAAACATAAGTGGGAGTATGGTAGACCTGGTAGTGATTCCAGAACCACAAATGATTACTGAAGATTTAATAAAACCAAAAGATTCAATTGGATTTGACATTCCATTAGCCACTCCACAGATATAGTGGGTAACCTCAGGCACCTGAGAGGTACTTCGGTCTTCTCAGAAACGGTGACATGGAGGTTCTTGTTTACCCAGACTTGTCATTGCTGCTGTTCTAGACTATGAGACCCGGCAGGAGGATGAGTATAACATCGTTCTAAACTATCTTTAGAAGTGCACGTATATATGACTCTGCCATAGGGTTGTTGTGGTTAGTGGGAGCAACGGAAGCATAGTGGACAAGTAGCCTATGTCTATTTATAGACTAAAGTAGATATAACGGAGATAGTTGATCAATGTTTGATGTAACAATCATAGGGTTTGACTTTATCAGAATAGGAGATGGATCTGATAAGAAGGTAGTCGGATGTGATGTCCTGGTTTTTGGATGACATGCACTTTATTGGAAGTGAAATTCCTATACTACGATCGGTTATACTGTGGTTGTCACAAAGTTGTTTCTCCACATAGGATATGGATATAATATCAGATTTTCTGGTTACTAGATGTATGGTTTTAGATATAGATTTGGGAAATATCCTAATCTAGGTGCTTTGACATTATTCTAAAGGTGTTTTAGAATGGCTGACTCCTGGCAAGGTGGTGTACCTGCAGGTGATGGAGTCACCCACTTTAAAAGATGTCTTTCAGACTAAAGTGGAGAGGGATTTGCATGATTGGCATATCACTTACTTAGGCAAGTGAGTCAAATCATGTGATGTCAAGTACCACACCAGATGTTGTTTTTGCACTAGTTGCAATAAGCATATATATTAATCCAATCCTGGAGAAACATTGGGAAGCAGTTAAGAACATAAGTGTGTTCTTAGGATATGGTAATAGCGGCCTCCTTCAGGAGACGATTATCATTTCAGGCTTCCAAGGTGACCTGGATGACAGAGTGACTGTAAGAGTATTACTTTTCCCTCGTTTGTGGGACAGTATGTTGGACAGGTGGTCCAAGCGGATACTGAGGAAGGCATGGTGCAGGATATTGATTAAGTTCAGTGGACGATACAGTCTAAGAAGTTTGCTGGATTTGGAGTTCATTTGTGAACTAGGTCCCATCAGATATCCAAACATATTCTAAGACAGGTTTTGCACATTTCGGGAGACAGCTTTCTCCGCGAAGTTGAGACATAGAGAGATACAAAAAGAAACATTAGAGCGGACCCACTCACTGAGGCTATTTCTCGAACACAATAATTTCACAAACGAGCTTTGCGAGACTGATTAGTAGAGGAGTTGGGTGTTCGGTATCACACGGGCTGTGAGTATGCGACACCGCAACAATTAGCCTTAAGTGCAAGTGGGAGATTGTTGGATATAGTGCCCTCAAGGAAATTATCATAGTCGCAGGCAGGTGATTATGATGATTGAGGGAGGACCTATACCGGTAGAACAGTCTTACTCGAGATGATAGTATGCTATCTGGTTTGTCTTTATCATTATGTACAGCAATAGGTGGCATTACAGATCACTATTAAATGTTGATAGAGCCCATAGCATTCTTGCTTGACTACTATCATTATGATGGCGATCATATACGTGGGAGCTGGGTGGTCTATAGGCACATCCTTAAATGTCCCTAATCGTGGGAGTTTCGAGACTGGGCATCGATACTCCAGAGTAGACTAGTGTATACTGATCGAGACTCCGACGAGGGGTGGTGGCCGGTCTCACAAGCCATTTGTGTTAATTTGTTCACCTAAGATAGTATACAAGTGCTCATTGGGTTATGAGTACACCGGACGGACTCGCCAGGAATATACTAGTTGGTATTATACCTATTGTAAGATAGCAGTTCCCAGGTGACATGTGTACAGGTTAGTCTATCGACCTGAGATCTTCATTTTTCTGGTGTGAGTTCCCACCGTGCTTTGATTACTACCCTACCACGGTTCAAAGGCGTCGTGCAAATAGGTTTTAATTGGGTACAGTCCCGAGCCACATGGAGGCAGTGAGCGGATCGTCAGGGGATTCGCCTCTCCCGGTATTGGGGGTTGATGTCGCGGTGTGCACGGGTGGCCATCACCAAAAATCCTTGGCCAAGGTAGTCGAGAATTACTGATTCGGATCAGTAGTTTCTTAGTAGGTGATGGGCTTCATACCGACACTAAATGTTGTGTTATTAGGGGTCTGACTTTATCCACCTCTAGACTTGATTAACGATACTCATAGACGAACGGATCAGACTGTACAGATATTGTCACTGTCAGGCTCAGTATGGGTTTCAGGATGAGTTTGCTCGTTGGCCTCCCTTTCGCTCAATACCTGGGTAACCGTTACGTACAGCTAATGTTGCTGACGTGCTTGTGGTTAAACCCACTGCCAGCGTATTGACGAGTCTTTAGAGTCCCACACAGAGGGTTTCCCTGCTTCGGGCAAGACGATGTAGAGGCCATATGGTTTTATCACAGGGTTCGATCACATACATGTACTTGTGCACGGATGATGTTCGGACGGATAATACTAATGGGTTTTGGTTTAAGCCGGATCCTAATATTATATTTGTTGGATTATTTTTGTTTCTTTGTATTTGTATTCTTCGGAATACGGATGCGGGTATGTATATACGGTTAAGGGGTATTCTTGTAATTTATTACAAGATTACTTTTAGAAGATTACACCTCATCATGGTTTAGACCTTTTTGGATTAAAAGGTTATTGAGGTGGAGGATGGGGTGTTTATTGCATTTTTGTGGCACGGCTAATTAGTGACCCATGGTTACTATTCTAGCATGCTTAGGGATTTTTTCTGTTGTGAGATTATATTGATTTGAGATATTTTTTGTTGACTAAAATATTGGAGACATAGACATTTATGTGATGGCTCCATTATTTCTTATCACACACAATAAACAAAAAAAAAGATAAGCCATTATTCATTTCTTTTTCTCTTTCTTGAGTTGCTCTCAACACTCCCATCCTCATGGCATCTTCTTCTTCCTCCACCCAAACCCTCTCATGTGTTGAGAAACCTTGGGTGTCTTGACACAAATTAATCCTTCATCACTCTCTACTTCTTCTACGGTATCTAGTGTAGTGATCTAGGTAATCTAGTTACCTCGGATATGAAGTAGGAGCTCGTTTCATAAATCCTTGGATGGATCATCTTCGATAGTGGGAGACCGGAGATCAAGCTTGATCAAGGAGGCCTCTAGGAGCTTGGGAAGATGGTTCAAGACCGAAGGACACGAATCATTCGGTATAACCATTCTAAATCCGATGCATGATTTTGTTATCTAGAGCTTATGGGTCGATACGGGTTATCGGGTTGTTCTACCACCGGTTTTTGAAAATTTTTGTTCCGCAATGGCCACGGTTTTATGGCCGGGGCGCTAGCATAACCCAACATGACCGGCACTTGGATCACGTGAAGTCCATAGGACCCCACTGTAACCCAAGTAAGTCGAAAACCCAGAAATCTAAACCTTTTTAAGGAACATAGTTGAGGTCAAGTTTTGAAAAGGGTATAAATGAAATTAAGTGGTTTCTTTTAATGTATAAATAAGTTCGTTTGAAATGCAAGCGTGTAATATACTAAAGTTTAAAAACATTTTCTCCGTTTGAAATTTGGGCAGCACCACCTTTATAAATTTTAATAAAAATCAATAATAATATGGCATACCCAAGCGGGAGCTAGTTTTTCACCAATTGGCGGAATCACAACCATGCAATATGAAATATACGACGCCCAAGGCGAAGATCAATCACAGAAAGAAATAAAGAAAACCAAAACATTATCAAATCCAATATAAGAATATATACAAGTCACGACTCTATGTCTGAAAGAATATGTATAGTCTTATTGATGGTGCTTTTAACTAGATACAAAGAAATATAAAAGCATACAAGGGTGGTTACACTCTGAACTATAACCCACCTACTCAAGCAAACACCCGAAAGAAACTGTGTGCCAGCAAGCCGCTACTGATCCGAGCGGTCAATCCTGCAAGGAAACTATGGCACAACGGGGGTGAGTTGCAAATCGTGAGTAGAAGACATCAGCAAGTAGAAATCGAATGTATGATAATCTCCTAGGTCATACAGTAAGATAATAATATATTGCCATATGGCAACGAGGGTGATCGTGTATACATAAATATAATAATAATAATAATAATAATAATAATAATAATAATAATAATAATAATAATATCGTGCCTGTGGTAATATATGGTACCATGTCATCTGCGTCATATGTGTGTGTGTCATCCAACGTGTGTCCATCAACGACACATCAAATTATCATAAAACCTGAGTGCGCAGCATTGACACTCGAAATCATCATAAAGCTCATGTCCAGCATCGACACGTAAATCCTCATATCTCAGGTGCCGTCTCATCGGATCGGCCCTCATATCCATCTGTCTCATATCACTCTGATCGGTATCCTCCGGATATCCGCCAAGTCCAGTACTGTCACCGGTAGATAGTGTTCCCTTGCCAGGCTCAACTCCTTTCTATACGATCTTCTTTTCCCGGGGTACCATACCGGGTTCACCATGTACCCGCAAACAGTGACTGCTCACTCCTCGAATCGGGTAATCATTATAGCTCAGCACCGAGAAATCTCATGATGGACGTCAAAATATCATTTCAAGTGAAACCGCATTTTTAAAACAATCATAAGTTTTTGAATAATATCTACGGTTTCTCAAATCCAGAAATCACATGAAAACCGAATCTCATAAAAATATGGCAGTAACGAAATAATATGAACAGGCACAAAACAACATTGTAATGCATAGCAAGTGTGTTTATATGAGCGTGTCGTGTATTAAGGTAAAGAAAGTGCAATATCTACAATAATGTGGGGTATTGTATACTAGTCAGTAACTAAGATGCTAACAGGTTATAAGGTGATACGGTGGCATAGCGATTTCTAATGTATACGTGGCATGGTAATTACCGATGATGTGTGTGTGAACTGGCAAGTAAGTGTATATGCAACATGTGCATCATAGGTAATACTGTATGTGTCCTACCAGATGAAGTCATATATAACGATAAGGGTTTGAACGCAGTATACATATCGTAAACGAATATAATGTGAGCGTATGCAGAAATAAGAAATCGTAAACACGAACAGTATAAAAATACTAAACTACATATGTGTTAGTTATATATATGCCCTAGAGGCCATTACTGTACATGTGATGTATATTGTAGTGGATGCTTGGACATATATAAGAAGGACTTTCTTGCTCGACATGATAGTATACTATCTGGTTGCACTTTATCTTAATATGTACACTTATTGTCTCTCTATTACATGTTGATAAAGCCCTTAGGATTAGTACTTGACTACCAGGATTATGATGCGGATCATACTAGTGGGGCAGTGGTAATCGACAAGTACATCCTTCAATTGTTCCTAGTCGTGGGAGTATCGAGACAGGGCATCGATACTCCATAGTAGACTAACGTATGCACTTCTTGACCCATATGATAGGCGATGGATGATCCCACATCCTTTGGTGTTTGACATCAGAGAAGGTATACGGGTGCTCAGTGGAGACTGGGTACACTGAACGGACTCACCGAGAACTCCTAGATGGTATTATCCTATTGTCAGATATCAGTCCTCTGGTAACACTGGTACAGGTTAGTCTGTCGACCCGATATCGTCATAAAGTCTCGTGTGATTCCCACTGTGCTTTGATTTCCACCATACCACGTTCAAGAGATCATGCAAAAAGGTGGTTTTTGGGTACAGTCCTGAGTCACATGGAGGTAATGAGCGATAGGAGGGGATTCGTCTCTCTCGGTATTGGGAGTTGATGTTGCGCTATGCTCGATTGGCCATAATAGGAAATCTCTGGCCAAGCTTGCTGAGATCTACTGGTAAGTGTTACCAGTAGTTTCTCGAACCGTTATGGACCTTGCATCGGCATCACTTATCAGGTTATTGGGGTCTGACGTTATACCACCACCAGGCTGCGATATGCGGCATATCTGACGAAGAGACCGGACTGTACGGCAGTGTTACTGATTGGATTCGCAGGAGTATAAGCAGGATTGCTTGTTGATCATCTGATCGCTCAATACCCGGGTGCCGTTACGTTTAGCAGACCGTTTGCGGCTTGTGGGTGTTTGATATGATCATCACCTACTGCCGGCGTATTGACGAGACTTTAGAGTCCTACACAGAGGTTTCCTGGTTCATGCGAAACGAAGTAGGAGGACATATGTGATATGTGTGGGACCGAGATTAATACGCGTATATGATACCGTATTCTATTCTCATGATATGTGATATCGGTCTGTTATATGAGATATAGCCGGGTTATCGGATCAAGTGTTGATTCGATAAGTTGATACATTTGATATTAGCTGGTTGTATGTGATATAGCCGGATTATTAAATCAAGTGTTGATTTGATAATTTAATGTATAATTATATATGTGATATATTAATTTACATTAACCAATATTTGCTCACTTAAACATTTCTTTTTCCCACTTCTGTGCATATAGTATATATGTGATATATATCAATGTACATTTTATTGTGTCATACTTGATGCCACATGATACATGGGTGTATGAGACTTACACCATTCTTATGTTAATATAGGGGTTTTATTTATCAATGTAATTCAAAATTGGTTGGAAATTGTCATGGCTAGAAGCTTGGAGAAGCTTATGCTAACCATTAACTTAGTCCACTAACTTTGTTTTACTTGTACATATTTATTGACCTAATCATAATTGTTAAGCCATGGTTTATTCTCTACATGAGTTAGTGTATGACACTAACTCACCCATGGTTGCTATTCTCACCTCATGAGTTTCAATCTCTTCTCCACTTCATCTTCTTCTTCCTCATGAAAAAAGCTTTCTAGCTTTTGAAAAGGTGATGAAATATTCTGAGAGAAATTAATATAAAGTGATCCCATTTCCTACTTCATCATCCTCTACTATATTAGCCATTTAGTTTAGGGTGTTTTCTTCACTAATCTACCATTAGTGAAGAGGTAGCATGAGCTTGAGTCTTCTCGACGTAGATCATCTTCGGCCTCGAAGAATTCGAGAAAGCTTTTTCATTTATTCATATGGACCCTTACTAGAGTTCGGGTGTTCACTACTTGGAGCGAAGGGATTACTACACAGAGCTTTAGAAGTGAAGGACCAGTCTAAAAAGGTTGTATTCCTCATTCACTTGGATGTAAAGTTGTTTGCATTGCATGTTCATCTAAATCTCTAGTTAAGATTCTACGGTTAGGATTCTTTAGTACGGCAAAAATTTGAAAACGGCATAGACGATGCCTCCCGAAACCTTTCTACCGCCCTGCGGAACCCTACTGAGCCTGACAGTGACAATATCCGTACAGTCCGGTTCGTTCGTCTATGAGTATCGCATATCGGGCCTAGGATGATGGTAAACGTCAGACCCCTAATAGAGGTATAAGTCATGTCGGAGTGTATCCCAGAACAACCTGAGAAAATACTGGAATACCTACCAGTAAATCTCACTTGTCCTGACCAGGGACTTTGTGTAATGGCTCTCTAAACGCAGCGCGATATCAACCCCCATTACCGGGAGAGACATATCCCTTGACGATCCGCTCACTGCCTCCATGTGGCTCGGGACTGTACCTAACTAAAACCTGTTTGCACGACTCCTTTGAGCCGTGGTAGGGGAGTAATCAAAGCATAGTAGGAACTCACACGAGAAAAATGACGATCTCAGGTCGATAGACTAACCTATACATATGTCACCAGGGAACTGCTATCTGACAATAGGTATAATACCATCTAGCATGTTCCCGGCGAGTCCGTCCGGTGTACTCATAACCCAATGATCACCTGTATACATTTTAGGTGAACCAACTAACACCAATGGCTTGTGAGACCGGCCACCTCCCCTCGTCGGTGTCATGACACGAAATTTGGCACGTGACGGCCCTTAAACTACGTAACGTCTACAGGCGTAACGCAATTCACGTAAGCCGAAAACCCAACAATCTAAACCATCAAAACTAGTAAGTGATAAGAACATTGTTAAAACTTTTAAAATTTTCAAGTCCAAATTCTTTGAAGTCCAATTTACTTTCTTAAAAATTTTCGCAGCACCTCCTTTGTAAAAACTAGCCCCAAAAATGGATGCATACAAATATATAAGTAAAGCATCCCCAACGGAAGAAAAATCCACCCTTAACGCCGGAAAACAACCACCACAACAGATATACGACGCCGTAGCGAAAAAATAAAAGACGATATAAATAAAACTCAATAAAGGACCTCCAAGTCACAAATAATACACAAAATCGTCCTTACAACTCGTCTCTAAGTCAATACATAAAAATGGTAGATGGAGAGCACTGGATACAACGAATATACAATGAGCAATATCGGATAACCGCAAAACCTACCTATAGCAAAACTACACCCAGTCAGCCGTAGCGGTATCCGCGGCAAAAGATGATACGTTAGATGGAAGCCCTGCCTCTGACTGCCCTGAGGGACTACCTACAAAAGACTGTGGCATAACAGGGGTGAGTTGCCAACTCGTGAATAGTAAATAACATATGAAAGAAATCGCAAGTATGCACGTACTGCGTGAATCTATCACATGCAAGATAATAGAAATAATGGCCATATGTATGCAACAGTCATGAAAGGTACTCTATCAGGTATAACTAATACATGAAGTAATAATATGGCAATATGTATATACAACTGTCATGAAAGGTACTCTATCAGGTACTACTAATACATGAAGCAATGCATATAAATAAATGCGGAGTATGGGATAAAACTTGTTATCTTCAAGGAATTCTCATCGTCGTAGGACCAGTGTCCATCAAGACAATCTAAATCCCAAATTCCTCAAATCGGCCCTCAGATCGGTCCTTATATCGACCATAATATCGGCCCTCATATCGGCCCTCACCATATCGGCCCTTATATCGGCCCTCATAATCTGTAAGTCTCATGGAACCTGAGTGTCAAACAACGACACCCAAAAACACCATAAAACTAGTGTCCAGCATCGACACATAAAAACAGGTCTATCAGGCGTTGTCACCACGACTGGCCCTGATAGGTACGTATCATACGATAGCTCGAAACCCGAGTGCCCAGCTTCGACACTCGAAATTCCACGTATCCATACGTACATGACTCCGGTCGATATCTCCACGATCACCGACGAGTCCAATACTGTCACCGGTAGGTATGATTCCCCCAATAACTCATCGCCATCACCTGCGACAATCTTGCCCCAGGGTACCTCCGGGCCCCACCATGTACCCGCACACGTCCCACTCCACTCCTCATATGGGGTATATATTATAGGGTTGCTAGGCACGCCCTCAAGAGTCTACGAGGCATCAACCATGCCCGATTAAAATTTTAGCCGTGCCGAACAACCCAAAGCCGGATCTTTAAACAAGGGTTTAGGCGAAAACAAGCATGTTAAACTCTTTAACACTAAGTGAGAGGGATTACAACCTTTATAGATTCGGTCCTTCACTTCTTAAGCTCCGTGTTGAGGTCCCTTCGCTGCGATCATCGTGTTCCGGACTCTCGAGAGGCTCCACGAAGAGAAAAGCACAAGCTTGCTTCCGATCTTCGATAACAAAGATGATCTACCTTGAAGTTTCGTTAACACAAGCTATCACTTATGAAATGATGTGAACACCCTCATCTAAATGGCAAGGATATATGAGGATGATGAAGTAGGATTTTTGCCCTCATTTGTTTTCTTATTCTCACTCATTTTTCATCACAAAATAAAATCAAGAAAGCTTTTTCATGAAAAGAGGAAGGAAGAAGAAGAAGAAGAATCCATAATCCTTTTGTGATGAATAGAGCAAAGGAGATAATGATGAATAATGCAACCATGGTTGAATAAACCATTGTAGAGACTTAACTAGGGTTAGAGATTGGGTTGGGTTAAAGCATGAGTCATAACAAAATATCTTTCACAAAACAAAACTAAAGCTTCTAGAATCAACTAGAAGTCTTAACCCTAATCCAAACCCTAATCATGTTTAATCTCTACTAAACATGTTGCATTAGTTATCATATCATGTTACAATATTATATATCACATATATAATATTTATTGTAACCAAATAAAATAATACAATTAACATATATCGCATATATATCAATGTATTACCCGAGTGAGAAAAAGAATCTTTTAGTGAGATAATATTAGTTAATGTAATCTAAAATCTCATATATATTATTATACATTAAATTATCGAAACAACACTTGATCCGACAATCCGGCTATATCGCATATAACCGACTAATATTTATCCGTACCGATTCATCGAATCAACACTTGATCCGATGACCCGGCTGATATCATATATCGCGAGAATAGAATACGGTATCTCATATCGTATTATACTCGGTCCCGCACATATCACATATGTGCCCCTACTCCGTTTTGCCTGAGTCAAGAAACCTTTGTGTAAGACTCTAAAGAATCGTCAATACGCCGGCAGTAGGTGATGATCATATCAAACACTCACAAGCTGCAAGCGGTCAGCTAAACGTAACAGCTACCCAGGTATTGAGCGATCACAAGATCAACAAGCAAGCCTATATATTCTCCTGTGAATCCAATCAGTAACACACCCGTACAGTCCGGTCTCGTCGTCTGATATGTCGCATATCTCGCCTAGGGGTGGTAAACGTCAGACCCCAGTAGCTTGATAAGTCGTGTCGATATGAGGTCTATAACAGTTCGAGAAACTACTGATAACACTTACCAGTAAATCTCAGCAACCCTGGCCAAGGATTTCCGGTTATAGCCAATAGAACACAGCGCAACATCAACTCCCTATACCGGGAGAGACGAATCCCTTCCTATCGCTCATTGCTTCCATGTGATTCGGGACTGTACCCAAAAGCCACCTTTTTGCATGCCCTCTTGGACGTGGTATGATGGAAATCAAAGCACAGTGGGAATCATACAAGACTCTACGACGATCTCGGATCAACAGACTACTCTATACCAGTGTCACCGGAGAACTGCCATCTGACGTATGGTATAATACCATCTGGGAGTTCTCGGCGAGTCCATCCAGTGTACCCAGTCTCCACTGAGCACCCGTACACCATCCTTGATGTCAAACACCGATGGATATGGGATCATCCATCGCCCATCATATGGGTCAAGATGCGTATATGCTAGTCTACTCTGGTGTATCGATGTCCTGTCTCGATACACCCTCGACTAGGAACAGTTATAGGATTTACTCGTCGACTAACGTGGCCCCACTAGTATGATCTCATCATAGTCCCAGTAGTCGAGTACATATCCTAAGGGCTTTATCAACATGTAATATAGAGACAATCATAGTACATGTTAAGATAAAGTACGACCAGATAGCATACTATCATGTCGAGCAAGAAAGTCCTCCCTATATATGTCCAAGCATCCATTACAATATACATCGTATGTACAGTAATGGCCTCTAGGGCATACATATAACTAACAATCTCCCACTTGCACTAGGGCCATCTGTTGTGGTATCGCATACCCAACAATTAGCTGCGGTTGAAGTATCTCATACTCAACCATCCCATAAAGGACTCTACTGGGAAAAAGGCCTTTGTGAGTGGATCTGCACTGTCATCCTCTGTGTCTACTCTCCTAACCTCGATCTCCCTGGAGATCAACCATCTCCATGATCACGTGATACTGCCTAAGAATTATATCTAGATTTCTGATGGGACGGGGGTTCCTTGGCGTAAGCCACAACTCCATTGTCACACAATAGTAGGAACGAAGTTCATCTCATGAACTTTTATTTATCCAGACTGCCTCTTTGGTAGCATCCTTGGTACGATGTATCTTGCCTTTAATCGTCTAGTATGTCATGGTATCTAGCTTGGAACTCTTCCAATATACCGTCCCTCCACTGAGGGTAAAGGCAATGCCTGCGACTGACATTCGGTCGCTCTTATGACCCTGGAACCTTTCCAGTGATTCTCCCCAGGATCGATTGATACCATCTCACTACAACTAGTGAGTATCCTGATATCCAATTAGATCTATCTCATAGATCCAAAAACTCAGGATTTAGGAGGTATCACTTTGATCCTATATGGAGAATCCTTGTGATAAGCGGAGATTGACCGAGCGTAGCATAGGAAACTCCTTCCCTATCAAGAGTATGTCATCCACGTACTATACGAAGATCACCACCATACTCCCTACTACCTTTTTGTATATACAAGGTTCATCTATCATTTTGATGAAGTCAAACTCTTTAAATACCACATTAAAACAGATGTTCCAACTCCGCGTTGCCTGTTTTATCATATAAAACATCTTGCACACGTTTCCGCTGCTCCAACTGTCTACGAAGCCCTCTGGCTGTGCACTTATGGACGCTCTCTTCTAAAACATTATTTAGAAAAGTTGTCATGACACCCAACCACCAAATATCGTAATCATAGTATGTAGTCGTGGCAAGTAGGATCTGGAAGGACTTAAGCATAGCTTTGAAAGTCTCAACTTTTCTATGTACACCAAGTAATCTTCTCAAGATATACTTGCTCCTGATGGGGATTTAACCCTTCAGATAAAGCAACCAAAGTCCATACTTTGTTGGTGTATAAGGATTCCATCTGAGATCGCTAAGCATCCAGCCATTCTTACAGAGTCCCACTGCTGATGGCCAGCTCGAAACTAGTTGGGTCATCATCTCATGATGCAATCCTCTCTCCCACTGTCATAGAGAAACCGAAGTATCTCTCAGGTGGGTGAGGAACCCTACTAGATCGGTAGAGAGGCTGAGGTTCGTTGGAAACTATTGAATCCTTCGGGTTTACCAAATCATCAGCTGCATTTTGTATAGCTGGAACTTTTCCAGTTCTACATAACAGACCTTGCCTCGAGCTTGTCCGGATTTTGCTTTTAGACATAGGCCGGACAACCCCAAATCTTAACAAACTTAAGATATGGGCTCTTCCCTTTCCATATCACATATGAAGTGGTAGGCAACCGATTTGATTTGAACCCTATTCAATAGGTATGCAGCTTCTCAAGTGCATAACTCCCAAAAGGAAACAGGAAACTCAGTAGTACTCATCATAGAGCGCACCATATCATATAGGGTGTGATTGCTCTGCCCCGATACACAGACATGCTGTGGTGTATACGGAGGAGTAATGCTGAGCGAATCTCATTCTCCTTTAGAATAGTCTAGGAATTTCGTGCTCAAGTATTCTCCTCCTTGATCTCATCAAAGGACATAATACTTATACCTGTTTTTGGTTCTCTACTTCTAACTTATATTCCGTGAATATCTCAAAAGTTTCGGACTTGTGTTTCAACAGGAACATATGTCTGAATCTTGAGAGATCATCAGAGAATGTAATGAAATACAAAGAACCGGTCTTGGCATGTGTAGACAGGGGACTTTCATACATCATCATGTATCTATCCCAAGAGTTCACTAACTCTTTCTCTGTTTCCAATAAACGGAGCTGTGGTCATCTTATCTCTGTGACATGACCGGCAAGTTTCACAAAATGTAAATTCAAACTAATTTAAATATGCATCTATATGTAACTTCAGCTAGTCGGGTCGCATTGATATGACCTTGTCTACAATACCTCAAGAAGGATTCGTTCATTTCTGAACTCTTCCTCTTGTGTGTGTTCCGTATACTAAGAACTGTGGTTTGATTTAGAATGTTAATGCTTTTAGATAACGTGCATGAATCGATCAACTCTTGATATAGGAAATGTTCAAAACATTATCCAACAATACAAAATTATATCCTTCTTTACTAATAAAGAGACTGATATGATGTTGTACATCAGGTTCGGTATCTAATAACATTCGTTCAGAATCAATGTATTCTGGTAATACAGGGTGATAGTGACCAAAAGACTTGGTTGCAACTCTTGCACCGTTTCTATCTCATGAAACTTATCTCCCGTTCTCAGTCCTCTACCTATCTGTAGCCCATGTAACAAATTACATATGTAGGATCCTGATCCGGTATCAAATACCCAGGACGTAAAGGATACTGAGAAACAGTTCTCTGTAATGAACACACCCGAAGATGATGCATCAGTATGCACTTTCTTCATTTGGGCGGCACGGGAATTCTGGTAATCCCCTATTTCCTGCTCTGTCTTATAACAATTATAAGTTGGAGCGGGACCAACGTTCCCCAGCTCAGTATAACAAGCGGGTTCGGTCAATATATCCGTATTATTATCTTGATTAAGGCGTGATATGGTCGCTATCTGGAGAGAGAGAGAAGAAAACACTCAGCGTATGCTCTTACAAGATCAGATTGGTTATCTAATATATCTAATCAGGATGTCTCCCACTGTTTTAATCAAATCTTTCTTCAAACCCTAAAAGGAAAGACTAGCCGGGATTAATTACACGCTACAAGTCTGCCAATCTTTCAGCTAGGCCAGTGTCGGTACTTTGAGGGAGGTTCCCCGTGCTTTCGCACGGACCTAATTAAAGTAAACCTCGTTTTCCCAGGGGCGTAACCCCGTTGACACCTTTCTAGACATCTACTTGATCGGCTAATTGTAATGTGTAAAACTCTTCCAGGAGTAACTCTTACTCGCAGCGGGTATCGGGTCAAACTATCTCATAGAAGGTATGCAATCTCATTGCAAATTTCAACACTTGAAATTCCTAATAATATTTTGCCCCAAGCCTCCTATGACCTTGACAAAGGCCAACAAACCATAGGCTGCTAGTCAAGTTCAACCCGTCATTTCTTGATTGAAGTAAACCCACCCGTACGGCCCTTGACAAAGGCCAACAAGGTCGCACGACTACCTTAATCCAATCTGCATCATATGCTAGCAGATAAGCACTAGTTAGCTACCGTACACTACGCCTTGTCGAATGCCAAACTACCGCAGCACGAATAATAAGTAGTACTTATCTGAAATGACGGAGGGCTACAACAGGTTTTTAAGAAAACCCTTTGCGTAGTGAACTTGATATCGTTGTAGAATCAAGTGATTTTTTTAAATGGAAAGTTTCTGAGGCCTTTCTAGTTTTGCTAAAGGGGTCACTCCCGGTGAAGGGATCGTCGGGCTTTTCCTCATCGAATAAGGTGCAGGGTATATCATATATACCACTATGCATAGCAAAAACTATAGAAGCAATCAAAAGACAAACCGAGTTTGTAGTATCTGCTAGTTTCACTAAAGAGGTCACTCCCGGTGAAGGGATCTCGGCTCTTTCCTTATCGAATAAGGTGCTGGATGTTCTACAAGGAACACCGCTATGCAAAGCAAGAACTAGAGCTACCAGTTTTTAAATAAGTTTCTACAACATCTTTAGGTTTCTTTTAGTTTCATTAATCTCATTAATGAAGTCCCATTTTATTATGCTTCACAAGCATCACATTTGAAACGAAATCTGCAATATAATATATATCTCATATATATAATATAAATATTCGTCTCAGGCAGTAATATGATCTCATCACAGAACATTGCAGCAGAAGAACATATATGAAATATTGGATATACTAGGACGTCTGTGTTTTCAATACGAGCCTGTATAAAACACGGATTCCACGGTCGTGATGAATAGCCAAACCCACATCCCTAGACCCCTACGAGAGCGGCAAGCAACACTGCCAATTCTAGGGTTAGGAGACCCGATCTCGACTCCTCGAGATGGTCTCCTACTGGACCGTAGAACCCGGTTAGTTGTGCTCCCCGCCTTGGGTCTGCCTAATGCGGAAAAGTAAATAATATACAACGGTGACATCATCCTCAGCCCGGAAGTGCCCCAATAAAAGAATATTACATACAAATAAATTTTACATGAATGAAAAAAAAACTCTCATCTCACATAAAACCCCCGGCTATTCAGAACGCGACGATCCAATATAACATATAACTGCAACACATAATATCTCATATTATCAACGTAAGCAAATATGCGTATCCCGATTGTCGTTGATGTATAGTAACGAAGCTGGCGATACACCACATACTACGCTTATGGCCACAGAAAAGAAAGTGTAAAACTACAACAGTTGGAATCCGCAACCTCTTTAGACATCGCATGCCTAACCAAATGAATTCCTTAGACATCGCATGCCTAACAATTATAAACCCCGCGTTTTAGTCTCATTATCGAAAACTCTTTTCAATATCAAGTCGGGCAATTCAACAAGATTCCCGATATCCTGATCGAATGCTCGTCGCAAACTTTAGTAGACGGCCGCACCCCCAGATACCGTCGACGAAGTGCACTAAGGCGGAACACCGCTGCCGCGAGCACCCGAACGGATGCTTTTGGCGACGGGGTTCTCCTACAGTCACTTGGTCGGGGCTTTAGGGCATGGCTATCTATTAAGTTTACCCGGCGAGTATCCGCGTACGCTACGTGATTGCGACGGACTTTTGATCACATCAAAATCCCGTGGCAACCGATCATCTGAGACTAAACTGCTATGTTTATAATATTCAAATTAGTTATCTCATAACTTTTTGTGGATTCCAAATATTGTATCACATTCCAGATAAATAGAAAATGTTAAACTTTCCGATCGAATAATCAAACACCCAAGATTTCCCCAATATATCTCAACACTTGAAATCAGTTTAAAAATATCCATCACATGCCACAGTACCAATGGTCCAGCCGTAGAAGGGTCAAGCCAACGCCTCACATGTGGCACGCCGTACTGCCCCAAACCCTAAGGATTATAGGCAGTTCAAGACGGTCACATAATCGAGTTAAGGTTTGTTGTCTTCTAGAGGGTCCACCGCGTTACATGCATGACTTTACGAAAGTTTCAAACACGAGAAAAAATCCAACTTTTGAAAATTTTCCGACAGGGGAAAAAGTGAGTTATTGATATACGTTCGAACTTTTTAACACGATTTAAAAAATTATCCGGACAAACTAAACAAAGTTAAATTATCCGATCGAATCAACGAGTCCCCAATACAACCCTAGAAAACTCAACACTTGAGTGGAATTAAACAATTCACAGATAAAATTGCCAAGAAAGGACCTAAGAATAAATATATGAAATATGAGGGACTAAGTCCAAATTTTGGCCGCGGAACCGCCGCCAAACCCATGGTTTGGCCGCGGTTCCACGGTCATGTGAGCGACTTAGTGGACCGTACTTCACAGTAATTCTTAGTTTTTCCTGCTTGTTTTTTTGAGCATTTTTAATTCATAAAAAATCACATTTTTGGAAAATGTCCAGAGAAGGGTTCGTGTCGGGGTTTCCGGGTTTGATCGGACTTTAAACTTTGCTCAGACTTCGCCTAAAACTCTAGCTTGGCTCTGATACCACTGTAGGTCAGGCAGCAACCCCATCCAATGGGGTCGCCGTGGCACCAACGGGTCCCTCAGCAGCTACTTTTTACGCATGCCCCCTCACGAGGACTACAACCCGCCGGAACACCTTCCGGTCTCGGGACACCCTGGGGGTAAGAGCCTATGCTTCGCCACACTGTCACACAGTGAGAACCCCCATAGGTTGACATCCAATGCCTTATAGCTTTGATACCACTGTAGGGTTGCTAGGCACGCCCACAAGAGTCTACGAGGCATCAACCATGCCCGATTAAAATTTTAGCCATGCCGAACAACCCGAAGCCGGATCTTTAAACTAGGGTTTAGGCGAAAACAAGCATGTTAAACTCTTTAACACTAAGTGAGAGAGATTACAACCTTTGTAGATCCGGTCCATCACTTCTTAAGCTCCGTGTTGAGGTCCCTTCGCTGCGATCATCGTGTTCCGGACTCTCGAGATGCTCCACGAAGAGAAAAGCACAAGCTTGCTTCCGATCTTCGATAACAAAGATGATCTACCTTGAAGTTTCGTTAACACAAGCTATCACTCATGAAATGATGTGAACACCCTCATCTAAATGGCAAGGATAGATAAGGATGATGAAGTAGGATTTTTGCTATCATTTGTTTTCTTATTCTCACTCATTTTTCATCACAAAATGAAATCAAGAAAGCTTTTTCCATGAAAAGAGGAAGGAAGAAGAAGAAGAAGAATCTATAATCCTTTTGTGATGAATAGAGCAAAGGAGATAATGATGAATAATGCAACCATGGTTGACTAAACCATTGTAGAGACTTAACTAGGGTTAGGGTTTGGGTTGGGTTAAAGCATGAGTCATAACAAATATCTTTCACAAAACAAAACTAAAGCTTCTAGAATCAACTAGAAGTCTTAACCCTAATCCAAACCCTAATCATGTTTAATCTCTACTAAACATGTTGCATTAGTTATCATATCATGTACCAATATTATATATCACATATATAATATTTATTGTAACCAAATAAAATAATACAATTAACATATATCGCATATATATCAATGTATTACCCGAGTGTGAAAAAGAATCTTTTTGTGAGCTAATATTAGTTAATGTAATTTAATATATCATATATATTATTATACATTAAATTATCGAATCAACACTTGATCCGACAATCCGGCTATATCGCATATAACCGACTAATATTTATCCGTACCGATTCATCGAATCAACACTTGATCCGATGACCCGGCTGATATCGTATTTCGCGAGAATAGAATACGGTATCTCATATCGTATTATCCTCGGTCCCGCACATATCACATATGTGCCCCTACTCCGTTTTACCTGAGTCAAGAAACCTCTGTGTAGGACTCTAAAGAATCGTCAATAAGCCGGCAGTAGATGATGATCATATCAAACACCCACAAGCTGCAAGTGGTCAGCTAAACGTAACAGCTACCCAGGTATTGAGCGATCAGAAGATCAACAAGCAAGCCTGTACATTCTCCTATGAATCCAATCAGTAACACTCCCGTACAGTCCGGTCTCGTCATCTGATATGACGCATATCTCGCCTAGGGGTGGTAAACGTCAGACCCCAGTAGCTTGATAAGTCGTGTCGATATGAGGTCTATAACAGTTCACGAAACTACTGATAACACTTACCAGTAAATCTCAGCAATCCTGGCCAAGGATTTCCGGTTATAGCCAGTCGAACACAGCGCAACATCAACTCCCTATACCGGGAGAGACGAATCCCTCCCTATCGCTCATTGCCTCCATGTGATTCGGGAATGTACCCAAAAGCCACCTTTTTGCACGCCCTCTTGGATGTGGTATGATGGAAATCAAAGCACAGTGGGAATCACACAAGACTCTATGACGATCTCGGGTCAACAAACTACTCTATACCAGTGTCACCGGAGAACTGCCATCTGACGTATGGTATAATACCATCTGGGAGTTCTCGGCGAGTCCGTCCAGTGTACCCAGTCTCCACTGAGCACCCGTACACCATCCTTGATGTCAAACACCGATGGATATGGGATCATCCATCGCTCATCATATGGGTCAAGATGCGTATACGCTAGTCTACTCTGGTGTATCGATGCCCTGTCTCGATACACCCTCGACTAGGAACCGTTATAAGATATACTCGTCGACTACCGTGGCCCCAATAGTATGATCTCATCATAGTCCCAGTAGTCGAGTACATATCCTAAGGGCTTTATTAACATGTAATATAGAGACAATCAGAGTACATGTTAAGATAAAGTACAACCAGATAGCATACTATCATGTCGAGAAAGAAAGTCCTCCCTATATATGTCTAAGCATCCATTACAATATACATCGTATGTACAGTAATGGCCTCTAGGGCATACATATAACTAACATATATCACAATCTCAGAACCGAGAAATCTCATGGTGGACGCATCGAAATAACATATCAAGAGAAACCGGGTTTTTCAAATAATGCATAATTTTATGAAACTACCACGGTCCTCAATTCCAGAAAACATCATAGGAAATCCATATCTCAATGTGAAAATCAATGAAGTATAATATATGTAACATAAACAGTAATATGAGCATCTAAAGGAGAAACCGCTATTTAACTGCAACAAGTTATTAAATATATCATGCGGTTCTTAATATCCAAAATCCAACGCAACATCATATAAAGGTGAACATGTAACTATAACAGGGTATATTGGTGTACATGTAAGTATGTATGCAAGATGTACATGTAGCTATATCTCATATGTGTATATACCTGTCACTATTGGTACCCTAGCATATAGATATATATGTAGGTAGCAAGTAGGTATGGCAAGGTATATGTTTAAGCATATAGGTATACAGGTATGCTATATGTCATATGCGCAAAGGAATATGAATTAATGTCTAAATGTCACTAACCCTACAATATCACATAGGTAGGTATGTTGTGCGTGTCATGGAAATTATCGACGGTGTGTGTGGATTACAATCAGTGCTCGTGCGGCATAAACCGTCAATAATAGTGCAGTGTCCAATAGGTACAAGTCTATGCACAACAAGTAGTGATATAAAATGAGTTCATGCACAATCTATATATATGCAAATAAACATGCGGCTAATGTCATATCATATCTAGCCCAGATGCATAACGCCATCCCCTGTAGATGTTAAATCTACTCATAGATGATCTTAGGCTAAGTAAAGCCAACCACTTGCTTTCCCTTCTTCGCAGCGTCCGAAGTCCCCGCCTACGACCCTATAATTTCACAAACATAACACATAAAGTTAAATATCTTGCGCCGACATAAAGACAACAAAACGCAAGGATAACGTCCACAAGAAAAACACACTGTGCACTCACTGCACAAAACGCGCACGATATCAGCACAACCCTAGCTAGGAATGCAAAACTACGCAACCACCAAGCCTAGACCCCGATCGTACCGATCGCGCATTCACAACACAATATAAAATGTGGAATCTAGTATATATAACGTCGCAACATCAAAAGAAACCCACGCCTAAACTTTACCGAAATCTCGTAAGCAACATTTAAACATTTAGCCAAAACTACAAGTTTAACCCAAACTAGTTATCACAATCATCATAATATAGCTTGATTAAACCACTCAAACCCTTACTAGAATTTTAATCTCACACAAATAGGATTTAGTAAAAGTGTAGTTTTCACTTAAGCTAATTAGACATTTAGGAAAAAAATATCGTTTAACAAACTTGCACTAGGTTAAATTTTAACCAAGTCTAATCTTCACACTAATCATGACAACTAACAAAACCCTAACTTGATTAACATAAACTCTTACTAGAAATTCTAAATATGCAATTACAAGCTTTAATTAACATCGAATAAGCTAATTAATGATTTAGAACAACAAATAAAGTTTAAGGTTAGGGTTTATACCTCCGCAAAGATCCAACAACAAGCAACAAAACTTCTAATTTAGCCTCCAAAATGAAGACTTCTATGAAGATCCAAGCTTGCTCCGTGATAAGGAAAATTGGGTATTGATTTATATTTGAGTTTGGGGGATTTATTTATGATTTTGGATGATTTATTTGAGCTTTGGAGAGATGAATTGGGGTGAGAAATGAGAGAGGGCAGCAAGGGGAGAGAGGGCCGGCCACTTGATGAAAAGGAAGGAAAAATGGAGTTGTGTGGAAAAATCTAGAAGAAAACATATATTAAAGCTTATAAAAACAATTAATTATGCCACCTCTTAATTCCTTTTCTTTAAATTTTCATTTTAATTCACAAACTCAACAAATATCTAGATATTTTGGATGGATGGATTAAGCTTAATCTAGTGATTAGATTAGTATAGATTCACATTAGAAATAATTAACCCAAACCAAAATTGTAATTACCACTAATTAACAACTTAAAATAATATTTTAAGTAAGGAAAATTATTAAAATGCACTAAAATTACAACGACTTACAAAAACCCGCAAACTAGCAATTTCCTAGCTAAACTAGGTGCAGTGAATTTTATACCGCAAAAAGATCGTTTCTATGTTTTTACGGAAAACACCGACTATACTACGCTAAAAACGGAAAATCGCCTAATCGATTTCCAAAACGTTACAATCTTCCCTCCCTAAAGAAATTCGATCCCTGAATTAAAATTCTTACTATGCTAACCTTCAATGAGATGAGTGCCAAACTTTAGCATCTCGCTCGAAGCCTCTCAAGTGATCACCTCACTAGACGGCTACCCTAAAGAACCTACACAGATGGCAAGACCCTTGACCGAAATTTCTCCACCTGGCGATCCACTAACACTATCGGCTACCGGTGAACGAAAAGATCGTGTCCAAGCTGAATGGTCTGATGCTGAATCATGTGAGAAAGGTCATGAGGGTATTTGCACGTATCAACACAAGGAATACGGGGTGAATACTCAAAAATTTGGGCGGAAGTGACAAATTATAGGCAACGGTACTAACTCGCTTCAAGGATCTCAAAAGGACCTACAAACTGCGACTAAGCTCCCCAAAACTCAACACACAATTTCATCGGAAAAATCCGTAGGAATACATGATCTCCTACTATGAACTCAAGTCTGCGACAACGACGGTGGGCATAAGACTCCTGTCTGCACTGGGCTGCTCTCATCCTGACCTGAATCACCTGGATCTTCTTCGTAGTCTCATGACTAGCTAGGGTACAAAAATCCTACTCATGTGGAGTCATAAAAATAGACTGAAGAATGACACAACCTACCAACCAAAGCCTTAAGGTTGCCAATTGGAATGTCTCTTGATAATAGTTATCGAAGGAGAACCCTATCAATGGAAAATGATGATCCCAGCTGCCAATGACAATTAGTACATACGCACAAGAATATTCTTCAAAGTCTGTATAGTCTGCTATATGTGACCATCGGCTTACAGATGGAAAGCGGAGCAAAAGCTCAATTAGTACCCAAGGCTTCCTGAAGCTTTTGCCAAAGACGGCTAGTGAACAGGGTGTCTCTATCGGATACAACGCACAAAGGAATTCCGTGCAAACGCACAAACTTATCAAAGAACAACGATAAAACTGAGCATAACCGGACAACAACACCCAAAAGAAGTTGCACCCTGACTAGACCTGGGTAGACACCACAACGAAAACCATGGAGATCTGCTCCCATTCCCATTCTAGAACGGTAAAAAGGTTGCAACTCTCCTGCCATTCTCAAATGCTCATCCTAAGCTCGCTGACAAGCCAAGCACCTTGAAATGAAACCTGAAACTTCAGTCTTCACCCCTGCCCCCCCCGTAACTAACACTCAAGTCACGTTACATCTCGGTGGCACTTAGGTGAACACTGAAAGCTGACTGATGTGCCTGCTCTAGAACCTCACGTCTCTACCCATCAGTATCAAGTACACGCCATCAAGTCTCTAACATAGCACACCCTGGTCATAAATCAAGAACTTCGAATCTCTACCCTGCCGAACATGCTCAGAATCTCAAAAAAATGAGCATCGACGGGCTGTGCCTCACGAAAAAATTAGGTAAAAGTTGACGGGCGTGGACATGAGCAAGCTGTCCCTCAGTAGAGGCGAACTTAAGCTGTACTCAATGGTCGCACAAGAACTATAAATCTGCAGAAGACTGTCTCTGAACTGCGCACAACTGGAACAAGCTATCCACGGGCCTACGACTCAAAGCATCATCTACCACAGTCGCCTTGCCATGGGAAATAAAGGATATAACAATCATAATCCTTCACAAGCTCCATCCAACGGCGCTGTCTCAACAATCAAACCCGCTGCAGGATGATTAAGCTCTAGTGGTCCGTGAAAATCGGATACGACTCTCCGTACAAGTAGTGTGCCTAAATCTTCAACGCAAGACCACTACGGCCATCACAAGATCATGTGTGGGATAAATCCTGCTCGTACTTCCTCCCACTATCGGGAAGCATAAGCGATAACTCTATAATGCTACATCAGTACACAATCGAGCCCCACTCGTGAAATATCATAGTAAACAACAAAGTCACCCGGTCCAGAAAGCAAAGATAGATCGGGTGCAGTCGTCTACCGAGTCTTCAACCACTGAAATCTCAGCACGCATGCCTCAGTCTAAAGAAAAGGAACTCCCTTCCTGGTCAGTCCCGTCAACGGTGCAGCGAATACACAAGAATCCTACACGAAACGGCGGTAAAAACCGGCTAAGCCCAAAAGCTGCGGACCTCTGTCCCTGCTATAAGTCTTGGCCAAAGCTGTACGGCGATGATCTTCCTCGGATCCATATGAATACCGTCTCCTGTAACCCTATGACCTAGGAAGTCAACACAATCAAGCCTGAAGGAACACTCCGAGAATTTATCAAACAGCTGGCCCTCTCCCAATGTCTACAAAACAAATCCTCAAGTGATGTTCACGTTCCTCACGACTCTTGGAATAGACCAGAATGTCATAAAAAACACAACAATAAACTGGTCGAAGAACGGCCCGAGAAACCTGGTTCATCACATCACGAATGCTTCTAGGGCATTGGTGAGTCCAACGACACCACCAAAACTCATAAAGCCGATATTGCGCACAAAAGCAGTCTTCGGAATGTCATCAGTCTGAACCAGCAACTAATGATGACCCGATCCCAACAAACTTAGTAAATGTCTCGCACTCTGGAGCTGATCAAAGAAATTGTCAATGCGGGATAAAGAATACCTATCCACACCGTAACTCAGTCCAATTGACGATAAATCAATACTCAACATCAAACTGTCGTCCCTCTTCGTGACTAACAGAATAGGAGCTCCCCAAAGCGAAACACTTGGACGTACAAGTCCCCTATCTAACAATTCTGCAGCAGATCCTTAAGCTCCCTATGTTCTGCCGGCTCATCTGGAACAACGTCGGAAAACTCTCGCACGATAGGAACCCGGTCCAACAAACCCACCGTGGCTCCGGTATCATGAATGGAAGCTAAGAATTCTCGACGTCCTCTCCTCAAGAGCCGACTAGCGAAAAAGGCTGAATTTAAGCTGTGAGAGGCAGCACCACTGTCCCTCTGCACAACAAGAACTGACTTGCCGGGAAAACAAAATATGACAGTTTTCTCGCGGCAGTCTACAGACACATAGCACGTAGCTAACCAGTCCGTGCCCAGTAGAACGTCAATGTCCAACATCTCAAGAAGGATCAAATCGATGGACGAATCTCTATCTCCTACCCGATAAACACACGACAGAAACATGTGTCGCCTACAAAAGAATCGCTGACATAAATTAACACAACAAATGGCTAATCTAGCAAACACGACCCTTGGCCCAACCACGGCACGAAGTGTGTAGAACAACGAGTGCATAGATCCCGAATTAAACAAACATACGCATCAAAAGAACATACGAATTTAGAATACCTAAAAACTCCGCATTGGACGCCCGCGCGTTCTGATGAGTAGAAGCAAACTCTCGTGCCTGCCCTCTACCAACAGCAGGCTATCCTCCTCCTCTACCATCCTGTACTTTCAGAACAAAATCCTCCGCGACCACGACTTCTCTGAACATAAGTCTGACGCGGTGCCAAGGAACAATTTCTGATGAGGTGATGAAAGCTCCCGCATCGAAAACATCCCTTCGATGACTGCTGACCTTCCTGGGGATAAGAGCTAAACAACTGTCCTCGTCCCAAACTTCTGCTACTCCCACGACGTAAACATAATCTGTCTCGGCGACTAAGCCTCTGTCTCTGGGCTGGTACACCTGCAAGAGGCCTCCTCTGTCCTCGAACTCTTAAAGTATCGGGAAGACGCCTCTCAGCTAAACGGGCTGCATCCACTACTGCTGTATACGTGACATAATACCGTGTGCTGATCGCAAGGAATAACTGGGTAACAGGGGTGGCAACCCCGTAACGCTGCGCTCGACTGCCCTCAACCAATGACCTCATCATCTGGCGCAAGTCCTTCATGTCCGCTTCAAGCCTAGCGATACGATCTATCGAAGGCGGATCAAACTGCTCATGTGCAACGACCGTACCGTCCTGGTCAGTCCTCGTCCCAAACGAGTCAACTCTGACCTCGGCTCTCACTGCCTCTCTCTGAGCCCTCATAGTCATCGGCGGCAAAAGGCTAGAAATGGAAATAGGATTCGATAATAACACGGAAATCGAATCACAAGGATATGTATCATCAAGGAAGGAATTTCAAGCAATTAGAACTTAGGTCACTTTGGGCGGAGTACCGTATCGTAAGTATGCCGCGAACGTACACACACTACATTACTCTGCTTAAGCTACCTACTCCATTATACCAATGTCATCCCTATACTCTGAAAGGTAAAACCTATCACTCTGATACCAACTTTGTCACGACCCAAAATTTGGCACGTGACGTCCCTTAAACTACGTAACATCTACAGGCGTAACGCAATTCAAGTAAGCTGAAAACCCAGCAATCTAAACCATCAAAAGTAGTAAGTGATAAGAACATTGTTAAAACTTTTGAAATTTTCAAGTACAAATTCTTTCAAGTCCAATTTACTTTCTTAAAAATTTTGGCAGCACCTCCTTTGTAAAAACTTGCACCAAAAATAGGTACATTCAAATATATAAGTAAAGCATCCTCAACAGGAGCAAATCCATGCCCAACGGCGGAAAACAACCACCACAACAGATATACGACACCGTAGCGAAGAAATAAAAGACGATATAAATAAAACTGCATAAAGGACCTCCAAGTCACAAATAATACACAAAATCGTTCTCGCAACTCGTCTTTAAGTCAATACATGAAAATGGTAGATGGAGAGTACTGGATACAATGAATATACAATGAGCAACATCGGATAACCGCAAAACCTACCTATAGAAAAACTGCACCCAGTCAGCCATAGCGGTACCCGCTGCAAAAAATGATATGATAGATGGAAGCCCTACCTCTGACTGCCCTGAGGGACTACCTGCAAAACACTTTGCACAACATGGGTGAGTTTCCAACTCGTGAATAGTAAATAACATATGCAGGAAATCGCAAGTATGCACGTATTGCACGAATCTATCACATGCAAGATAATAGCAATAATGGCCACATGTATGCAACAGTCATGAAAGGTACTCTATCAGGTACAACTAATGCATGAAGCAATAATATGGCAATATGAATATGCAACAGTCATGAATGGTACTCTATCAGGTACTACTAATATAAGAAGCAATGCATATAAATAAATACAGAGTATATGATAAAACATGTCATCCTCACGGAATCCTCATCGTGGCAGGACCAGTGTCCATCAAGACAATCTAAATCCCAAATTCCTCAAATCAGCCCTCAGATCGGCCATCATATCGGCCCTCATATCCTGTAAGTCTCATGGAACTTGAGTGTCAAACATCGACACCCAAAAACATCATAAAACTAGTGTCTAGCATCGACACATAAAAATAGGTCTATCAGGCGTCGTCACCATGACTGGCCCTGATAGGTACGTATCATACGATATCTCGAAACCCGATTGCCCTGCTTCGACACTCAAAATTCCATGTATCCATACGTACATGACTCCGGTCGATATCTCCGCGATCACCGACGAGTCCAATACTTTCACCGATAGGTATGATTCCCCCACTAACTCATCGCCATCACCTGCGACAATCTTTCCCCGGGTACCTCCGGACCCCACCATGTACCCGCACATGGCCTACTCCACTCCTCGCATGGGGTATAGATTGTAGAATGTTTTTCGTCACCCCATTGAGATGGGAATACGCGCGCGCTTATCAGGCATACTACAGATTCCCCCTACCTAGGGTAGGGCGGGGTTTAATGATTGTGGAGATCCAAATCTCCGGCAGCCGCGGACTAAGCTGCCGTTAATTACCCCTCGCCTTTGGAGCGAGGGAACCTCCGATTGACAGGTTAAACTGGCCATGCGAACCCAATGTGTAGTGTACGTGTGTTGTGTTTTGAAAGGGGTTTTGGATATATCGGGAGCCACGCTGAGTTTTTACGGGGGTCCCGCTACCCAAATAGCGGGCTAGGGGTCAAGGGGCTAGCATCCCCCTTGCGGGGTGAGGGGCAGCACCCCGTTAGAAATTTATCTAACAGGGGTAGTGTCGTGGAGTATGTGTATGTGTACATATGTATGCATATGTATATATATATATGTATATATATAAAAAAAAAGATGGGGAAAAGACATCCAAAGGATGCATGGGGGCCAGCGCCTCCAGCGCTGTGTGCTCAGGTGCTGTGTGCTTAGGCCCAAGCACGCCACGTGTCAGCACGTAGGCGCTTTGCGCATGAGCGCTGGGTGCTCGAGCGTAAGTGCGCCACGTGTCGGCACGTTGGCGCTTTGCGCTTGAGCGCACCACGTGTCGGCATGTGGACGCTTTGCCCTCGGGCGCAGAGCGCTGGAGCGCAAGCGCGCCACGTGTCGGCATGTGGGCGCTTTGCGCTCGGGTGCAGTGCGCTTGAGCGCAAGCGCGCCACGTGTCGGCATGTGGGTGCTTTGCGCTCGGGCGCAGTGCGCTTGAGCGCAAGCGCACCACGTGTCGGCACGTGGGCGCTTTGCGCTCGGGCACAAAGCGCTGGAGCGCAAACGCGCCACGTGGGCGCTTTGCGCTCGAGCGCAGGGCGTTGGAGCGCAAACGTGCCACGTGTCGGCACGTGGGCGTTTTGCGCTCGAGCGCAGGGCGTTGGAGCGCAAATGCGCCACGTGTCGGCACGTGGGCGCTTTACGCTCGAGCGCTGGGCGTTGGAGCGCAAATGCGCCACGTGTCGGCACGTGGCGCCAGTATTGGCTCATGGGCACTTTGCGCTTGAGCACTAGCGCGCCACATGTCGGCACGTGGGCGCTCAGCGCTTGAGAGCTTGGGCGCCGGCAAAGGAAAGGGGCTTTTAGTCCCAGAACCAGAAGCTATGCTTCAAAAAGGAAATATTTATTATATATATATATATATGGAGTTAAACTCCTAGGATGTTTTGAAGCTGATGAAGGGGGTTCTTCTTCTTCCTCCTGTTGTTTGGCCGGATCTTGAAGATCAAGAAGTAGGAGATTTTAAAAATCACTCCTTTTTGAGATTTGATGGGAGATCTGAGTTCCCCTTTGTGGGTTTTGTGGTGGAAAACTACTTAGTTTTGGAAAAGAAAGAGTAAAACTCTTGATTTAATTCAAAAGAAATGTGAAGGTTTAGGACCATAGAGAAGGAGTAGGAGGCACAAAGAACCCTAGGTTTTTTTTAAGGGGAATGAAAAGTATATCTTCTTTTATTCATCATGTTGCCTTTTATAGGCTTACCTATTTACATATAACCCCTTGGGCTTTTCAAAATGGTGTTTTGCCTATCCCTTGGCTTATGTGCCATTTCTTTTTGCACATAAGCCATGGGCTTACAAAAATTTGGCTTTATGCCCATTTTGTTTACATTCATGCATAAAAAATTACATAAAAATTATTTATTACATGATTTTGTATTTTGGTATGGCGGAAGGCCGGACGCTTCGTGTTTGGGCTCAACCTGGGTCTTGGGCTTGGGCCCACCTGGATTGGGGTTGACCTTGACTTTGACTTGGTCAGCCGGGGTGCAAATTTTGACTTCAACCAAGTGCCGCCCATCAATAAATGCACACCACATATGTGGGTCGTGTGTATGAAATTGATGGATCTTCTTTCGCGTAGAGGCGACTTGCTTTGGTTCCCTTTTTTTTTGGGATGCACTGCCCTTTTTACGACATGGACGGTGGAAGCTTGACGCGTCTCCGAGATAGAGTGTCCGTGGTAGACGTTTCCCTGGCCCGGAGTGATTTAGTAGACGTGCCCCCGGCACGAAGTGTCGCTGGTCAACGTTTCCCCGAGGCGGAGTGTCTATAGTTGACGTGCCCCCAGCACGGAGTGTCTGCTTGACATTTCTCCAAGGCAGAGTTTTGGCTGGTTGACGTATCCCCGAGACGGAGTGTCGTTGGTGGACGTTTCCCTGATGCGGAGTGTCCGTTTTGGACGTTTCCCCGATGCAGAGTGTCGGCTGGTTGACGTATCCCCGAGACGGAGTGTCTTCTTGACGTTTCCCCGACACGGAGTGTCGTTGTTGGACATTTCCCTGATGCGGAGTGTCTGTGTTGGACATTTCCCTGATGCAGAGTGTCGCTGGTCGACATGTCCCCGGCACGGAGTGTCTCTTTTCAACTTTTCCACGGCACGGAGTGTCGCTGATCGACTTTTCCCCGGCGCGGAGTGTCTGTGGTAGGACGTTTCCCCGAGACGGAGTGCCTGTTGTAGGACGTTTCCCCGAGACGGAATGGCTGCTGTTGGACGTTTCCCCGTTACGGAGTGTCTGTGTTGGACGTTTCCCCGAGACAGAGTGTCTGTGTTGGACGTTTTCCTGAGTCGGAGTGTCTGTTGTTGGACGTTTCCTCGAGACGGAGTGTCTGTGTTGGACGTTTCCCCGAGACGGAGTGCCTGTGGTAGGACGTTTCCCCGATACGGAGTGCCTGTGGTAGGACGTTTCCCCGATACGGAGGGCCTGTTGGCGATGTGTCCCCGGCACGGAGTGTCTGTTGTTGGATGTTTCCCCGTTACGGAGTGTCTGCTGGCTGACGTGTCCCCGGCACGGAGTGTCTGCTGTTGGACGTTTCCCCGAGACGGAGTGTCTGTTGTTGGACGTTTCCCCGAGACGGAGTGTCTGTGTCGGACGTTTCCCCGAGACGGAGTGTCTGTTGTTGGACGTTTCCCCGAGACGGAGTGTCTGTGTCGGACGTTTCCCCGAGACGGAGTGTCTGCTTGATGTTTCCCCGGCATGGAGTGTCTGCTTGATGTTTCCCCGGCATGGAGTGTCTGCTTGTTGACGTGTCCCCGAGACGGAGTGTCTTTTGTTTGACGTAGAGGTCGATGTTGGAATTGGTTGATTTGATTTGTTTGACTTGAGTTGACATCAGCATCGCTATACTGGAATATGGTACCAGAAGCGAATCATCATCTGTCTTTGAGAGGATTTGGGAATTGGTTTTTTTTGTTTCGCATCAGCATCGCTACACTGGAATATGGTACCAGTTGCGAATCATCATTTGCTTTTGCTTATTAAGAAACGATGGCTTAGGAGACAGGTTTTAGGTCCCTATCACCGAGGGCTTTTCAATTTTGTGAGCCGTAAGGGTCTAAAAAAGCATTTTCTCCCTACGGGTCATAAGGATCCCGTAGGTATATTTTCTCCTTAGGATTCGTGGGGACTCCTAAGTGTGTTGCTCCTTTGTGAGTCGTAAGGATCTCACGCGGGGATTTTCTCCTCACAAAGTCGAGAGGACTTTGCGAGTGCATTTAATTTCTTTTTTTTACGAGTTTGCGCCCTTTCGGGGTTTCACAAACTCGCCGGCAGTCCTGCTGTTTTTACTCACGGAGCCCTTTCGGGTTTTCATCCATGCCCATTTTGCTTGTGGACATACCATCCTTTTTATTATTATTTTATTATTATTTTTTTATTTTTGGTGGGAATTTGAATATGGTCTCACCGGCAGGACTTGAGAGAGATTTGGATTATTTTACGCCCGTGGATTGTATACGGTTTTGCAGGATGTATGATCCAGACCGTAGGGCCAAAAACATTTTGGGTCTTTGTTGGCGTCTGCATCGCTGCACTGGAATATTGTACCAGGAGCGACTCATCATTCGCCATTGGGGTATGGGATTTGGAATTTGGTTGGCGTCTGCATCGCAGCACTAGAATATCGTACCAGGAGCGACTCATCATTCGCCATTGGGATTTGAATTTGGAATTTGGTTGGCGTCTGCATCGCTGCACTGGAATATGGTACCAGGAGCGACTCATCATTCGCCATTGGGGAATGGGATTTGGAATTTAGTTGGCGTCTGCATCGCTGCACTGGAATATGGTACCAGGAGCGACTCATCATTCGCCGCTTGGGATATGGGATTTGGAATTTGGTTGGCGTCCGCATCGCTGTACTGGAATATGGTACCAGGAGCGACTAATCATTCGCCGCTTGGGATTTAAGTTTGGAATTTGGTTGGCGTCTGCTTCGCTGCACTGGAATATGGTACCAGGAGCGACTCATCATTCGCCACTTGGGGATTGGGGAGCGATGGCTTAGGAGACAGGTTTAGGTCCCTGTCATCTAAGGCTTTTCAATTTTATGGGCCGTGAGGGGCCCATAAAAGCATTTCTCCCTACGAGTCGTAAGGATCCCGCATGTGCATTTTCTCCTTAGGAGTCGTGAAGATCCCCAAGTATGTTTTTCCTTTGTGAGTCGTAAGGATCCCACGAAGGTTTGTTCTCCTCATTTATCGTGAGGTCACATGAGTGGGTCTTCTCAATGGAGCATAATTCCAAAGGCGGAGACCAGCCGCGTAACTGGTGATTGCGGTGGGGCATAGGTATGATGGGAATTATTTGATCCCGTGGATTGTATACGGTAGTCAATTTGGGGTCTGGCCGTAGGGCTGGAAGAATTTTGGGAAATTGGATTTTGGTTGGCGTCTGCATCGCTGCACTGGAATATGGTACCAGGAGCGACTCATCATTCGCGGTTTTTTTTTGTTTTTGCATTTTTTGTTTTACCGCGATTGCTCTATCATTTCAGCTTTTCTTATCGCGAAGGTCGCGATTGCCCCATCATTTCGGCTATTTATTCGCGGTCGCCCCATCATTTCGGCTTTATTTTCATTTTCATTTTTACTCGCTGGTTTTTATTGCGAGTTGCCCCATCATTTCGGCTTTTCTTTATTTTTCTTTTTATTTACGCATTTTTTTTATTTACACATATTTTTTTTTACATTCCCAGCTTAACGACTTAGAGGTCGACTGTTCCCAGTTTAAAGACGTGGTGGTCGATTATTCCCAGTATAAAGACGTGGTGGTCGATTATTCCCAGTTTAATGACGTGGTGGTCGATTATTCCCAGTTTAGTGACATGGTGGTCAATAGTTCCCAGTTTAATGATGTGGTGGTCGATTATTCCCAGAGAAAGTCAGATGTCTGAGAGAATCAGTTTGACGAAGAACTTTGATCTCCGTTTGTATGAAATTGGCGGTCGCAGCTGGACTGTTTGTTAACACGCCAGGGGACAATGATATTTCTCCGGCCTTATATTGTTTCTCGACCCAATCCTTGAAGATGCAACAGTCTTCAATAGTGTGCCCCAGCACTCGGTGGTATGGGCAAAAGTTAGGATGATCAGTCATGTTCGCTTCACTTAGCCTTTTTGGTTCTGGTAGCCGCAGGCCATTCTTCAGAGCATCTTTAAAAATTTTGTGGACCTTGTCCCTTCGAAATGAGTAGACCTTATTTCTTCTTTCTTCCAAAGTTGGCTCTCGAGACTGGTCAGTTTTTTCTCCACCCGCTCTCTGCTTAGTTAGAGAATCGGTGCTGTTAGAACTTCCGCTTTTTCGGTTGTCGTCCCTCCATGGTTTCGGTCTGTTTGTGAACTGAAGATCCTGAGCGGACTCGGGCTTTTAGCGTTCCAACGTTTGGACCTTTTTGGTCAGCTCTTCGAATGTTTTGAGACCCGCGGTATATAGAAACGGGGCCATCCAGTTGTTGAGATTTCCGACAAGGAGACTGACAGATTGGTCCTGCTTTATCGGTGGTTCACATTTGACAGAGAGATTGTGCCATCGGGTTATAAAATCCGTACTGCTTTGGTTGTTCTTGGGCTTGATCCTTACGAGCTCGGCAATGGTGATCTTATCGCTGACGCTCATGAACCTTTGTCGAAACAAAGATTCCATTTGGACGAAAGTAGTAACGGAGCCATCCGGTATGCTCGCGTACCAGTCGAAAGCAACATCGGTCAAGCTATTAACGAATTGGCGGAGGAGAAGCACATCGTTGCCCCCAGTGTTCCCGCATGAGACTTTGAAGTGGGTGATGTGCTGATTCGCATTTCCCGTCCCATCGAATCTTCCGAATTTGGGGATGACATAGCCGCTAGGAAATTCTACCATATCATACTAAGCAGGATATGGTTTCCCACTATTGCTAACATCTTTTTGCGCTTCGGCTTCGGCCACCAATGTTTTGACTTTCCTGGCAACCAAATCCATGATTTGATCATGAGTTAGCGGACTGCTATCATCGGTAGCCAAGATATTTCCCGAGATAGGATGCGACTGACTTTCATGTGGTTTGCCCACTTTTGGATTTGAGGGAATAGGCGTCGGCTGCTTTAGGACACCATTTCCCAGTTAATGAGAGCCCTACGCCTGATTGGGCGGCTGAGAGGCAAGTTGGGCCGTAAGCCGTAAGAAGACATTTGTCAAGTCGTCGATCTTTGAGTAGAGCTTGGCCATCTCCTTGTCTTTGCTTTTGAGCTACTTTCAGAGCTCTTGGAGAAGTTGCTGCTCTGCGGTCTTAGGACAGAAAGTTGGCTCATCTTCGCTTTCCGAGCCTGACTCCTCATGAATTGAGGGCTCTCTCTGCCTATCAGCCTCATCGAGAGGGTTTTCATCATCCAGCGGAAGCGGATGTTCTTGGGAAGTGGAAACCACATTCAAGCCAGATTGGATTTGAGATATGGTGGCCCCGTCCTTGCTCTTGCTGTGCGTGCCCACCACGTAGACAGTGTGGATAACACATTCAGCCATCCCCTCATCTTTGGCGGGGTAACCCTGTTCCTCAAACCTCATGAGGTTCAGCCTGGCATGAGCCCTAGCCCTTTTGTTGGCTCTATATCTGAGCCTTTTCTGCCTTAGCTTCTCAATTTTAAGGGCTTGGCGGACATTCATTCCCTGGGAAGCCACCGTGAGTCGGTCGACGGGGAGCTTAGAGAAGACACCCGATCGAGCAGTTGTCAGGGGCACCGCCAGAGCTTGCTCAAGACGCGTTGTAGCTTTGTTGGTGTTGATGGCCTTTCCCCCAGCTGGGGCTAAGGAAAGTCGATTGGAAACGGATTTGTGCTTGGGCAGAGGTGCCCTTGCAACCACGACATTCGGCCTTTTCCCCTTTGAGACCGGTTTGTCTGTTACCGGAGCTTGAGGAAATGGGACGGCGTTAGCTGACACGAACGTAATAGAGCCAAATGGTAGCGGCTCCTCCTCCCATCGTCGCCCAAGACTGGCTGGAAGGACCGTCCTGGAGTCTATCTTCATCGTGTAGGTGACGGGATTTGTGTCGAGAGCTGAGCTTGTCCTTGGAGACATTGTTGGAAAGTGATTGCTTGAAAACCTGCATGAAAGAACATTATTTCAGTATAAATATAGGTATGTATATTGACTGAGTTCGCATGAACGTTTAACCCGAATTATGGGAGGAGAGATTGGTCCCACCGGGCGTGTCAGAATCTGTAGGGCGTTTTTCATCACCCCATTGAGATGGGAATACGCACGCGCTTGTCAGGCGTACTACAGATTCCCCCTACCTATGGTGGGCCGGGGTTTAATGACTGTGGGGATCCAAATCTCCGGCAGCCGCGGACTAAGCTTCCGTTAATTACCCCTCGTCTTTGGAGCGAGGGAACCTCCGATTGACAGGTTAAACTGGCTATGCGAACCCAATGTGCAGTGTACGTGTGTTGTGTTTTGAAAGGGAGTTTTGGATATATTGGAAGCCACGCAGAGTTTTTACGGGGGTCCCGCTACCCGGATAGCGGGCTGAGGGTTAAGGGGGCTAGTAGCCCCCTGGCGGTGTGCGGGGCAGCGTCCCGTTAGAAATTTTTTCTAACAGGGGCAGTGTCGTGGAGTATGTGTATGTGTACATATGTATGCATTTGTATATATATATATATATGTATATATATATATAAAGAGGGGGAAAGGGCATCCAAAGGATGCGTGGTGCTGTGCGCTGTGCGCTTAGGTGCTGTGCGCTTAGGCGCAAGCGTGCCACGTGTCAGCACGTGGGCGCTTTGCGCATGAGCGCTGGGCGCTCGAGCGCAAGCGCGCGACGGGTCGGCACGTGGGCGCTTTGCGCTCGGGCGCAAGGCGCTGGAGCGCAAGCGCGCCACGTGTCGGCACGTGGGCGCTTTGCGCTCGGGCACAGAGCGCTGGAGCGCAAACGCGCCATGTGTCGGCACGTGGGCGCTTTGCGCTTGAGCGCAGTGCGCTGGAGCGCAAGCATGCTACATGTCGGCACGTGGGCACGTGTCGGCACGTGGGCATGTGTCGGCACGTGGGCGCTTTGCGCTCGAGCGCAGGGCGCTGGAGCGCAAACGCGTCACGTGTCGGCATGTGGGCGCTTTGTGTAAGTCCGCGGCAGCGCCCCGGTCGTCTGACAGACGCTAATATGCGGAACAAAACTTTTACGATTGGCGCTCTCGCGTACTTTATCCATGATCGTCCATTAAAGCTAAACTAACAAATTGTAAAGAGGGTAGAATTGTTATACCGAATGATCCGAGTCCTTCGGTTTTCAACCATCATCCCACGCTATGTTGCAACTGATCCGAAGTTGCTTGATCTCCGGTCTCGTCGTCCAGGTGGCACCACATTGACGGATCTTTAAACAGGCTCCCGCCTCTGAACCGAGGCAACTCGATCGTCAAGTTTGCCAAAAGAGACGACCAAGATGAAGTAGAGAAAGAGTAGAATACTTTGTCTCGTTACGTACAAGGCTATGGACAAACGGTTAATAGAAGTTGCCAATTGGAATCGGGTAAATGGAAATCGGGTAAATGAAATTTCCATATACTAAACTATCATAATCTTTTTGCCAAATTGAATCCATTCCAACCTCACAAGAGGGGCCGGCCACTTATAGAAGAGGGGGGGTGAGTGTAGGAGAGGGGAGGGTGAGTCTAAGCCATTAAACTTATCATAACAAAGAATGAGTCATCAAACACCTGGTGTGAACATAAAAAAAGCAAAGGATGAATCATTAAGCAAGTCATCACAACATTAAATGCACCATTAATGAACTAATGACTCATGAAGTTAGTCACCATTTCTAGAACCTTTTAGAACACTGACTCACCCAAAAGACGAAGGGATAAATCCGCATTTAACCGAATGTTAAATACGGCTGATAGAAAAATGGAAACTGGCAACTTCCAAAAATCATCCCGAAACGAATTTCAGGATAACCCCATATCGGTATAAATATACCCGCATTTGTATTACGACCGAATACAAATGCAACTGAGACAAAGATATTATATCTACACAGTATAATACTGGATTCCGGCTTAATCCAAAGTCTACTAGTATTATCTGCCCGAAAACTGACACGTGCGAAAATGCACGTGCATTTTCCGAACCTTGCAATAAACCCATACGGCCTCTACAACGTTTCGCCCGAACTTGGGAAAGTGTCTGTGGGGGACTCTAATGACTCATCAATACACTGGCACTGGATATACCCACTAGCACGTCAGAGGTACAAGCTGCACGTAATGGTTTGCCTATGTATTGATTGGAAGGGAAGCTGACGAGCGCACTCATCTATAAACCCTACTGAGCCTGACAGTGACAATATCTGTATAGTCCGGAACATTCGTCTATGAGTATCGCATATACGGCCTAGGGGGTCAGTAAACGTCAGACCCCCAATAGCTGCATAAGTCGTGTCAGAGAGCAGCCCAGAACACCCTGAGATACTACTGGTATACCTACCAGTATATCTCGATTACCCTGGCCAGGGATTTTGTGTATTGGCTCTCCTAAACACAGCGCGATCTCACCCCCAATACCGGGAGAGACGAATCCCCGACGATCCGCTCACTTGCCTCCAATATGGCTCGGGACTGTACCCAAAATATACCTGTTTGCACGACTCCTTTGACCCGTGGTAGGGTATAAATCAAAGCACAGTGGGAACTCACACGAGACAAATAACGACCTCAGGTCGATGAACTAACCTGTACACATGTCACCAGGGAACTGCTATCTGACGATATGTATAATACCAACTAGCATGTTCCCGGCGAGTCCAGTACAGTGTACTCATAACCCAATGAGCACCTGTATACATCTTAGGTGATCCAACTGACACCAGTGGCTTGTGAGACCAGCCACCGCCCCTCGTCGGGGTCTCGACTATATACACTAGTCTACTCCGGAGTATCGATGCCCTGTCTCGAAACTCCCACGACTAGGGACACATTAAGGATGTGCTTATAGACCCCAGCTCCCACATATTTGATCGCCATCATACTGCTGGTAGTCAAACAAGAATCCTATGGGCTTTATCAACATATACATGATGATAAAGACAAACCAGATAGCATACTATCATCTCGAGTAAGACTGTTTATCAGTATAGGTCCTCCCTCAATCATTGCAATCACGTACCTGCGATCCAATAATTGACTTAGAGGGCACTATATCCAACAATCTCCCACTTGCACTCAAGGCTAATTATTGCGATGTCAAGTACTCACAGTTCGTGTGATACCGAGCATCCAACTCCTCTACTAATCAGTTTCACAAAGCTAGTTTGTAAAACTCTTGTGTTCGAGAAATAACCTTAGTGAGTAGATCCGCTTTGGTGTTTCTTTCTGTATCTCTCTATATCTCAACTTCACGGAAAAAACCATCTCCCGAATTGAGTAATACGTGTTTTAGAATATGTCTGGATATCTAATGGGACCTAGTTCATAAATGAACTCCAAATCCAAACTTCTTAGACTGTATCGATCACTGAAACTAATCAGTGTCCAGCACCATGCCTCCTACAGTATCCTCTTGGACAGCCTGTCCATAATATTGTCCCTCGTCTGAGGAAAAACTATAACTTTGACAATCACTCTGTCATCTATGTCACCTTTGAAGCCTGGAATAATAACCGTCTCCCGAAGGAGGCTGTCGTCATCAAATCCGTAGAACATTCACTTATGTTCTAAAAATGCTTCTGTATGTTTCTTCAGGATTGGATTAGTATAAACTTATCGCATCTAGTGCAAAAATGACATCTGGTGTGGTACTTGACATCTCATGATTGACTCAATTGCCCAAGCAAGTGATCTGTCAATCATGTACGTCCCTCTTCCTTTTAGTCTGTAAAACACCTTTAGAGAGGGTGACTCCATCACCTGCAGGTACACCACCATGCTAGGAGTCAACAATTCTAAAATACTATTAGAATACTGTCAAAGTACCCATATAGGGAAACTACCCAAATCTAGATCTAAAACCATACATGTAGTAACCAGAATGTCAGATATTATATCCATAACCTTTATGGAGAAACAACTGTATGATGACCACAGTACAACCGATCGTAGTATAGGAATTTTACTTCCTACTCTGTGTATGTCATCCAAATACCAAGACATCACACCCTACTACCTTCTTTAACAGATCCATCCCCTATTCTGATGAAGTCAAAACCATGACTGTCACATCGAAAATTAGATGATCTTTCTCCGCTATAATTGCTCAAGTCTATAAATAGACATTAGCTACTTGCCCACTATGCTTTCGCTGCTCCTACTGACTACGACAACCCTCTGGCAGAATAATATATATGTACACTTCTAAAACTAGTTTAGAATGACGCTATACATTTCCTCCTGCCGGGTCTCATAGTCTGGAACAGCAGCAATGTCAAACCTGATTGAATATATAGGTCCTATTAAGCTTTCCGTAATCGTTTGCGGTTCTGGAATCACTTCCAGTTCTACTATACTCCCACTTCTGTTTTCTGGAAAAAAATCCATTTTAATAAAACTGTGGTGAGTCAAGAACAATATCACTATTGATCTTCCATATGGTAGAAAATCAACTCTCGTCGAAGCTAGGGTCAACCCGCAAACTGCCATTACAGAAACGTGCCTTGAGTTATCCAGTGTCTGGTTTTAACCATAAGCTGGACAACTCCCCTTTCCTTAACATCGTTAAGATATGAATCGTTCTATATCAAATATAGAAACTTTGGCACTTATTTAATTGGAACCGGATTCAAATTATACAGCTGTCTCCAGTGCATAATCACTTAATAGAGAGAGGCTGATCAGTATTACTAAACTTAGGAATCCATCCAATTATGAGTAACCTGAAAGAGAAACAAGTTTCTCAAAAACCATTACTATCAACTGAATACCTATCACAAGTATCTACATCTTCGATTTCTTTGAAGAATCCTGATACTTGCGATACATGGTTCTCTACTTTATTCTTATACCCACAACTTCTCAAAACTTAGACATTGTATTTCTACGAAACACTTGTCTAAAAACTAGAGAAGTCACAAGTAAACAGAACATAGTACGAGGACCTACCCCTTTGTCCTGACAGACACTGGACAACATACAATACTCTGTATAAGTCCTCTGAGTTGAATAACTCAAAACCTGTGCATCGTAGGTTGAAAAACTGTACCCAGGCGATTTCCTCAAATATCACCAATTACAACAAATTCCGATATAATGAGGATGATCACCTAATTCCTAATAACTTGCTCCCACTCAACATCTGTAAAAACCATGCAGATGTGAGAATCGTTCCTGGTAAATACATACCCTGGAGTAAGTATCCAATCGGGAAATCAGTTTTCTACTAACAATGCACAATGAATATGAAACATAAATATGTTTTGTAGGGGTTTTCTGGTATTCTTTAGTAATGCCTCTTCCATAATCCATATCATGACTTTAACCGTATATTTCCCTGCCATTTATCCAATTCCCTTTATTTGTCTTTAGTCGTTACCTTCTGTACACCATCATTAGGCTAAGTTGTTTTCTTCCTTCCCTACCGTTCGGCACCAGCCTATGGTTTGGAAGAAGAATATCCAGTAAGCATAATAGGTGTACCCTCCTAATCCTAGGAGTACTCACAACTTGAGAGAAGGTGGCGATAAAAGACAACTGAATAATACCTTATTCCTATTTCTCCTGAACCAGAATCCATCCTCGAAAAATATCCTTCGAGTTCGTATATAATCATACGATGGATTTATCCAATGGAATTGGATGTTTGTAGTGATACGGGTTATTCTGGAGAAATAAAAGGTGACGTAGGAATGGCGATGAAATACGTGGTTTGGTCGTGAATGTTAATAGTCGCAATTTACTTTGCCCGCTTTCTAATTCCTTTATTTTGTCTTTAGTTATTACCTTCTATACACCCTACTTATGCTAATTGGTTTTCTTCATTCCCTACCTTTCGGCACCTGCCTATGGTTTGGAAGAAGACTATCCAGTAAGCATAATAGGTGTACTCTCCTAATCCTAGGAGTACTCGCAACTTGAAAGAAGGTGATGATAAAAGACAACTGAATAAACCTTATTCCTATTTCTCCTGAACCGGAATCCATCCTCGAAAAAATATCCTTCGAGTTCGTATATAACCATACGATGGATTTATCCAATGGAATTGGATGTTTTTAATGATACGGGTTGTTCTGAGAAATACAAAGGGTAAAAGAAGGAGCGGCAATGACTTATGCAACTATAGATAATCCAAAAGCCAGTATATTAAGATGGTTCGGTCAACTTTGGTCACTGAGTTATAGTCTAGGGTCGGTCAAAAGTCACTGCCAGAGAGAGAGAGAAAAGAAACACTCTGCGTGCACTCTAGCCTAAATCAGAATGGTTATCACTTTATCTAATTAGGAAATCTCCCACTGTAATCTCAAATTCTCCTCCAAATCTGAAAGAAGAATTAGTCGGGGTCACCCGAAGAGTAAACCAACTAATCAGTGAGAATCGGGATCCAACTATCATCGCATAATAACTTGATGGAAGCCACTCAAGTCATCACACTCCAGAAGGTATGCGCAAGTCTGGCAAGTTTCCTGTATGTTTGAAACTCCCGATGTAATTTTTATCCCATGCTCTTTATGACCTTGACGTAGGCCAACAAATCATAAGCAACATGTCAAGTTCTACCCGTCGTTGTCCTGATCAACTTAAGTCATCGTACATGCCCTTGACGTAGGCCAACAAGGTGTACGTCTGACTTAAACTAAAGCATCTATCTATGCAACAAATGAATACCCAGCAGCTACCAAACACTATGTCTTGACGTAGGCCAACAAACATAGATTGAATACTACTGACCATCCATAAGAAACGACGGAGGATTACGGCTGGTTTTTGGCGAAAAACCTTTAACGTAATGAACTTGATCTCGTTGAAGGAACCTGATAGCTTTATAAAAATATATAGTAGCGAAAACTTTTTGTTAAAGAAGTCACTCCCGGTGAAGGGATCTCGGCTCTTTCCTCGTGGAATAAGGTGCAGGATATTCCAACTGAATACCGCTATGCAAAACAAAAGGAAACGTCTTCGTAATAATTTTAAAATTTGTTCCAACAACATCAAATATAGGTTTGTTTTATCTCGCATTGATAAGAATCAACGCAGTCCCATCAATCAATCACACCAGAAAAGAACGAAAATAAAATGTACGTATTTGTCATCCGCATTCGTCACTGGGTCCCGTCATCACCCGTTAGGTTACTTAACTAACGACAGAGCGGGGACTGGACTAGCGCGGGTGTAAAACATATACAACATCTAATAGTATATATACTAATATACAATAATCTCTCCAGGCGTGATAATATGCAACATTACAGAAAAGTAATAAGCAATCGCAGAACAATACAAATAAACTGGGATCCCCGAGTTTCACAGAGCCACTACTGAAACCCGACGTTCCCCTGGTCGTGTGGATAGCCTGTGCAATGAAACCTGGACCCCTACGGGTGCGGCAAGTTACCCACCAAAACCTGAAGCGAGGTAGTCCCCACAACATTGTTAATGGAATACCCGGCACTTTACGGAATCCGGTAAATTGAGCACCCTTCCTTGGGTCAACCAGTACCCCCTATGAGTGCGGCGAATAGTCTGCCAATTCAAGAGTGAAGCCCCTCTGCCTCTCAAAGCCATGAGATACGGACCCGTTGCCCTCCAGAACCCGGCTATTCGTGCATCCCACCGCGGGGTAAACCTAGTACAGAAATAAAAATAGTACAACAGGTACATCGACCGCAACCTGGTCGTGCCCTAAAAGAATATTATACAACAGACAGTGACGGCAGTCCACATGTTGGACGCTCGCCCCGCAATATCAAATGTACAAATAAATCCGAACAGCACTACCATTGCACACTGCTATCCACCATGACAAATCCGCAGCATCACAGCACAACACAAAATATCAACGCGAATGTCACGTTCGCAAACCCGTCTAAAAGAACTATAGCAATCAGACGCGGTTTACCGATCAAATGACATTCCCGGTCGGAGATATAATGTAAATACTGAAAACTAACAAGTTTAAAATTTCGATCGACAAAATTTTCCGAAGTGGGCCCCACGTACATCTGGTGTACAGTAACAAAATTTTGGCCCAAAAGACATATACCAAAAACCACCATTTACTGTGAAGAAGCCCCTATAAAAATTTGGTGCACCATTCCCTCTAAACCGCCGCGGAAGCACGGTCAAACCCTAGGTTTGACCGCGGTTACGCGGTGATTTAATGGGATCACGTGCCCAAATTTGCACAGTATTCTTCAAAAACCCTACATGATTTTCTGAAATGCTCAAAATGAATTTTAGAACAGTTTAAAAATCGACAAAAACATCATGTACAGAAAATTGTGATTTCGGAAATTCCGTTCGATCGATCTTTTAAACGCGTTAGCACAAGTTAGTATAGCTTAATGGTGAGGCTCTGATACCACTGTAAGTCCGCGGCAGCGCCCCGGCCGTCTGACAGACGCCAATATGCGGAACGTTATCGCGTACTTTATCCCGGATCGTCCATTAAAGCTAAACTAACAAATTGTAAAGAGGGTAGAATTGTTATACCGAATGCTCCGAGTCCTTCAGTCTTCAACCATCATCCCACGCTATGTTGCAACTGATCCGAACTTGCTTGATCTCCGGTCTCGTCGTCCAGGTGGCACCACGTCGATGGGTCTTTAAACGGGCTCCCGCCTCTGAACCGAGGCAACTCGATCCTCAAGTTTTCCAAAAGAGACGACCAAGATGAAGTAGAGAAAGAGTAGAATACTTTGTCTCGTTACGTCCAAGGCGATGGACAAACGGTTAATAGAAGTTGCCAATTGGAATAGGGTAAATGGAAATCGGGTAAATGGAATTTCCATATACTAAACTATCATAATCTTTTTGCCAAATTGAATCCATTCCAACCTCACAAAAGGGGCCGGCCACTTATAGAAGAGGGGGGTGACTGTAGGAGAGGGGAGGGTAAGTCTAAGCCATGAAACTTATCATAACAAAGAATGAGTCATCAAACACCTAGTGTGAACATAATAAAAGCAAAGGGTGAATCATTAAGCAAGTCATCACAACATTAAATGCACCATTAATGAACTAATGACTCATGAAGCTATTCACCATTTCTAGAACCTTCTAGAACACTGACTCACCCAAAAGACGATGGGATAAATCCGCATTTAACCGAATGTTAAATACGGCTGATAGAAAACTGGAAACTTGCAACTTCCAAAAATCATCCCGAAACGAATTTCAGGATAACCCCGTATCGGTATAAATATACCCGCATTTGTATTACGACCGAATACAAATGCAACTGAGACAAAGATATTATATCTACACAGTATAATACTGGGTTCCGGGTTAAACCAAAGTCAACCAGTATTATCTGCCCGAAAACTGACACGTGCGAAAATGCACGTGCATTTTCCGAACCTTGCCATAAACCCATACGGCCTCTACAACGTTTCGCCCGAACTTGGGAAAGTGTCTGTGGGGGACTCTAATGACTCATCAATACAGTGGCACTGGATATAACCACTAGCACGTCAGAGGTACAAGCTGTACGTAACAGTTTGCCTATGTATTGATTGGATGGGAAGCTGACGAGCGAACTCATCTATAAACCCTACTGAGCCTGACAGTGACAATATCTGTATAGTCCGGAACATTCGTCTATGAGTATCGCATATACGGCCTAGGGGGTCGGTAAACGTCAGACCCCCAATAGCTGCATAAGTCGTATCAGAGAGCAGCCCAGAACACCCTGAGATACTACTGGTATACCTACCAGTATATCTCGATTACCCTGGCCAGGGATTTTGTGTATTGGCTCTCCTAAACACAGCGCGATCTCACCCCCAATACCGGGAGAGACGAATCCCCGACGATCCGCTCACTTGCCTCCAATGTGGCTCGGGACTGTACCCAAAATATACCTGTTTGCACGACTCCTTTGACCCGTGGTAGGGTATAAATCAAAGCATAGTGGGAACTCACACGAGACAAATGACGACCTCAGGTCGATGAACTAACCTGTACACATGTCACCAGGGAACTGCTATCTGACGATATGTATAATACCAACTACCATGTTCCCGGCGAGTCCAGTCCGGTGTACTCATAACCCAATGAGCACCTGTATACATCTTAGGTGATCCAACTGACACCAGTGGCTTGTTAGACCGGCCACCGCCCCTCGTCGGGGTCTCGACTGTATACACTAGTCTACTCCGGAGTATCGATGCCCTGTCTCGAAACTCTCACGACTAGGGACACATTAAGGATGTGCTTATAGACCCCAGCTCCCACATATATGATCGCCATCATACTGCTGGTAGTCAAACAAGAATCCTATGGGCTTTATCAACATATACATGATGATAAAGACAAACCAGATAACATACTATCATCTCGAGTAAGACTGTTTATCGGTATAGGTCCTCCCTCAATCATTGCAATCACGTACCTGCGATCCAATAATTGACTTCGAGGGCACTATATCCAACACTTTGCGCTCGAGCGCTAGCGCGCCACGTGTCGGCTCGTAGGGCGCTTTGCGCTCGAGCGCTAGCGTGCCACGTGTCGGCACGTGGGCGCTCGGCGCTTGAGCGCTTGGGCGCCGGCGAGGAAAAAGGTGCTTTCAGTCCCAGAACTAGAAACTATGCTTCAAAAAGGAAATATTTATTATATATATATATATGGAGTTAAACTCCTAGGATGTTTTGAAGCTGATGAAGGGGGTTCTTCTTCTTCCTCCTGTTGTTTGGCCGGTTCTTGAAGATCAAGAAGTAGGAGATTTTAAAAATCACTCATTTTTGAGATCTGATGGGAGATCTGAGTTCCCCTTTGTGGGTTTTGTGGTGGAAAACTACTTAGTTTTGGAAAAGAAAGATTAAAACTCTTGATTTAATTCAAAAGAAAAGAGAAGGTTTAGGACCTTAGAGAAGGAGCAGGAGGCACAAAGAACCCTAGGTTTTTTGAGGGGAATGAAAAGTATATCTTTTTGAATTCATCATGTTGCCTTTTATGGGCTTACATATTTACATATATCCCCTTGGGCTTTTCAAAATGGCGTTTTGCCTATCCCATGGCTTATGTGCCATTACTTTTTGCACATAAGCCATGGGCTTACAAAAATTTGGCTTTATGCCCATTTTGTTTACATTCATACATAAAAAATTACATAAAAATTATTTATTACATGATTTTGTATTTTGGTATGGCGGAAGGCCGAACGCTTCGTGTTCGGGCTCAACCTGGGTCTTGGGCTTGGGCCCACCTGGATTGGGGTTGACCTTGACTTTGACTTGGTCAACCGGGATGCAAATTTTGACTTCAACATTGATCACAATCTCAGAACCGAGAAATCTCATGGTGGACGCTTCGAAATATCATATCAAGAGAAACCGGGTTCTTCAAATAATGCATAATTTCATGAAACTACCACGGTCCTCAAATCCAGAAAACATCATACGAAATCCATATCTCAATGCGAAAATCCATGAAGTATAATATACGCAACATAAACAGTAATATGAGCATATAAAGGAGAAACCGCTATTTAACTGCAACAAGTTATTAAATATATCATGTGGTTTATAATATCCAAAATCCAACGCAACATCATATAATGGTGAACATGTAACTATAACAGGGTATATTAGTGTACATGTAAGTATGTATGCAAGATATACATGTAGCTATATCTCATATGTGTATATACCTGTCACTAATGGTACCCTTCCATATAGGTATATATGTAGCCAGCATGTAGGTATGGCAAGACATATGTGTAAGCATGTAGGTATACAGGTATGCTATATGTCATATGCGCAAAGGAATATCAATCAAGGTCTAAATGTAACTAACCCTACAATATCGACGGTGTGTGTGGATTACATAGGTAGGTATGTTGTGCGTGTCATGGCAATTATCGACGGTGTGTGTGGATTACACTCAGTGCTCGTGCGACATGAACCGTCAATAATAGTGCAGTGTCCAATGGGTACAAGTCTGTGCACAACAAGTAGTGATATAAAATGAGTTCATGCACAATCTGTATATATGCAAATAAACATGCGGCTAATGTCATATCATATCTAGCCCTGATGCATAACGTCATCCCCTATAGATGTTAAATCTACTCATAGATGATCTTGGGCTAAGTAAAGCCAACCACTTGCTTTCCCTTCTTCGCGGCATTCGAAGTCCCCGCCTGCGACCCTATAATTTCACAAACACAACACATAAAGTTAAATATCTTGCGCCGACACAAAGACAACGAAACGCAAGGATAACGTCCACAAGAAAAACACACTGTGCACTCACTGCACAAAACGCGCACGATATCGGCACAACCCTAGCTAGGAACGCAAAACTACGCAACCACCAAGCTTAGACCCCGATCGTACCGATCGTGCATTCACAACACAATATAAAAAATGGAATCTAATATATATAATATCGTAACGTCAAAAGAAACCGACGCCTAAACTTTACCGAAATTTAGTTAGCAACATTTAAACATTTTGCTAAAAAAATACAAGTTTAACCCAAACTAGTAATCACAATCATCACAATATAGCTTAATTAAACCACTCAAACTCTTATTAGAATTTTAATCTCACACAAATAGGATTTAGTAAATTTTAGTTTGCACTTAAGCTAATTAAACATTTAGGAAAAAAATATCATTTAACAAACTTGCACTAGGTTAAATTTTAACCAAGTCTAATCTTCACACTAATCATGACAACTAACAAAACCCTAAATTGATTAACATAAACTCTTACTATAAATTCTAAATATGCAATTACAAGCTTTAATTAACATCTAATAAGCTAATTAATGATTTAGGACAACAAATAGAGTTTAGGGTTAGGGTTTATACTTCCACAAAGATCCAAAAACAAGCAACAAAACTTCCAATTTAGCCTCCAAAATGAAGACTTCTATGAAGATCCAAGCTTGCTTAGTGATGAAGAAAATTTGTTATTGATTTATATTTGAGTTTGGGGGATTTATTTATGATTTTGGATGATTTATTTGAGCTTTATAGAGATGAAATGGGGTGAGAAATGAGAGAGAGCATCAAGGGGAGAGAGGGCCGGCCACTTGATGAAAAGGGGGAAAATTGGAGTTGTGTGGAAAAATATAGAAGAAAACATATATTAAAGCTTATAAAACAATTAATTATGCCACCTCTTAATGCCGTTACTTTAAATTTTCATTTTAATTCACAAACTCAACAAATATCTAGATATTTTTGATGGATAGATTAAGGTTAATCTAGTGATTAGATTAGCATAGATTCACATTAGAAATAATTAACCCAAACAAAATTGTAATTACCACTAATTAAGTGCATAATTAACAACTTAAAATAATATTTTAATTAAAGAAATTATTAAAATGCACTAAAATTACAATGACTTACAAAAACCCGCAAACTAGCAATTTCCTAGCTAAATTAGGTGCAGTGAATTTTTTACTGCAAAAAGATTGCTTCTAGGTTTTTACGGAAAACACCGACTATACTACTCTAAAAACGGAAAATCGCCTAAACGATTTCCAAAACGTTATAGTCGGGGTCTCGATCCGTATACACTAGTTTACTCATGGAGTATCGATGCCAAGTCTCGAAACTCCCATGACTAGGGACACTTTAAGGATGTTCTTATATACCACCCAAATCTCACATATATGATCTCCATCATACTACTGGTAGCCAAGCAAGAACCTATGGGCTCTATCAACATGTAATAGTGATCTGTAATGTCACCTGAAATATGTACACGATGATAAAGATAAACCAGATAAACCAGATAGTATACTATCATCTCGAGTAAGACTGTCCTACCAGTATAGGTCCTCCCTCAATCATTGCAATCACTTGCCTGCGATCAAATAATTGACTTGAGGGCACTATAGCCAAAAATATCCTACTTTCACTTAAGGACAATTATTGCGGTGTCGCATACTCACAGCCCATATAATACCGATCACCCAACTTCTTTACTAATCAGTTTCACAAAGCTTATTTGTGAAACTATTGCGTTCGAGAAATAGCATCAGTGAGTGGATCCGCTCTGATGTTTCTTTCTATATCTCTCTTAATTTCAAGTTCGCGGAGAAAGGCATCTCCCGAAATGAGCAATACCTATTTTTGAATATGTCTGGATATCTGATGGGACCCAGTTCACAAATGAACTCCAAGTCCAGCAAACTTCTTAGACTGTATCGTCAACTGAATTTAATCAGTATCCTGCGTCATGCCTCCAACAGTATCCGCTTGGACCACCTATCCAAATTACTGCGCCTCAAAAGAAGGAAAACTAAAACTCTAACAGTCACTCTGTCATCCAGGTCACCTTGTAAGCCAGGAATGATAACTGTCTCCCGAAGTAGGCTGCCGTTATCATATCCCTGGAACATCCACTTATATTCATAAACTGCTTCCGAACGTTTCTCCAGTATTGGATTAATATAAACTTATTGCAGCTAGCGTAAAAACAACATCTGGTGTGGTACTTGACATATCATGATTGACTCAATTGCCTAAGCAAGAGATATGCCAATCATGCGCATCCCTCTCCCCTCTAGTTTATAAGAAACTTTTACAGAGGGTGACTCCATCACCTGCAGGTACACCACCATGCCAGGAGTCATCCATTCTAAAACACGTTTAGAATACTGTCTAAGTACCCATATTGGGAAACTTCCCAAATCTAGATCTAAAACCATAGATCTAGTAACCAGAATGCCTTATAGTATATCCATATCCTATATGGAGAAACCACTGTGTGACAACCACAGTATAACCGATTGTAGGATAGTAATTTTACTTTCTATAAAGTACATGTCATCCAAATACCAGGACATCACACCCTACTACCTTCTCAACCGGTCCATCCTCTATTTTGATGAAGTAAAAGCTTATGATTGTCATATCAAAAATAGATGATCTATCTCCTCTATCTCTGCTTTAGTCTATAATTAGACATAAGCTACTTGTCCACTATGCTTCCGCTGCTCCCACTGACTACAACAACCCTCTTGCAGAATCATATACACGTGCATTTCTAATGCTAGTTTAGAACGACGCTATACTCATCCTCCTGTCGGGTCTCATAGTCTGGAACAATTGTAGTGTCATGTTTTGGTAAACAAGAACCCCTTTGTCACCGTCCTTGAGGATACCAAAGTACCTCGCGGGTGGCTGAGGTTACCCAACATATCTGCGGAGTGGCTAATGGAATGTCAAACCTAATTGAATCTTTAGGTTATATTAAATTTTCAGCAATCGTTTGTGTTTATGGAATCACTTCCAGTTCTACCATACTCCCAATACTGTTTTCTGAAAAAATCCATTTTACTAAAACCGCGGCGAGTCAAGGACAATATCTCTATTGATCTTCCAGATGGTAGAAAGTTAACCCTCGTCATCGCTTTGGATAACCCACAAACTGCCATTACTGAAACGTGCTTTGAGTTATCCAGAGTCTGGTTTTAAGTATAAGCCGGACAACTCCATATAGCTTAACTTCGTTAAGATATGAACCATTCTATATTCAATATAGAAACAGAGGCACTGATTTAATTGGAACTAGATTCAAATCATGCATCTATCTCCAGTGCATGTCAACCTAATAGAAGGAGGCCGATCAGTATTACTCAATTAGGAGTACATCCAAATATGAGTAACATGAAAGAGAAACGAGTTTCTCAAAACCATTACTAACAACTGAATACCAAACACAAATATCTACATATTCGATCACCTTGAAGAATCCTGATACTCGCAACACGTGGTTCCCTACTTTATTCTTATACCTATAACTTCTTAAAGCTTGGACCTTGTATTTCTACGTAACACTTATCTAAAACTAGAGAAGTCATGAGTAAACAGATTATAGTAAGAGGACCAACCCCTCTGTCCTAATGAACACTGGACAACATACAATACTTCGTATAAGTCTCCTGAGTTGAACAACTCAAACCCTGTGCGTCGTAGGTTGAAAACTGTACTTATGGTTAAGAAGAATTACACCGCTGTTTAATACTCTTTACCTAACCATCAACTTATAAAGGTAAATGTCATGGACATAATTTCAAAAAGTTATATCTCACTTTATAAAATAAACATACATATATATCAGTTTGAAATTGGTTCATAACAACGGATATTCAAAACCCAATATTTGCCGTCAGGCAAAAACACAGGCGACTTCCTCAAATATCACCAATTACAACGAATTCTGATATAATGAGGATATGATCACCTAATTCCCAATAACTTACTCCCACTCACCATCTGTAAAACCATACAGATGTGAGAAGAAAACCTGGTAAATACATACCCTGGAGTCAGGACTAATTGGGAAATCAGTTTTCAATTAACAATGCATAGAGAGACTGAAACATGAAAATATTTCGAAGGAGTATTCGGGTATTCCTAGTAATGCCTCTTCCATTATCCAGATTCATGACTATAACCGTATATTTCTTTTCCATCTCTCCAAATTGCTTTATTTGTCTTTACTCATTACCTTCTATACACCACCCTTAGGCTAAATGGTTTTCTTTCTTCTCTACCGTTCGACACCAGCCTATTGTTGGGGTAAAAATTTACACCCCGGTTGACCAAGTCAAAATCCAAGTCAACCCCAAGCCAAGTGGACCCAAGCCCAGACCGAGTGGTCCCATGCCCGGGTCGAGCCCGAACATGAAGCGGCCGGCCTCCCCCCACGCCAAGATAAAAATTTTATAATAAACAATTTTGTTGTATTTATTTTATTTTGGATAAATGTAAGAAAAATAGGCATAAAGCCAAATTTTTGTAAAGCCCATGGCTTATGTGCAAAAAGAAATGGCACAGGAGCCATGGGATAGGCAAAATGCCATTTTGTGAAGCCCAAGGGGCTATGTGTAAAATGTATGGCCTATAAAGGCAAAGATAATGAAAATATCTCACAACTTTTTCTCTCTCCAGAAATTTTCTAGATCTGAGATCTCTTCCTCCTTCCTCAAGGTTCTAAAACCTTCCTTTTTCTTTTGAATTAAATCAAGAGTTTAACTCTTCCTTTTCTCAAAATAAATAGATTTCCACCACAAAACCTACGAAGGGGAGCTTGGATCTCCAACCAGATTTCGAAAAGGGGAGGCTTTTAAGGCTCATCCCCTTTTCTCCAAGATCCCGCCGGTCAAGAGCAAGAAGAAGGAGACCCATCTCCAAAAATCTAACTTTGGACAGGCCCAAGGCTCAAAAGAAGAGCAATAAATCTCCAGGAGTTTAACTCCTTTCTAAAGTTGCTGGAGTTTAACTCCATAAATTAATTTCTGTTGGAGTTTAACTCCATAAATTTTCTTCTGTTAGGAGTTTAACTCCAAAGATTCCCTTGGGAGTTCAACTCCCCAGCCTAGGGGCTAGGCTTCCCTTTCCGCGGGTTTTTCCCGCGGTCACGTGTGCCCACGTGACCCCGGGGCGCTAAGGCGCTCGTCGGTCACGTGTGCCCACGTGACCCCTGGGCGCTAAGGCGCCCATCGGTCACGTGTGAGCACGTGACCCCGGGGCGCCAAAGCGCCCATCGGTCACGTGTGCGCACGTGACCCCTGGGGCGCCAAAGCGCCCATCGGTCACGTGTGCCCACGTGACCCCGATGGGCGCCAAGGCGCCCATCGGTCACGTGTGCCCACGTGACCCCCGGGGGGCGCCAAAGTGCCCATCGGTCACGTGCGCGCACGTGACCCCGGGCTTTAAGGCGCCCACCTGCTGTGCGAGCGTCCTTTAGACGCCATTTTGTTTTCTTTTCCCCTTCGTTTTACGTGCACTCCCCAACAAAATCCCTTCTGGAGTTAAAAATGTATACATATTTTAGGAGTTTAACTCCACATAAAATTCTTTTAGGAGTTTAACTCCTTTTAAAAATTCTTTGGAGTTTAACTCCACAATAAAATTCTTTTAGGAGTTTAACTCCTTTAAAAAAAATCCTTTTAAAATTCTTTGGAGTTTAACTCCACAATAAAATTCCTTTTGAAATTAAACTCTACCTTTTTTTTAAAAAAAAGGGGGGAAGGAAAACATACACAGACTCCACGACACTGTCTTCCGTTAGAAAAAATTTCTAACGGGGCGCTGCCCCGCACCCCGCAAGGGGTCTGCTAGCCCCCTTGACCCCCAGCCCGCTATCCGGGTAGCGGGACCCCCGTAAAAACTCTGCGGGGCCCCCGATATTTCCAAAGCCCCTTCAAAACACGATACTGCACATTGAGTTCGCATGACCAGTTTAACCCGTTAATCGGAGGTTCCTTCGCTCCAAATGCGAGGGGTAATTAACGGCAGCTTAGTCCGCGGTTGCCGGAGATTCGGATCTCCACAATCAATAAACCCCGGCCTACCCTAGGCAGGGGAAATCTGTAATGCGCCTGACAAGCGCGCGCGTATTCCCATCTCAATGGGGTGACGAAAAACACCCTACAGATTCTGGCACGCCCGGTGGGACCTTTCTCTCCTCCCATATTTCGGGTTAAACGTTCATGCGAACTCAATTAATATACATATCTATTATCTATACTGAAATGATATTTTCTTTTCTATGCAGCAATAAACCTTCGACGACAATGTCTCTCCAGACGAATTCAGCTTCCAACGTGACCCCGATTCCATACGTGGTCAAGATCAACGCTCGTGTGGTTCTCCCTGCAAGCCTCAGTCGACAGTGGGAGGAACCGCCCCGCCAGTTTGGCTCCGTCATCATCTACCCTGCTGGAAGCGCTCATCTGGCGGAAATCCCGGCGGAACAGGTGGTCAAGCCGGTCCCAAGGGGCAAGAGGCCGAATGTTGTGATTGCTAAGGCACCACAACCGAAACTTAAGATGGTGTCTGAACGATCCCCTGACGCTCTAGCTGGGGGCAAGACTTCCGGTGCGAAGAGCAACATCAAACGTCGCGGACGGGCTCAGGCGGTGACTCCAACAAATGCACAATCAAGCGTATCTCCAAGGCCTTTCATCGCCCGGTTTGCGGTGTCTTCCTAAAGAGCCGAAGTCTGCCAGGCGCTTAGAACAGAAAAGTTAAGGCAGAAGCGGCTCAGGTATCGAGCCAACAAGAGGGCCAGGGCTTCAGCCAAATGGAATCGTGCGAAGTTCCAAGTACAGGATTGCCCTGCGACGACGGCTGAGTCGGACGTAAGAATCAGCAATTCCTTCGAGCCTCTGAAGTGGGTTCAGAAGAATGCCATGACCGCTAGAATCAAGAAGACGGCGGTCCGAACAGTGCCACAAAGAGACGTGTCCCGGCCCCAACAGAAAAAGTGTGACACTGTCTCTTCAAGAGTCTATCAAGCACTCCGTGCTGCACAAAAGCAGCGGGGCAAGCCCAGAAAAGAAGCGCCAGCACCATTCGAGGACCTGGTTAGGCCAACAGCCTTCAATCGACTACCGGCTACCGAAGCAAGGGGGTCAAGACAGCGATCCGTGAAATCAGCCGCCAATGATAGAAAGACGGCCGGATATATCATCCATACGGTCTATATGGCGGGCGGGCGCCCCAGCGACAACCTTCGCAGCAAAAGCAAGGAGGGGGCCACCACATCCCAAGCCCAATCTGGCCTGAATGTGGTTGCCGCTGCCCAAGAACAGCCGCCTCCGCTGGATGAAGAAAACCCTCTCGATGAGGATGATAGGCAGAAAGACCCCTCGGTCCATGCAGAGTCAAGCTCGGACAGCGAGGAAGAGCCTACTTTCCGCCCCAGGACTGCGGAGCAAGAGCTGCTTCAAGAGCTTCGAAAACAGCTCAGGAGCAAAGATAAAGAGATGGCCAAGCTCTATGCGAAGATTGACAACTTAACGAACGTGGTGATGCAGCTTACGGCCCAAATTGCTCGAGCGCCTCCCAATCAAGCACAAGCCGCTACTAATCAGCTGGGTGATGACAATCCGAGGCAGCCAATCCCTGTTCCTTTAGGACCAAGACTGGTCAAGCCGCATGAAAGCCGTCCACACTCCGCTTCTGGGGACGCCTTGGCCCCAGATAGCACTATCCCGCTAACACAGGATCGGATAATGGATTGGGTCACCAGCAAGGTTAAAACATTGGTGGCCGAAGCTGAAGCTCAGAAAGAAATCGGCAGTAGTGGGCGGCCATATCCCGCGCAGTACGATCTGATTGAGTTCCCAAGCGGCTATGTCATTCCTAAGTTCGGAAGATTTGATGGAACGGGGAATGCAAATCAGCACGTCGCTCACTTCAAAGCATCGTGCGGAAATACAGGGGGCAATGACGCGCTCCTTCTTCGTCAGTTTGTCAACAGCCTGACCGGCGTCGCCTTCGACTGGTATGCGAGTATACCGGACGGGTCCGTCATTACCTTTTCCCAAATGGAGTCCCTGTTTCGGCAAAGGTTCATGAGTGTCAGTGATAAAATCTCCATTGCCGACCTTGTGAGGACCAAGCCGGGGAAGAATGAAAGCAACACCGACTTTATCGCCCGTTGGCGTAATCTCACAGTCAAGTGCGAACCGCCGCTGGAGCAGGACCAGTCCGTCAGCCTTCTCATTGGGAACCTCAGCAATTGGATGGTCCCATTCTTGTGTACGGCAGGCCTCAAGACATTTCAGGAACTAACCAAGAAAGTTCAAATGCTGGAACGCTCGAAGCAGGAGTCCCCGCCGGATTCTCAGAGAGACAAAACTTGGAAAAGCAAGCGGGACGACAGCCGTAGAAGCGGGAGTTCCAGCAGTACCAATGTCTTCAATGCGTCCGACAATGAAGAAAAGCGAAGGGCGGGTGAATCCAAAACTAACCGGTCTCGAAAGCCATTGCTGGGAGGAGATGGGCCCACCCTAGAGGAGAAAAAGAACAAGGTTTACTCTTTCAGAAGGGACAAGGTCCGCAAGATATTTAAAGATGCCTTGAACAACGGCCTACAATTGCCGGAGTCGAAAAGACCCCAAGAAGCAAAAATGACCGACAATCCCCTGTATTGCCCGTACCACCGAGTAGTGAGCCATGCGATCGAGGATTGCTATATCTTCAAGGACTGGGTCGAGAAGCAGTACAAGGCTGGAGAGATCGAGCTGTCCAAAAGCGTGTTGGTGAACAATCAAGTTGCAACCGCCAACTTTATACAGACAGAAGTTGAAGCCTTCTGGGGGCAGACAGCCGAACCCGCTGCCCTGACAAACGAAACTGACTCATCGCGGCCTCCGTGGAGTACGCACATATCTAATAAGACGAAGAAGATGCTAAAGATGCTTCAGAAAGAGCCCAGGATGGAATGGGAAGGACAGAAGAGGCCTACCAGCCCTGCTGCCAATGCGGCTCCATCAGGCTCAAAATCCAAGAAGCTCAAGAAGAAGAAAAGTGCAGCTCGGCGCGAAAAAGAGTCTGCAGGGAGATCGACCATTCAAAAATATATCGATTCCCTTGAAGAATATGAACAAAAGGAAAGAACATTGATTCAATTGAATGAGTTCTTCCCTGTACAAGCGGCTGAAATTCTGGAGGAGTTAGAAGAAGACTCCAATGAAGAGATCCCAGCAGTGACCTGCTACGCCATCCATCTTGGCAGCGACTCGGAAGAGGATCTCTGTTTTCCCGAAGAGGACGAGGAGCTCACCACAAAGGCCAATCAAATCCAGCTCAGGAGTGGCAGGGCTTTACCGCCAAATCAGGGCAACGCCCCAAAAGGGAAAGAAAAACATGTCGCTAATGAAGAAGATGGCAGAGAACCGACTGATGAAAACATAAGTCCTTCCTCGGTGGACTATAATGTCTTGGCGCATCTCCGGAAGCTTCCGTCTCTCCTGAGCATCTACGATGCCTTGGTCCTATCTAAGGAGCTTACAGATGTTCTCATTCACGCTCTACAAAACCCTGAGCGGTATCAGGCTCAATTTGCAGAAATTAATATGAAAGAAGCCCAGCACGCTTTGCATGCCGCCGCAGTCACATTTAAGGATGAAGACTTGCTACTGGGAACAGCTGAGCACAATCGGCCGCTTTACGTGACCGGGTACAGCGACGGAGATCGAATTAATCGCATATTGATTGATCCGGGGTCCTCAGTGAACATCATGAACTTGCGAACGCTGAAGAGTTTGTCAATGGACGTCCGACACCTGTCAAGGGAAAGGATTGTCATTCAAGGCTTCAACCAAAATTGCCAGCAAGTTCTGGGATCTATAGCTTTGCCAATCAAATTCGGGGATCTGCAAACTGAAGCTAAGATATACGTGATCGACGCAGACACGTCTTATAAGATTCTCTTGGGACGGCCGTGGCTCCACGATTACGGCATCATTCCGTCAACTCTCCATCAATGTATGAAGTATACTAAAAATGGAGAAGAAAGACGCATTGACGGAGACATCCAGCCGTTCGGTGTGCATGAAGTCCGCTATGAAGATTCTCGGTACTTTATGAACCACCAAAATGCTAAGCCACAACTGACTGAGGATAGACCGGCCCCAAGACTCAAAAGCAAATCTGCGCCGACTGTCAGTTTCAAAAGCAAAAACGCCCAAGTGCGCCCGCATTTCGGCAGCGACACTGATGAGTCCGACGCTGGAAGCCCGTCCTTCCGTAAAACTCGCCCTCGTTTCGGCAGCGATACGGACGAATCTGTTACTGAAGATCCACCTAGCGGCAAAGCCCGCCCTCATCTTGGCAGTGACACTGAAGAGTCGAAAGAAGAGGACCTGCCATGCAACAGCTGTGCAGATTGGCCCCCCATGCAACAAGCAAAACTACGAGAGACCTTCGAAGTCGCAGAAGGGTCCTTGGCCATCACAAGGGTGCCGGAGCAGATGTGCAAAGAGCTCGATGCGTTGTCAGTCCCCACCGTGGACCAGCTGACAACTTTCTACGTCCCTGGGAGGAAAAATGGACAGAAAGGCATCCTGTTTTACGGGTCAAACCCCGTTGTGCACCCGGACGATCTTTCTGTCATGTGCCTCCCCTATGAGAGAGGCATAAGAGTCGTCCTCAATCCCAGATACTATGCGCCCGAGATGCGGGAATACTTTAAGAAGTGCGGGTGCCGGTTATATCAAACGGAGTCCGAAGCAAAGTTTTACGAAGGGCTATGGCATCCACCCCAGGTCCGAGCACTCATCGATGGACGAATTCCAGATAGACGGGGCATAGGCTACATTCAACCTGATTCTAAAGCATGCTACATGATCTATGTTGGTGAGGCCAGCGAAAGATCAAATGATGACGACGAGATAGCCGAGCCAGAAGAAGCTCCTCAAGAACTCGAAGATGGCGGACAAGCAACCTTTGACGAGCTAACCGAGATTGACTTAGGAACGCCCGATAATCCAAGGCCGACCTACATCAGCTCGCTCTTGTCAGAGGAAATGAAAGCGCAAATAATTGCCCTGCTGCATGAGTTCGTCGACTGCTTCGCGTGGACATACAAAGAAATGCCTGGCCTTTCCCCTGAAGTGGCCGTACATAAGTTGGCTATATCTCCTGATGCTAAGCCAATCAAACAAGCTCCCCGAAGAATGAGAAGGGAACTAGAAGAAAATGTCATCGAGGAAACTAAGAAGCTCATCGATGCCGGCTTCATCAGGGAAGAGAAATATGCAGACTGGATCGCATGCATAGTCCCAGTGAAGAAGAAAAATGGGCAGATCCGAGTTTGTGTCGATTTCAGGGACCTCAACAAGGCATGTCCTAAAGATGACTTCCCGCTACCGGTCATGGAAATGATGGTCGATGACACCTCAAATTACGAACTGTTCACCTTTATGGATGGCTCGTCTGGATATAATCAGATCAAGATGTCGCCTGAGGATGAGAAGCACACAGCATTTCGAACCCCGATCAGAATATATTGCTACAAGGTAATGCCATTCGAACTGAAGAACGCAGGTGCTACATATCAAAGGGCAATGACTAATATCTTTGATGACCTAATCCATAAAGTCGTCGAATGCTATGTTGATGATCTGGTCATTAAGACTGAAGCCAAGGCCGATCATATCCAAGATCTTAGGACCGTTCTCACCAGACTGAGGGAATACGATCTGAAGATGAATCCTCTGAAGTGTGCTTTTGGCGTGTCATCGGGAAAATTCCTGGGCTTTATAGTCCGGCATCGAGGGATCGAAATTGACCCATCAAAGATAAAGGCCATCATGGAGATGCCCCCTCCAAAGAGTCTGACACAGCTGAGATCTTTCCAAGGCAAGCTTGCTTATATACGGAGGTTTATCTCAAATTTGTCAGGGAGATGTAGGCCCTTCTCAAAGCTCATGAAGAAAGGAGCTCCTTTTATCTGGGATGCCGAATGTCAAGCGGCGTTCGAAAGCATCAAACATTACTTGTTGCACCCTCCAGTGCTGGCCGCTCCCATTCCAAATAAACCGCTGATTCTCTACACTGCCGCGCTAGACGAGTCACTCGGTGCGCTCCTCGCTCAGAATAACGAGGAAGGAAAGGAAAATGTTCTCTACTACCTCAGTCGAACCCTAGTCGGGGCGGAACACAACTATTCCCCTATCGAAAAGCAATGCCTGGCTCTGATATTTGCTGTGAAGAAGCTAAGGCACTATCTGCTGGCTCATCGGGTTATGCTAATCTCCAAGGTTGACCCGCTCAAACACTTGATGACCAAAGCAAGCCTAGCCGGCAGAATGGCAAGATGGGCTGTCATGCTACTTGAGTTCGACATAGTTTATACTCCTCAGAAAGCAGTAAAAGGGCAAGCTCTTGCAGACTTTCTCGCTGCACATCCTATACCAGAAGGGTCGCCGCTAGATTGTGAATTACCCGACGAACAAGTGCTGCACCTCGAGGAAGATGAGCCATGTTTGGAGCTCTACTTCGATGGAGCCTCATCAATAAGGACCTCCAGTAAATCAAGCGTCCCGGAGATAAGAGCAGGGATAGGATTGGTGTTCATCACACCGTCAATAGGAACCCTACGGCGTTCTTTCGCTCTCACCGAGCCTCGCACAAACAATGAGACCGAGTATGAAGCTCTGATAGCTGGTTTGGAGCTCGCCATAGAAATGGAAATCCTTTGGCTACGGGTTTACGGTGATTCCCAGCTTGTCGTCAACCAAGTAAGCGGCGACTATAAGATATACAAACCCGAGTTGGCTCTGTACAGAAGCCGGGTGGTGGAACTCATGAAACGGTTCACTCATATCGAACTAACAAGAGTCCCTAGAGCATTGAACGGAAAAGATGATATACTCGCTCGCCTAGCCAAGGAGCTGGCTGATCCTGACATGGACGAAATTCTGATCACAGTCAGGAGCCGACAAATTCTACCTCCAGTCTCTCTACGAGAAGAGGAAAACGCGGAACAGGAGAGCAGTCCTGCCGAAGAAGCTTCGATCATCCAAGACGAGCCCGATTGGAGAGAACCCTTCATAGAGTACCTCCGATACGACAAGCTGCCCGATGAAAAATCTGTGAGGATTCAGCTGAAGAAAAGAGCTCTCCGATACGTGTTTGTAAATGACACGTTATACCGCAGGTCATATGACCAACTCTGGCTCAGGTGCCTGTCATCGGCCGAAGCCCAAAAGGTCATGAAAGATGTTCACTCGGGCGTTTGCGGTGCTCACCAATCTGGTCCCAAGATGCGACTTCAAATCAAACGGCTTGGGTATTACTGGCCCACCATGATACGGGATTGCGGAGAGCATGCAAAGAAATGTCAGATCTGCCAAATCCATGGTGATTTCATTCATAAGCATCCCAATCCATTGCACCCTACGGTGGCGTCGTGGCCCTTCGATGTTTGGGGCACCGACATTGTTGGCCCAATTGATCCTCCGTCGTCCAAAGGCCACCGGTTCATACTGGCCGCGACAGACTACTTCTCCAGATGGGCTGAAGCTGTCCCGCTAAAAGAAGTCAAGATAAAAGATATTCTGACGTTCTTCCAGCATAATATTCTATACCCCTTCGGTACACCAAGAAGAATCATTTCTGACAACGGGCCTTCTTTCAAGAGCTTCAATGTCTCAAGGTTTGCTACTCAGCACAAGATAGACTGGAGATATTCCTCCATCTATAATCCAAGAGCCAATAGGCTCGCCGAAGCTTTCAATAAGACTTTATGCAAGCTCCTGAGGAAAAATGCTTCAGCCAACAAGAGAGACTGGAATCTCAAGCTTCACGAGGCGCTTTGGGCATATCGTACCACGCACCGTACTCCAACTCAGTCCACTCCATACTCATTGCTCTTCGGAGTGGAGGCGGTCCTCCCCCTCGAAGTAGAAGTCCCGAGCTTAAGAATGGCCGTTCAACATGAGTTGACGGAGGAGGAAAATGTGCTTCTTCGACTTGAAGAACTCGATGCCCTCGAAGAAAAGAGGCTCGCGGTGCAGCAAAGTCTGGAGCTATACCGAGCCCAAATGTCACGGGCCTATGACAAGATAACCCGTCTCCGCGCTTTCAAGAAAGGCGAATTGGTGTTGGTCCTCAAAAGACCGATCATCACCAATCGACATGCCAAGGGAAAATTCGAGCCAAACTGGGAAGGACCATACGTCATCGAGAAAGTGTTTGACGGAGGAGCCTACCCACTAATAAGCGCCGAGGGAGAAAGGCCCATGCCACCCATCAATGGCCGATATCTCAAGAAATACTACACGTGAATGCTCCAAGTCGCAGGCGAATTGAGCACATCAGCCCTACGGTCTGGATCAGACATCCTGCAAAACCGTATACAATCCACGGGCGTAAAAGACCCCTATTTCTCCCAAATCCCGCCGGTGAGACTACTTTAAAGTCCCACCAGCGGACAGACAAAAAAAAAAAAACGGTATGTCCACAAGCAAAACGGGCACGGATGAAAACCCGAAAGGGCTCCGTGAGTAAAAACAGCAGGACTACCGGCGAGTCTGTGAAAACCCGAAAGGGCGCAAACTCGTGAGAAGAGATGAAATACCCTCGCAAAGTCCCCTCGACCTTGTGAGGAGAAAACCGTACGTGAGATCCTTACGACTCACAAAGGAGCAAAACACTTAGGAATCCTCACGATTCTTAAGGAGAAAATACACCTGCGGGATCCTTACGACTCGTAGGGAGAAAATGCTTTTATGGGACCCTCACGGCCCATAAAATTGAAAAGCCTTAGGTGACAGAAACCCAAACCTGTCTCCTAAGCCATCCTTCCCCGACGGGCAACGGCAAATGATGAGTCGCTCCTGGCATTTCGCTTCAGTGTTAGCGGTGCGGATGCCGACCAAAAACCCAAATCCCAAGTCCTCCCAAGGCAAATGATGAGTTGCTCCTGGCATTATTCCAGTGCAGCAATGCTGATGCCAGACAAGACCCAAATTCAAAGTCCTCTCAATGGCGAATGATGAGTCGCTCCTGGTGCCATATTGCAGTGCAGCGATGCAGACGCCAACAAAGTCCCGAAAGTTTTATGGCCCTACGGTCTGGATCATACATCCTGCAAAACCGTATACAATCCACGGGCGTAAAACGATCCCAATCTCTCCCAAATCCTCCCGGGGCAAATGATGAGTTGCTCCTGGCATCATTCCAGTGCAGCAATGCAGATGTCGACCAAAAAAAAATCCCCAAATCCCCTCGGGGCAAATGATGAGTTGCTCCTGGTATCATATTCCAGTGCAGCGATGCAGACGCCAAAAATGTCCCAAAAATTTTTTATGGCCCTACGGTCTGGATCATACATCCTGCAAAACCGTATACAATCCACGGGCGTAAAACAATCCCGATCTCTCCAAAAAAAAAAAAAGAAAGAAAGAAAAAAAGAAGAACGGTATGTCCACAAGCAAAACGGGCACGGATGAAAACCCGAAAGGGCTCCGTGAGTAAAAACAGCAGGACTGCCGGCGAGTTTGTGAAAACCCGAAAGGGCGCAAACTCGTAAAAAAAAATGAAATGAAATGCACTCGCAAAGTCCTCTCGACTTTGTGAGGAGAAAATTCCCGCGTGAGATCCCTACGACTCACAAAGGAAGAACACACTTAGGAGTCCCCACGACTCCTAAGGAGAAAATACACCTGCGGGATCCTTACGACCCGTAGGGAGAAAATGCTTTTATGGGACCCTCACGGCCCATAAAATTGAAAAGCCTTAGGTGATAGGGATCCAAACCTGTCTCCTAAGCCACCAATTCCCAAATCCTCTCGGTGCAAATGATGATTCGCTCCTGGTACCATATTCCAGCATAGCGATACTGATGTCAACCCAAATCAAAATCAACAAGTCAACTTCCACTCCGACACCGCAGAAAGCGGAGCAAGTCAGAATCCAATCTCGACACCGCAAGAAGCGGAGCAAGTCAAGTCTACCCCTGACACTGCAAGAAGCAGAGCGAGTCAAATCAAGAATCGACTGTCCTCGTCGCAAAAAGGGCACCACCGACCGTCCAAGTCGCAAAAAGGGCAGCACCGACCGTCCAAGTCGGAAAAAGGGCAGCATCGACCGTCCACGTCGCTAAAAGTGCAGCATCGACCGTCCAAGTCGCTAAAAGGGAAGCATCGACCGTCCACGTCGCTAAAATGGCAGCATCGACCGTCCACGTCGCTAAAAGGGCAGCATCGATCGTCCAAGTCGCAAAAAGGGCAGAATCGACCGTCCATGTCGCTAAAATGGCAGCACCGACCGTCCACGTCGCTAAAAGGGCAACAACGACCGTCCAAGTCGCAAAAAGGGCAGCACCGACCGTCCAAGTCGCAAAAAGGGCAGCACCGACCGTCCAAGTCGCAAAAAGGGCAGCATCGACCGGCCACGTCGCTAAAAGGGCAGCATCGACCGTCCAAGTCGCTAAAAGGGCAGCATCGACCGTCCAAGTCGCAAAAAGGGCAGAATCGACCGTCCATGTCGCTAAAATGGCAGCACTGACCGTCCACGTCGCTAAAAGGGCAGCAACGACCGTCCAAGTCGCAAAAAGGGCAGCACCGACCGTCCAAGTCGCAAAAAGGGCAGCACCGACCATCCAAGTCGCAAAAAGGGCAGCATCGACCGTCCACGTCGCTAAAAGGGCAGCATCGACCGTCCAAGTCGCTAAAAGGGCAGCACCGACCGTCCAAGTCGCTAAAAGGGCAGAACCGACAGTCCACGTCGCTAAAATGGCAGCACCGACCGTCCAAGTCGCTAAAAGGGCAGCACCGACCGTCCAAGTCGCTAAAAGGGCAGAACCGACCGTCCACGTCGCTAAAATGGCAGCACCGACCGTCCAAGTCGCTAAAAGGGCAGCATCGACCGTCCACGTCGCTAAAAGGGCAGCATCGACCGTCCAAGTCGCAAAAAGGGCAGCACCGACCGTCCAAGTCGCAAAAAGGGCAGCGCAGGATTCCTGCAAAGCGGGAACCAGATAACTCCGGGCCAGGGAAAACGTCTATCACGGACACTCCGTCTCGGAGACATGTCAAGAAACGACCGTCCATGTCGTAAAAAGGGCAGTGCCAGCTTCCCAGAAAGCGGGAACCAAATCAAGTCGCCTCCACGTGAAAGAAGATCCATCAATTTCATGTACACGACCCACATGTGTGGTGTGCATTTATTGATGGGGGGCAATTTGTTGGGGTAAAAATTTACACCCCGGTTGACCAAGTCAAAATCCAAGTCAACCCCAAGCCAAGTGGACCCAAGCCCAGACCGAGTGGTCCCATGCCCGGGTCGAGCCCGAACATGAAGCGGCCGACCTCCCCCCACGCCGAGATAAAAATTTTGTAATAAACAATTTTGTTGTATTTATTTTATTTTGGATAAATGTAAGAAAAATAGGCATAAAGCCAAATTTTTGTAAAGCCCATGGCTTATGTGCAAATAGAAATGGCACAGGAGCCAGGGGATAGGAAAAATGCCATTTTGTGAAGCCCAAGGGGCTATGTGTAAAATGTATGGCCTATAAAGGCAAAGATAATGAAAATATCTCACAACTTTTTCTCTCTCCAGAAATTTTCTAGATCTGAGATCTCTTCCTCCTTCCTCAAGGTTCTAAAACCTTCCTTTTTCTTTTGAATTAAATCAAGAGTTTAACTCTTCCTTTTCTCAAAATAAATAGATTTCCACCACAAAACCTACGAAGGGGAGCTTGGATCTCCAACCAGATTTCGAAAAGGGGAGGCTTTTAAGGCTCATCCCCTTTTCTCCAAGATCCCGCCGGTCAAGAGCAAGAAGAAGGAGACCCATCTCCAAAAATCTAACTTTGGACAGGCCCAAGGCTCAAAAGAAGAGCAATAAATCTCCAGGAGTTTAACTCCTTTCTAAAGTTGCTGGAGTTTAACTCCATAAATTAATTTCTGTTCGAGTTTAACTCCATAAATTTGCTTCTGTTAGGAGTTTAACTCCAAAGATTCCCTTGGGAGTTCAACTCCCCAGCCTAGGGGCTAGGCTTCCCTTTCCGCGGGTTTTTCCCGCGGTCACGTGTGCCCACGTGACCCCGGGGCGCTAAGGCGCTCGTCGGTCACGTGTGCCCACGTGACCCCTGGGCGCTAAGGCGCCCATCGGTCACGTGTGAGCACGTGACCCCGGGGCGCCAAAGCGCCCATCGGTAAAGTGTGCGCACGTGACCCCTGGGGCGCCAAAGCGCCCATCGGTCACGTGTGCCCACGTGACCTCGATGGGCGCCAAGGCGCCCATCGGTCACGTGTGCCCACGTGACCCCCGGGGGGCGCCAAAGTGCCCATCGGTTACGTGCGCGCACGTGACCCCGGGCTTTAAGGCGCCCACTTGCTGTGCGAGCGTCCTTTAGACGCCATTTTGTTTTCTTTTCCCCCTCGTTTTACGTGCACTCCCCAACAAAATCCCTTCTGGAGTTAAAAATGTATACATATTTTAGGAGTTTAACTCCACATAAAATTCTTTTAGGAGTTTAACTCCTTTTAAAAATCTTTGGAGTTTAACTCCACAATAAAATTCTTTTAGGAGTTTAACTCCTTTAAAAAAAAACTCCTTTTAAAATTCTTTGGAGTTTAACTCCACAATAAAATTCCTTTTGAAATTAAACTCTACTTTTTTTTTTAAAAAAAGGGGGGAAGGAAAACATACACAGACTCCACGACACTGTCTTCCGTTAGAAAAAATTTCTAACGGGGCGCTGTCCCGCACCCCGTAAGGGGTCTGCTAGCCCCCTTCACCCCCAGCCCACTATCCGGGTAGCGGGACCCCCGTAAAAACTCTGCAGGGCCCCCGATATTTCCAAAGCCCCTTCAAAACACGATACTGCACATTGAGTTCGCATGACCAGTTTAACCCGTTAATCGGAGGTTCCTTCGCTCCAAATGCGAGGGGTAATTAACGGCAGCTTAGTCCGCGGTTGCCGGAGATTCGGATCTCCACAATCAATAAACCCCGGCCTACCCTAGGCAGGGGAAATCTGTAATGCGCCTGACAAGCGCGCGCGTATTCCCATCTCAATGGGGTGACGAAAAACACCCTACACCTATGGTTTGGAAGAAGACTATCCAATAAGCGTAATAGGTGTACACTCCTAATGCTAGGAGCCCCCGCAACCTGAGAGAACGTAAAGATAAAAGACAACTGAATAAATCTTTTTCTATTTCTCCTGAACCAGAATCCATCCTCGAACCGGAACAAGTTCCTTCGAGTTCGTATGCAACTATACAATGGATTATCCAATAACTGTGGATCTTCGTAGTGATACGGGGTGTCCTGGAGAAATTCAAAGATGAAGCAGGAGTGGCGATGATATATGCGGTTTGGTCGTGAATCATAGCAGTTGCAATTTACTTTGCCCTCTTTCTAATCCCTTTATTTGTCTTTACTTATTACCTTCTGTACACCTCCCTTAGGCTAAATGGTTTTCTTCTTCCATACCTTTTGGCACCAGCCTATGGTTTGGAAGAAGACTATCCAATAAGCGCAATAAGTGTACCCTCTCCTAGTCCTAGGAGCCCTAATAATCTAAGAGAAGGAAAAAGGAAAAGACAACCGAATAGTCCTATTCAATTTTTCCAGAACCGGAAACCATCCTCGAATCTAAAACAAGTTCTTGGAGTTCGTATGTAACTATACGATGGTCATATCCAATAAATGTGGATCTTCGTAGTGATATGGAATGTTCCGGAGAAAAGTAAAGGGTAAAAGTAGGAGTGGCAATGAAGTATGCAACTCTTACAATCCAAAAGTCAGTGTTTTAAGAAGGTTCGGTTAACTTGGTTACTGAGTTATAGTCTATGGTCGGGCCATGGTCGCTCTGAAAGAGAGAGAGAGAGAAAAAAGTACTCAGCGTGCACTCTAATCTAGATCAAAATGGTCATTCACTTTATCTAATCAGGATGTCTCCCACTGTATCCTTAAATTCTCCTCCAAATCTGAAAGAAGAATTAGTCGGGATCACCCGAGGATAAACCAAACTATTAGTGGGTATCGGGATCCAACTATCATCGCATGATAACCTGATAGAATTCACTCACGTTATCACACCCCAGAAGGTATGCGCATGCCTGGAAAGTTTCCTGTATTTTTGAAACTCCCGATGTGATTTCTATCCCATGCTCTTATGACCTTGATGAAGGCCAACATATCATAAGTCACATGTGAAGTTCTACCAGTCATTGTCCAGCTTAATTTAAACCCACTCGTACATACCCTTGACGAAGGCCAAAATAGTAGTACGACTGTCCCAAACCAATGCATCTATCTATGCAACAGAAAAGTAACAAATAGCTACCATACACTATGCCTTGACGAAGGCCAACATACATATCATGAATACTAAGTGCTACCCGTCTGAAATTGTAAGTCCACGTTGCCCACCACGGTGCTTGCGGGGAGGCGGAAAACGGAATAAAAATCGGAATTTTATCACTTTAGGCAACATGGACTAGACAAAGAAGGATTTTTGCTAAACAAAAACAAGCTAAAGCTAACTAGAAACTAGCTAAAGGGTAGAATGGTTATACCTAGGGCTTTATGTCCTTCTCTCCTTGCTCCTTGGAGTAGTAGAAAGGGATCACCTTTGTTGTCTTCTCACGTCGAAAAAGGATCCACCCGAAAGCCTCAACCTTTGGCTTCAACTCCAAGCTAGAAGTAACTAGGGTGCTAGAAGTGCTAATCCTAGAACCCTAAATGAGAGTAGAGATTATCAAGAAGAGGTTTTTCTCAAGCTCAAGCGTTTCTCAACACATGAGAGGGGAGAGCTTGAGGGAGAGGAAGAACAAGAGAGAGAAAGTAAAATGATGGAATGAGAGAATAAAACCATTCTCACATATATGTGTGAATTATTATAAATTGATAATTAGCTAGATAATTGTCATGGTTAATCAAGACAAGACCATTATCATTTCATTTTTAATGCAAATTGCAAGGATCAAAGAGCATCTTCCAAATGAAATGATGATGGTCAAAGTGTCAACCTAGGTCAACAAGTCAAGATAGTCAAATGGTCAACAACCATAACCATGCACAATTATATTAAACTAATATCAATTAACCATAATACACACATAAGCATTAGGGTTAATAAAATGACAATGGTCATTAACCCTAATCAAAGTCCTCTCCCAATGTCTCAAGCAACTGTGCATACGCACCCGTATTCGTGATCCGAGGAACACGAATACAATGAGATAAAACCAATCCCAAATCATATACTAGGATCCGGCTTAAACCAGAGCCCGCTAGTATAAGCTGTCCGGACAGCAAACATGCACGAGTGTGCGGATGTGAACGAACCCTGTCGCAAAACCATGCGACCTCTACTCATTTTGCCTAAAGGCGAATAGCTCTCTGTGTGGGACTCTAAAGACTCGACACTACGCTGGCAGTGGGTTTAACCACAGACTGCAAGCTGCACTAGCTGTACGTAACGGTCCCCAGGTAGATGTCGATAAGAAGACTGACGAGGTAACCCCATCTGAACTCCTACTGAGCCTGTATGTGACAGTCTCCATACAGTCCGGTCTATTCGTCTGATACATCGCATGGAGGGCCTAGGGGGCGGTGAACGTCAGTCCCCTAATAGCGGTACAAGTCGTGTCGGAGTGTAGCCCAGAACACCCTGAGATAACACTGGAAACCTACCAGTATATCTCGCTTGCCCTGGCCAGGGACTACTCGTGTAATGGCTCTCCTGGACACAGCGCGATGTCAACCCCCAATACCGGGAGAGACGAATCATGTCTAACCGTCACTGCCTCCAAGTGCTTCGGGACTGCACCCAAAAACTACCTGTTTGCACGACTCCTTTGAGCCGTGGTAGGGTAGTAATCAAAGTGCAGTGGGAACACACTCGAGGCGAAGTGACAGTGTCAAGTCAGCGGACTAAGCAGCACTCATGTCACCTGGGAACTGATAACTGACGATAGGTATAAAACCAACCATTAGTCCCAGACGAGTCCAGTCCAGTGTACTCGTAACCTAACGAGCACCCGCATACTATCTCAAGTACGACGTACTGACGGCTGTGGGACAGACCGTCTCCCACGCTGGGATGAGAAGCGCATACGCTAGTCTACTCCGGAGTATCGATTCCCTGCCTCGATAGTCCAACGACCAGGGACCTGTATAAGGATGTGCTTGTGGATTACCCAGCCCCCACGAGTGCGAGCGCCATCACAACGCTGGTAATCAAGAAAAGATCCTAAGGGCTCTACTAATATGTACATCAGCGATATGCTAAAAGAAACACATACACATATTAAAGCAGAGACAAACCAAGTAGCATACTACCATTTCGAGCAAGATTGTATATACTACTGTGAATATCCCAAGCTTCCATCAAGTAATATACAAACTAGTATGATACAGTAATGGCCTCTAGGGCATATACACTAACAATCTCCCACTTGCACTAAGGCCATGTACTGGCGTATCGAAGACCTATCATCTCGATCAGCCGCTCGAACTGAGTCTGGGGCAAGTCCTTGGTGAATAGATCTGCAGTGTTATCTTCTGAAGCAACCCTCCGAACCTCGATCTCCTGGCGATCCACGATCTCCCTGATCAGGTGATACCGCCTTAAGATGTGTCTGGATTTCTGATGGGACCTGGGTTCCTTCGCTAAAGCTATAGCCCCATTGTTGTCGCAATACAGAGGTATTGGGTCAACAATGGACGGAACCACCTGAAGTTCTTTCAAGAACTTCCTCATCCAGACAGCTTCTTTTGCGGCATCAGATGCAGCGATGTATTCCGCTTCCATAGTCGAGTCAGCAACGGTTTCCTGTTTGGAGCTCTTCCAACACACCGCCCCTCCATTGAGGGTAAAGACAAAACCCGACATGGACTTGGAATCATCCTTGTCACTCTGGAAGCTGGAGTCAGCAAAGGCCTCAATCTGGAGGTCTTTTCCGCCATACACCAAGAACATCTCCTTAGTCCTTCTCAGGTACTTGAGAATGTTCTTTACTGCTATCCAATGTTTCTCCCTAGGGTTTGACTGATACCTGCTTACCATGCTCAGTGCATAAGCCACATCTGGTCTGGTACACAACATCGCATACATTATAGAGCCTACCGCAGAAGCGTAGGGTATAATAGACATGCGATCCCTCTCCAAATCAGTCTTGGGAGACATCTCTTTGGAGAGGGTGATCCCGTGACAAGCCGGTAGATTACCGCGCTTGGAATCTTCCATACTGAATCTCTTCAGTATGGTGTCGATGTACCTGGACTATGAAAGTCCTAATATCCTCTTGGATCTGTCACGGCAGATCCGGATACCCAGAATGTATGAGGCATCACCCAGGTCTTTCATGGAGAACCTGTGTGACAAGAACCCCTTGACAGATTGTAGCATAGGAATGTCATTTCCTATTAAGAGAATGTCATCCACGTATAAAACGAGGAATACTACAGTTCTCGCTACAAATCTACAATAGATACATGGTTCATCTGGATTTTTGATAAAGCCAAATTCCTTGACCGTCTCATCAAAACAGATGTTCCAACTCCGCGATGCCTGCTTCAGTCCATAAATGGACATAAGCAACTTACACACCTTTCCGCTGCTCCCACTCTGAAAGAAACCCTCTGGCTGTTCCATATAGACACACTCCTCTAAATGTCCATTTAGAAAAGCGGTCTTTACGTCCATCTGCCAAATTTCATAATCGTGGAAGGCAGCAATGGCAAGAAGGATCCGAATGGATTTCAGCATAGCTACTGGAGAAAAGGTTTCGTCATAGTCCAAACCAGGTCGCTGACGAAAACCCTTTGCAACCAGTCTGGCTTTATAGGTCTCAACCTGTCCATTTACACCAATCTTCCTTTTGAAGATCCACTTGCATCCTACGGGTTTTACCCCATCTGGAGAAATGTCCAACGTCCATACTTTGTTGGTGTACATGGACTCCATTTCGGTCCGCATCGCATCCAGCCATTTTACCGGGTCGACGCTCTGAATGGATTGCTGGAAGCTAGTAGGTTCATCACAATCTATGATGCAATACTCTCTATCCCCGTCAATGAGAAAACCGTAGTATCTCTCGGGCGGATGAGACTGCCTACTACTCCTGCGGAGTGGCGTGGGAATGTCCAGATCTTTCGAACCATCTAGTTCTACTAAGCTTTCAGTAATAGCTCGTGGTTCTGGAATTTCTTCCAGTTCTATTGCGTTCCCACTTATTTCTTTTTCTATGAACTGGTGTTCTAGAAAGTGGGCATGGCGAGAAACAAAAACCTTTTGTTCCTCTTCGCAATAGAAGAAATATCCCTTGGAGTTCTTTGGATATCCCACAAACTTGCACTGTACTGAGCGTGCCTCGAGCTTGTCCGCATGCTGCTTTTTTACAAAAGCTGGACATCCCCATGTCTTAATGTGATTAAGATAGGGTCTCTTCCCACACCACATCTGATATGGTGTAGTAGGCACAGTCTTAGTTGGAACTCGGTTCAAAAGGTATGCAGCTGATTCTAGCGCATATCCCCAGAACGATCGCGGCAACTCAGCGTTACTCATCATGGACCGTACCATATCCAATAGGGTTCGGTTCCGTCTCTCCGATACACCGTTATGTTGCGGAGTGTATGGAGGAGTAAGCTGAGAGAGAATTCCATTCTCTTTTAAGTAACCCAGGAACTCGGCACTCAAGTATTCACCACCTCGATCAGATCTCAGTGCCTTGATACTTTTGCCTGTTTGTTTTTCTACTTCATTCTTATATTCCTGGAATTTTTCAAAAGCCTCGGATTTATGTTTCATTAAGAAGACATAACCGTACCTTGAAAAGTTATCCGTAAAAGTAATAAAGTAAGAATAACCACTTCGTGCATGTGTAGACATTGGACCGCACACGTCACTGTGTACGAGTCCCAAGAGCTCGCTCGCTCTTACTCCGTGTCCAGTGAACGGAGTCTTTGTCATCTTTCCTTTGAGACAGGATTGACAAGTTGCATACGATTGATATTCGAACGGATCCAAATATCCTTCTGCATGTAACTTAGTCAACCTTCTCTCATTGATGTGACCCAGTCTACAATACCATAAGAAAGTTTTATTGATTTCTGGAGACTTTGTTTTGTGTGTATTCTGGACATTGAAAATCTGTGGTTGGTTTAATACGTATATATCGTTGTTCAATGTACCTGACCCAATCAAAAGTTGATTAAGGTGAATGTTCACTACATTACTTACAAATGCAAATTCATAACCTTCTTTAGATAATAAAGATACAGAAATGATATTACAGGTTGCATTTGGTACATAATAACAACTACACAAAACCAAAAAGTGTCCATCTGACAGTCCCAGGTGATAGTCCCCCACGGCCTCAGCATCCATGCTAGCACCGTTTGCAACTCTGAGGGTCATGTCACCTGCCTTCAAAACTCTACGCTTTCTCAACGCCTGCAAAGAATTACAGATATGAGATCCTGATCCGGTATCCAATACCCAGGATGTAGAGTTTATTGATAGACAGTTTTCAATAACATACACACCTGAAGCTGAAGCCGCAACTCGCTTCAAATCCTGTGTTCTGGCCTTCTAAGCCTTGCAATCCTGTTTCCAGTGATCACTTTTATGACATTAGAAGCATTCTTCCTTCCCCACAAGCTTTCCCGCTACCTTTGTTGCTTTTCCTTTTCCCTTCGTATCCACTTTACTGACACCGCCTCTTGGTTTGGCGGGGGCTTTCTTCTTCTTGCCCTTGGCTTTCGCCCTGGACCTAGAAGAGGAAGATCCTCCTACAAACAAAGTGGATGTCTCCCTACTTTTCTGTAGGGTGCCCTCTGCACTCCTCAACATGTTGAGGAGCTCTGAAAGTTCAACTTCATTTTCCTGTAAGTTGAAGTTCAGGATGAACTGGGCGTAAGTGGAAGGAAGGGACTGGAGAATCAAGTCCGTATAGAGCTCATTCTCCAACGTGGTCCCAAGTTCTGCGAGCTCCTCTATGTAGCCAATCATCTTAAGCACGTGTTCCGCTACCGATGATCCGACGGCCAACCTTGCCGAAAACAACTTCTTCGACACTTCGTATCTGGCGATACGAGACTGCTCTCCATATAGTTCTTTTGTATGAAGAAATATGGACTCTAGGTCCATATTCTTGTGCCTCCTCTGATGTTCGTTGTCCATCGAGGCAAGTACGAGGCATTTGGCCTTCGCGCAATCTATTTCCCATGTCTTACGGATTTCCCTATCCGCGACACTGGTTTTGGGACCTGGGACAGGGGGAGCTTTGGTGGTAAGGAGATACCCCAGCTTGTCGTAAGTGATTGCCATCTCGACATTCCTGAGCCAATCTTTGTAGTTTGGCCCTATCAGTATGTTTTTATCTAGTAATAACTTAAGTCCGGTCATGTTGAATGGTCGCTGCAATTAGGAGAGAGAAAAGAAATACTTTAGCATGATGCTCTTGCAAGTTTAGAGTGGTTTTTAGTTTGTCTAAACAGGATGGCTCCCACTGTCTCTCGAATCCCTTCTCAAACCGTAAAGAAAGGATTAGTCGGGATCAATCTCACCGTACAATACTTGCTTAACCGTTCAGCCAGGCCAGTGTTGGTACTTCGAGGGTGGTTTTCCAACGCTTTCGCGAAGTTCCTTAATTAAGTAACCTCTTTTCCCTGTGGGCGTAGCCCCGCTAACACCTTTCTAGACACCTACTAGGTTTATAGCATTGATCGTTAAGTGAGTGTTTTCCCGAGGAGTAGCATATACTCACAGTAGGATCGGGATCCAAATATCGTCGTGTGATAAAACCGAAGGAATCCTACCAGAATCATCACACTCCAAATGGTATGCAGCGCTAGCAAGTTTCAGTACTTATGAAACTCCCGATGTGGATTTTTTGCCCCATGCTCTTATGACCTTGACTTTGGCCAAAATATCATAAGTCACATGTCAAGTTCTACCCGTCATTCTCCTGGTTAATTTGGACCCACCCGTACCTACCCTTGACTTTGGCCAAAATGGCAGTACGACTGTCCCAAACCAACGCATCTATCTATGCTGCACATGAATACCCAATAGCTACCAATCACTATGCCTTGACTTTGGCCAAAATACTTAGCTTGAATACTTTTGACCATTCATGTGGAATGACGGAGGGCTACGAATGGTTTTGGCGAAACCATGAACGTAGTGAACTTGATATAATCGATGGAACGAGATAGCTTTTAAAAGGAGTGGTTCAAACTCCGCGTTTTAAAAGTTTAGTTTTGAAAAGAACCGAGTGGTTTTCAAAGTGTTCCAATCGACTTTTACTTGGTTTATTTTCTTGCATTAGTTCTTTTAATGCGTCCCATCATTTAATCCTACCATTACAGAAAACAACCAAAATATGACGTACGCTTATGCCATTCGCATTCGCCACGGGGCCCCGTCATCACCCGTTAGGTTACTTAACTAACGACAGAGTGGGGGCTGGGCTAGCGCGGCTGTAAAACATAAGCAACGCCTAAATAGTTATAATATATAAATATATAGCAATGATAGACATTACAGATCACAGATGAATACATTGGATATACTAGGAATCCGCAATCCGTTTGAGCCTGCAACGAAAAGCGGATTACACGGTCGCGGTGAATAGCCAAATACCTCACCCAGGACCCCTACGGGTGCGGCAAACTACCCGCCAAGCACCCGAAGCGAAGAAACCTCCCTCAACACCGTGAGTAGGCCACTCGGCACTTCGTGATACCCGGTAGTTTGTGCACCCCCTCCATAGGTCTATCCTAGGAGCAAAAACAGTAAAAAGAATTATACAATGACGGCTACAACCCCGACCCGGTTGTGCGGCCATACAAATAATATTATATCAATTTACATGTTACAATGAATGAAAGAAAAAGAAACACTCATCTCACATCCACCCCGGCTATTCACCCGCACAATCCAACGCATTCATATGCACATACCATCATCAAACACAGATCACAGATATGTATAACCCCCACTAATCGACATATAGCGATTAGCCGACGTTCAATACATATAAACATCACAGATATAACCCTTTAGTCAAAGTGTATTGAAGTTCGATCAAAAAATACGGATTTATAGGCCCCCAAAAACAAATTTCTTTTCTGGAAAGCCTGGGCACAAATAAACCATCTTAAAAATCCCAAAACCATGCCAGAAGAACACTGCACCAAACTCGACCCAGAGCCGAGACATAACGGCCGCGGTTGCGCGGCAATAGCTTGCTATTGCCGCGGAACCGCGGCTCTTTGAGCGAGTCACTGGATCGTTTTTGGTGGCTTTCTTCACAAAACCCTGAGATGATTTTTGGAGTATGATTTATTTTATTTTAAACAGGAAAAATTTTAACAGAAAGTTAAGGTTTTGAAAACTCAGTTTTGCGATTTTTCCGATTGAACTTCCATACACTTTTACTACCAAGCTAGTTTATGTTTAGTTAGTCTCTGATACCACTGTAAGTCCACGTTGCCCACCCCAGTGTTTGCGAGGAGGCGGAAAACGGAATAAAAATCGGATTTTTATCACTTTAGGCAACATGGACTAGACAAAGAAGGATCTTTGCTAAACAAAAACAAGCTAAAGCTAACTAGAAACTAGCTAAAGGGTAGAATGGTTATACCTAGGGCTTTATGTCCTTCTCTCCTTGCTCCTTGGAGTAGTAGAAAGGGATCACCATTGTCGTCTTCTCACGTCGAAGAAGGATCCACCCGAAAGCCTCAATCTTTGGCTTCAACTCCAAGCTAGAAGTAATTAGGGTGCTAGAAGTGCTAATCCTAGAACCCTGGATGAGAGTAAAGATTATCAAGAAGAGGTTTTTCTCAAGCTCAAGTGTTTCTCAACACATGAGAGGGGAGAGCTTGAGGGAGAGGAAGAACAAGAGAGAGAAAGTAAAATGATGGAATGAGAGAATAAAACCATTCTCACATATATGTGTGAATTATTATAAATTGATAATTAGCTAGATAATTGTCATGGTTAATCAAGTCATGACCATTATCATTTCATTTTTAATACAAATTGCAAGGATCAAAGAGCATCTTCCAAATGAAATGATGATGATCAAAGTGTCAACCTAGGTCAACAAGTCAAGATAGTCAAATGGTCAACAACCATAACCATGCACAATTATATTAAACTAATATCAATTATCCATAATACACACATTAGCATTAGGGTTAATAAAATGACAATGGTCGTTAACTCTAATCAAAGTCCTCTCCCTCTGTCTCAAGCAACTGTGCATACGCACCCGTATTCGTGATCCGAGGAACACGAATACAATGAGATAAAACCAATCCCAAATCATACACTAGGATCCGGCTTAAACCAAAGCCCGCTAGTATAAGCTGTCCGGACAGCAAACATGCATGAGTGCACGGAAGTGAACGAACCCTGTCGCAAAACCATGCGACCTCTACTCATTTTGCCTAAAGGCGAATAGCTCTCTGTGTAGGACTCTAAAGACTCGACACTACGCTGGCAGTGGGTTTAACCACAGACCGCAAGCGGCACTAGCTGTACGTAACGGTCCCCAGGTAGATGTCGATAAGAAGACTGACGAGGTAACCCCATCTGTTCTCCTACTGAGCCTGTATGTGACAGTCTCCGTACAGTCCGGTCTGTTCGTCTGAGACATCGCATGGCGGGCCTAGGGGGGCGGTGAATGTCAGTCCCCTAATAGCGGTACAAGTAGTGTCGGAGTGTAGTCCAGAACACCCTGAGATAACACTGGAAACCTACCAGTATATCTCGCTTACCCTGGCCAGGGACTACTCGTGTAATGGCTCTCCTGGACACAGCGCCATGTCAACCCCCAATACCGGGAGAGACGAATCCTGTCTAACCGTCACTGCCTCAAAGTGCTTCGGGACTGCACCCAAAAACTACCTGTTTGCACGACTCCTTTGAGCCGTGGTAGGGTAGTAATCAAAGTGCAGCGGGAAGACACTCGAGGCGAAGTGACAGTGTCAAGTCAGCGGACTAAGCTGTATTCATGTCACCTGAGAACTGATAACTGACGATAGGTATAATACCAACCATTAGGCCCCGACGAGTCCTGTCCAGTGTACTCGTAACCTAACGAGCACCCGCATACTATCTCAAGTACGACGTACTGACGGCTGTGGGACAGACCGTCTCCCACGCTGGGATGAGAAGCGCATACGCTAGTCTACTCCGGAGTATCGATGCCCTGTCTCGATAGTCCAACGACCAGGGACCTGTATAAGGATGTGCTTATGGATTACCCAGCCCCCACGAGTGCGAGCGCCATCACAACGCTGGTAATCAAGCAAAGATCCTAAGGGCTCTAATAATATGTATATCAGCGATATGCTAAAAGAAACACATGCACATATTAAAGCAGAGCCAAACCAAGTAGCATACTACCATTTCGAGCAAGATTGTATATACAACTGTGAATATCCCAAGCTTCCATCAAGTAATATACAAACTAGTATGATACAGTAATGGCCTCTAGGGCATATACACTAACAGAAATGACGGAGGGCTACGAATGATTTTTGGCGAAAAACCATTAACGTAATGAACTTGATATCGTTGAAGAAACCGGATAGCTTTTATAAATATATAGTGGCGAAAACCTTTGCTAAAGAGGTCATTCTCGGTGAAGGGATCTCGGCTCTTTCCTCGTGGAATGTGGTGCAGGATATTCCCACTGAAAATCGCGATGCAAAGAAAAAACTAATCGACTATAGAGAAGTTATTACCCTGATGCAAACTTCTGCCCAAGGGGTCACTCCCGATGAAGGGATCTCGGCCCTTGCCTCGTCGAATGAGGTGCTGGATATTCATAACCGAATACCACTGTGCAAAACAAAAGAAAACCTCCTTGTAATAACAGCTTTTTGAAAATTGTTCCAACAACATCAGATAGGTCTGTTTTAATTGCATTGAACTTAATAAATGCAGTCCCATAAATTAATCACACCACAAAAGAACAAAACTATGTTGTACGTATATGCCATCCGCATTTGCCACTGGGTCCCGTCATCACCCGTTAGGTTACTTAACTAACGAAAGAGTGGGGACTGGACTAGCGCGGGTGTATAACATATACAGCATCTACTATTATATATAAAAATATATAATAATCGCTCCAGGCATGAAAAATGCAACATCACAGAAAAGCGATAAGCATCACAGAACAATACAGATAATCTGGGAGCCCCGGGTTTCCTTTGAGCCACAAGTGAAACCCGACATTCCCCTGGTCGTATGGATAGCCTGTGCAATGAAAACCTAGACCCCTACGAGTGCGGCAAGTTACCCGCCAAAACTAGAAGCGAGGCAGCCCCCTTTAGCAAAGTGAATGGGCCACCCGGCACTTCACGGAATCCGGTAACTTGAGCACCTCGCCTTGGGTCAACCTGTACCCCCTACGAGTGCGGCAAATAGCCCGCCAATTCTAGAGTGAGGACCCTCCTTCTCAACGCCATGAGATGTGGACCCGTTGCCCTCCAGAACCCGGCTATCCATGAACTTCATCGCGGGGTAATCCTAGTACAGAAAAGAAAATATATACTACGGTGACATCAACCTCAACCCGGTCGTACCCCAAACAAATAATATACAAAGAGGCAGTGACAGCTGTTCACATGTCGGACGCTCACCGCGCGATATCAAATGTACAAATAAAACTAAACTGTACAATCATTGCATCCAAGCTATCCACTCCGACAAATCCGCAACAACACAGAACATCAAAGTGAATGTCACGTTCGCAAACCCGTCTAAAAGAACTATAGCAATTAGACAACTTGTACCGCTCCAATGACATTCACGGTCGCAGATAGAAATGTATGTACTGAAAACTTTAAACAATGTTAGAAATATCGACTTCGAAATAACCCCGAATGGCCCCCAAACAACTAGATAAAACCATATACAAACTAGGATAAACTGGCAATACAACCGAACCAACATTCTAGAGACCAGACCAGACCCAAAACACGAAACTCAAACTCCCAAAATAGGCTGGCCAGCTCGGTTTTTCCATCAATGTGCTCGGCCAAAACAAGGTGGAATTGGTTCTTCTTTAGGGTGCAATCTATAGGTCACCTATGTAGTCTTCCGCAGTTGCTAAAAAATTTTTAGAAGACCATATAAAATTTGATAGAAACTGGAATGTATCGGGTATTGTTTCGGGGTTATTTCGGTTTTGATAGTTTAACATCGTCTAAACCAACTAGTATGCGGTTAATGGGTTGGCTATGATACCATGTAAAGCTACGCTAGTGCCCCGGCCATCAATCCGTGTCCAAACGCGGAACAAAAACTATTAAAACTTGGCGCAAACGGAACCCTAAACTACGAATCGTACCGTTAAACCTATACTAGTTAACTGTAAAGTGGTTTAAGAGATTATACCGATCGATCCGTGTCTTTCGGTCTTCAATCTCTGTCCAAAGCTTGTCGCAGCTTCCTTGAACGAGTTCGCTCTCCGGTCTTCCTCGTCGAAGAGGATCCATGTCGAGGATTCTTTATACGGGCTCCCGCCTCTAAACCGAAGCAACTCGGACATCAAGTTTGCTAGCCTAGATGCCTAAGGTGAAGTAGAGAGAGTGTGATCACTTTGTCTCAAAACATCCATGGATTCTCAACACATGAGAGGGTATGGATGGAGGTTGAAGAAGAAGCCAAGTGAAGAGTGTGAGCTCAAGTGAAGAAAAGTAGTGGCTAGCTCATTTTTAAGTGTTGTGAGTTATTTGTGAGTTAAGCAACTAAAGAATTTTCCTATCCCCACAAAAGATCTGCCCTTGCTCCCCAAGTATCTCACAACACTCTCAAAAATATCCTAGCCAAAACAAAATGGCCCCATGACCCAATACCATGAGTCACCAAGTGCATGTGCCATGATCAATGCTTCAAAACAAGACTTGCACTCACACTTTACACATAATAAACATTAACTTAAATGTTTAATCATAAAGAAATGAAATGGCATCTTCTAAAGCAAACTCGTAACGGATTACAAGAATACCCCTCATCTGTATATACATACATGCATCCATATTCCGAATGAACACAAATACAACGAGACGAAAATAATCCAACAATATAATACTAGGATCCGGCTTAAACCAAAGCCCACTAGTATTATCCGTCTGATCATGATCCATGCATAAGTGCACGTATATGATCGAACCCTGCCATAAAACCATATAGCCTCTACAATGTTTCGCCCGAACTAGGGAAACACTATGTGTGGGACTCTAAAGACTTATCAATATTCTGGTAGTAGGTTTAACCACAAGAACGTCAGTGGCACTAGCTGTACGTAACGGCTGCCCAGGAACTGATCGAAAGGGAGGACAACGAGCGAACTCATCCTGAAACCTTACTGAGCCTGACAGTGACAATATCCGTACAGTCCGGTCCATTCGTCTATGAGTATCACATATCGGGCCTAGGGGGATGGTAAAGATCAGACCCCTAATAGCGGTATAAGTCATGTCAGAGTGTAGCCTAGAACATCCTGAGAAACAACTGGAATACCTACCAGTAAATCTCACTTGCCCTGGCCAGGGACTTTGTGTAATGGCTCTCCAAACACAGTGTGATCTCAACCCCTAATACCGGGAGAGAAAAATCCCCTGACGATCTGCTCACTGCCTCCATGTGGCACGGGACTGTACCCAAATAAAACCTGTTTGCACGACTCCTTTGAGCCGTGGTAGGGTAGTAATCAAAGCACAGTGGGAACTCACACGAGACAAATGAGGATCTCAGGTCGATAGACTAACCTGTACACATGTCACCAGGGAACTGCTATCTGACAATAGGTATAATAACAACTAGCATGTTCCCGGCGAGTCCGTCCGGTGTACTCATAACCCAACGAGCACCTGTATACATATTGTTGGATATATGTATGCCCTAGAGGCCATTATATGATAGTGTATATACTAATGTGTGTGTGTGTGTGTGTGTGTATTCAGAGGACAGTCTTGCTCGACATGATAGTATGCTATCTGGTTTCTCTTTATCATATGTTCACTTGATCATGTTTTTACTCATTTGGTACATGTTGATAAAGCCCTAAGGATATTGGCTTGACTACTGGAATTATGATGTGGATCATACTAGTGGGACACCTGTAGTTTATAAGCATATCCTTGAAATGTTCCTAGTCGTAGGTATATCGAGACAGGGCATCGATATTCCAGTGTCGACTACCTTATACTATTCTTGTTCCATATGATGGGAGATGGATGATCCCAAATCCATCTGGTGTGGTGACACCAAAGATTGTATATTGGTGCTCAGTGAGACTGGATACGCTGAACGGACTCACCGAGAACTCCTATGTGGTATTATATCATACGTCGGATAGCAGTTCTCAGGTGACACTGGTACAGGTTAGTCTGTAGACCCGAGATCGCCATAGAGTCTTGTGTGTTCTCCCACTATATCTTGATCTCCACCCTACTATGGCTCTACTGAGTCGTAAAAACAGGTGGATTTTGGGTACAATCCCGAAGAACATGGAGGCAATGAGCGATAGGAGGGGTTTCGTCTCTCCCGATATTGGGGGTTGATGTTGCGCTATGCTCGATTGGCTATAACAGGAAGTCCCTGGCCAGGGCTGCTGAGATATTACTGATAAGTGTTATCAGTAGTTTCTCGATCTGTTTTAGACCATATACCGTCCTGACTTATTGAGTTATTAGGGTCGACGATTCCATCCCTAGACTCGATATGCAGCATATCTGACGAAGAGACCGGACTGTACGGTAAGTGTTGCCAGTTGGATTGACGGGTGTTTTGACAGGTTCGCTTGTTCTTCTTCTGATCGCTCAATACCCGGGTAGCCATTACGTTTAGCTGACCGCTTGCGACTTGCAGGTGTTTGATGTGATCATCACCTACTGCCGGCGTATTGACGAGTCTTAGAGTCCCACATAGGAGTTTCCTGGCTCAGGCGAAACGATGTGGTGTACATATGAGATATGTGCGGGAGATCGATTAAATACGTGTATATGATGCCGTATTTTAATCGGGCATTTTATATTGGTCGGGTCATATGAGATATGTCCGGTTTATTAAATCAAGTGTTGATTTAATATTGACTTTTATCTCATTTTAATAAACCTTTTCTTTATGATGGATGCATGCATGTATATGTACATGTTGATGTGCATACACACATACATACATGCAAATGTCTCATGGTTGATGATACAATAAAGATGGCAATATAAGAAATACATGGAAAGTAAATATATTTATATATATTAGAATGAGAAAAAGAAAATTGATTTTAAATCATTGTTGACTTTTCTTAACTTGACCAAAATTAAACTATGGTTTCTTTTTCATTTGTATTTTCTTCTCATTCTAAAATAACTACTAAATATTTTATTAACCATGGTTTCAAAAGAGATATTTATTCTTGATATTTATCCTTCTCTCATTTATCTTTCATTATTATCTTTTCATCCCAAAGAAAAATGAGAAAATGGTTGCCATCTTCATCTTCCTCTCTCTAGCGCTCTCTTGAGTTTCAAAAGTGAGTAAAGTTAAAGGAAAGAAAGGGTTTTTATATGAAAACACAACCATATCAACACACTATACTTGTTTAGCCCCTTGGTGTAGTTTGTTTGCTTCATCATCTTTGTGAGCTATTGGAGCAAGGAGCTTTAAGCAAAGGAACTCTGGGTGGATCGTCATGGACGTGGAGGAGGTTCAAGATAGCTCGTTCTAACCCTAGGAGGTCTACAAAGGTTGTAGTCTCTTCACTTAGTCATAAATTAACTTTAGTATGTGATACTATAAGTTTTACCCTATATTTCTAGTTCGATTCCTAGTAAAGTTTGCTTAGCACCTCTTAAAATTTAAATTGTGGCATGTGTGATGCTTCCAAACCCTATATGAGGTGATAATGAAATCCTGCAGTGGTATCAAAGCCAAGTTAGAGCTTTAGAGTAACCTAGACGACGTTAAAAACCTCGAACGAACGAAAATCGACGCCCGAAGGGTGCTCTCTGGACATTTTTCAAAAACGTGGATTTTTTCACATTAAAAATACTCAGAAAATCGTGCAGGGTATTTTATGGGCCCACAAGAAGTACGAAGCCCTAACTCCACTAAAGGACCGCGGAACCGCGGCCAGAATGGTCATTCTGCGGCGGTTCCACGGCGTTGTTGGTGAAGCTTGGACTGTGCCTTCTTGCGCTGGCCCGTATGTACTTGTTGCAGTTTATGGTAAATTTTAAAGCTGCTCAAGTGTTGAGCTTTTTGAGAAGTCTTTGGGTGTTCAATCGTTCGATCGAATGTTTTAACAGCGCCTAGTTTATTAGTGTGTGATACAATAATTGGAATCTACAAATTTGTTTGTTGCGTGTAAATCTAGCATTTCGGTCTCGGGAATAATCGGAAATCTTGTTGAATTATCCTACTTGTTATGAAAAGGTGTTTTCATGGGTTAGACCTAAATGCGAGCTTTACATTATTAGGCATGAAATCTTGGATAAGTGATATTCCAGATTTGTGTTGTCTAAAGGCAGTTACGATTCCAATTGTTGTAGTTTTTCATTTTATTTCTTTGTGACCGTAAGTGTAGTATGTGGTGTATCGCCGGTTTCGTTGCTATACATTAACGACAATCGGGGTACGCATACTTACTTACGTTGATGGTATGTGATATTATGTGCTGCTGAGATTTGATATGCAGAATTGTCGTGATTGAATAGCCAGGGGTTTTATGTGAGATGAGAGTTTTCTTTTCATTCTTGTAAAATTCAATTGTATGTAATATTCTTTTATTTGGGGCACTTCCCGGTTGAGGATGATGTCACCAGTGTTGTATATTATTTACTTTTCTACATTAGGATAGACCTAAGGAGGGGAGCAAAAGTGACCGCGTTCTAGGGTTCAGTGGGAGGCCATCTCGAGGAGTCGAGACCGGGTCTCCTAAACTCTAGAATTTGTAGGGTCGCTTGCCGCTCTCGTAGAGGTCTAGGGGTATGGGCTTGGCTATTCATCGCGGCCGTGGAATCCGTATTTTCTATTGATTGCTAAATACAAAATACGGACCTCCTAGATATCCTATATTAAATGTGCTTCTGCTGCTTACATTCTTTGATGTGTTCATATAATATATCTGAGACGAATGGAATATTATATATATGATATATAATAGACGTTGCTTATATTTTGCACCCGCGCTAGCCTCGTCCTGGTATGCCGTTAGTTAAGTAACCTAACGGTGCATAACGGGACACTGTGACGAATGCGAGTGGCATAAGCGTACGTTATATTTTTGTTTCTTTCTGTGATGGCTTAAGGAATTAAATGATGGGACTACATTAATGAGATTAATGTAAAGAAAAATGAACCTAAAAAGATGTTGCAGAATCGGATTTGAAACACACTCGGCCTTTTATGAAAAAGCAAGTTTCAAAATGCGGAGCTTAAGCCACTCCTTTTAAACCCATTGGATTCTACAACGATATCAAGTTCAAAGCGTTAAAAGTTTTCTTAAAAACTATCCGCAGCCCTCCATCATTTTAGTAAGTAGAGTACTTAGTATTCGTGCAGCGTATTTTCACTTTAGTTAAGGCGCAGTGTACGGTAGCTAAGTGATGTCTTCCTACACTGCATATGATGCAGATTAGTTAGGACATTCATATGATTATGTTGACTTTAGTTAAGGGTCATGTAGGTGGGTCTAGTTAATCACGAAATGACGGAAAGAACTTGACTAGTACTTATGATATGTTGACCATAGTTAAGGTCATGAGTATTAGGGGTAAAAATAATATCGGGAATTTCAAGAGTTGAAATTTTCAATGAGATTGCATACCTTCTATATGATAGTAGGATCCCGATCAAACTGTGAGAAAAAGTTGCTCCCGGGAGAGTTTTGCACTTTACAATTAGCTAACCCATTAGGTGTCTAGAAAGGTGTCAAACGGGGCAACGCCTCTGGGAAGACGAGGTTTATTTTAATTAGGTCCGTGCGAAAGCACGTGGAACCTCCCTCAAGTACCTGATTGGAAGAATTAAAGTTAACCGCAATCAAGACGGTGTCGCTATGCAGCTAGCCGGTTGAGCACGGGTCGGTCCACAGGGAGATGGTGGTATCTTACCTTCTTGTCTTAGACGAGTCAATAAAGAATCTGTATGAGTTTGATTCTAACCTATGTGTTTATTTGCAAGTATAAAGTTGTTAAGAAAAGATGCGAGATTATAAGCTAAAGAAATCCGTACTCGAAACCTTTGAGCCGAGTCTTGACCAATTGAAGCTAAGCAATTGGCAACAACGTGGATTAGGGGATTTAAGCGCGGTATTCGTGGAATACGGCTTATTTACCCTTGTCCTTCCGTTCTTGTCTCTTGCTTTCGCCTCCGGCCAAACCGAACGCAACCGGTCGCGGTTAGGAATCACCGTTACCTTGTCAGGGTACGGAGCCTAACGGAGCGCTTGCGTATGGTTTGGGCGAAGTTCAAATGGAAAATAACGGGAAAAGGAATTGGCAAGGAAACGTTAACTTACAATACCGTATTAATTCTTAACAACAACAATAATTACAACATTCACAAAATGAACAAAAGAGAACAAAAAGAAAAGAGCAAAGAAAAGAAAAGATACAAGTATTAAAGTGCATGAATAAAATTGCAAGTAATAAAAAGACAAGTAATAAAAAGCGAGTAATAAAAAGAACAAGAAAAGAACACGGAAGTAGAACCCAAGCCAAGCATGTGCTCAATAGCCAACCCTTAAACTTGCAAGCTCAATGAAGAGGTTGCAAGATCAAGGGAAGGGTAGAGAACGCATGTGAAGTGAAGAACTAGTCCCGGGAGAAAATACGACCTTTGAGATCAATAACTAACCCTTACCCATTCAAGCTCAATAAAGAGGTTGAATGAGCAAGAGAAAGCAAGAATCTCAAGGGGAAGAAGAAACACAAAAGAATGATACAAAACCCTCATCTTTATTCATATCCACAAAAAGCTCTCACTACAATTCATGGAAGAGGAATGAAGAAGAAGAAGAAAAAGAACTAAAACTACAAAAGAAAGAGGAACAAAAGAATGCAAAGAATCCCCCATTGGCTAAGCTCAGTTCTGCTGTATTTATAGGCAGGGAGTTGAAGTTCTAGGGCAACCAGCAGACCCCATGCAAGATTACCAAAAAGCCCCTGAAACACGACAGTGAGTGGGCCCCACATGGCCGCGGAACCGCGGCCAAGACCCCACCTTGGCCGCGGTTCCGCGGCCCTTTAGAGGTGTTGGGAAATGGGCTTTTTGGTGGTGGCCTGGTTTGGTGTCCCCTGTTGTCTGGTATATGTAGTTTCTGAAAATACTTTCACATTTCTTCCAGAATTTCTGTTGAGGAAAGGTGGACTTTTTGTCAAGATTTGGAATGATTGCCTCGAGCTCCGCGTAGATCTCTTGGATCTTGTGCTACCATTGAGCCTTGTGCCTGAAAACGACATTGATTTGACATTTTGTCTTCCTAAACTGGTATCTGGCAGCATACGGATGAAGAGCGGAGACCGTGTTTTATCAGTGGTTGGCAGGAACCCGGATTTTGTCGTGTTTTCTATGAATTTCACCGTTTTAGAACCGAGAACCTGTATCCTGCAAATATATAACAAACACGGATAAAAAGCACCTACCTATAAACACACGAGCGTAAGAATGGGCGGTATAAAATGCAGTATTCTGTGATGAACAAATACCCCCAAACTTAACTTTTGCTCGTCCCGAGCAAAATCAATTATTCACAAAAATAAAATGATAACCGCACTTTCGCAGGGAACGTGATTGCACTGAGCGCGTGCAACAAGCCGTTAAACCTCTAGGTGTCCCTAGTAGGAGGAGTGTTGTCTCCTGAGGGTTTTCAGCGGATTACACCCACAAAATCCCGTCAAGCTAGTGTCATAAAATAACTAAGATTCAAACCCTAAAGTTTTTTTTCAGAAAATAACAATTCTATAATCCTAAGTCTAGACTATCGAACCTTTAGTTTTCACACCTCTCTTCATATTTAACTACAGGTTTTATATGTCTTTACGTGTAGTGCAAATAGTGCCGTTAAGTTCCAGAAAGGTCGATTAAAGTCATCATGTCACACAACAAAGCCCAGATAACAATTTTAAAAGGATCACATAAGTTTTATAAAGAGTTAAGCATTTTTCAAGTTTCGTTTTCCAGTAAGGTTTCAACTTCAGAATTTCTATCTTCCCTAACAGGAAACTAGGTCTTATTCTTCACTCCACCTTTTTCTTGTTTTCATTTCATACACACCTCTGTGAACGTGCAATAGTCTTTATCATAGAGTAAAACCTTCATATCTCCGTTAAATTTTTTTATAAAAGCTTGTCTTTTATCAAGATTATTCTCACACAAAGAACCGTTAGGAATTTTAACTCAGAGAGAACACTTGCTTGATTTTGTTTTAAAACTGGACTTTCTAGGCTTCTTAGCGAGCTTTGGGCCAATGCACCCAAACCAGTTGGTTTTAGGGCATTAGGTGTAGAAACACCCCAGCGGACTTAATTACTCAAGTTACCTAGGTCCAAAAACAAAAGACAGTTTGGCGTGAAAAACATGATGATTCAATACGAACGGAGATATAACCGGTAGTTCAATTATTTTTTTGGATAAAAGACGTGTTTAGTGGGTTCGGTGTGTAATCATTCTAATCAAGTTTCAGATGGGTTATTTTTCAGACTTAGTTCCAATTAAGGCATCAATAACATTCCTTCATATTCACTTACTTCATAAACTATTCTTGATATATTACTTATTTTAGAACAAACCTATTTGATCCTCAGAAAATTATTTATCTGTTTAAAAGTTTTTTTTTTTTTTAAACATAAAAGACTTGTCATCTAATTTCCAAGACTCACAACACGTGTAGTGTAATGTAAAGACGTATATCAGCTATAGTTAACTTCAAAGGAGAGTTATCTTTCAGGTTTTCAAAATCCAAACATAGGATTTAGTTATTCCTATCTTTTCAAACAAAAACCGTCGAATGTTGAATCAGAGTTCTTCCACAAGCTAACTTGACGACAAAGTTTTTATATTTTTAGAAAATTTTCAGATTTTTATGGGTTTTATGAATAAGATATGCAGATGCAAAATATACATATGAATGCGAAGGAAGAAAGCTTACCGAGCACACCCCCAAACTTAAACTTGACAGTGCCCTCACTGTCAGGCTATACCAAGAGGGTCAAAATAGTCGGCGCTCCCTAGAAACAAATTATATACAAAACAAAAACCAAAAAGATATATACAAAAAAGGTGTCCCCCCCAAACTTAAGTAAAACAGTGTTTCCACTGTTAAGCGTTGAAGTTCAGGATAAGGGGGGAAAGAACAGTATCCATCTATACAAGGCCTTACACAGGCCAAAAGTTAACACCAACCATTCAAAGATTTTATCATGGTACAGCAGTGGTTGGTGAAAGAAGGTGAAGAGGTAAGAAATGGAGATTACGCGAGACCGCCTGTGGAGAGAAGTGGAATGCGGTCTCGGTAGATGAGGGGAAGAAGAATGGCGGAAGGGAAAAAGAAGTGGAATACGAACTTGAGGGTGCAATTGGAGTAAATAGATTAGCACAATTTGTGATGACCGATGTGTGGAAAGCGATTGTGCTAATATATTTACCCGTTGAGAGATTGGGTCAAATCCCTCAAGGTTCGTGAGAAACCATGGGTACGCCGAACTTGCTAAACCAGACATATGAAGTGAAAATGATACGGGTTCTTGCAAGGTCGGAACGATGGAAAGGGTGGAGGTTAAGGGTTCTGGAGGGTGTACCCAGTCAGTGAAAGGAACAGGATGAATTGGAAAATCCGACTCATCATCTAGAACTGTTTCATCCTCAAAAATCTCCTCAAAATTCTCCTCAAAATTTAGCACATCCATGCTCTTCTCTTCAAAGTCCAGACGCATATGGGGTTCGGGAAAAACAGTTAAAGACTCGGGATGATGACTTGAAGAGACAAACTCAGCTGAATCTACAGGTTCATCATCCAAAATATCCCCAGCGTCACTATCCTTAATCAAGTGAAAATCAAAATTCTCTAACACCTCATCAAAAGCATGGATATTAATCGATTCTGGTTCTAAGATATAGGTGTAGAGGTCAAAAGGATTAGGTATGGTTTCACTTGGAAGGGACCCTTCACAATCTGGCAAATCAAATACTACGAAGTCGCACAACTCATTCATCATTCTATCTTCAATTGATAAATCATGTGGGATACTCGATAGACTTTCAAAATAGGAGTTGTGGGATTCAATTTGGGATGGGTAGGTTTGATTTGGAAGGGGGTACAGCTCACTCTCTCCACTCAAATTCACAGCCTGTCCGACCGCCTCTTCATACATTGGAAAATTTGGAGCTAGTTGGAAACTAGCTACCGGGTCACTAGGTTGTATGAGAGCGGTCATGGACGCATTCAAATCCATCATCTGTTGGCTTGACGCTACCCTAAAATCTTCCAAGGACTGTTCCAGACTAGACATAGATTGTGATGGGGTTTCAGTAAAAGATTCAAAGTTATTTGGATACTGAAAACTCCCAAACGGCTGTTCTGAAGCAATGTCTAGGGAAGGTACAAAAGTAGGGTAGGATTGGTAGGAATTGAATGGCTGGACAGGAGTGGGATCAACAGGTGGATAAGACGGAGAATGGAATTGTTGATCCCAAGAATTTGAAGTGGTGAAAGGAGTGAAAGATCGGTTACGGGATTGTTCAATATGTTCAGCAAGAGACATTGGTCTTGGGTTTACAACTGGATTTTCAAAAGGGGTATCAACGCAAGAAGGGGTGAATGTTTGAAACGGTTGATACGAAGTGGATTGCGGGGTCCAGTTGTTCGTCCTAGACGCGTCTATCCGATCTTTCAAAGAAATTTTGGGCATGGATGGGTCGTTCGATGTTCGGCCAAAGTAAGAACCGTATGAAGTAATTTCTGGTTGTGGTTACCAAAGTTCGGCAAGAGCTTTGCGAGGTGGAGTACCCATGGTATGAAGAGAGAAGGAAAGAAAGGTAGAGAAAAAGGAGGGGAAAAGAATGTGAAATTTTTTTATTTTTTTTTTGTTTAGTTAGTTGTTAGCAAAAGAATGAAGTATACACAAAAAAGAATATGGACAAAAATCACGACACAAAAATACCACACACCTAATCGTTCTAGGGTTCACCTAGGGCAACTAGACCTGCTCGAGAACTTGATTGTCGAAGTAAAACTGTGTCGAGAAACAGGCTCAAGATACACTGATCACGAGGCCAGGTAAGTGCAGAGATAAGGGGAGGTTTTCCAACGCTTTCGCGAAGTTCCTTAATTAAATAACCCTTTCTCTTTTGGCGGTTTCGCCGTTAACACTTTCCTAGACACCCCGTAAACAATATACCGTTAAGCAAGCTTCTAAATACAGTTAACTTCTCCTAGTGAGCGCGAAGTCCTTAAGGCTTAAAGTCTAGTTTCTTTTAAAATTTGTGCGGGTTATCGTTATGCGCAAGTTCGTGATTTGTGGGCCACGGAAAAGGTGATGAAATCCTTTACCGTATGTTGTGGGGTTCGCTTGCCCTTAAGTTCGTATTAATTGATGCAATGCGCAATTCAAAAAATTCTTATAAAGAATCAAAACAATCGTTTTTTAAGCGCGGCGCTGCAACAAATACGGGTTAGTCAAGTTTTAGCGTTTGCTAGCGAACTTGCAAAGAATCCTGCAAAGAATAGTATATTGGAAGCGTCGGATTTGAGAAGAAGGTGTTAGTAAAGTACGTACCGTTTAAGTTTTGGGTTAGGAAACCCCCGTTGAATCAAATCCGGTAAGCTTGAAAGGTTCGCTTGCGCGGCTCAAACTACCCGGATCTTTGGCACTGTACTTCGTAATCACCTTAACTTTGAACGTACACTTTGCTCCCACAATCGCAGTTTGCAAATACGCAAAAAGCTGCACACTTGCCCACAAAAATTATCCAAAAAAAAAACAACAAAAAGACTTTTTTTTTTATTTAAATATATACAAAAAGAATATTAACCCGAATAACAAGAAAGAAAATACGCTACCGTCTCCCCGGCAACGGCGCCATTTGATTGGAAGAATTAAAGTTAACCGCAATCAAGACGGTGTCGCTATGCAGCTAGCCGGTTGAGCACGGGTCGGTCCACAAGGAGATGGTGGTATCTTACCTTCTTGTCTTAGACGAGTCAATAAAGAATCTGTATGAGTTTGATTCTAACCTATGTGTTTATTTGCAAGTATAAAGTTGTTAAGAAAAGATGCGAGATTATAAGCTAAAGAAATCCGTACTCGAAACCTTTGAGCCGAGTCTTGACCAATTGAAGCTAAGCAATTGGCAACAACGTGGATTAGGGGATTTAAGCGCGGTATTCGTGGAATACGGCTTATTTACCCTTGTCCTTCCGTTCTTGTCTCTTGCTTTCGCCTCCGGCCAAACCGAACGCAACCGGTCGCGGTTAGGAATCACCGTTACCTTGTCAGGGTACGGAGCCTAACGGAGCGCTTGCGTATGGTTTGGGCGAAGTTCAAATGGAAAATAACGGGAAAAGGAATTGGCAAGGAAACGTTAACTTACAATACCGTATTAATTCTTAACAACAACAATAATTACAACATTCACAAAATGAACAAAAGAGAACAAAAAGAAAAGAGCAAAGAAAAGAAAAGATACAAGTATTAAAGTGCATAAATAAAATTGCAAGTAATAAAAAGACAAGTAATAAAAAGCGAGTAATAAAAAGAACAAGAAAAGAACACGGAAGTAGAACCCAAGCCAAGCATGTGCTCAATAGCCAACCCTTAAACTTGCAAGCTCAATGAAGAGGTTGCAAGATCAAGGGAAGGGTAGAGAACGCATGTGAAGTGAAGAACTAGTCCCGGGAGAAAATACGACCTTTGAGATCAATAACTAACCCTTACCCATTCAAGCTCAATAAAGAGGTTGAATGAGCAAGAGAAAGCAAGAATCTCAAGGGGAAGAAGAAACACAAAAGAATGATACAAAACCCTCATCTTTATTCATATCCACAAAAAGCTCTCACTACAATTCATGGAAGAGGAATGAAGAAGAAGAAGAAAAAGAACTAAAACTACAAAAGAAAGAGGAACAAAAGAATGCAAAGAATCCCCCATTGGCTAAGCTCAGTTCTGCTGTATTTATAGGCAGGGAGTTGAAGTTCTAGGGCAACCAGCAGACCCCATGCAAGATTACCAAAAAGCCCCTGAAACACGACAGTGAGTGGGCCCCACATGGCCGCGGAACCGCGGCCAAGACCCCACCTTGGCCGCGGTTCCGCGGCCCTTTAGAGGTGTTGGGAAATGGGCTTTTTGGTGGTGGCCTGGTTTGGTGTCCCCTGTTGTCTGGTATATGTAGTTTCTGAAAATACTTTCACATTTCTTCCAGAATTTCTGTTGAGGAAAGGTGGACTTTTTGTCAAGATTTGGAATGATTGCCTCGAGCTCCGCGTAGATCTCTTGGATCTTGTGCTACCATTGAGCCTTGTGCCTGAAAACGACATTGATTTGACATTTTGTCTTCCTAAACTGGTATCTGGCAGCATACGGATGAAGAGCGGAGACCGTGTTTTATCAGTGGTTGGCAGGAACCCGGATTTTGTCGTGTTTTCTATGAATTTCACCGTTTTAGAACCGAGAACCTGTATCCTGCAAATATATAACAAACACGGATAAAAAGCACCTACCTATAAACACACGAGCGTAAGAATGGGCGGTATAAAATGCAGTATTCTGTGATGAACAGTACCGGCACCGGCCTGGCTGAACGGTTAGCGAAATTATAGAATGTAATTAATCCCGGCTAGTATTCTTTTTAAAAGTTTTAAAGAAAATTTGATAAAAACTGTGGGAGACATCGATTAGACAAGATAATAACTAATCTGATCTTTGCAAGAGCTTTTCGCTGAGTGTATTCCTTTCTCTCTCTTAATGGAAGATACAAATATCAGGACTCAAGCTTCTATTTGATAAAAATAAACTGAATGGGACCAATTATAAAGACCGGCTGAGGAATCTCAACATTGCCTTGACCAATGATACGGTATCATATGTCCTGACGGCTCCAACTCCGCCCATCCCAGCTCCTAAACCTTCAGTTGCGGATAAGGAAATCCGCAAGACATGGGAAGCTGACTGTTCCATAGATAAATGCCTTGCGCTTGCATCGATGGATAACACACATCAGAAGCAGCACGAGAATATGGACGTATAATCCATATTCCTCCATACAAAAGAGTTGTAAGGAGAGCAATCTCGCGTATTACGATACGAAGCATCCAGAAAGCTGTTTCAAATGCGAATGGCCCCTGGCATAGCAGTAGGAGACCATGTTCTGAAGATGATAGCTCTCATAGAAGAGCTTGAGGAATTTGGGTGGACAATGGACAATGAGCAATATACGGATATTATTCTGCACTCTCTCCCCTCCAACTTTGCTCAATTTATAGTTAACTTCAACATGCACAACATGGAGAAGGAACTACCTGAACTCCTTAATTTGTTGAGGAGTGCAGAGAGCATGTTGAAGTCAGTGAAGACTCCCGTTTTGTATGTTGGTCCATCTTCCTCCTCTCGCCCGAAGGCTAAGGCCAAGGGAAAGATGAAGAAGAAACCCATCAAACCTAAGGGAGGAGTCAAAAAGGTTAAGGGGAAAGACAAGTCCAAGGTTGGGGAATCGGGGAAAGGAGAATGTTTCCACTGCAAAAAGACGGGACACTGGAAGCGGAACTGTACTGAGTACCTTGAACTCAAGAAGAAGCATGGTGATACTTCAGCTTCAGGTGTGTTCGTAATTGAAAACTGTTTTTCTATTAACTCTGCTTCCTGGGTATTAGATACCGGTTCGGGTTCTCATATTTGCAATTCTGTGCACGCGTTGAGAAATAGCAGAGTTTTGAAGATAGGTAATCATACTCTCCAAGTTGAAAATGGTTCCAATGTAAATGCAGTTTCAGTAAGAGAGTATCACCTAGGGTTGCCATCGGGTTGTATATTGGTTTTGAACCCATGTTATTTTGTGCCAAGTATGCTTTGTAATATTATATCCGTTTCTTTGTTAGATAATGAAGGATATCATTTTGCTGTGCAACACAATGTTATGAAAATTAGACTTAATCAAGAGTTGATTGGTTGTGGTACACTTAATAACGGGATATACGTCCTTAATCAACACACAGTTTTCAACATTTAACACACAAGTAAAAGAAAATTTTCAGATATAAATGAAGCTTTTCTTTGGTATTGTAGACTTGGTCATATTAATGAAACAAGACTAAACAAGCTTCATAAAGATGGATATTTAAAATCTTTTGAGTATAAATCTTATGCAACTTGCCAGACTTGTATCAAAGGTAAAATGACCAAAACTCCGTTTACTGGACACAGAGAAAGAGCTATTGAGCTCCTAGGCCTCATACATAGTGATGTATGTGGGCCAATGTCTACACATACAAGAGGCGGTTTTTCTTACTTCATAACTTTTACTGATGATTTCTTAAGATTCAGTCATGTGTTTTTGATAAAGCATAAGTCTGAAGCTTTTGAGAAATTCAAGTAGTACAAACTTGAAGTAGAAAACCAAACAGGAATGAGAATCAAGATACTTCGATCAGATCGAGGTGGAGAGTACTTAAGTACTGAGTTCTTGGACTTCCTAAAAGAGAATGGGATTCTCACTCAGCTCACTCCCCCTTACACACCACAGCACAATGGTGTGTTAGAGCGGTGGAATCATACCCTATTAGATATGGTACGATCCATGATGAGTGATTCTGAGTTACCCCTCTCGTTTTGGGGGCATGCATTGGAAACTGCAGCTTTTCTGTTAAACAAAGTTCCAACCAAAACCGTGTCGACCACTCCATATGAGATATGGCATGGGAAGAGACCATCTCTTAAACGAGTTTAGATTTGGGGTTGTCCGGCTTTTGTCAAAAAGCAGAATCCAGACTAACTTGAGACACGATCGGTCAAATGTAAATTTGTTGGATATCCAAAACATTCGTTTGGGTATCTTTTCTACTACAAGGAGGAACAAAATGTGTTTGTTTCTCAGTATGCCACATTTTTAAAAAATGAGTTTTTTCCAAATGATACTAATGGCAATGTGGTAGATCTAGAAGAGATTCTAGAAACACAAGTTACAAATGACGATTTGGCTGAACCTGATGTTGTAACAGAATCTAGTGAACCTCAGCCACTCTGTAGATCTGGTAGGACTTCTCGCCCACCGGAGAGATACTACGGTTTTCTCATTGATGGTGATAGAGAAGATTGCATCATAAATGATGATGATCCTGCCAGTTTTCATCAAGCTATCACGAGTGGTGACTCTGTGAAATGGCTGGATGCCATGAGATCCGAAATGGAGTCCATGTACACCAACAAAGTATAGACTTTAGAGGATGTACCCTCCGGGATAAAACCTGTAGGCTGCAAATGGATTTTTAAAAGAAAGATCGGTGTAGATGGACAGATAGAGACCTATAAAGCAAGGTTGATAGCAAAAGGTTTTCGTCAAAGACCAAGTTTGGACAATGATGAGACTTTCTCTCTGGTAGCCATGCTTATATCCATTCAGATCCTACATGCTATTGCAGCTCACTACGACTATGAAATCTGGCAGTTGGACGTTAAAACTGCATTTCTAAATGGTGATTTAGGTGAATGCGTTTATATGGATCAGCCAGAGGGCTTCATTGACAGTGGGAGCAGCGGAAAAACATGTAAGTTTCTTAAATCCATTTATGGATTAAAGCAGGAATCATGGAGTTGGAACATCTGTTTTGATGATGTTATCAAAGAGTTTGATTTTATCAAAAATCCAGATGAACCTTGTGTTTATAAGAAGACTGTAGGGAAATCTGTCGCATTCCTCGTATTGTACGTAGATGACATACTTCTGATAAGAAATGATATTCCTATGCTACAGTCGTTCAAACCATTCTTATCACAAAGGTTGTCCATGAAGGACCTGGGTGATGCCACGTACATATTGGGCATACGGATCTATAGGGATAGATCCAAACGGTTATTGGGATTGTCCCATACCAAGTACATCAACACCATCCTAAAGAGGTTTAGTATGGAAGACTCCAAGCGGGGTGCCTTACCCTCTTGCCACGGGGTCACTCTCTCCAAGGACGATTGCCCAAAGTCTGATAAAGAGAGAGCTCGCATGAGCATTATTCCCTATACTTCGGCAGTAGGATCGATAATGTATGCGATGTTGTGTACACGTCCTGATTTAGCTTATGCACTTAGTGTAGTAAGCAGGTATCAGTCAAACCCAGGGGAGAATTACTGGATTGCTGTGAAGAACATTCTTAAGTACTTGCAAAGGACTAAAGAATTGTTCTTGGTGTATGGTAACGGGGATCTCCAAATGAAGGCCTTTACCGATTCAAGCTTCCAGAGTGACAAGGATGATAGCAAGTCTATCTCAGGGTTTGCAATTACCCTCAATGGATGGACGGTAAGTTGGAAGAGTTCCAAACAGGATACCGTTGCAAACTCAACGATGGAAGCTGAGTACATTGCTGCAAATGATGCTGCCAAGGAAGCCGTCTGGATGAGGAAATTCATCTCGGAGCTAGGAGTAGTTCCAACCATTATTGATCTAATACCATTGTATTGTGACAATAATGGGGCTATGGCGTTTGCCAAAGTGCTCAGGTCCCATCAGAAGTCCAGACACATCCTGAGGCAATATCATCTGATCCGGGAGATAGTTGATCGCCACGAGATCGAGATTAAGACAGTAGATACAAAGGACAACACTGCGGATCCATTCACCAAGCCCCTCCCTCAGCCGCGGCATGAGCGACTTTTTGAGATGTTGGGTATGAGATACGCCAATAATTGGCCTTAGTGCAAGTGGGAGATTGTTGGATATATGTATGCCCTAGAGTCCATTTTATGATAGTGTATGTACTGATATGTATATATGTATATATTCAGAGGACAGTCTTGCTCGACATGATAGTATGCTATCTGGTTTCTCTTTATCATATGTTCACTTGATCATGTTTTTACTCATTTGGTACATATTGATAAAGCCCTAAGGATATTGGCTTGACTACTGGAATTATGATGTGGAGCATACTAGTGGAACACCTGTAGTTTATAAGCATATCCTTGAAATGTTCCTAGTCGTAGGTATATCGAGACAGGGCATCGATGTTCCAGTGTAGACTAGCGTATACTATTCTTGTTCCGTATGATGGGCGATGGATGATCCCATATCCATCTGGTGTGGTGACACCAAAGATTGTATACGGGTGCTCAGTGAGACTAGGTACACTGAACGGACACACCAAGAACTCCTATATGGTATTATATCATACGTCGGATAGCAGTTCTCAGGTGACACTAGTACAGGTTAGTCTGTAGACCCGAGATCGCCATAGACTGTTGTGTGTCCTCCCACTGTATCTTGATCTCCACCCTACTACGGCTCTACTGAGGCGTACAAACAGGTGGATTTTGGGTACATTCCCGAGGCACATGGAGGCAATGAGAGATAGGAGGCGTTTCGTCTCTCCCGGTATTGGGGGTTGATGTTGCGCTGTGCTCGATTGGCTATAACAGGAAGTCCCTGGCCAGGGCTGCTGAGATATTACTGATAAGTGTTATCAGTAGTTTCTCGATCTGTTGTAGACCATATATTGGCATGACTTATTGAGTTATTGGGGTCGACGATTCCATCCTTAGACTCGATATGCAGCATATCTGACGAAGAGACCAGACTGTACGGTATGTGTTGCCAGTTGGATTGACGGGAGTTTTGATAGGTTCGCTTGTTCTTCTTCTGATCGCTCAATACCTGGGTAGCCATTACGTTTAGCTGACCGCTTGCGGCTTGTAGGTGTTTGATGTGATCATCACCTACTGCCGGCGTATTGACGAGTCTTAGAGTCCCACATTGGAGTTTCTTGGCTCAGGCGAAACGATGTGGTGTACATATGAGATATGTGCGGGAGCTCGATTAAATACGTGTATATGATGCCGTATTTTAATCGGGCGTTTTATATTGGTCGGGTCGTATGAGATATAACCGGTTTATTAAATCAAGTGTTGATTTAATATTGACTTTTATCTCATTTAAATAAACCTTTTTCTTTATGATGGATGCATGCATGTATATGTACATGTTGATGTGCATATACACATACATACATGCAAATGTATCATGATTGATGATACAACAAAGATGGCAATACAAGAAATACATTGAAAGTAAATATATTTATATATATTAGAATGAGAAAAAGAAAATTGATTTTAAATCATTGTTGACTTTTCTTAACTTAACCAAAATTAAACCATGGTTTCTTTTTCATTTGTTAGTTTCTTTTCATTCTAAAATATCTAGATATTTTATTAACCATGGTTTCAAAAGAGATATTTATTCTTGATATTTATCCTTTTCTCATTTATCTTTCATTATTATCTTTTCATCCAAAAGAAAAATGAGAAAATGGTTGCTATCTTCATCTTCCTCTCTCTAGCTCTCTCTTGAGTTTCAAAAGTGAGTGAGGTTAAAAGAAAGAAAGGGTTTTTATATGAGAACACAACCATATCAACACACTACACTTGTTTAGCCTATTGGTGTAGTTTGTTTGCTTCATCATCTTTGTGATCTATTGGAGCAAGGAGGTTTGAGTAAAGGAACTCCAGGTTGATCGTCGTGGACATAGAGGAGGTTCAAGCTAGCTCGTTCAAACCCTAGGAGCTTTACAAAGGTTGTAGTCTCTCTACTTAGTCATAAATTAAATTTAGTATGTGAAACTATAAGTTTTACCCTATATTTCTAGTTCGATTATTAGTAAAGTTTTCTTAGCACCTCTTAAAATTTAAATTGTGGCATGTATGTTGCTTCCAAACCCTATATGAGGTGATAAGGAAACCCTACACATATTATGTGAACCAACTAACACCAATAGCTTATGATACCGGCCACCGTCCCTCGTCGGGGTCTCGATCCGTATACACTAGTCTACTCATAGAGTATCGATGCCCAGTCTCAAAACTCCCACGACTAGGGATACTTTAAGGATGTGCTTATACACCACCCAACTCTCATGTATATGATCGCCATCATACTGCTGGTAGTCAAGCAAGAATCCTATGGGCTCTATCAACATATAATAGTGATCTGTAATGTCACCTGAAGCATGTACACGATGATAAAGATAAACCAGATAGCATAGTATCATCTCGAGTAAGACTGTCCTACCAGTATAGATCCTCCCTCAATCATTGCAATCACGTGCCTGCGATCCAATAATTGACATGAGGGCACTATAGCCAACTATATATCAATATATATATATATATATATATATATATATATATATCGCCTTGTATTATCATATCAAATCATATCGACTCGTGTCATCATATCCGATCATATTCTCATCTCACAATATCATATCATAATTATCCTCGTGTTTATGTGTGTGTTTGTGTAAGCGTATATACATATAACTCAAAGACTAAGAGAAACTAGAACTAGGGATATACCTTCCTACAGGTATACTTCTATTTCATAAAGTATTCTAGAACCCTATTAGCTAAGTGTACATATCTAATATATCTATATATAACTATATATCTAGAATCCTGGTACTACAGTTACGGGGGTGCTATACGCCATCCACCCGACTTCCCCCGTAAATATACATATACTCACCTACAACGCCTCACTCTAGTCGATCCCGACGGATGTCTTGCCCTCCTTCGTCGTCCTGAGAGTCCACGCACTTGTATCTACAATCAAAACATATCGTATCGCATAAAAATCCAAATCGAAAACCAATACGACAAGTGAAGGGCACATAGATTAGAACCAAAAGTCCACTCCTGCTAGAACAATAAAACAACCCCCGACGTTGATGTACGAAAGTCAAACAACCGCGTCAAAACTCAAATATTAAAAATCAAGTTTTCAAAAGTTGCAAAACATAAGCAGAAACTTAGTAAAATGATCCCAAATTTTTCTTAATGTGAAATTAGCCTTTTTTGCATATAGGATAGGTCCAGTTATCTAGTGATTGAGCTATAGACCAAAAACCAAACCCCAATTCAAACATTGGACCACCAATTGGGGCTAAATTGAATATTTTGGCAGCCACGTTAAGGAGTTGGTGGCTGGGACTTCTGTGGTGGCTTCTATAGGTCTGCACATCTCACTATATCCGCTATTAAATTTTCAGACTTTCCGAGTCATTCCAGATTCTATTTGAACATCAATACTCAATTAAAACCGATATCGAAAAATTCTAAGTTCATGTGTGGAACTTCTAAACTCATGTTTGGTTAAGGATTCTCTCACTAATAAGGTTGTGGTCACTAACTAAGGCTCAATTACATCACCACTACTCATAACATCCACTAAAGATCATCTTAGAAGTGTCTAAGTTCGTAAAACAGAACTTATTTAACTCTAAACCATAATATATGGTTAGGAAACTTAAAAACTAGACTAAAGGTCGAGTTATGACCTCATGGAGCAACTGAAGAAAATTCTAATATGGCCAAGGTTGCTCATAACTAGAACTTGTTCACTCTATATTGCTTGAAATGAGCTAAATAACATTTTTTGTGAAGGCTAGGTGGTATTTTGAGGTGGTTTTAATGGTGGTTTCAATGATGGTAATGAAGGTGGAAGAGTTGAAGAAAAGATGAAGAAAAGGAAGAAGATGAAGAATGAGGTGATTAAAACTAACCATATTGTTATGACCATGGCTCCTTCTCTCTCTTTCTCACTCTCTCTAATTAAATGCACCATGCTCTCATGTTTCCTTATCTCCCGTCTCTCATTTATTCTTTTTCTTTTCTTTTTTTTCTTTTATTATATTTTCTTTTCGTTTAAAACAAAACAAAACACAAACCATAATACAAATTACAATGAAATAAATACACGTCATGTATTGTTGAACATGGTTTAACAAGTTAAGCTAGGTTTAATGCATGATTTTAAAAATACGAATCAAGTTTAACATAAACGTATATCTAAATATATATATATATATATATATATATATATAAATTTTTAAAGGCCCAAATCAATTAAATGCTTTCATAAAATAATTTAATTTAAATTTCCACTCATTTTCCAAAAATATAGATATATAATTATACCCTTCTACGAAAAATCAAATTTATATTCGTATAATATCCATGAAATTTATTATTTAAATTCCAAAATATTAATTTATGTTTTTCTGAAATGTTACACGTGATGACGACACTGAACAAGGAAGTCCTTGTACCAGTCAAAACACTTCTAAAAAGGTTCGGTAGGAAGCTGGGTGAATTGGTTTATCTCGTTTCAGATCCTAGCGGTTTTGTGATTTTCGTAGAATTTCTTCAGAAATGCTTTCATAAATTCATCCCAACTGGTTATCGAATGTTATGCGGTGCTTTACAGCCACTTTTCAGCAAGATAACATAGAGTGAAAAGTATAACATGTAGCCGTATAGCATCGTCAGATAGTTGGGTTGTTTTCATCATCATGCACACATTTTTGAATTTGTTTATGAAGATATAGGCATCTTCAGATTCAAGCCTGTGAAACTTGGGCAACACGTTGATGAAGTGGGGCTTAATCTCGAAATTGTCCCCATTGGCTGGTAGAAGAGAAATACAAGTGGGAAGCGCAGCGCTTGTTGGGTAGAAACGATCTTGAAGCGCGATTCATTATGGCGCTGCAATAAGAGGTGATAGGTTATTCGCACCAATTGGCGATAGAACGATTCCCGTATTAGGTAGAGTGATGTTAGGAGGAAATCCTGACATCTCAGAAGAAGAGTTTGGTGAAAGTGAAGGTGAAGAAGTATGAACAGAATCACGGTCAATATCAGAGTTGACCGGCAAAGGTAAAGGTGAAAGGGACGTGGAAGGAGTTTTGACTTCTGAGTCGATTACATAGTCGGTAGCGACTAACGAAACATGGACTAAATGAGCACTAGGGTACCGAGTCCAAACGAACATACACTAAACGAGTTTAGTGTAGTCAAAGCATAGAAGGTGGGTGTAAGAAAACGTCAATGGAGAAAAGTGTATGATGAAAGTGAAATGTGGCAAAAAGGAGAATTTATGTTCTGTTTTGACAGAATATAAAAATTGACGGGAGCAAAACAAACAAACACAATCACAACTGCACAGTCACAAATGCACAATCAATACCTAGAACTGGGGTCCTTTGAAGTCTAACTAGACCTGCTCCTAACTATTCGAAAATGACAAGTTATGAGATAACCCTTAAATCGTCTCTTCACGGCCAATTGTGACAAGATAAGCACAAGTGAGATAAGGAGGGTTCCGCTCACGAATCACCGTGAAACGGGCCTTTTAAAGCTACCTCCTCACTTGTCTAGTATAGTCACCACAAAAGTCACGTTTAGATAAACGACCGAATGCCCACAACCTTCCTCTGTCCTATTGAGCGCGACAAGTCCTTAATTGGCTGAGTCTAGGTATTTTTTAATTAAGCTCAAGGTGATGCTTATGCAATTAGTGATTTCCAGGGTCTTCGGAAGGGTGATAAAATCCCCACCCAATCTGAATTGATGTTATAACCCCTTAAAGTCTGTATTAACAATGTAATGCACAATTCAAAAATAGGGTTTTCACAATCATCAAACAATCCTTTATTAGTTTAAGCGCGGCGCTGCAATAAATATGGTTAGTTTTTCTTTAGCTATTTGCGGCAAATTGCAAAGAATCCTGCAAAAGATATGAATATTGGAGCGTTGGATTTGAGAAAGAAGGTACTTGGAAAAATACGTACCGAAATTTGTCGAGTTAAGAAACTCTTGTTGAAATAGTCCCTGAATGCTTGAATGGTTCACTTGCACGGGTCAAACTATCCGGATCTTTAGCACTGTAATTTTCTATCGCCTTGAACTTGAAAACGCATTCTGCTCCGCACGATCGCTGTTTGTCAATCCGTCCAAATCTGCAAATATCGGAAAATACGGATATTTGACCTAGAAAACGATATAGATAGCCAAAGTTCTGCACACAAAAAATATTGAAAATGAAACAATAAAAATGGAGTACTAACAGAACAATAGAGCAAACACAAAAAGAATTTTAGCATACCATTCCAATAAAACCACCGGTAGCGGCAAATTGCAAAAACTGGCGGTCGAACTTAATAGTTAGGTGTTCAATTTTTATGTTGGTGCTCTATGTTATCCTAGTATGCCAATGTTATATTTTGATTTTCTTAGTTAAACATAAAGTGTTAGCAGATCAAATTTCCAGAGAACAAATGTCATAAATTAGTTCTCGTGTCGGTTTTTGAAATTTTTATGTTTTTCTTGATTTTTTAGAAAGTTTGTTTGTTTTATAAACAAAATACTCACAAATTAATCCGAGACTACAAGTATAAAAGTGTTAACGTCTCCCCGGCAACGGCGCCAATTGATTGGTATAGTTCTTACGTGTCATTTTATGTTTTAAAGTACTGCAATCAAAACAGTGTCGCGTGTAGTGAGCCGAGATGTGTACAGGACATCCGCATGGAGATGGTAGGTTTTTAAGCTTGTTTTAATGAGTTAAGTCCGTAACTTGGAGTTGTTTATATACTAAATGTCGTAAAATACGATATGTTCAAAAGAACGGACTTGCTGGGGATAGTTTTAGGTTAGCTTGAGCTATGATAATGTTTGTCGTTTTCTTATAAACCTAACTTGATATTGATGCTAAGGTGATCGACAACAGCGTGGATTAAGGAGCTTGAAATACGGTAATTTTGATTGTGGCTAAATCCGTATTTCTTGTCTCTTATCCTTTTGTTCTTGCCTCTTAACCTTTGCCTGCAGCAAACCAATCGAAACCAGTCACAATTAGGAATCACCGCTCTCGTGGTAAGATAGGGTGCGTAACGGAGCGGATTGCGAGTCGTTTGGTCAGTGTTTCAATTATGATTTAATGGATTTTAAAGGAAATTAGAGAACACTACTCCAATTCAAACTAACCCTATTTTAACCTTAACAAGTTATTAAGCTACTCACACATATTCACAAGAATCAAAGAAAGCACAAAAAGAGAAGAGCATATAAATAAATGCAAGTTAAGTAAAGCAAGAGTTAAAGAGTACTGAGAACCGATATGTCCAAAATGAAGTCTTCAATTGTCCTTTGAGTACAAATATTATTATGAAATCAAATACCAAAGTTTAAAATTGCAAGCTCACTTAAGAAGTTACAAGATCAAAGAAAAGTAAAAGATCTTACAAGTTGAAATGAATATGACATGATATGAATAACTAAAAGCACATTTTATTAAACTTGTAAAAGAGATACAAACTAATTGAGTTCAAGAACCTAAAATTTAAGCTCGTAATTTCAACTAAGAAGTTACAAGGTCAAGAGAATGGGGAAAGAACTTAAGATACAACTGAAAATTACAAAATAAGAATTACAAAAACGAAGAATTTGGTCTTAACACAAAACTTAGACCCTTTGCCTCTCCTCTGGTATAGTATTTATAGGCACTTCAACAAAATAAACAAATAATAAAAAAGAGGTGATGTGACAATAAGAAATGACCAGAAGAAAAATGATGAACCTTGGAGACTGAAAAACCGCCGATAGCGGGAAATAGAGGTGTTTGAGCAGTTTTCGGCGGTTGGTAGGGCCTTTCTTTGTGTGATGATCGCATGCCCTCTCCATGATCTCTCTGGTATTGTTTGATTCTTTTATAAACACTTGAGTATTAATCTGTAGATTTGAAAAGAAATTTCTAGTTTCAAACCATCACATCATAACTTTATCACTCACTCATGACTACTTGCCCACTTGCTCAAACCATCATCATCTTAGCTGCCCACCAAGGTTCATGCATCCAAATATACTTGTGATCTCACTTGAAAATACAATTGTGACATGTTGGACAAAAATGGACAAAAATTATGCACACATGTATTTGTTGCAAAAATTCTTGAATATTGATCGATTTTCCGTTCCGGTTGCCGTGTCGGCTCACAAATGTCGTATCCATGCATTTGAGTGTGTTTCCAGTGTTTTGTCATGAATACTTATAATCTGTACTTATTGAGCAGATATGGATTAATAGTACCGATATAACACAAAAATGATAATCAATGAGCGATATTAAAATGCAGTTTTTCGTGATGAACAAAACACAAATCTGAACCTTTTACGAAATTCAAGGAATATAAGAGCGAAGTGGAAAAACAAACTAGCAAAAATATCAAGATCCTTAGATCTGATAGAGGAGGGGAGTACTTAAGCACTGAATTCCTTGACTATTTAAAAGAGAATGGAATTCTCTCTCAAATCACTCCTCCGTATATACTACAGCACAACGGTGTATCGGAGCGGAAGAATCGTACCCTTTTGGATATGGTTCGCTCCATGATGAGTAATGCTGAGTTGCCTCTTTAATCTGGGGATTTGCTTTTGAATCAGCTATATTCTTATTGAATAGAGTTCCGACCAAATTAGTGCCTACGACCCCATATGAAATATGGAGTGGGAAGAGGCCGTATCTTAATTATATTAAGATATAGGGATGTTCTGCTTTTGTTAAAAACCAAAACCCAGATAAACTCGATGCATGATCTGTATTGTACAAGTTTGTGGGATACCCTAAGAATTCAAAGGGATATCTTGTCTACCACACCGAGAAACAGAAGGTGTTTTTCGCTTGCCACTTAGTCTTCTTAGAAAGAGAATTTCTTTCAAAAGAAATTAATGGGTGTACGGTAGAACTGGAAGAAATTCCAGAACCACAAACTGAAGAAGAAGATTTGGTAGAATCTCAAGATTCTGTAATCCCGGACGAACCTCAGCTACTCCGCAGATCTAGTAGGACTTCTCATCCTCCTAAGAGATACTATGGTTTTCTCATAGACGAGGATCGAGAGGATTGCATCTTGAAAGAAGAGGATCCTACTAGTTTCAAGCAGGCCATTACCAATAGGGACTCTGATAAATGGCTGAATGTTATGCGATCCGAAATGGATTCCATGTACACCAATAAAGTTTGGACCATAGATATTGATCTTCATGGTGTAAAACCCACTGGATGCAAATAGATCTTCAAAAAGAATATTGGTGTAGATGGACAGGTGGAAACCTATAAGACTAGATTTGTTGCAAAAGGTTTTCGTCAAAGACCCAGTGTGGACTATGATGAAACCTTTTCTCCAGTTGCTATGATGAAATCCAATTGGATCTTATTTTCCATTGCTTCCTTCCATGACTATGAAATCTGGTAGATGGACGTAAAAACGACTTTACTGAATAGAAGTTTGGAAGAGCGCGTTTATATGGATCAGCCGGAGGGATTTGTGGACAGTGGGAGCAGCGGGAAGGATTGCAAGTTACTTAAATCCATTTATGGATTAAAACAGGCATCACGGAGCTAGAACATCTATTTTGATGAAACGGTCAAGGAATTTGATTTCATCGAAAACGAGGATGAGCCTTCTATCTATAAGAAGATTTTTAGAAGAACTATCGTATTCCTAGTCTTGTACGTGGACGATATTCTCTTAATAGAAAATGACATTTCTATGCTACAATCGGTCAAGCTGTTCTTGTTATAAATGTTCTCCACAAAAGACATGTGTGACTCCTCCTACATTCTGGGGATTAAGATCTACAGAGATAGATCCAAGAGATTGTTAGGACTTTCACAGTCCAGGTACATAGAGGTTATACTAAAGAGATTTAGTATGGAAGATTCCAAGCGCGGTAATATACCCGCATTGTATGGAATCACCCTCTCCAAAGAGATGTCTTCCAAGACTGATGAGGGGAGGTCTCGCATGAGCATTATACCCTACGCTTCGGCAGTAGGATCTATAATGCATACAATACTATATACCATACCAGATGTAGCTTACACGCTTAGCTATCACGAGCCGGAAAAGGAACGCGGCCGGCACTTGAATCATGTGAAGTCTACAAGACCCCACCTAATTCAAGTAAGCCAAAAGCCCAGAAATCTAAACCTTTTTAGGGAAAATAGTGGAGGTAATGTTTTGAAATAACGGCATAATGTGTTGGCTATAGTGCCCTTAAGGCAATTATTGTAATCACAGGCAGGTGATTGTGATGATTGAGGGAGGTCCTATAAGGATAGAACAGTTTTACTCAAAATCATAGTATGCTATCTGGTTTGCCTTTATCATCATGTACATGCTTTATTTGGTATTACAGATCATTATTACATGTTGATAGAGCCCATAGGATTCTTGCTTGACTATCAGCATTATGATAGTGATCATATACGTGGAAGTTGGGTGGTCTGTAAGCACATCCTTAAATGTCCCTAGTCGAGAGAGTATCGAGACTGGGCATTGATCCTCCAGAGTAGACTAGTGTGTACTTATCGAGGCTCCGACGAGGGGCGGTGGCCGGTCTCACAAGCCATTGGTGTCTTCTTGTCACCTATACATGTGCTCATTGGGTTATGAGTACACTGGACGGACTCGTCGGGAACATGCTAGTTGGTATTATACCTATTGTCAGATAGCAGTTCCCAGGTGACAAGTGTACAGGTTAGTCTGTCGACCTGAGATCGTTATTTGTCTCATATGAGTTCGCACTGTGCTTAGATTACTACCCTACCACGGATCAATGGAGTCATGCAAATAGGTTTTAGTTGGGTACCATCTCGAGCCATATGGAGGCAGTGAGCGGATCGTCGGGGATTCGTCTCTCCAGGCATTGGGGGTTGATGTCGCCTTGTGCACGGGTGGCCATCACCAGAAATCCTTGGCCAAGGTAGTCGAGAATTACTGATTTGGATCAGTAGTTTCTCAAGTAGTGATGGGATTCATACTGACACGAAATGTCGCGTTATTAGGGGTCTGACTTTATCCACCCCCTAGACTCGATATGCGATAGTCTTAGACGAAGAGACACGATTGTACGGACATGCTTAGTAAGGGTCAGAATGAGTTTGCTCATCGGCCTTCCTTTCGCTCAAAACCAGGGTAGCCGTTACGTACAGCTGGTGCCGCTGGTGTGCTTGTGGTTAAACCCACTGCCAGCATATTGATGAGTCTTTAGAGTCCTACACAGAGGGTTTCCCTGTTTCAGGTGAAATGATGTAGAGGCCGTATGGTTTTATGGCAGAGTTCGATCATATACGTGTACTTGTGCATGTATCATGATTCGGACGGTTTATACTAGTGGATTTTATTTAAGCCGGATTCTAGTATTATGTTGTTGGATTATTTTCGTCTCATTGTATTCATATTTTTTCGGAATACGGATACGGTTATGTATATACGGATAAGGGGTATTCTTGTAATTCATTACAAGGTGTTTCTAGAAGAAGACACCTCATTATGTTTAATAACCATTTGGTTAAATGGTTATTTGAGGTGGAGGAAGAGGTGTCCTTGGCTTTAATTGATGGCATGGCTCACTTGGTGACTCATAGGGTGACTCATGGTCACTATTCTAGCATGCTTGATATTTAGTTTTTGTTGTGAGATATTTCTTTACTTGATGATTCATTTTTCCTATGCTCACAAGACTATGCCATTTTTCTTGAGTTGCATCACACTCTCATCCTCAAGCTTCTTCTTCTACCTCCACCCTTCAAGTCTCATGTGTTGAGAAACCTAGGGTGTTTGGAGACAAATTAATCCATCATTAGACTATACATCTTCTTGGCTATTTAGTTTAGCGAACTAGATAGCCTAGTTATCTCGGCTATGTGGTTGGAGCTCATTTCATAGACTATCACGTGGATCATCTTCGATGGAAGGAGACCGGAGATCAAGCTTGATCATGGAGGACTCTAGGAGCTTGGGATGACAGTTAAAGACCGAAAGACACGGATCATTCGATATAACCTTTCTAAACTCCTCTATATGTTTTCTAGCGTAGGGTTAATGGTCGATCCGTATTATGGGGTTGTTTTAGCACCAGTTTTGTAAAATTTTTGTTCTGCATTCGGTCATGGATTGATGGCCATGACGCTAGTATAACCCAACATGGTATCATAGCTAACGCATAAACCCTATGCTAGCAATTTAAACGATGTTTGAAGTATCGAAACCGAAACAGCTCTGAAACAATGCATACGATCATCAAGTTTCTGTCAATTTTCAAATTGTCTTCTAAAATTTTAAACAATTGCAAAAGACTACTAGAACACACACCAAAAACGAGACACAAATTCCATCGTAAGGCCGGCGAGACCGGCCAAAAACCCGACAACGCCGGTTTTGTGAAGGACTTGGGTCTTGGGGTTTTGTCTATGTTCTAGGGTCTTGAATATTGGTAGTTTGGTATTATTTGTTTTTTCCCCGATTTCATGTTATGTTATTTTTGGTTTGGGGGCAATACGGAGTATTTCGAAATGGCTATTTTTAACATCGTTTAAAAGTTTTCAGTACATACATTACTATTTACGATTGTGAATGTCATTAGAGCGGCACAACCCGACTAGTTGCTATATGTTCTTTTAGACGGGTTTGCAAACATGACATTCACGTTGATGTTCTGTGTTGTGCTGAGGTTGTGGTTGGATTATCGTGATGGATAGCCAGTGGTGCAATGATAGTTGTATAGTTCAGATTCATTTGTGCATTTGATATCGCGAGGCGAGCGTCCGATATGTGGACTGCTGTTTCAGCCTGTTTGTATATTATTTGTTCGGGGGACGACAAGGTTGAGGTCGATGTCACCCTTGTACATTTATTTTCTTTTCTATACTAGGATTACCCCAAGATAGAGTGCATGAATAGCCGGGTTCTAGAGGGCAATGGGTCCGCATGTCATGGCGTTGAGACCGAGGGGACTTTACTCAAGAATTGGCGGGCTATTCACTGCACTCATATGGGGTATAGGTTGACACACGGAGGGGTGCTCAAGTTACCGGATTCCGTGAAGTGCTGGGTGGCCTATTCACTTTGTTGATTGGGGTTGCCTCACTTCTGGGATTGGCGGGTAATTTGTCACGCTTGTAGGGGTTCCTGTTTTTGTTGCACATGCTATCCACACGACAGGGAACGTCGGGTCTCATTGCGGCTCAAGTGAAACACGAGGCTCCAAGATTATCCACCATTCTGTGTTGCTTGCTGAGATTCTGTGAAGTTGCTTATATCATAACTGGAATGAATGTTATATATATTTATATATATACTAGTAGATGTTGTATATGCTTTGCACCCGCGCTAGTCCATCCCCCGCTCTGCCGTTAGTTAAGTAACCTAACTGGTGATGATGGGGCCTAGTGGCGAATGCGGATGGTATATACGTACATTATATTTTTCGTTCCTTTATCTGGTGTGATATGTTTAATTGATGGGACTGCATTAATTCTGATTAATGCAAAGAAAACAAACCTATATGGTGTTGTTGGAACCAAGTTTATAAAAACTAACATTACAGACGTTCTTTTTTGCTTTGCACAGTGGTACTCGGTTATGAATATCCAGCACCTCATTCGACGAGGCAAGAGCCGATATTCCTTCATCGGGAGTGACCTCATGAGCAAAAGTTTATGTCATTATAATAACTTCATTATAGTCGATTCTTTTGCTTTGCATCGTGGTTTTCAGTTTGGAATATCCTGCACCTCGTTCGACGAGGAAAGAGCTAAGATCCCTTCACAGGGAGTGACCTCTTTAGCAAAAGTTTGTGACACTATATATTTATAAAACCACTCGGTTCTTTCAACGATATCAAGTTCATTACGTTAAAGGTTTTTCACCAAAAACTAGCCGTAGCCCTCCGTCGTTTCAGATTAGTATTATTTAGTATTCGTGCTGCGTTTGTTGACCTAGTCAAAGCGTATTGTACGGTAGCTAAGTGGTAGTTTTCTGTGCATTGTAAATGTGATTGGTTAGGACAGTCGTGCGTCGTTGTTTACCTAGTTAAGGGCACGTGCGGATGGGTTTAATGCAATCAAGAAAATGACGGGTTGAACTTGAATAGCGGTTTATGGTTTGTTGACCTAGTCAAGGTTATAAACCGTTAGGGGTAAAAACCACATCGGGAGTTTCAAACATACAGGAAACTTGCCAGGCATGCGCATACCTTCTGGAGTGTGGTGACTTGAGTGGATTCCATCAAGTTATCATGCGATGATAGTTGTGTAAGGTGTAAATAATCCCGATCAGTCTTACCTTTTAAGGTTTGAAGGAAGATTTGATAAAAACAGTGGGAGCCATCCTGATTAGATAAGATAATAACCAATCTAATCTTGCAAGAGTATACGCTAAGTGTTTTCTTCTCCCTCTCTCCAGGTAGCGACCATGTCAGGCCTTAATAAAGATAATAATATGGATATATTGACCGAACCCGCTTTTTATGCTGAGCAGGGGAACGTTGGTTCCGCTCTAACTTATAATTGTTATAATTCCGAGCAGGAAATAGGAAAATATCCGCCCAATTGAGTTCGTATTTGTTCGGTGTTCATGTTACATCTCATATAACATTATACAGTGGTATCAGAGCCAAGCTAGAGTTTTAGTGAATATTTGTAGAATTACGAAACCGAAAACTCCGAAACACTCGAAACTAAAACCTAGATTCTTTCAATTTTTTTAAGTCGTCGAAAAAAATTTTAAGCAACTGCAGAATATTATATGAGATGTAACATGAACACTGAACAATTACGAACTCAATTGGGCGGATATTTTCCTATTTCCTGCTTGGACTTATAACAATTATAAGTTGGAGCGGAACCAACGTTCCCCTGCTCAGCATAACAAGCGGGTTCGGTCAATACATCCATATTATTATCTTGATTAAGACCTGACATGGTCGCTACCTAGAGAGAGAGAAAGAAGAAAACACTTAGTGTATGCTCTTGCAAGATTAGATTGGTTAGTATCTTATCTAATTAGGATGGCTCCCCACTGTTTTTATCAAATCTTCCTTCAAACCCTAAAAGGTAAGACTGATCGGGATTAATTACACCTTACAAGTACGCTAATCTTTTGGCCAGGCCAGTGTCGGTACTTTGAGGGAGGTTCCCCGTGCTTTCGCACGGACCTAATTAAAATAAACCTCATTTTTCCAGCGGCGTAACCCCGTTAACGCCTTTCTAGACACCTACTTGATTGGCTAATTGTGATGTGTAAACCTCTCCCAGGAGTAACTCTTACTCCCAATGGGTATCAGGATGCAACTATCTCATAGAAGGTATGCAATCTTAATGCAAATTTCAACACTTGAATTTCCCGATAATAGTTTTACCCCTAACATCCTATGACCTAGACGAAGGCTAACAAACCATAGGCTGCTAGTTAAGTTCAACCCGTACATTTCATGATTGAATTAAACCCACCCGTACGACCCTTGATGGAAGCCAACAAAGTCGCACGACTACCCTAATCCAATCTCATCTCATATTGCAAATAAGCACTAGTTAGTTACCGCACACTACGTCTTGACGGAGGCCAACAAACATAGCACGAATTCTAAGTAGTATTTATCTGAAATGATAGAGGGCTACGACAAGTTTTTAAGAAAACCTTTTGCGTAATGAACTTGATATCGTTGTAGAGACAAGTGATTTTTTAAAAGGAGTGTTTTTGAGGATTTTTACTAGTTTTGCTAAATAGGCCACTCCCGGTGAAGGGATCTCAGCTCTTTCCTTATCGAATAAGATGCAGGATATTTCACAAATACCTCTATACAAAGCAAGAACTAAAGGAAGCAATAAAAAGACAAATCCAAGTGGGTTGTAGCATCTGCTAGCTTTTGGTAAAGAGGTCACTCCCGGTGAAGGGATCTCGGCTCTTTCCTCATCGAATGGGGTGCTGGATATTCTACAAGGAATACCGCTATGCAAAGCAAAAACTAGAGCTACCCTTTTTGAAAATTTGATTCTACAACAACTTTTTCGGTTTCTTTCTTTTTCATTAATCTCATTAATGAAGTCCCATCAATTATGCTTCCTAAGCATCACAGAAGAAACGAAAATACAACGTACGCTTATGCCATCCGCATTCGCCACAGTGTCCCATTATGCACCGTTAGTTTACATAACTAACGGCATAGCGGGGCGGGACTAGCGCGGATGCAAAACATAAGCAACGTTTATTATATATTCATTGCGACCGTGGAAACCGTGTTTTATACTGGCTTAATTTAAAATACGGAATTCCTAGTATATCCAATATTTCATATGTTATCTTCTGCTGCTGATATAGATTTCCACACCACCCAAATGAAGAATGAGCATGTTGATGCATCTTCTTCGGGTGAGTTAGTTACTGAGAACTGTTTCTCAGTACATTCTATGTTCAGGGTATTAGATACCGGATCAGAATCCCACATATGCAATATGTTACTTAGGCTAAGAAAAGGTAGAGAACTGGGAATAGGTGATCATTCGCTAAAAGTAGGGAATGGTGCAAGTGTTGCAGCCAAAGCAGTTGGTGAATATCACCTTGTATTACCAAATGACAATTTTTTGATCTTGAACGAATGTTATTACGTACCCTCTATGATATGCAATTTAATATCTGTTTCTTTATTAGATAAAGAAAGATATAACTTTGTAGTAGAGAATAATGTTATGAACATTTACCTAAATCAAGTGTTGGTTGGGTTTGGTGCGTTATGTAACGGGTTATACGTTCTGGATCAAAACACAGTTCTTAACGTACAAAACACACACAAGAGGAAGAGTTCAGAAATGAACGAATCCTTCTTGTGGCATTATAGACTAGGTCATATCAATGCGACACGACTAGCTAAGTTACATAATGATGGATATTTGAATCCGTTCGAATTATCATATTATGAAACTTGCCATTCATGTCTCAGAGGATAGATGACCAAAACTCCATTTACTGGACACGGAGAAAGAGTTACGGAACTCTTGGGACTAATACATAGTGATGTATGCGATCCCATGTCTACACATTCCAGGAATGGTTCCTCATACTTCATTACATTCACTGACGATCTCTCAAGATATGGACATGTGTTCCTGTTGAAATACAAGTCTGAAGCTTTTGAGAAATTCAAAGAATATAGGCATGAAGTCGAGAACTGGACAGGTAAAAGTATTAAAATCCTATGATCTGATCGGGGAGGAGAATACTTGAGCAATGAGTTCCTGGACTATCTAAAAGAGAATGGGATTCTCTCCCAGCTTACTCCTCCGTATACACTACAGCTCAACGGTGTATCAGTGCGGAGGAATCACACCCTATTAGATATGGTGCGCTCTATGATGAGCACTGCTGAGTTACCTAATTCCTTTTAGGGTTATGCGCTTGATAAAGCGGCATACCTATTGAATAGAGTTCCAACCAAATCAGTGCCTACCACTCCATATAAGATATGGGAGGGGAAGAGACCGTGTCTTAATTTTGTTAAGATGTGGGGTTGCCCGTCCTATCTTAAAAAGCACAATCCGGAAAAGCTCGAGACAAGGTCAGTTCTGTGTAAGTTTGTAGGATATTCCAAGCATTCGCGAGGAAATATCTTCTACCACCCTGAGGAACAAAAGGTGTTTTTTTCTCGACTTGCCACCCTTTTAGAAAAGGAATTTCTCGCAAAGGAAATTAGTGGCGAGGAGGTAGAACTGGAAGAAGTTCCAGCGATACAAACTACGAAAGAAGATTTGGTAGAACCAGAGGATTCGATAGCTACAAACGAACCTCAGTCTCTCCGCCGATCTAGTAGGGTTCTTCATCCACCTGAGAGATACTACGGTTTTCTCGTTGACGGTGGGAGCGAGGATTTCATCATGGAATATGATGACCCAGCTAGCTTCGAGCAGGCCATCACGAGTGGGGACTCTGTGAAATGGCTAGATGCAATGCGATCTGAGATGAAATCCATGTACACCAACAAAGTATGGACTTTGGAAGTTGCTCCCGAAGGGGTGAAACCCATTGAGAGCAAATGGATCTTTAAGAAGAAACTTGGTGTAGATGGTAAAGTTGAGACTTTCAAAGCTAGACTTGTTGTAAAAGGTTTTCGTCAACGACCAGGTGTGGATTATGATGAAACCTTTTCTCCAGTGGCTATGCTTAAGTCCATCCGGATCCTGCTTGCCATTGCTGCATACCATGACTACGAAATCTGGCAGATGGATGTTAAGACCGCCTTTCTAAATGGTGATTTAGATGAGTGCGTATACATGACTCAGCCAGAGGGCTTCGTGGACAGTGGGAGCAGCGGAAAGGTGTGCAAGCTGCTTAAATCCATCTACGGGTTAAAGCAGGCATCATGGAGTAGGAACATCTGTTTTGATGTGGTAGTCAAAGAGTTTGACTTCATCAAAAACGTTGATGAACCTTGTATATACAAGAAGGTGGCTGAGAGTAAGGTTGTCTTCCTCGTATTGTACGTGGATGACATACTCTTGATAGCAAATGATATTCTTATGCTGCACTCGGTCAAGCTCTTCTTAACACAAAGATTCTCAATGAAAGATCTATGTGATACCTCCTACATCTTGGGGATTAAGATCTATAGAGATAGATCTAAATGGATACTGGGATTATCCCAATCCAGGTATATTGACACCATACTAAAGAGCTTTAGTATGGAAGAATCCAAGCGTGGGAATTTACCCACGATCACAGGACTCACTCTCTCTAAAGAGATGTCTCCTAAGACTGATTTAGAGATAGCTCGCATGCAAGGGATACCCAATGCTTCGGTAGTAGGCTCTATCATGTACGCGATGTTATGTACCAAACCTGATGTAGCATACTCATTAAATGTAGTGAGTAGGTATCAAGCAGATCCAGGAAAGAGTCATTGGACAGCTATGAAGAACATTCTCAAGTACTTAAGAAGGACTACAAAGATGTTCTTGGTGTATGGTACCAGTGAAATCCAAGTAGAGTCCTCTTCCGCTTCAAGCTTCCAGAGTGATAAGGACGACTCTAAGTCAGTCTCGGGATTTGTCTTTACCCTCAATGGAGGGGCGGTTTGTTGGAAAAGTTCCAAGCAGGAAACCGTGTAGTGAGTAGGTATCATGCAAGGGAAACCCTATGCTTTGGCAGTAGGCTCTATCATGTACGCAATGTTATGTACCAGACCCGATGGAGCATACTCACTAAGTGTAGTGAGTAGGTATTAAGCAGATCCAGGAGAGAGTCACTGGATAGCTGTGAACAACATTCTCAAGTACTTGAGAAGGACTAAAGAGATGTTGGTGTATGGTAACGGTGAACTCCAAGTGGAGTCTTTTACCGATTCGAGCTTCCAAAGTGATAAGGACGACTCTAAGTCGGTCTCAGGATTTGGCTTTACCCTCAATGGAGGGGCGGTTTGTTGGAAGAGTTCCAAGAAGAAAACCGTGGCAGACTTGACGATGGAGGCTGAATACATCGCTGCCAACGATGCTGCCAAAGAGGCTGTCTAGATGAAGAAGTTCATAACTGAACTTGGAGTGGTTCTGTCCATTGAGCATCCAATACCCTTGTATTGCGATAACAATGGAGCAGTGGGATTGGCCAAGGAACCCATGTCCCATCAGCGATCCAGGCATATTCTGAGGCGGTATCACCTGATCCGGGAGATAGTTGATCGCCGGAAGATCGAGATCAGGAGTGTTGACATGAAGGACAACACGGCGGATCCACTCACAAAGGCTATACCCCAGATACAATTTGAGAGACTCTTCGGGATGTTGGGTATGAGATACTACAACAACTGGACTTAGTGCAAGTAGAAGATTGTTAGTTATATGTATGCCCTAGAGGCCATTATTGTACATATGATGTATATTATAGTGGATGCTTGGATATATATAGAGAAGACTTTCTTGCTCGACATGATAGTATGCTATCTGGTTGCTTTTTGTCTTAACATGTTGACTTGTATAAGTGATGATGTCTTGCTCTCGCATGTTGATAAAGCCCTTAGGATGTGTACATGACTACCAGGACTATGATGGAGATCATACTAGTGAGGCCAATGGTAGTCCACAAGTACACCCTATAATTGTTCCTAGTCGAGGGTGTATCGAAACAGGGCATCGATATTCCAGAGTAGACTAGCGTATACGCATCTTGACCCTATGATGGGCGATGGATGTTCCCACATCCATTGGTGTTTGACATCAAAGATGGTATATGGGTGCTCGGTGGAGACTGGGTGCACTGAACAGACTCACCGAGAACTCCTAGCTGGTATTATACCTATCGTCAGATAGCAGTTCTCTGGTGACAATGGTACAGGTTAGTTTGTAGACCAGAGATCGTCAAAGAGTCTTGTGTGATTCCCACTGTGCTTTGATTTCCACCTTACTACATTCAAGAGAATGAGCAAAACGGTGGCTTTTGGGTACAGACCCGAATCACCTGGAGGAAATGATCGATAGGAGGGGATTCATCTCTCCTGGTATTAGGGGTTGATGTTGCGTTGTGCTCGATTGGCCATAACAGGAAGTCCCTGGCCAGGACTGATACGGAGATTTACTGATAAGTGTTATCAGTAGTTTCTCGACCCGTTATGAGCCTCACATCGGCAGGACTTATCGGTTACTGGGGTCTGACGTTTACCATACCTAGACTAGATATGCAACATATCAGACGAAAAGACCGGACTGTACGGTAGTGTTACTGACAGGCTTTTCAGGAGTAAGAGCAGGCTTGCTTGTTGATCTTCTGATCGCTCAATACCTGGGTAGCCTTTATGTCCAGCTAGTACCGCTGACGGCTTGTGGGTACTTGATATGTTCATCACCTACTGCCGGCGTATTGACGAGTCTTTAGAGTCCTACACAGAGGTTTTACTGGCTCAGGAAAAACTAAGTAGGAGCACATATGTGATATGTTCGGGACCGAGATTAATCGAGTATGTGATACTGTATCCTATTCTCGCGATTAATGTTATCGGCCGGTTTTATGAGATATAGCTGGGTTATCAAACCAAATGTTGATTCGATAAGTCGATACTGTATCTGGGTTATCGAATCAAGTGTGTTGATTCGATAAGTTGATACAAATAATATTAGTCGGTCATATGAGATATAGCCGGATTATTAAATCAAGTGTTGATTTAATAATTTAATGTATATTTATATATTTGATATATTAATTTACATTAACTAATATTAGCTCAATTAAGCATTTCTTTTTCTCACATGTGCACACTTAATATATATGTGATATATATTAATTGTGTTTTCTTTTTTGTGACATGCTTAATTCCATATGCAACATGGGTGTATGAGACTTACACCATGCTAATGATAATTTAGGGTTTATTTATTTAAAATAAATCCAAATTAGTTAGAAATTAGTCACATGGCATGAACCTTGTGGAAGCTTGTAGATGCATTGACTTAGTCCACTAATTTTGTTTTACTTAAGATATTTATTAACCCAACCATTATCTAAACTCATGGTTAAGTCTCTACATAAATTATATGAGATATTTTCTCACCCATGGTTTCCATTCACTCTCCCATGTATTATTTGCTTCATCTTCTTCAAGCTCAAGAGAGAGCTCTCTAGGTTTTTGAGAGGAGAAAAAAAGAGTGAGAAAATTAATTCTAAAGTGAGTAAAATTCCTACTTCATCATCCTCTACTAGATTAGCCATTTAGTTTAGGCTGCTAGCTTCACTAATTCCTCATTAGTGAAGAGGGTAGCTTGGTTTAGTGTCTCCTCGACGTAGATCATCTTCGGCCTCGAAGACTTCATGCAAGCTCATTCCTTTCATCTTGTGGAGCTATTCTAGAGTCCGAAAGATCACTACTTGGAGCGAGGGGACTACTACACGGAGCTATTGAAGTGAAGGACTGGTCTACATATTAGTGATATGTATGCCCTAGAGGCCATTACTGTACATGCGATGTATATTGTAGTGGATACTTGGATATATATAAGGAGGACTTTCTTGCTCGACATGATAGTATGCTATCTGGTTGCTCTTTATCTTAACATGTACTCTGATAGTCTCTATGTTACATGTTGATAAAGCCCTTAGGATGAGTACTTGACTACCAGGACTATGATGCAGATCATACTAGTGGGGATAGTGTAGTCGCTAAGTACATCCTACAAATATTCCTAGTCGCAGGTGTATCGAGATAAGGCATTGATTGGAACGATTTCAGATTGTGTAGTATGAAAATGTATAGAAATCACGACCAAAAATTATTTGACCGTAATCAATAACGGTGTCGAATGTACCGCGTTAGTAAGTGCGGATCGTCCATAGGGAAAGTGTAATCGTTCGTGTTTCGATTTAGATGAGTTGAAACTTTAAAGAAAAGAAAACAAACAGTTCATTATTTGTAAATTGAAGTTCAAGAATTAGGAAAATCTAGTCTAAATCAAGAAACGATAAAATAAAGAATTGAGAATTTGTGATGATTTCCAAATCAAATATCAAGAATCGAAGTGAGGCTCGTATGAATCGATCGGATCTATAGATGTGATGAAATCTAGCGATTACATATTCTTATCCATCGATGAATTGATACTAGATCGATGATGATCAACGAGAATTAGGGATTTCGTGTGAAACTAGGGTTTCATCATCTATCCCTTGTTCCTTCATCGATATCATTCACATTCTAGCCTCTAGTAAATTCAAGAATCGATCGTGGATCCCTAATTTCGAGCGATCACAATCAAGAAAGCATCGCAACGAAACTAGGTCGTCGATTTTTCAATTTGCTAGGGTTTACAAACTCGTAGGACTTAAGAATTGTTTCAAGATTTGTTATATCATCATTCTATTGATCGTCTCGACTCCTTTACGAGCGGAGTTTTACTCAAACATCACAACAAGAACCACAATCACAAATTGAGATCGAATGATGATGCAAGAATTTAATGAAAGCAAGATTAAAGAATTTCACCTTTTATTTATCAACAATTCCGTTACAATTCGCTCAAGAACTACAAGAGGAAGAACTCGATCGTCGATTTGTCTTCGCTCGTCTCCTTGAGTTGCGAATCGGCTTGGATCACTTACTCGATTGAAGATTGGCTCCGCTCCTAAAAGGTTGAAGGCTTCTTGCTTGATTTGGTACTCGGGATCTTGAATTTGGCTTTGGAATTTGAATTAGGGTTTACAAGTTGTGTCACTCAACTTGTATGAAGAATTGGTGTAAGAATGAGCAACCAAGTAATGATTTACCCTTAACCCTAGATCTAGGCTCCCTTTTATAGACCTCCATAACCCTAGATCTAGGATTCAAAATTTGAATTTCCCTCCAAAAGTTTGTTAGCTAGAGAGGCTTCTAGAAGTAGTTTGTTGGAGGGAGCTTCTAGAACTAGGTTGTTAGTTGGCTTGCTTTGGAAGCTTGGAGCTTAATAATGATTAGCTTGCTTAATGATCTTTGCTGATCTGGCAGAAGTTTCGAGAGTTATCTGGAATTTGACATTGCTTGATGACGTGTAGGTACTGCTAGAGGAATACTGCAACTGAAATAGAGTGATGACGTGTCCTTTCAACCGCGGATCCGCGGAACATGACTGCTTAGGCCGCGGATCCGCAGCTGTATAAATGGATCTCTGTGTAAACTTTCTTCTAATGCTTTCTGATGGCTCCCTGGAATATTCCTGATATGTGGAATCTTTCAGTTCCCTGTAGTTAAGTACCAGATCTCAAGGCTTTGAGTTGGCGTATTTTATCAGCATTATTTTCACTGATTTGGCTTTTCTCCTGGAATCTCCTGCACAGACTCCGAAACAAGTGTTGCGCTACACAGGAATGATGCAATGCCATGATAAACAGTCAATTTCCCTAAAAATGCCGGTTTTAGAGTATAACATATGTAATCTGGTATTTTAGGGATGTTTTGCTAATATGTGTAATATGCAAACCGAACACCTCTAGATGAATGCAAAAGATAGGGAAATTGCCGTGTTAAAAACACATTATTTTTGACTGATCAAATTCCCCCAAACTTATTTTCGGTCGTCTCGAGCGAACTTTTTTATTAAAAAGAGAAGGAGAAAATAAAGAAAGAGAAAAACTAACTAGCACACTTTCGTAGGCAACACGATTGCACTGAGCACGTGCAACAAACCTTTAAACCTCTAGGTGTCCCTAGTAGGAGGTGTGTTGTCTCCTTAGGGTTTTCAGTGGATTGCACCCACAAAATCCAATAATAAAAGGAAGATCGTGAAATTTACATTTAAAGAAAAGAATTGCAAAAGAAAAGCTTTGAAAATTAGAGTTTCCAACTAAGCTAGCTTTTCGGTTGTTATGAGCCCTATCTTAATAGTCATGAAAATATGTTAGAAATCACATAACCCCTAAATAAAACATCGTCTTATTCTTCATTCCTATCTTTCTTCCAAACATCGATCATATAACCCTACGTGTGTGTAAAGGACATCCCTACACCCGGAGAATTCAATTCAAGCTATCATACTCTTGTCCTTCCGCCTCAGTACTTTTTAATTAATGAATATTTAGATGAGTTTGCTCACACACTTTCATGCGACCGTTAATACTTCTTGAGGTACTAACCGACCGATTACTCATGTGCTTGCTTATTTGGTGTTTTTCCTCGTCTTGCACCACCTAAGGCTTAGCAGTGACTCCCAGACCAGTTAGCCTTAGGGCACTAGGTGAAGAGGCACCCTCGCTATATTTTTTTATTGCTGCCTTGGCGATAACAAAACCAGTGTTCATTTTTCTCACCATTTTTATATTTTATTCATTTTTTTTAATTTTCTTCATACATCGGCTTTTAGACAAGAGCATTTCAAGGTATCCTCTACTATCCCGAGTTTCAAGACGTGTGTAAGTGCGAATAGTAGGGTATCAACGTTCAAAATGTTTGGCTTCCAGAATAGAAACTATTTTTTAGACTTATTTTTATCCTCAGATTAGTGACTTCCTACATCTTATTAACCCTTGGGACAACGGCTCATAACTACTTATTACTAGTTCGTATAAGAAAACTTCTAATTTTCTAGGTTTTCTTAAATTTTTCCAATCTTTTGGATGTAATTTTTCACTATCTAATCTTTTATTATCTTATTTATGTACAAAAATATTTTTATTTTTATTTTTTAATTTTTTAATTTTTTTTTAAATTTTTATAGGTTTTTAGAAAATGTTTTGTGCTTATGCAAAGTATGATGCAAATGATGCGAAAATAAGCACAAACCTCCCCCAAACTTGTTTTCAACAGTGTCCTCACTGTTGCCTTCTGCTAAATCTCAAAAACCTGTAAGCCTGGGAGGAAATTTATTAAATGGGGGCAAAATATTTAAGTGAAAATCCTCCCCTAAACTTATTTTTGGCTCATCATTTTTGAGTAAAAATTTTCTTTTCAAGAGCCAGATTATACCCCCCCCAAACTTGAGTTAAAACATGTTAAGCTTTGAAAATCATATGAGGCGGTCAAAAATCATTGGTCGATGCCAAGCTTTGCAAAGATCGAAAGTTAACACCAACCATTCGAAAATTTTATCAATGCAGTGCTCTGGTTGGTGGAAGAAGAAGTGGGGAAAGGGTATGTGGTGGAATAAAATGTGTGTGCGTCTCATTTCGGAGAGACGATGCAGTGAATGTGATGTATTACTCGCATTCTTTTTGCAGTTCAGAAGAAGGGGTGGAGGTTCAATTTCATTGATTGGGAGATGATTCATCTCACCACCCGTGTCTTTCAAAAATGCGAGTTCATCAGCGAAGATTTCCTCAAAAGTTCCATCAATACCCCGATGAATAATGTCATCACAAAGTGCGGGGTGATTTTCAGACTCCAAAAACGGTTTATAATCAGTGTTAATTGTTGACCTGGACATCTCGGTGGAAGAGTCCGTATGTGTATGATACATAGTTGGGTCAAACAATAACATATGAAAAGAGTCAAGATCAGTATCATGAGGATCATCAAATTCGCTGCTGTCGACATCCATTAAGTCGACAGAATAGACCTGAGCAGTAGGTTCGGAGGGTACACTTCCAAACTTGTAAATGTTCAGCTCTATTGACCTATTCCAGAAAGATAGGGTCATAAAACCGTTACGACGGTTGATGATAGCATTGGAAGTGGCCAAAAAGGGGCGACCTAAAATCACCGGAATTTGATTCCGTGGGTTCGCTACAGGCTATGTATCAAGTACAATAAAGTCCACAGGGAATACAAATTCCCCGATTTTTATTAACACATCCTCCAGTTCACCCCTAGGTTTGGTGATTGATCGGTCAGCCATCTGGAGAGTTATGCTCGAGGGCTTTAACACTCCGATACCTAGTTGCTCGTAAATCGAATATGGAAGCAAGTTAATACTAGCGCCAAGGTCTAGTAGAGCACGGTTGATGTGTTTATCCCCAATAGAAATAGAAATAGTAGGATAGCCAGGGTCGTTACGTTTCCGTGGTAATTGTTGGGGGGAAGCCGTGTCTACAGTCTTTGCCATGAATATCTTCTTGGGCACTTGAGTCTTCCTCTTCCTAGTGCACAAGTTCTTAAGAGTTTTCACATAGGACGGAACTTGTTGGATGGCATCTAGGAGAGGGATGTTGATGTTAACTTGCTTAAACATGTCCATAATCTTCTCCATATATGGACTCGATTTATTAGCCCTTAACCGATTAGGTTAAGGTGCTTTAGCAATAATCACTGGTCCATCATAGGAGAAGGTGGTGTGTGTAGACATGATCCCAGAATAGAAGCGGGGATCGTCTGTGGAGAACTAGAAGAGCTGGGCTGAGGTGGCGAGTCTTTGGGAAAACGAAGAATCGGCTCGCAAGAAGGCGGTGGGGTAGAAGAACTGGGGTCAGAATTAAAAGTAGAAGTGGAAGGAAAGGTCTCAGCCGGGGTATCATCGATAGGTTTTTTAGTGTCATCAATCTCTTCCCCAACGTGATTGTCAAGCACTCTTCCAAATTTCAACGTGATTGCATTCACATGATGTGAATAGCCAGGATTAGGCAAAGGTTGAGCTGGAAGTTTCCCTTTCTCTCTTGCACTCATTTCAGCTTTTAATCGTGCAATTTCTTCTTCCATCGATTTAATAGTCTCACTTTGGGACGCAGAGTTTTTCTCAATTTTATCGACGGAAGTCTTTATTGTCAAAAGCAAGTTCAAGAATGAAGAGGATTCATCAGTACCGGTCAACTGCAAAGGACAAGACGGTGCAGGTGTGTTGACCGGATTTTGGAAGTTTTGTGCTTGGAAAGGGTGCTGACTCAATGGAAGTGGTTTCTGTTGTGGTGGAGGACCCTTTGGAAATTGTTTTGGGTTGGAACCGTGTTTTGAGATTGTGATTGGTTCCGAGCAAAGTTAGGATGATTCCTCCAACCATGATTATATGTGGAAGAAAATGGAACGTTTCTAGGTCTTTTTTGGAAAGAAGCATTGGTATGCTCATGACCTTGAAACGGAGAATTTAGTGGACATTCTTCCATGAGATGAGAAGGATCAGAACAACATCCACATACAGTTTTGGAGAGTGACATTTGATTTAGGGCGGCAGCTAAAAATTTATTTTCCATAGTCTCGAGTTTCTTATTTATAGCTGAAATTTCAGCTCTAACTCCTATGGAAACATCCGATTGGTTTTTGCCACCCCTAGACGATTGACTCACACCCTCCCACTGTAAAGATTTTTCAGTGAAATCTTCTAGAAATTTCCAGGCTTCCCCATCATCTTTGGTCATGAAGTTGCCTTGACACATGGATTCAAGGGTTTGTCTTGTGTTAGGATTAATGCCCTCATATATGATTCGGCACAGATCCCATCTGGGGATTCCGTGATATGGACATTGAACTAACAGATCCTTGAAGCGTTCAAGACATTTTGAAAATGGTTCATTTGGAAGCTGGGTGAATTGATTTATTTCGCTACGGACTCGAGCTGTCTTTTGATGTGGGTAGAATTTCTTAAGGAATGCTTTGACGAGTTCTTCCAAATTTGAAATGGAATGTGCGGTAGTGTTATACAGCCACTTCTCGGCCATATCGCACAAGGTGAATGGGAGAAGACGAAGACGCATAGCATCCACAGAAAGCTGTGAAGTACCCATCATAGCGCATACATTTTCAAATTTTGTAATAAAGGCATATACGTCTTCAGACTCGAGACCGTGATATTTTGGTAGAAGGTTGATGTATTGGGGTTTTTATTTCAAAGTTGTCCCCGTTGGCTGGTGGAATGGATAGACAGGTCGAAAGAGGACCTCGTATAGGATAGCACCTCTCTTGGAGAGAGATGCGGGGTGGATTCTGCTCACTAACGGACGGCGGCAGAGTAGTGGTAAAGAAATTCGATGGAGAAGGATCCATCGGTGTGGGTGTAGTGGTGGGTAAAGAAGATGTAAATGTAGAAATACCGACTTCGGAGTCGATCGGGGAAACGCGGACTAAACGGGCACTAGAATCCCGTGTCCAGCCTATCTTGCACTAAAAGGTTTTAGTACAAGTGGCAGCGTGAAAATAATTAGGGGAAATGAATGAATGTGATGTTTGTTTTGAAAAATATACGGATTTTTGAAAAAATGATGCGATCACACAAATGCAACAAGCAAAACCCTAAAATCTAGTGGTCACCTAAGTCAAAGCTCTAGACCGCTCCTAACTGCCAAAAGAAAAGTCGCAGGATAAATCCTCCACTGCCTCTTTGTCTCCCCTGTGGCCAGGTAAGTGGGAGGTTCTCCACTACGTAAGTAGTGGGCCTAATTAAGTAACCACTAGCCTTCGACACACTTGCCTTAGACACCACAAAAGAAACGTGGATAAGCAATGAATTACCCACGACCTTCTCTTGTCCTAAGTGTGCGCGACGGTCCTTAGAGTCATCTCTAGATATTTTTTTAGTTAATGAGGATAATGCGGATGCAAGTTTGTGATTTTTGGGGCTTAGGAAGGGTAATGAACTCCCCACCTAATCTAGATCTGGTCTTTGCCCCTTAATTTCCGTATTAATATGCAAACAAACAAAAATCAAAAACACGCACAATTTTTTATTGCTTTTTGCGGCGCTGCGATTTATTTGCAAAGAAACAAGCAGCAAATTGTTAATTGGAGCAGATTAGTGAGAAGATAAGAAAGCAAAGGAGTCACCTGAGATTTTTTGTACTGTAATGCTACTGTAGCGCCGCGGTTTAGCCGTAATAAGCGCCTAATGCCCCGGATCCGTCGCAGGTTTGAACGATCTCTGCACCAAAATTTTACAGTGTGCCTCTGTTCACCTTCTATGCTCTCTGGAATATTCAAATAAATTTTTACACAGCTCCACAGATTCCATATTTCCTCGCAACAAATCACAACAACACGTTTAGTGTTTGTGCGAATTTAGATCTAAAAATATTGATGGAATAAACTTTTCAACTCAAATTTAAAAAACAAACGAATTAGCGCACTATCACCGGCAACGACGCCATTTGATTGGAACGATTTCGGATTGTGTAGTATGAAAATGTATAAAAATCACAACCAAAAATTATTTGACCGCAATCAATAACGGTGTCGAATGTAGCGCGTTAGTAAGTGCGGATCGTCCACAGGGAAAGTGTAATCGTTCGTGTTTCGATTTAGATGAGTTGAAACTTTAAAGAAAAGAAAACAAACAATTCATAATTTGTAAATAGAAGTTCAAGAATTAGGAAAATCTAGTCTAAATCAAGAAACGATAAAATCAAGAATTGAGAATTTGTGATGATTTCCGGATCAAATATCAAGAATCGAAGTGAGGCTCGTAGGAATCGATCGGATCTATAGATGTGATGAAATCTAGCGATTACATATTCTTATCCATCGATGAATTGATACTAGATCGATGATGATCAATGAGAATTAGGGATTTCGTATGAAATTAGGGTTTCATCATCTACCCCTTGTTCCTTCGTCGATATCATTCACATTCTAGCCTCTAGTAAATTCAAGAATCGATCGTGGATCCCTAATTTCGAGCGATCACAATTAAGAAAGCTTCGCAACGAAACTAGGTCGTCGATTCTTCAATTTGCTAGGGTTTACAAACTCGTAGGACTTAAGAATTGTTTCAAGATTTGTTACATCATCATTCTATTGATCTTCTCGACTCCTTTACAAGCGGAGTTTTACTTAAACATCACAACAAGAACCACAATCACAAATTGAGATCGAATCATGATGCAAGAATTTAAAGAAAGCAAGATTAAGAATTTCACTTTTTATTTATCAACAATTCCGTTACAATTCGCTCAAGAACTACAAGAGGAAGAACTCGATCGTCAATTTGGCTTCGCTCGTCTCCTTGAGTCGCGGATCGGCTTGGATCACTTGCTCGATTGAAGATCGGCTCCGCTCCTAAAAGGTTGAAGGCTTCTTGCTTGATTTGGTACTCATGATCTTGAATTTGGCTTTGGAATTTGAATTAGGGTTTACAAGTTGTGTCACTCAACTTGTATGAAGAATTGGTGTAAGAATGAACAACCAACTAATGATTTACCCTTAACCCTAGATCTAGGCACCTTTTTATAGACCTTCATAACCCTAGATCTAGGATACAAAATTTTAATTTCCCTTCAAAAGTTTGTTAGCTAGAGAGGCTTCTAGAAGTAGTTTGTGTAAGTCCATGCTACCTCTCCCGGTACTTTCGGGCATGCGGAATTTGATGAAAAACGATTTTCTTAGAGGTGGTAACATGGACTTAAAACCCGGATCTTTGTTAAACATCTAACAAACAACCTAACTAGGAGTCGTTAACTACTCGGTTAGGGGGTTTATACCTTGCTTGTCTTGAACTCCTTCGTCTTCAAGCTCCGATGGTGGTCCGGATCGGCTTCTTCCCGTCGTCTCCTTACGCCGAAGATATATCCACCTGAAAGCTCCAACCTTTGGCTCCTTCTTCGAACTTTGAAGAAACTAGTTCACTCGGTTTGCTAAACCTTGTGAACTAGAGTGAGTAGAGAAGAGTTTGTATGGGATTTTATCTATGGTTCTTGGTTCTCAACTCATGAGACAAGTGAACCATAGAGTCAAGAGAGGGAGCAAGAGGAAGAGGGTGAGAGCAAGAGTATGAGAGCTCAAGAACAAGAGAGAGAATGGTCAAGTGAGAATGAGCCTCTCTTTTGTTTTTCACCCTCTCATAATCCAAAACAATGATAACATATCATATCAATCAAGTGTTATGTGATGGTTTAAGCAACCATAGCCATATCATTTCATGCACTCATTTTGCACAAAAGAGCAAGCAAGCAAAAGTCTTTGCCATGAAATGATAGCTATAGTTATCATGATGGTCAACTAGTCAAGCCTAGTCAACCGGTCAACAAAGTCAACAAGTCAACCAAAGTCAACAAGTCAACAAAGTCAACAAGTCAACAACCATGTCACCATAATACTTAATTAATATAATTGTTAATCACATATCATATTCTCATTAGGGTTGAGCAAAAAAGTCAATAGTCAACGGTCAACTGTCAACAACCCTAATGAGAATCCCCTGCCTCTGTCTCTCCGTCAACTGTGCATACACACCCGCATCCGCGTTCCGAGGAACACGAATGCATACTGGATAAATCCAATCCCAAAAGGTACACTAGGATCTGGCTTAAACCAAAGCCCACTAGTGTAAACTGTCCGGACACTGTACGTGCACAAGTGCACAGATGTGACCGAACCCTGTCGCAAAACCATGCGACCTGTCGCAAAACCATGCGACCTCTACTCTTTTGCCTAAAGGCGAATAGCTTTCTGTGTGGGACTCTAAAGACTCGACACTACGCTGGCAGTGGGTTTAACCACAGACCGCAAGCGGCACTAGCTGTGCGTAACGGTCCCCAGGTAGATGCCGACAAGAAGACTGACGAGGCGAAACCCATCTGAACTCCTACTGAGCCTGAATGTGACATTCTCCGTACAGTCCGGTCTGTTCGTCTGATACATCGCATGGTGGGCCTAGGGGGCGGTAAACGTCAGTCCCCCAATAGCGGTACAAGTCGTGTCGGAGTGAAGCCCAAAACTCCCTGAGATAACACTAGAAGCCTACCAGTATATCTCGTTTGCCCTGGCCAGGGACTACTCGTGTAATGGCTCTCCTAGACACAGCGCGATGTCAACCCTCAATACCGGGAGAGACGAATCCTGTCTAACCGTCACTGCCTCCAAGTGCTTCGGGACTGCACCAAACCACTACATGTTTGCACGACTCCTTTGAGCCATGGTAGGGTAGTGATCAAAGTACAGTGGGAACACACTCGAGGCGAAGTGACAGTGTCAAGTCAGCGGACTAAACTGTACTCATGTCACCTGGGAACTGATAACTGACGATAGGCATAATACCAACTAGTCAGTTCCCGACGAGTCCTGTCCAGTGTACTCGTAACCCAACGAGCACCCGCATACTATCTCAAGTACGACGTACTGACGGCTGTGGGACAGACCGTCTCCCACACTGGGATGAGAAGCGCATGCGCTAGTCTACTCCGGAGTATCGATGCCCTGTCTCGATAGTTCTGCGACTAGGGACCTGCATAAGGATGTGCTTATAGATTACCCAGCCCCACTAGTGTGACTGCCATTACAATGCTGGTAATCAAGCAAAGATCCTAAGGGCTCCACTAATGTGTATAGGTGATATACAAAAATAAACACATGTACACATTGAAGCAGAAACAAACCAAGTAGCATACTACTATTTTGAGCAAGATTGTATATACAAGGTGAATATCCCAAGCTTCCATTAAGTAATATACAAACTAGTATGATACAGTAATGGCCTCTACGGCATATACACTAACAATCTCCCACTTGCACTAAGGCCATGTACTGGCGTATCGAAGACCTATCATCTCGATCAGCCGCTCGAACTGAGTCTGGGGCAAGGCCTTGGTGAATGGATCTGCAGTGTTATCTTCTGAAGCGACTCTCCGAACCTCAATCTCCTGGCGATCCACGATCTCCCTGATCAGGTGATACCGCCTCAAGATGTGTCTGGATCTCTGATGGGACCTGGGTTCCTTCGCTAAAGCTATAGCCCCGTTGTTGTCACAATACAGAGGTATTGGATCAACAATGGACGGAACCACCTGAAGTTCTTTCAAGAACTTCCTCATCCAGACAGCTTCTTTTGCGGCATCGATGTATTCCGTTTCCATCGTCGAGTCTGCAACGGTTTCCTGTTTGGAACTCTTCCAACACACCGCCCCTCCATTGAGGGTAAAGACAAAACCCGACATGGACTTGGAATCATCCTTGTCACTCTGGAAGCTGGAGTCAGCAAAGGTCTCGATCAGGAGGTCTTTTCCGCCATACACCAAGAACATCTCCTTAGTCCTTCTCAGGTACTTGAGAATGTTCTTTACTGCTATCCAGTGTTTCTCCCCAGGGTTTGACTGATACCGGCTTACCACACTCAGTGCATAAGCAACATCCGGTCTGGTACACAACATCGCATACATTACAGAGCCTACCGTAGAAGCGTAGGGTATAATAGACATGCGATCCCTCTCCAAATCAGTCTTGGGAGACATCTCTTTAGAGAGGGTGATCCCGTGACAAGCCGGTAGGTTACCGCGCTTGGAATCTTCCATACTGAATCTCTTCAGTATGGTGTCGATGTACCTGGACTGTAAAAGTCCTAATATCCTCTTGGATCTATCACAATGGATCTGGATCCCCAGGATGTATGAGGCATCACCCAGGTCTTTCATGGAGAACCTGTGTGACAAGAACCCCTTGACAGATTGTAGCATAGGAATGTCATTTCCTATTAAGAGAATGTCATCCACGTACAAAATGAGGAATACTACAGTTCTCGCTACAAATCTACTATAGATGCATGGTTCATCTGGATTTTTGATAAAGCCAAATTCCTTGACCGTCTCATCAAAACAGATGTTCCAACTCCGCGATGCCTGCTTTAGTCTATAGATGGACATAAGCAACTTGCACACCTTTCCGCTGCTCCCACTCTGAATGAAGCCCTCTGGTTGGTCCATATAGACACACTCCTCTAAATTTCCATTTAGAAAAGCGGTCTTTACGTCCATCTGCCAGATCTCATAATCGTGGAAGGCAGCAATGGCAAGAAGGATCCGAATGGATTTCAGCATAGCCACTGGAGAAAAGGTTTCGTTATAGTCCAAGCCAGGTCTTTGACGGAAACCTTTTGCAACAAGTCTAGCTTTATAGGTCTCAACCTGTCCATCTACACCAATCTTCCTTTTGAAGATCCACTTGCATCCAACGGGTTTTACCCCGTCTGGAGCAATGTCCAACGTCCATACTTTGTTGGTGTACATGGACTCCATTTCGGTCCGCATTGCATCCAGCCATTTTACTGAGTCAACGCTCTAAACGGCCGCTGGAAGCTAGTAGGCTCATCATAATCTATGATGCAATCCTCTCTATCCCCGTCTATGAGAAAACTGTAGTATCTCTCGGGCGGATGAGACTGCCTACTACTCCTGCGGAGCGGCGTAGGAATGTCCTATTCTCTTGAACCCTCTGGTTCCACTAAGCTTTCAGTAATAGCTCGTGCTTATGGAATTTCTTCCAGTTCTACTGCGCTCCCACTAATTTTCCTTTTCTAAGAACTGATGTTTTAGAAAGTGGGTATGACGAGAAACAATAACTTTTTGTTCCTCTTCGCAGTAGAAGAAATATCCCTTGGAGTTCTTTGGATATCCCACAAACTTACACTGTACTGAGCGTGCCTCGAGCTTGTCCGCATGCTGCTTTTTGACAAAAGCTCGACTTCCCCATGTCTTAATGTGATTAAGATGGGGCCACTTCCCACACCACATCTCATATGGTGTGATAGGCACAGTCTTAGTGGGAACTCGGTTCAAAAGGTACGCAGCTGATTCTAGCGCATATCCCCAGAATGATCGCGGTAACTCAGCGTTACTCATCATGGACCGTACCATATCCAATAGGGTTCGGTTCCGTCTCTCCGATACACCGTTATGTTGCGGAGTGTATGGAGGAGTAAGCTGAGAGAGAATTCCGTTCTCTTTTAAATAGTCCAGGAACTCGGCACTCAAGTATTCACCACCTCGATCCGATCTTAGGATCTTGATACTTTTGCCGGTCTGTTTTTCTACTTCATTCTTATATTCCTGGAACTTTCCAAAGGCTTCGGACTTATGTTTCATTAAGAAGACATAACCGTACCTTGAAAAGTCATCCGTAAAAGCAATGAAGTAAGAATAACCGCTTCGCGCATGTGTAGACATTGGACCGCACGCGTCGCTGTGTACGAGTCCCAAGAGCTCGCTCGCTCTTACTCCGTGTCCAGTGATCGGAGTCTTTGTGATCTTTCCTTTGAGACAGGATTGACAAGTGGCATACGATTGATATTCGAACGCATTCAAATATCCTTCTGTATGTAACTTCGTCAACCTTCTCTCATTGATGTGACCCAGTCTACAATGCCACAAGAAAGTCTGATTTACTTCCGGAGACTTTCTTTTGGGTGTATTCTGGACATTGAAAATCTGTGGTTGGTTTAATACGTATATACCATTGCTCAATGTACCTGACCCAATCAGAACTTGATTAAGGTGAATGTTTACAACATTGCTTACAAACGAAAATTCATAACCTTCTTTAGAAACTAAAGATACAGAAATGATATTACAAGTTGCGTTGGGTACAAAAAAGCAATTACGCAAAACCAAAACATGTCCATCTGACATTCCCAGGTGATAGTCCCCCACGGCTTTAGCATCCATGCTAGCTCCGTTCGCAACTCTGAGGGTCATGTCACCTGCCTTCAAAACCTTACGGTTTCTCAACGCCTGCAAAGAATTACAGATATGAGATCCTGATCCGGTATCCAATACCCAGGAAGTAGAGTTTGTTGAAAGACAGTTTTCAATAACATACACACCTGAAGCTGAAGCTGCAACCTGCTTCAATTCCTGTATCCTGGCTTTCCAAGCCCTGAAATCATTCTTCCAGTGTCCTTTCTTATGACAATAGAAGCATTCTTCCTTATCCACAAGCTTCCCCGCTTTCTTTGTTGCTTTAGCTTTTCCCTTCGTATCCACTTTACTAACACCGCCCCTTGGTTTGGCGGGGGCTTTCTTCTTCTTTCCCTTGGCTTTCGCCTTGGACCTAGAAGAAGATGATCCTCCTACAAACAAAGTGGATGTTTCCCTACTTTTCTGTAGGGTGCCCTCTGCGCTCCTCAGCATGTTGAGGAGCTCTGAAAGTTCAACCTCTTTTTCTTGTAGGTTGAAGTTCAGTATAAACTGGGCATAAGTGGAAGGAAGGGACTGGAGAACTAAGTCCGTATAGAGCTCACTCTCCAATGTGGTCCCTAGGTCCGCGAGCTTCTCAATGTAGCCGATCATCTTTAGCATGTGCTCTGCTACTGATGATCCGACGGCCATACTTGCCGAAAATAACTTTTTCGACGCTTCGTATCTTGCGATACGAGAATGCTCTCCATACAGTTCTTTTGTATGAAGAAATATGGATTCCAAGTCCATATTCTCGTGCCTCCTCTGATGTTCATTGTCCATAGAGGCAAGTACGAGGCATTTGGCCTTCGTGCTATCAATCTCCCAAGTCTTACGGATTTCCTTATCCGCGACGCTGGAAGTGGGACCAGGGACAGGGGGAGCTTTGGTGGTAAGAAGATACCCCAGCTTGTCGTAAGTGATTGCCATCTTGACATTCCTGAGCCAATCTTTGTAGTTTGGCCCTGTCAGTATGTTTTTATCTAGAAGTAACTTAAGTCCAGTCATGTCGATTGGTCGCTGCAATTAGGAGAGAGAAGAAACACTCAGCTTGATGCTCTTGCAAGTTTAGAATGGTTTTTAGTTTGTCTAAACAGGATGCCTCCCACTGTTTCTCGAATCCCTCCTCAAACCAACAAGGAAGAATTAGTCGGGATCAATCCCACCGCACAATACTTGCTTAACCGTTCAGCTAGGCCAGTGTCGGTACTTCGAGGGAGGTTTTCCAACGCTTTCGCGAAGTTCCTTAATTCAAGAACCTCTTTTCCCTGGGGGCGTAGCCCCGCTAACACCTTTCTAGGCACCTACTAGGTTTATAGTATTGATCGTTTAGTGAGAAATTTCCCGAGGAGTAGCATATACTCACAGTAGGATCGGGATCCAAATATCATCGCGTGACGAAACTGAAGGAATCCTACCAGAATCATCACACTCCAAGTTGTATGCAAATCTAGCAAGTTTCAGTACTTATGAAACTCCTGATGTGGATTTTTGCCCCATGCTCTTATGACCTTGACTTTGGCCAAAATATCATAAGTCATATGTCAAGTTCTACCCGTCATTATCCATGTTAATTTGGATCCATCCGTACCTACCCTTGACTTTGGCCAAAATGGCAGTACGACTGTCCCAAACCAACGCACCTATCTATGCTACACATGAATACCCAATAGCTACCAATCACTATGCCTTGACTTTGCCCAACATACACAGCTTGAATACTATTGACTATTCATGTGAAACGACGGAGGGCTACGAATGGTTTTGGCAAAACCGTGAACGTAGTGAACTTGATATAATCGATGGAACGAGATAGCTTTTAAAAGGAGTGGCTCAAGCTCCGCATTTAAAAGTTAGTTTTGAAAAGAACCGAGTGGTTTTCTGAAAGTGTTCCAACGATTTTAACTTGGTTTATTTTCTTGCATTAGTTCTTTTAATGCGTGATATTCTTGCATTAGTTCTTTTAATGCGTCCCATCATTTAATCCTACCATTGCAGAAAACAACCAAAATATGACGTACGCTTATGCCATTCGCATTCGCCACGGGGCCCCGTCATTACCCGTTAGGTTACTTAACTAACGACAGAGCGGGGGCTGGGCTAGCGCGGCTGTAAAACATAAGCAACACCTAAATAATATCATATATAGATATATTGCAATGATAGACATTTCAGATCACAGATGAATACATTGGATATACTAGAAATCTGTAATTCGTACGAGCCTGTAACGAAAAGCAGATTACACGGTCGCGGTGAATAGCCAAACCCCCACCCAAGACCCCTACGGGTGCGGCAAACTACCCGCCAAGTACCCGAAGCGAAGCAACCTCCCTCAACTCCGTGAGTAGGCCACTCGGCACTTCGGCATACCCGGTAGTTTGTGCACCCCCTCCATGGGTCTATCCTAGGAGCAAAAACAGTAAAAAGAAATTATACAATGACGGCTACAACCTCGACCCGGTTGTGCGGCCATACAAATAATTATTACTTCAATTTACAAATTTACATGAATTGAAAGAAAAGAAAAACTCTCGTCTCACAACCCCCCGGCTATTCACCCGCGACAATCCAACATATTCATATACACATTCCAGCAACATTACAGATCACAGATTTGTATAATCCCCACTAATCGACATATAGCGATTAGTAGACGTTCAATACAAATATCACATTATAGAAAAACCCGTCAGCTAAAGTCTTTTAGAAGTTCGATCAAAAATACGGATTTTCAGGACCCCAAAAATAAAATTTTCGTTCTGGAAAATTTGGGCTGAAAATACATATTCCAAAAATCCCAAAACAACCCCAGGAAAACACTGCACCAAACTTGGACCACGGCCGAGTAGCGTGCTCCCGCCGCGTTTCCGCGGCGCTTTGACTCGATCGTTGGACCAAATTTGATGGTTATTCTAACAAAAGCCTGAGCCGATTTTTAAGATGAAAATTATCAACTTTTGAACAGAATAAAAATCGGCAGAAACTTGACAGTTTTGGGTTCGTTTTGCGACTTTTCTTTGATCGATCTTCTAGCTACTTTGCTAACATGTTAGATAGAGTTTAACTAGGCTCTGATACCACTGTAAGTCCATGCTACCTCTCCCGGTACTTTCGGGCATGCGGAATTTGATGAAAAATGATTTTCTTAGAGATGGTAGCATGGACTTAAAACCCGGATCTTTGTTAAACATCTAACTAACAACCTAACTAGGAGTCGTTAACTACTCGGTTAGGGGGTTTATACCTTGCTTGTCTTGAACTCCTTCGTCTTCAAGCTCCGATGGTGGTCCGGATCGGCTTCTTCCCGTCGTCTCCTTACGCCGAAGATAGATCCACCTGAAAGCTCCAACCTTTGGCTCCTTCTTCGAACTTTGAAGAAACTAGTTCACTCAATTTGCTAAACCTTGTGAACTAGAGTGAGTAGAGAAGAGTTTGTATGGGATTTTATCTATGGTTCTTGGTTCTCAACTCATGAGACAATTAAACCATAGAGTCAAGAGTGGGAGCAAGAGGAAGAGGGTGAGAGCAAGAGTATGAGAGCTCAAGAACAAGAGAGAGAATGGTCAAGTGAGAATGAGCATCTCTTTTGTCTTTCACCCTCTCATAATCCAAAACAATGATAACATATCATATCAATCATGTGTTATGTGATGGTTTAAGCAACCATAGCCATATCATTTCATGCACTCATTTTGCACAAAAGAGCAAGCAAGCAAAAGTCTTTGCCATGAAATGATAGCTATGGTTATCATGATGGTCAACTAGTCAAGCCTAGTCAACCGGTCAACAAAGTCAACAAGTCAACAAAAGTCAACAGAGTCAACAAGTCAACAACCATGTCACCATAATACTTAATTAATATAATTGTTAATCACATATCATATTCTCATTAGGGTTGAGCAAAAAAGTCAATAGTCAACGGTCAACTGTCAACAACCCTAATGAGAATCCCCTGCCTCTGTCTCTCCGTCAACTGTGCATACACACCCGCATCCGCGTTCCGAGGAACACGAATGCATACTGGATAAATCCAATCCCAAAATGTACACTAGGATCTGGCTTAAACCAAAGCCCACTAGTGTAAACTGTCCGGACACTGTACGTGCACAAGTGCACAGATGTGACCGAACCCTGTCACGAAACCATGCGACCTGTCGCAAAACCATGCGACCTCTACTCTTTTGCCTAAAGGCGAATAGCTTTCTTTGTGGGACTCTAAAGACTCGACACTACGCTGGCAGTGGGTTTAACCACAGACCGCAAGCGGCACTAGCTGTGCGTAACGGTCCCCAGGTAGATGCCGACAAGAAGACTGACGAGGCGAAACCCATCTGAACTCCTACTGAGCCTGAATGTGACATTCTCCGTACAGTCCGGTATGTTCGTCTGATACATCGCATGGCGGGCCTAGGGGGCGGTAAACGTCATTCCCCCAATAGCGGTACAAGTCGTGTCGGAGTGAAACCCAAAACACCCTGAGATAACACTAGAAGCCTACCAGTATATCTCGTTTGCCCTGGCCAGGGACTACTCGTGTAATGGATCTCCTAGACACAGCGCGATGTCAACCCCCAATACCGGGAGAGACGAATCCTGTCTAACCGTCACTGCCTCCAAGTGCTTCGGGACTGCACCAAACCACTACCTGTTTGCATGACTCCTTTGAGCCGTGGTAGGGTAGTGATCAAAGTACAGTGGGAACACACTCGAGGCGATGTGACAGTGTCAAGTCAGCGGACTAAGCTGTACTCATGTCACCTGGGAACTGATAACTGACGATAGGCATAATACCAACTTGTCAGTTCCCGACGAGTCCTGTCCAGTGTACTCGTAACCCAACGAGCACCCGCATACTATCTCAAGTACGACGTACTGACGGCTATGGGACAGACCGTCTCCCACACTGGGATGAGAAGCGCATGCGCTAGTCTACTCCGGAGTATCGATGCACTGTCTCGATAGTCCTGCGACTAGGGACCTGCATAAGGATGTGCTTATAGATTACCCAGCCCCACTAGTGTGACTGCCATCATAATGCTGGTAATCAAGCAAAGATCCTAAGGGCTCCACTAATGTGTATAGGTGATATACAAAAATAAACACATGTACACATTGAAGCAGAAACAAACCAAGTAGCATACTACTATTTTGAGCAAGATTGTATATACAAGGTGAATATCCCAAGCTTCCATTAAGTAATATACAAACTAGTATGATACAGTAATGGCTTTTAGGGGCATATACACTAACAGTTTGTTGGAGGGAGCTTCTAGAACTAGGTTGTTAGTTGGCTTGCTTTGGAAGCTTGGAGCTTAATCATGATTAGCTTGCTTAATGATCTTTGCTGATCTGGCAGAAGTTTCAAGAGTTATCTGGAATTTGACATAGCTTGCTGACATGTAGGTACTGCTAGAGGAATACTGCAACTGAAATGGAGTGATGACGTGTCCTTTCAACCGCTGATCCGCGGCACATGCCTGCTTAGGCCGCGGATCCACGGCTGCATAGATGGATCTCTGTGTAAACATTCTTCTATTGCTTTCTGATGGCTCCTTGGAATATTCCTGATATGTGGAATCTTTCAGTTCCCTGTAGTTAAGTACCAGATCTCAAGGCTTTGAGTTGGCGTATTTTATCAGCATTATTTTCACTGATTTGGCTTTTCTCCTGGAATCTCCTGCACAGACTCCGAAACAAGTGTTGCGCTACACAAGAATGATGCAATGCCATGATAAACAGTCAATTTCCCTAAAAATGCCGGTTTAGAGTATAACACATGTAATCTGGTATTTTAGGGATGTTTTGCTAATATGTGTAATATGCAAACCGAACACCTCTAGATGAATGCAAAAGATAGGAAAATTGCCGTGTTAAAAACACATTATTTTCAACTGATCAGGCATCGATATACAAGAGTAGACTAGCGTATGCTTCTTGATCCATGTAGATTGGCGATGGATGATCCCATATCCATTGATGTTTGACATCAGAGATAGTATACGGGTGCTCAGTGGAGACTGGGTACACTGGACGGACTCGCCGAGAACTCCCAGATGGTATTATACCTCAAGTCAGATGGCAGTTCTCTGCTGACACTGGTACAGGTTAGTCTGTAGACCCGAGATCGTCATAGAGTCGTGTGTGATTCCCACTGTGTTTCGATTTTCATCATACCACATCCAAGAGGGAATGAAAAATGGTGGCTTTTGGGTACAGTCCCGAATCACATAGAAGGAATGACCGATAGGAGGGGTTTCGTCTCTCCCGGTATAGGGAGTTGATGTTGCGCTGTGTTCGATCGGCTATAACTGGAAATCCCTTGCCAGGGTTGCTGAGATTTACTGGTAAGTGTTATCAGTATTTGTCGAACAGTTATGGACCTCATATCGACACGACTTATCGGTTTCTGGGGTCTGACGTTTACCACCCATAGACTGGATATGCGACATATCAGACGAAGAGACCGGACTGTACGGGAGTGTTACTGATTAGATTCGTAGGAGAACATACAGGCTTTCTTGTTGATCTTCTGATTGCTAAATACATGGGTGGCTGTTATGTTTAGCTAACCGTTTGCAGCTTGTAGGTGTTTTGATATGATCATCACCTACTGCCGGTGTATTGACGATTCTTTAGAGTCCTACACAGAGGTTTCCTGGCTTAGGCAAAACAGAGTAGGAGCACATATGTGATATATACAGGACCGAGAATAATACGTGTATACGATACCGTATTAGATTATCACGATATGTGATATCGGCCGGGTATACGTGATATAGCCGGGTCATCGGATCAAGTGTTGATTCGATGAACTGATACAGATTATATTAGTCGGTTATTTGTGAAATAGCCGGATTATCGGATCAAGTGTTCATTTGATAATTTAATGCATAATTATATATTTGATATATTACATTACATTAACTAATATAAGCTCACTTAAAGATTCTTTTTCTCACATGGATAATACATTGATATATATGCGATATATGTTAATTGTATTATTTTCTTTTGTTACTATATATATTATATATGTGATATATAATATTGTAACTGTTTTGGTTAAAATTGCAACTAAGGTTTGAGAATAAAACATGTTAGGGTTTGGATTAGGGTTAATGCTATGGATAAGCTTTGTGGAAGCTTCTTGAAGCTTTGATTTTAGTCTTCATCCTTTGATATTTTGTGAAGATATTTGTTAACCAAACCCAAACCTCAACCAATGGTTTATTTCTCTACAAGGGTTAAGGATGTGATCTTTAACCCATGGTTGCAATTCTAACCTCAAACAATAATTCATTATTCATCACAAATAAAATTCTTCTTCTTCTTCCTCTTGAAAAAAGCTTTCTAGCTTTTTGTGATGTGATAAAATAAAGTGAGAAATTGAAGAAAAAAAGAGAGAAAAATTCCTACTTCATTATCCTCATCAATTCTAGCCACATAGATTATGGTGTTTTCTTTGCTAATACTTGATTAGTGAAGCAAGAGCTTGGGTTTGAGATTCTTCAAGGTAGATCATCTTAGTAGTTGAAGATTGGAAGCAAGCTTGCATCTTTCGCTTCATGGAGCCTCTCTTGAGTCCGGATACTTGATGATCGCAGTGAAGGGATCTCAACATGGAGCATATGAAGCGAAGGAACGGACTACAAAAGTTGTAATCCCTAACTTTTAGAAGTAAAGTTGTTTACTTGTAAAGTTTACCCTAATTCTCTAGTTATGATCTTGGTCAGGGCTACATAGCACCCCAAATTTTTATAAAATAGCATGTGTAATGCCTTGCTAAACCTTTTTGTCGTGCTATACAACCCTACAGTGGTATCAGAGCCAAGCTAGAGCATTTGGCGTTGTCTAGACGAAATTAAAAGTCCGATCGAACCCCGAAACATCATTTTTGACCCCCTCTCTGGAAATTTTCTAAAAAGTTGGTTTTTTCAATACTAAAAATACTCAAAATCTTAAGCAGGTGACTCTATGGATATCTGAGAAGCATGACTCCCTGAATCCATCAAGCCACCGCGGAACCGCGGCCAAACCAACCTATTGGCGGCGGTTCCGCGGCAGAACATGAGGATTGAGGGATCGTACTTCAACAGGTGATCCGTAGGTATTACATCATGCTTCTGGAAATTTTTTAATATTACTCAAGTGTTGAGTTTTCTGGAGATCTTTAGTAATCGTTAATTCGATCGGAAAGTTTAACATCGTTTAGTTTTCCGGGTAATTTAGAACGTGTTAAAAAGCTCGAATGGATATCAATAACTCACTTTTTTCCCTGTCGGAAAACTTTCAAGTGTTGGATTTTTCCTGAGTTTAAAACTTTCAGAAAATCATGCAGGCGAATTTGTGGACCCTCTAGAAGAACGTAACCTTAACTCGATTATGTGACTGTCAAAACCGCCACTGAACCATATGGTTTGTGGTAGTTTAGCGTTGCCACATGTGAGGTGTTGGTTTGACCCTTCTACAGCTGGTTCATAGCGGCTGTGACATGTTCTGAGACTTTTTGAACTCCGCTCAAGTGTTGAGCTATTTGGGAAATCTTGGGTGTTTGTTTATTCGATCGGAAAGTTTAACATTGTCTATTTATCTGGAATGTGATACAATATGTGGAATTCATATAGTTAGGCATGAAATGCGAAGTATGTGTTATTTCGGATTTAAGATGTCTAAAGTGATTGTGGATTCCAAATGTTGTAGTTTTTTACTTTTTTTCTGTGACCATAAGCGTAATATGTGGTGTATCGCCGGTTTCGGTGCTATATGTCAACGACAACTGGGATACGCATATTTACTTACGTTGATGATATGTGATGTTATGTGTTGCTATGATATGTTATATTGGATCGTCGTGTTTTGAATAGCCAGGGTTTTATGTGAGATGAGGGTTTTTATTTTTATTCATGTAAAATTCAATTGTATGTAATATTCTTTTAATGGGGCACTTCCGGGTTGAGGATGATGTCACCATTGTATATTATTTAGTTTTCCGCATTAGGATATACCTAAGGCGGGAGCACAAGTAACCGGGTTCTAGGGTCCAATGGGAGACCATCTCGAGGAGTCGAGACCGGGTCTTCTAACTCTAGAATTGATAGGGTTGCTTGCCGCTCTCGTAGGGGTCTAGGGATGTGGGTTTGGCTATTCATCGCGACCGTGGAATCCATGTTTTATACTGGCTTAACTTAAAACACGGAATTCCTAGAATATCCAATATTTCATATGTGTTTCTTCTGCTGCAATGTTCTGTGACGAGATCATATTACTGCCTGAGACAAATGTTTATATTATATATATGAGATATATGTTATATTGCTGATTTCGTTTCAAATGGGATGCTTGTGAAGCATAATAAAATGGGACTTCATTAATGAGATTAATGAAATAAAAAAAAAACCTAAAGATGTTGTAGAAACTTGTTTAAAAACTGGTAGCTCTAGTTCTTGCTTTGCATAGCGGTTTTCCTTGTAGAATATCCAGCACCTTATTCGATAAGGAAAGAGCCGAGATCCCTTCATCGGGAGTGACCTCTTTAGCGAAACTATCAGATACTACACACTCGGTTTGTCTTTTGATTAGTTTTATAGTTTTTGCTTTGCATAGAGGTATTTGTGTAATATCCTGCACCTTATTCGATAAGGAAAGAGCCGACGATCCCTTCACCGGGAGTGACCTCTTTAGCAAAACTAGAAAAGCCTCAAAAACACTCCATTTAAAATCACTCGATTCTACAACGATATTAAGTTCATTACGCAAAAGGTTTTCATAAAAACCTGTCGTAGCCCTCCGTCATTTCAGATAAGTACTACTTAGTATTCGTGCTGCGGTAGTTTGGCATTCGTCAAGGCGTAGTGTACGGTAGCTAACTAGTGCTTTTTTGCTAGCATACGATGCGATTGGATTAGGATATTCGTATGGCGTTGTTTGGCATGCGTCAAGGGTTGTGCGGGTGTGTTTAATTCAATCAGGAAATGATGGGTTGAACTTGACTAGTAGCCTATGGTTTGTTGGCTTTCATCAAGGTCATAGGATGCTAGGGGTAAAATAGTATTGGGAATTTCAAGTGTTGAAATTTGCAATGAGATTGCATACCTCCTATGAGATAGTTGGATCCCGATACCCACTGCGAGTAAGAGTTACTCCTGGGAGAGTTTTACACATTATAATTAGGCGATCAAGTAGGTGTATAGAAAGGTGTCAACGGGGTTACGCCCCTGGGAAAACGGGGTTTATTTTAATTAGGTCATTGCAAAAGCACGGGGAACCTCCCTCAAAGTACCGGCACTAGCCTGGCCGAAAGATTGGCAAACTTGTAGGGTGTAATTAATCACGGCTAGTCTTACCTTTTAAGGTTTGAAGGAAGATTTAACTAAAAACAGTGGGAGCCATCCTGATTAGATATATTAATAACCAATCTAATCTTGCAAGAGCATACGCTGAGTGTTTTCTTCTTTCTCTCCAGGTAGAGATCATGTCACGCCTTAATCAAGATAATAATACGGATGTATTGACCGAACCCGCTTGTTATACTGCACTAGGGAACGTTAGTCCCGCTCCAACTTATAATTGTTATAAGACCGAACAGGAAATAGGGGATTACCAGGATTCCCGTGCCGCCCAAACGAAGAAAGTGCATGCTGATGCATCTTGTTCAGTTATGTTCATTACAGAGAACTGAGAACGGGTGATAAGTTTCAAGAGTTGGAAACGGTGCAATTGTTGCAAGCCAAGTCTGCTGGCAGTTATCACCCTGTATTAAAAAAAATAATACATTGATTATGAACAAATGTTATTAGATATCGAACCTGATATACAACATCATATCAGTATCTTTATTTAATAAAGAAGGATATAATTTTGTATTGTTGGATAATGTTTTGAACATTTCCTATATCAAGAGTTGATCAGTTCAGGCACGTTATCTAAAAACATAGACGTTCTAAATCAAACTACAGTTCTTAATATACAGAACACACACAAGAGGAAGAGTTCAGAAATGAACGAATCCTTCTTGAGGTTTTGTAGACTAGGTCATATCAATGTGACCCAACTAGCTAAGTTACATTTAGATGCATATTTAAATTAGTTTGAATTTACATCTTGTGAAACTTGCTAGTCATGTCACAAAGATAAGATGACCATAGCTCTGTTTATTGGAAACAGAGAAAGAATTAGTGAACTTTTGGGATTGATACATGATGATGTATGAGGTCCCCTGTCTACACATGCCTGGACTGGTTCTTTATACTTCAGAAGTAGAGAACCAAAACGGGTATAAGTATTATGTCCTTTGATGTGATCAGGAAGGAGAATACTTGAGCACGGGATTGCTGGACTATTCTAAAAGAGAATGAGATTCTCTCTCAGCATTACTCCTCCGTATACACCACAATACATTGGTATATCGGGGCGGAGCAATCGCACCCTATGTGATAAGGTGCGCTCTATGATGAGTACTACTGAGTTACCTATTTCCTTTTGGGGGTTATGCACTTGAGAAGCTGCATACCTATTGAATAGGGTTCCAACCAAATCAGGTGCCTACCACTCCATATGTGATATGATATGAAAAAAGCCCATCTCTTAAGGATGTTAAGATTTGGGGTTGTCCAAAGTATGATCTGTACAAACTCGATGCAAGGTCAGTTCTGTGGAAGTTTGTTGGATATCCCAAGCATTCGCAAGGGAATATCTTCTACCACATCGAGGAACAAAAGGTGTTTTATTTCTCGGCATTCCACCTTTTTTAGAAAAAAGGAATTTCTTGTGAAGGAATTAGTGGTCATGAGGTAGAACTGGAAGGAGTTCCAGCTATACAAGCTGCAGCTGATGATTTGGTAAACCCGGAGGATTCAATAGTTTCCAACGAACCTCAGCCTCTCCGCCGATCTGGTAGGGTTCCTCATCCACCTGAGAGATACTTCGGTTTCTCTATGACGATGGGAGCGAGGATTGCATCATGAGATGATGACCCAACTTGTTTTGAGTAGGGCATCAAAAGTAGGGACTCTTTAAGAATGGCTGGATGCTTAGCGATCTGAGATGGAATCCATTTACACCAACAAAGTATGGACTTTGGTTGCTTCATCTGAAGGGTTAAATCCCCATTAGAAGAAAGTATATCTTGAGAAGATTACTTGGTGTACATGGAAAAGTTAAGACTTTCAAAGCTATGCTTAAGTCCATCCAGATCCTAATTTCCATTGATACATACCATAACTACGATATCTGGCGGTTGGGTGTCATGACTGCTTTTCTAAATAGTGATTTAGAAGAGAGCATCTATAACTACACAGCCAGAGGGCTTCGTAGACAGTGAGAGAAGCGGAAACGTGTGCAAGTTTCTTTATGGGATAAAGCAGGCATCGCGGAGTTGGAACGTCTGTTTTGATGTGGTAGTCAAAGAGTTTGACTTCATCAAAATGGTAGATGAACCTAGTATACAAAAAGGTAGTTGGGAGTATGGTGGTGATACTCGTATAGTACGTGGATGACATATCATGATAGGGAAGAAGTTTCCTATGCTACGCTCGGTCAATCTCCTCTTATCACAAGGATTCTCTATATAGGATCAAGGTGATACCTCATAAATCCTGGTTTTGGATCTATGAAATAGATCTAATTGGATGTTAAGATTCTCACTAGATGTAGTGAGATGGTATCAATCGATCCTGGGGAGAATCACTGGAAAGCTTCCAGGGTGGTTAGGTCGACTGAATGTCAATCACAGGCATTGTCTTTACCCTCTGTTGAGGGACGGTATGTTGGAAGAGTTCCACGCTAGATACCATGACATACTAGACGATACAGGTAGGATAAATCACTACCAAGGATGCTACCAAAGAAATAGTCTGGATGTACACTAGTTCATGAGATGAACTTCGTTCCTACCATTGTGTGACAATGGAGTTTTGGATTTTGCCAAGGAAACCCCGCCCCATCTGTGATCCAGACATATTCTAAGGCAGTATCACCTGATCATGGAGATGGTTGATCTCTAGAGAGATCGAGGTTAGGAGAGTAGACACAGAGGACAACAGCGCGGATCCACTCACAAAGGCCTATTCCCAGTAGAGACTTTTATTGGATGGTTGAGTATGTGATACTTCAACCACAGCTGATTGTTGGGTATGAGATACTACAACAGATGGCCCTAGTGTAAGTGGGAGATTGTTAGTCATATGTATGCCCTGGAGGCCATTACTGTACATGCGATGTATATTGTAGTGGATGCATGGACATATATATGGAGGACTTTCTTACTCGACATGATAGTATGCTATCTGGTTGCTCTTTATCTTAACATGTACTCTGATAGTCTCTATGTTACATGTTAATAAAACTCTTAGGATGAGTACTTGACTACCAGGACTATGATGCAGATCATACTAGTGGGGATAGTGTAGTCTCTAAGTACATCTTACAAATGTTCCTAGTTGCAGGTGTATCGAGACAGGGCATCGATATACCATAGTAGACTAGCATATGCTTCTTGACCCATGTAGATGGGTGATGGATGATCCCATATCCATTGATGTTTGACATCAGAGATAGTATACGGGTACTCAGTTGAGATTGGGTACACTGGACGGACTCGCCGAGAACTCCCAGATGGTATTATACCTCACGTCAGATGGCAGTTCTCTGCTGACACTGGTACAGGTTAGTCTGTAGACCCGAGATCGTCATAGAGTCTTGTGTGATTCCCACTGTGCTTTGATTTCCATCATACCATGTCCAAGAGGGAGTGAGAAATGGTAGCTTTTAGGTACAATTCCGAATCACATGGAGGCAATGAGCGATCGCAGGGGTTTCATCTCTCGCGGTATAGGGAGTTGATGTTGCGCTGTGTTCGATTGGCTATAACTTGAAATCCCTGGCCAGGGTTGCTGAGATTTACTGGTAAGTGTTATCAGTAGTTTCTCGAACAGTTATGGACCTCATATCGACACGACTTATCTGTTACTGGGGTCTGACGTTTACCAACCTTAGACTGGATATGCGACATATCAGACGAAGAGACCGGACTGTACGGGACTGTTACTGATTAGATTCGCAGGAGAATATACGGCCTTGCTTGTTGATCTTCTGATTGCTCAATACACGGGTGGCTGTTACGTTTAGCTGAATACTTGCAGCTTGTGTGTGTTTTGATATGATCATCACCTACTGCCGGTGTATTGACGATTCTTTAGAGTCCTACACAGAGGTTTCCTGGCTCAGGCAAAACGGAGTAGGAGCACATATGTGATATGTGCGGGACAGAGAATAATACGTGTATGCGATACCGTATTATATTCTCGCGATATGTGATATCGGCCGGGTATATGTGATATAGCCAGGTCATCGGATCAAGTGTTGATTCGATGAACTGATACAAATTATATTAGTCGGTTATTTGTGAAATAGCCGGATTATCGGATCAAGTTTTGATTTGATAATTTAATGTATAATTATATATTTGATATATTACATTAGATTAACTAATATAAGCTCACTTAAAGATTCTTTTTCTCACATGGATAATAAATTGATATATATGCGATTTATGTTAATTGTATTATTTTCTTTTGTTACTATATATATTATATATGTGATATATTATATTGTAACAAGTTAGGGTTAAAATTGCAACTAAGGTTTTGAGAATAAAACATGTTAGGGTTTGGATTAGGGTTAATGCTATGGATAAGCTTTGTGGAAGCTTCTTGAAGCTTTGTGGAAGCTTCTTGAAGCTTTGACTTTAGTCTTCATCCTTTGATATTTTGTGAAGATATTTGTTAACCTAACTCAAACCTCAACCCATGGTTTATTTCTCTACAAAGGTTAAGGATGTGATCTTTAACCCCATGGTTGCAATTCTAACCTCAAACAATTATTCATTATTCATCACAAATGAAATTCTTCTTCTTCTTCTTGAAAAAAGCTTTCTAGCTTTTTGTGATGTGATGAAATAAAGTGAGAAATTCAAAACAAAAGAGAGCAAAATTCCTACTTCATCATCCTCATCTATTCTAGCCACTTAGATTAGGGTGTTTGCTTCGCTAATACTTGATTAGTGAAGCAAGAGCTTAGGTTTGAGATTTTTCAAGGTAGATCATCTTAGTAGTTGGAGATTGGATGCAAGCTTGCATCTTTCTCTTCATGGAGTCTCTATAGAGTCCGGGTACTTGATGATCACAGCGAAGGGACCTCAACACGGAGCTTATGAAGCAAGGAATGGACTACAAAGGTTGTATTCCCTAACTTTTAGAAGTAAAGTTGTTTACTTGTAAAGTTTACCCTGATTCTCTAGTTATGATCTTGGTTAGGGTTACATAGCACCCCAAATTTTTATAAAATGGCATGTGTGATTCCTTGCTAAACCTTGTTATCGTGCTATTCAACCCAACACTACAAAGGTTGTATTTCTTATTCACATAGTTGTAAAGTAGTTTACACTTTGTATTGTCCAAATCTCTAGTTAAGATTCTAGGGTTATAATTGTTTAGCATGGGAAAATTTTGAAAATGGCATGGACGATGCCTCCTGAAACCTTGCTGTCGTGCCAAGAAATCCAACAAGTTAGATCTCGATTCGCACTGATGAGTAGGTGTTACTCCTCGGGTGATTTTAGATGATCCCAACTAATTCACCATTTAGGGGTTGAAGGAGAATTCGAGGAAACGGTGGGAGCCATCCTTATTAGATAAAATTATTAACTAATCTGATCTAGGTTAGAGTGCATGCTGAGTATTTCTTTTCTCTCTCTCTTTCTGGCAACGACCATGGCCGGACCTAGACTAAAACTCATTAACCAAGTTAACCGAACCTTCTTAAAACACTTTGGCTTTTGGATTGTCACAGAGTCGTGTATATCATTGCCAATCAAATATAACCTTTGGATTTCTCCAAACACTCCATATCACTACGAAAATCCACATTTCTTGGATATTCCATCGTATAGTTACGTAGGAACTCGAAGGAACTTGTTCCAGTTCGAGAATGGTTTCTGATTCTGGAGAAATTGAATAGGATTATTCTATTGTCTTTTCCCTTTACCTTCTCTCAGGTTGCGAGAGCTCCTAGTGTTAGGAGAGTACACCTATTGTGCTTATTGGATAGTCTTCTTCCAAACCTTAGGCTGGTGCCGAAAGGTTGGGAAGGAAGAAAACCAATTAGCCTGAGTGTGGTGTACAACAGATAATAAGTAAAGACATATAAAGGGATTAGAGTAAGGGCAAAGGAAATTGGGACTGCTATTATTCACGACAAAACCGCGTATACCCCTGCCACTCCTACTTCACCTTCGAATTTCTCCGAAATACTTCGTATCACTATGAAAATCCATATTGCTTAGATATTCCATCGTATAGTTACATACGAACTCGAAGGAAATTGTTCCAGTTCGAGGATGGATTCCAGTTCTGGAGAAATAGAAAAAGATTATTCAGTTGTCTTTTCTCCTTACCTTCTCTCAGGTTGCGAGGGCTCCTGGTATTAGGAGAGTACATCTAATGCGCTTGTTGGATAGTTTTCTTCCAAACCTTAGGCTGGTAGCGAAGGGTAGGGAAGGAAGAAAATCAATTAACCTAAATGTGGTGTACAAAAGGTAATAAGTAAAGACATATAAAGGGATTGGAGTGATGGCAAGGAAATATACGGTTACAGTCATGAATATGGATAGTGGAAGAGACATTACTAGGAATACCCGGTTACCCCTTCGAAACATTTTCATGCTTCAGTTTTATTGTGCGGTGTTAATTGAAAACTATTTTTCCCAATTAGATTCTAACTCCAGGGTATGTATTTACCAGATTTGATTCTCATATCTGTATGATGTGAAAGATGGTGAGTGGGAGTAAGATATTGGGAATTGGGTGGTTAGATCCTCTATATATCGGAATTCTTTGTAATTGGTGATATTTGAGGAAATCACCTGGGTTTTGCCTGAATGCAAATATTTGGTTTTGAATATCCGTTGTTATGCACCAATTTCAAATTGATATATCTGTACGTTTATTTTATAAAGTGAGATATAATATTTTCAAATTATATCTATGATATTTACCTATATCAGTTGATGGTTAGGTAAGGTGCATTCAACAACGGTGTAATTCTTCTTAACCATAGTACAATTTTCAATCTACGACGCACAGGGTTTAAGTTATTAAACTCAGAGGACTTATACTGAGGATTGTATGTTGTCCGATGTCCGTCAGGACAAAGAGATTGGTACTCGTACTATATTCTGTTTACTTATTACTTCTTTTGTTTTAGGCAAGTATTTCGATAAAATACATGGTCCAGATTTTGAGAAGTTATAGTTATAAGAATAAAGTGGAGAACCATATGTTGCAAGTATCAGGATTCTTCAAGGTGATCAAAGATGTAGATACTTGTGTTTGTTATTCCGTTGTAAATAATAGTTTTGAGAACATGCTTCTCTTTCAGGTTACTCATACATGAATGTATTCCTGGATGAGTAATGCTATATGGCCTTCTTCCATTTGGTTGATATGCACTGGAAACAGCTGCATGATTTTTAAATCTGGTTCCAATTAAATTAGTGTATTTGTTTCTATATTGGATATATAGAATAGATTCATATCTTAACGATGTTAAGGTATATGGAGTTGTCTGGCTGATGTTTAAAACTGGAATCTGGACAAACTCAAGGCACGTTTCAGTAATGGCAGTTTGTGGGTTATCCCGAGCATTAATTAGGGTTAACTTCTACTATCCGGAAGATCAATAGTTATATTGTTCTTGACTTGCCACCAATTTTACTAAACTGGATTCTTTTTCAGAAAATATTAGTGGTGGTATGGTAGAACTGGAAGTGATTCCAGACCCATAACCGATTACTGAAAATTTAGTAGAACCTAAAGATTCAATTAGTTTCGACTGTCCATTAGCCACTCCGTAGATTTGGTGGGTAATCTTAGGCACCCGAGAAGTACTTCGGTATTCTCAAAGATGGTGACAGGGAGGTTTTTGATTACCCAAACTTGTCACTACTGTGTTCTAGACTATAAGTTCTGGCAGGAGGTTGAGTATGACATCGTTCTAAAGTAGCTTTAGAAGTGTACATGTATATGACTCTGCCAGAGGGTTGTTGTAGTCAATGGGAGCAGCGGAAGCATAGTGGGCAAGTAGCTTATGTTTATTTATAGACTAAAGAAGATATAGCGAAGATAGATCATCTATTTTTGATGTGACGGTCATAGAGTTTGACTTCATCAGAATAACAGATGGATCTGGTGAGAAGGTAGTAGGGAGTGATGTCCTGGTATTTGGATGACATGCACTTAATAGGAAGAGATTTTCCTATATTACGATCAGTTATACTGTGGTTGTCACAAGGTGGCTTCTCCACATAGGATATGCATATAATATCAGGGATTCTGGTGACTAGATTTACGGTTTTAGATCTAGATTTGGGAAGTGTCCCAATTCGGGTACTTTGAGATTATTCTAAAGTGTTTTAGATTCGACAACTCCTGGCGTGGTGGTGGACCCGCAGGTGATAGAGGCACCCTCTCTAAAGAGATGTCTTCTAGACTGATTAGGAGAGGGATTTGCATGATTGGCATATCACTTGTTTAGGCAATTGAGTCAATCATGAGATATCAAGTACAACACCAAAAATTGCTTTTGCACTGGCTGCAATAAGCGTATATATTAATCCAATCCTGGAGAAATATTGGGAAGCAGTTATGAGCATAAGTGGATGTTCTTGGTATATGGTAATGGCAGCTTCCTTCGGGAGGCGGTTATCATTTCTGGTTTCCAAGATGACCTTGATGACAGAGTGACTGTCAGAGTTATAGTTTTCCCTCTTTTGAGGGGCAATATGTTGAACATGTAGTCCAAGCGGATACTGTGGAAAGCATGGCGTAGGATACTGATTAAATTCAGTAGTTGATACAGTCTAAGAAGTTTGTTGGATTTGATGTTCATTTATGAACTGGGTCCCATCAGATATCCAGACAAATTCTAAGATAGGTATTGCTCATTTCGGGAGATAGTCTTTCTCCGTGAAGTTGAGATATAGAGAGAGATAAAGATTGAAACACTAGAGCGGATCTACTCACTGAGGCTATTTCTCGAACGCAATAGTTTCACAAACAAGCTTTGTGAGACTGATTAGTAGAGAAGTTGGGAGTTCGGTATCACACGGGCTATGAGTATGTGACACCGCAATTATTAGCCTTAAGTGCAAGTGGATGATTGTTGGCTATAGTGCCCTCAAGAGAATTATTGCAATCACAGGAAGATGAATATGCTGATTGAGAGAGGACCTATACGGATAGAACAGACTTACTCAAAATGATAGTACGCTATCTGGTTTTCCTTTATCATCATGAACATGCTTTATGTGGTATTACAGATCACTATTCATGTTGATAGAGCCCATAAGATTATTTCTTGACTACCATCATTATGATGGCGATCATATACGTGGGAGCTGGGTGGTCTATAGGCACATCCTTAAATATCCCTAGTCGAGGGAGTATTGAGACATGCATTGATACTCCAGAGTAGACTAGTGTGTACTTATCGAGACCCCGACGAGGGGAGGTGGCCGGTCTCACAAGCCATGGGTGTCTGTTTGTCACCTAAGATATTATACAGGTGCTCATTGGGTTATGAGTACACTGGACGGACTCGCCGGGAACATGCTAGTTGGTATTATACCTATTGTCAGATAGCAGTCCCAGGTGACATGTGTATAGGTTAGTCTGTCGACCTGAGATCGTCATTTGTCTCGTGTGAGTTCCCACTGTGCTTTGATTACTACCCTACCATGGCTCAATTGAGTCGTGCAAATAGGTTTTAGTTGGGTACAGTCCCGAGCCACATAGAGGCAGTGAGCGGATCGTCGGAGATTTGTCTCTCCTAGTATTGGGGGTTGATGTCGTGTTGTGCACGGGTGGCCATCACCAGAAATCCTTGGCTAAGGTGGTCGAGAATTACTAATTTGGATCGGTAGTTTCTCAGGTGGGGATGGGCTTCATACCGACACTAAATGCCGCGATATTGGGGGTCTGACTTTATCCACCCCCTAGACTCGATATGCAATACTCTTAGATGAAGATACCGGATTGTACGGAGATTGTCACAGACAGGCTCAGTAGGGGTCAGGATGAGTTTGCTCATCGTCCTTCCTTTCACTCAATACCTGGGTAGCCGTTACGTACAGCTAGTGTCGCTGACGTACTTATAGTTAAACCCACTGCCAGCGTATTGACGGGTCTTTAGAGTCCCACACAGAGGGTTTCCCTGCTTTGGGCGAAACGATGTAGAGACCGTATGGTTTTACGGCAGGGTTCGATCATATACGTGCACATGTGCACGTATCATGATTCGGAAGGTTTATACTAGTGGTTTTGGTTTAAGCCGGATTCTAATATTATATTGTTGGATTATTTTTGTCTCATTGTATTTGTATTTTGTCACAATACGGATACGGATATGTATATACAGATGAGGGGTATTCTTGTAATTCATTACAAGCTGCTTCTAGAAGAAGACACCTCATTATATTTAATAACCATTTGGTAAAATGGTTATTTGAGGTGGAGGATGAAATGTCCTTGGCTTTAGTTAATGGCATTGCTCACTTGGTGACTCATGGGGTGACTCATGGTCACTATTCTAGCATGCTTGATATTTAGTTTGTGTTGTGAGATACTTCTTTACTTGATGATTCATTTTTCCTATGCTCACAAGACTTAGCCATTTTTCTTGAGTTGCTTTACACTCTCATCCTCAAGCTTCTTCTTCTACCTCCACCCTTCAAGTCTCATGTGTTGAGAAACCTAGGGTGTTTGGAAACAAATTAATCCATCATTAGACTCTACATCTTCTAGGCTATCAAGTTTAGCGAACTAGGTACCCTAGTTATCTCGGCTATGAGGTTGGAGCTCGTTTCATAGGCTCTCAGGTGGATCATTTTCGATAGAGGGAGACCGGAGATCATGTTTGATCATGGAGGCCTCTAGGATCTTGGGATGATGGTTAAAAACTGAAGGACACGGATAATTCAGTATAACTATTCTAAACTCCTCTATATGTTTGCTAGCGTAGGGTTAATGGGTGATCCGTATTATAGGGTTGTTCTAGCGCCAGTTTTGTAAAAATTTTGTTCCGCATTCGGTCACGGATTGATGCCAGGCCGCTGGCATAACCCAACATAATGAAATTAAGATCTTTCTTTAAAACATAAGTTATATTCTATGAAAATACCATACTTTATATCTATCTTGAAAACATTTTTCGTCGTTTGAAATTTGGGCAGCACCTCCTTTGTAAATCTTAACACGAAAGCAATACAACAATAATAATAATAGGGGTCCCCAAGCGGGAGCTAGCTCTTCGCCATTTGGCGGAAACAACCACGCAAATATATAAATATACAACGTCGAAGGCGAGGATCAAACACAGAAGTAAAGTAAAGAAAACTAAGCATCATCAAGAAAAAAATATACAATAATAAATACAAGAGCGTGACTCTTAGGCCGAAAGAATATACAACAGCGTTTTCTAAGTCTACAAATATACATAGTCTGGTTGATGGAGCTTTTAACTAAATACAACTGAAATAAAATATACAAGTCAAATGGTGGTCACGATACAAATGTATCCCACCTATCAGTGCAATCACCCTGAAGAAGGTAGTATACCAGCAAGCCACAACAGAACCTGTGCGGTCGAACCTGCAAGAAAACTGTGGCACAACGGGGGTGAGTTGCCAACTCATGAGTAGAAAACATCACCGAATAGAAACCGAATGTATGACTATCTCCTATGTCATACAGTACGATACAATAGTAATAATAACACAATAACATCGAGTAGTAGCAAGGGTAATAATATACGGATATGAGTAATGTCAAGTACTCGTGTCCGTGTTACAAAGTAATTATATGTCATGTATATTATGTATGAATGCATCATCAAATAGGTGTGTCCAGTATCGACACACAAAATCATGATAAAACCTGAGTGCCTAGCATCGACACTCGAAAACATCATGAAAACCGTATCCATCAGCGACACATCATCCTCATATATCTCGGGCTCCGTCAGTCTGGATCAGCCCATGTCATCTGATCTCATGACTACGGTCGGTATCCTCCAAATATCCGCCGCGCTAACTATCACTGGTCGGTAGTGCTCCCCTGTCGGGCTCAACGTCTCTCTATACGGCCTTCTATCCCCGGGGTACCGCACCGGGTCCACCATATACCCACAGACGGTGTCTCCTCACTCCTCGAATCGGGTATACATATATGCTTCAGGACCGAGAAATCTCATGGTGGACGCCACACATCATATCAAGAAAAACCATATTTTTTCTTTTAAAAGGAGCATAAGTTTTCGAATTCACATGCGGTTTCCCAAATCCAGAAATCTCATGAAAATTGGAATCTCATAATCATGAGCTAATAAGGAGATAATGAATACCGGCATAAAGCCAAACTGCAGTGCATAAACAGAATGTATGTATACAAATGCATGTGGCATCTAAGTAAGAAATGCAATATCTAAACTAGCATGTGAGAACACGAATACTAACAAGTAATACTAAGCTACAAACTATTAGGTTGTTCAATGAAGTAACAGTTTCTAATGTATACGTGGCATGGTAATTACCGATGATAATTTGTGTGAGTCGGCAAGCAAGTGTACGTGCAATATACGCATCATCGGTAATGGTACATGTGTCCTAACAGACGAGATCATAACAGCTAATGAAAGCATATGTATATATGCAATGCCATGAGAACAACATGAATATTGGGGAAAAGTAAACAGTAAACGCAACATTATAAAATATACATACCTATATACGAGCCATACAGTTACTGTATTTAAAATAGTATGAATCGTTGTTTTTAGAAAAGTAGGGGCTACGGTGTTTTTGAGAAAAGAAATGTCCTTTGAAAATCCGTAGCGTCCCTCAGTTTATCCTTTGAAAATGCCTACGATTCGTTAGTTTTGAAAATAGGTATGACTTGAGCCTAAGCTAACATCTATCTTAGCAACTAAAGACTAACTAAGAACCGATTCGAAAGTGATAAGAAAGTCTATAACATTCCGAGTCGATATATCTAACAGTCGGCGATCCGGCCTCATATCATCATGTACAGTATAGTCCATCGTACGGCATCATCGAGTCAAGAGTGCGGATCAATCATATATATATATATATATTTATATATATCGTACGTTATAGTCTGTCGTATGGCATCCTCAAAATCGAGGGTACGGGTCAAATATCATATATATCATATATAAATCATAGTTCGTACGGTATCATTCGTCGTACAATATCATATTCAAGTGTATGGATCTAAGGTCATGTACAATCTATTATATCATCGAATCACATGTTATCGCATGTTATGTATATAACGCCCAACGATCCTTTAATATATCGCATCATAAACGATGACTCATCTCAAATCATATATCATAATCTCTTGACATCCAATTCGATCGTATCGACTCAAAACCATATAACATATCATATCAAGTGTATGTGCGTGCACGCGCGCGACAAAGCAAACCGATGACTCATGACTAAGGAACTAAACTAAGAGTAAACAATCCTACAAGTACGCTTAATCTAACCTATAGTCTCGTAGAAAACCTATTTGCTAGGTATCCAAGTGTCGCATAAACATATATATATATATATATAATATAAACACATCCTATTCTACGGCTGCGGGGTTGCTATACTCCATCCACCCGACTTCCCCTGTAGATATACATCTACTCACTTTCGATCCTCGCTTGCTGAAATCGATGACGCCTTGCTTTCCTTTGTCGTCCCGAATTCCATGCAAAGGTACCTACAGTTTCAAACACGTCATATCGTAACAAGAATCCAACACGAAAACCGAAACGGCACGTGGAGTGCACATAAGTTAAAATCTATATCCTGCGCATGCAAGAATAACCAAAAACTCACGACGTCAACGTACAAACGACAATCGACCGAGTCAAAATTCATGTTGGATATATGTATGCCCTAGAGGCCATTATATGTATAATGGATGTTTGGACATGTATATATGTATAGATGACATTCTTGCTCGACATGATAGTATGCTATCTGGTTTTACTTTATCTGACATGTTTACTTGATACTGTTCATTTGATACATGTTGATAAAGCCCTGAGGATATTTGCTTAACTTCCATGGCTATAATGGAGATCATACTAGTGGGGCATGTGTGGTCTATAAGCATATCATTAAATGTTCCTAGTCATAGGTATATCGAGACAGGGCATCGATATTCCAGAGTAGAATAGCGTATACGTTTCTTGACCCATATGATGGGCGATGGATGATCCCATATCCATTGGTGTTGTGACATCGAAGATTGTATAAGGGTGCTCAGTGGAGACTGGGTACACTAAATGGACTCACCGAGAATTCCTATATGGTATTATATCTATCGTCGGATAGCAGTTCTCTGGTGACACTGGTACAGGTTAGTCTGTAGACCTGAGATCGTCATAGAGTCTTGTGTGTTATCCCATTGTACTTTGATTTTCACCCTACCACAGCTCTACTGATTCATGCAAACAGGTGGCTTTTGGGTATAGTACCGAGACCCATGGAGACAGTGAGCTATAGGAGGGGTTTCAACTCTCCCAGTATTGGGAGTTGATGTTGTGCAATGTGTGATTGGCTCTGACTTGAAGTCCCTGGCCAGGGCTGATGAGATTTACTGATAAGTATTATCAGTAGTTTCTGGACCGGTCATAGTCCATATCGACATGACTTATTGAGTTATTAGGACTCTACAATTCCATCCTTAGACTTGATATGCAGCATATCAGACGAAGTGACTGGACTGTACGGTAAGTGTTGCCAATGGCTCGATGGGAGTTTTGATGGGTTCGCTTGTTTTTTCTTCTGATCGCTCAATACCTGGGTGGCCGTTACATTTAGCTGACCGCTTGGGGCTTGTAGATGTTTTGATATGTTCATCGCCTACTGCCGGTGTATTGATGAGTCTTAGAGTCCCACACAGGATTTTTCTAGCTCAGGCGAAACAATGTGGTGTGCATTTGAGATATGTGCGGCACCTCGATTAAATGCGAGTATGTGATGTTGGATATATGTATGCCCTAAAGGCCATTATATATATAGTGGATGCTTTGACATATATATATATATATGTATGTATATATTGATATATGACTTTCTTGCTCGACATGATAGTATACTATCTGGTTTTACTTTATCTGACATGTTTACTTGATATTGTTCATTTGATACATGTTGATAAAGCCCTAAGGATATTTGCTTGACTTCTATGGCTATGATAGAGATCATACTAGTAGGGCATGAGTAATCTATAAGCATATCCTTAAAATGTTCCTAGTCGGAGGTATATCGAGACAGGACATCGATATTCCAGAGTAGACTAGCATATACGTTTCTTGACCCATATGATGGGCGATGGATGATCCTATATCCATTGGTGTTGTGACATCGAAGATTGTATACGGGTGCTCAGTGGAGACTGGGTACACTAAACGGACTCACCGAGAATTCCTATATGGTATTATATCTATCGTCAGATAGCAGTTCTCTAGTGACACTGTAAGTCCACGTTGCCCACCCCGGTACTTGCGGGGAGGCGGAAAACGGAATAAAAATCAAATTTTTATCAACTTAGGCAACATGGACTAGACAAAGAAGGATCTTTGCTAAACAAAAACAAGCTAAAGCTAACTAGAAACTAGCTAAGTGTTAGAAGGGTTATACCTAGGGCTTTATGTCCTTCTCTCCTCGCTCCTTGGAGTAGTGGAAAGAGGTCACCTTTGTCGTCTTCTCACGTCGAAGAAAGATCCACCCGAAAGCCTCAACCTTTGGCTTCAACTCCAAGCTAGAAGTAACTAGGGTGCAAGAAGTGCTAATCTTTGAACCCTAGATGAGAGTAGAGATTATCAAGAAGAGGTTTTTCTCAAGTTCAAGTGTTTCTCAACACATGAGAGGGGAGAGCTTGAGGGAGAGGAAGAACAAGAGAGAGAAAGTCAATAATAGAATGAGAGAAAATGTGAAGCATTCTCTCATATATGTGTGAATTATTGTAATTAGATAATTAGCTAGATAATTGTCATGGTTAATCAAGACATGACCATTATCATTTCATTTTTAATGCAATTTGCAAGGATCAAAGAGCATCTTCCAAATGAAATGATGATGGTCAAAGTGTCAACCTAGGTCAACAAGTCAAGGAGGTCAAATGGTCAACAACCATAACCATGCACAATTATTTAAACTAATATCAATTAACAATAATACACACATAAGCATTAGGGTTAATAAAATGACAATAGTCATTAACCCTAATCAAAGTCCTCTCCCTCTGTCTCAAGCAACTGTGCATACGCACCCGTATTCGTGATCCGAGGAACACGAATACAAAGAGATAAAACCAATCCCAAATCATATACTAGGATCCGGCTTAAACCAAAGCCCGCTAGTATAAACTGTCCGGACAGAAAACGTGCACAAGTGCACGGATGTGAACGAACCCTGTTGCAAAACTATGCGACCTCTACTCATTTTGCCTAAAGGCGAATAGCTCTCTGTGTGGGACTCTAAAGACTCGACACTACGCTGGCAGTGGGTTTAACCACAGACCGCAAGCGGCACTAGCTGTACGTAACGGTTCCCAGGTAGATGTCGATAAGAAGACTGACGAGGTGAACCCCATCTGAACTCCTACTGAGCCTGTATGTGACAGTCTCCGTACAGTCCGGTCTGTTCATCTGATACATCGCATGGCGGGCCTAGGGGGGAGGTGAACGTCAGTCCCCTAATAGCGGTACAAGTTGTGTCGGAGTGTAGCCCAGAACACCCTGAGATAACACTGGAAACCTGCCAGTATATCTCGCTTGCCCTGGCCAGGGACTACTCATGTAATGGCTCTCCTAGACACAGCGTGATGTCAACCCCCAATACCAGGAGAGACGAATCCTGTCTAACCGTCACTGCCTCCAAGCGCTTCGGGACTGCACCCAAAAACTACCTGTTTGCACGACTCCTTTAAGCCGTGGTAGGGTAGCAATCAAAGTGCAGTGGGAACACACTCGAGGCGAAATAACATTGTCAAGTCAGCGGACTAAGCTGTACTCATGTCACCTGGGAACTGATAACTGACGATAGGTATAATACCAACCAACAGTTCCCGACGAGTCCTGTCCAGTGTACTCGTAACCTAACGAGCACCCGCATACTATCTCAAGTACGACGTACTGACGGCTGTGGGACAGACCGTCTCCCACGCTGGGATGAGAAGCGCATACGCTAGTCTACTCCGGAGTATCGATGCCCTGTCTCGATAGTCCAACGACTAGGGACCTGTATAAGGATGTGCTTATAGATCACCCAGCTCCCACGAGTGTGAGCGCCATCACAATGCTGGTAATCAAGCAAAGATCCTAAGGGCTCTACTAATATGTATATCAGCGATATGCTAAAAGAAACACATGCACATATTAAAGCAGAGACAAACCAAGTAGCATACTACCATTTCGAGCAAGATTGTATATACAACTGTGAATATCCCAAGCTTCCATCAAGTAATATACAAACTAGTATGATACAGTAATGGTCTCTAGGGCATATACACTAACAATCTCCCACTTGCACTAAGGCCATGTACTGGCGTATCGAAGACCTATCATCTCGATCAGCCGCTCGAACTGAGTCTGGGGCAAGGCCTTGGTGAATGGATCTGCTGTGTTATCTTCTGAAGCAACCCTCCGAACCTCGATCTCCTGGCGATCCACGATCTCCCTGATCAGGTGATACCGCCTCAAGATGTGTCTGGATTTCTGATGGGACCTGGGTTCCTTCGCTAAAGCTATAGCCCCGTTGTTGTCGCAATACAGAGGTATTGGGTCAACAATGGACGGAACCACCTGAAGTTCTCTCAAGAACTTCCTCATCCAGACAGCTTCTTTTGCGGCATCAGATGCAGCGATGTATTCCGCTTCCATAGTCGAGTCAGCAACGGTTTCCTGTTTGGAGCTCTTCCAACACACCGCCCCTCCATTGAGGGTAAAGACAAAACCCGACATGGACTTGGAATCATCCTTGTCACTCTGGAAGCTGGAGTCAGCAAAGGCCTCAATCTGGAGGTCTTTTCCTCCATACACCAAGTACATCTCCTTAGTCCTTCTCAGGTACTTAAGAATGTTCTTTACTGCTATCCAATGTTTCTCCCCAGGGTTTGACTGATACCTGCTTACCACACTCAGTGCATATGCCACATCCGGTCTGGTACACAACATTGCATACATTATAGAGCCTACCGCAGAAGCGTAGGGTATAATAGACATGCGATCCTTCTCCAAATCAGTCTTGGGAGACATCTCTTTGGAGAGGGTGATCCCGTGACAAGCCGGTAGATTACCGCGCTTGGAATCTTCCATACTGAATCTCTTCAGTATGGTGTCGATGTACCTGGACTGCGAAAGTCCTAATATCCTCTTGGATCTGTCACGGTAGATCCGGATACCCAGAATGTATGAGGCATCACCCAGGTCTTTCATGGAGAACCTGTGTGACAAGAACCCCTTGACAGATTGTAGCATAGGAATATCATTTCCTATTAAGAGAATGTCATCCACGTATAAAACGAGGAATACTACAATTCTCACTACAAATCTACAATAAATGCATGGTTCACCTGGATTTTTGATAAAGCCAAATTCTTTGACCGTCTCATCAAAACAGATGTTCCAACTCCGCGATGCCTGCTGTAGTCCATAAATGGACTTAAGCAACTTGCACACCGTTCCGCTGCTCCCACTCTGAATGAAACCCTCTGGCTGGTCCATATAGACACACTCCTCTAAATGTCCATTTAGAAAAGCTGTCTTTACGTCCATCTGCCAAATCTCATAATCGTGGAAGGCAGCAATGGCAAGAATGATCCGAATGGATTTCAGCATAGCTACTGGAGAAAAGGTTTCGTGATAGTCCAAACCAGGTCGCTGACGAAAACCCTTTGCTACCAGTCTAGCTATATAGGTCTCAACCTGTCCATCTACACCAATCTTCCTTTTGAAGATCCACTTGCATCCTACGGGTTTTACCCCATCTGGAGCAATGTCCAACGTCCATACTTTGTTGGTGTACATGGACTCCATTTCGGTCCGCATTGCATCCAGCCATTTTACCGAGTCGACGCTCTGAATGGCTTGCTGGAAGCTAGTAGGCTCATCAAAGTCTATGATGCAATCCTCTCTATCCCCGTCAATGAGAAAACCGTAGTATCTCTCGGGCGGATGAGACTGCCTACTACTCCTGCGGAGTGGCGTGGGAATGTCTTGATCTTTCGAACCCTCTGGTTCTACTAAGCTTTCAGTAATAGCTCGTGGTTCTGGAATTTCTTCCAGTTCTATTGCGCTCCCACTTAATTCTTTTTCTATGAACTAGTGTTCTAGAAAGTGGGCATGGCGAGAAACAAACACCTTTTGTTCCTCTTCGCAATAGAAGAAATATCCCTTGGAGTTCTTTGGATATCCCACAAACTTGCACTGTACTGAGCGTGCCTCGAGCTTGTCCGCATGCTGCTTTTTTACAAAAGCTGGACATCCCCATGTCTTAATGTGATTAAGATAGGGTCTCTTCCCACATCACATCTGATATGGTGTAGTAGGCACAGTCTTAGTTGGAACTCGGTTCAAAAGGTATGCAGCTGATTCTAGCGCATATACCCAGAACGATCGCGGCAACTCAGCATTACTCATCACGGACCGTACCATATCCAATAGGGTTCGGTTCTGTCTCTCCGATACACCGTTATGTTGCTGAGTGTATGGAGGAGTAAGCTGAGAGAGAATTCCATTCTCTTTTAAGTAACCCAGGAACTCGGCACTCAAGTATTCACCACCTCGATCAGATCTCAGTGCCTTGATACTTTTGCCTGTTTGTTTTTCTACTTCATTCTTATATTCGTGGAATTTTTCAAAAGCCTCGGATTTATGTTTCATTAAGAAGACATAACCGTACCTTGAAAAGTCATCCGTAAAAGTAATAAAGTAAGAATAACCGCTTCGTGCATGTGTAGACATTGGACCGCACACATCGCTGTGTACGAGTCCTAAGAGCTCGCTCGCTCTTACTCCGTGTCCAGTGAACGGAGTCTTTGTCATCTTTCCCTTGAGAGAGGATTGACAAGTTGCATACGATTGATATTTGAACGGATCCAAATATCCTTCTGTATGTATCTTAGTTAACCTTCTCTCATTGATGTGACCCAGTCTACAATGCCATAAGAAAGTTTTATTGATTTCTGGGGACTTTCTTTTGTGTGTATTCTGGACATTGAAAATCTGTGGCTGGTTTAATAAGTATATACCGTTGTTCAATGTACCTGACCCAATCAAAACTTGATTAAGGTGAATGTTCACTACATTACTTACAAATGCAAATTCATAACCTTCTTTAGATAATAAAGATACAGAAATGATATTACAGGTTGCATTTGGTACATAATAACAACTACGTAAAACCAAAAAGTGTCCATCCGACAATCCCAGGTGATAGTCCCCCACGGCCTCAGCATCCATGCTAGCACCGTTTGCAACTATGAGGGTCATGTCACCTGCCTTCAAAACTCTACGCTTTCTCAACGCCTGCAAAGAATTACAGATATGAGATCCTGATCCGGTATCCAATACCCAGGATGTAGAGTTTATTGATAGACAGTTTTCAATAACATACACACCTGAAGCTGAAGCTGCAACTCGCTTCAAATCCTGTGTTCTGGCCTTCCAAGCCTTGCAATCCTGTTTCCAGTGACCACTTTTGTGACAATAGAAGCATTCTTCCTTCCCCACCAGCTTTCCCGCTATCTTTGTTGCTTTTCCTTTTCCCTTCGTATCCACTTTACCGACACCGCCTCTTGGTTTGGCGGGGGCTTTCTTCTTCTTACCCTTGGCTTTCGCCCTAGATCTAGAAGAGGAAGATCCTCCTACAAACAAAGTGGATGTCTCCCTACCATTCTGTAGGGTGCCCTCAGCACTCCTCAACATGTTCAGAAGTTCGGAAAGTTCAACCTCCTTTCCTTGCATGTTGAAGTTAAGGATAAACTGGGCGTAAGTGGAAGGAAGGGACTGGAGAATCAAAACAGTATAGAGTTCATTCTCCAACGTGGTCCCAAGGTCCGCGAGCTCCTCTATGTAGCCAATCATCTTAAGCACGCGTTCCGCTACCGATGATCCGACGGCCAACCTTGCCGAAAACAACTTCTTCGACACTTCGTATCTTGCGATACGAGACTGCTCTCCATACAGTTCTTTTGTATGAAGAAATATGGACTCTAGGTCCATATTCTCGTGCCTCCTCTGATGTTCGTTGTCCATCGAGGCTAGTACGAGGCATCTGGCCTTCGCGCAATCTATTTCCCAGGTCTTATAGATTTCCCTATCTACGACACTGGTTTTGGGACCTGGGACAGGGGGAGCTTTGGTGGTAAGGACATACCCCAACTTGTCATAAGTGATTGCCATCTTGACATTCCTGAGCCAATCTTTGTAGTTTGGCCCTGTCAAAATGTTTTTATCTAGTAATAACTTAAGTCCGGTCATGTTGAATGGTCGCTGCAATTAGGAGAGAGAAAAGAAACACTTTAGCATGATGCTCTTGCAAGTTTAGAGTGGTTTTTAGTTTGTCTAAACTGGATGGCTCCCACTGTCTCTCAAATCCCTTCTCAAACCGTAAAGAAAGGATTAGTCAGGATCAATCTCACCGTACAATACTTGCTTAACCGTTCAGCCAGGCCAGTGTCGGTACTTCGAAGGAGGTTTTCTAACGCTTTCGCGAAGTTCCTTAATTAAGTAACCTCTTTTCCCTGTGGGCGTAGCCCCGTTAACACCTTTCTAGACACCTACTAAGTTTATAGCATTAATCGTTAAGTGATAGTTTTCCCGAGGAGTAGCATATACTCACAGTAGGATCGGGATCCAAATATCATCGCGTGATAAAACCGAAGGAATCCTACCAGAATTATCACACTCCAAATGGTATGCAGCGCTAGCAAGTTTCAGTACTTATAAAACTCCCGATGTGGATTTCTGCCCCATGCTCTTATGACCTTGACTTTGGCCAAAATATCATAAGTCACATGTCAAGTTCTACCCGTCATTCTCCTGATTAATTTGGACCCACCCGTACCTACCCTTGACTTTGGCCAAAATGGCAGCACGACTGTCCCAAACCAACGCATCTATCTATGCTGCACATGAATACCCAATAGCTACCAATCACTATGCCTTGACTTTGGCCAAAATACATACCTTGAATACTTTTTGACCATTCATGTGGAATGACGGAGGGCTACGAATGGTTTTGGCGAAACCGTGAACGTAGTGAACTTGATATAATCGATGGAACGAGATAGCTTTTAAAAGGAGTGGTTCAAGCTCCGCGTTTAAAAGTTTAGTTTTGAAAAGAACCGAGTGGTTTTCAAAGTGTTCCAATCGACTTTGGCTTGGTTTATTTTCTTGCATTAGTTCTTTTAATGCGTCCCATCATTTAATCATACCATTGCATAAAACAACCAAAATATGACGTACGCTTATGCCATTCGCATTCGCCATGGGGCCCCGTCATCACCCGTTAGGTTACTTAACTAACGACAGAGCGGGGGCTGGGCTAGCGCGGCTGTAAAACATAAGCAACGCCTAAATAGTTATCATATATAAATATATAGCAATGATAGACATTACAGATCACAGATGAATACATTGGATATACTAGGAATCCGCAATCCGTTCGAGCTTGCAACGAAAAGCGGATTACACGGTCGCGGTGAATAGCCAATACCCCACCCAAGACCCCTACGGGTGCGGCAAACTACCCGCCAAGTACCCGAAGCGAAGCAACCTCCCTCACCACCGTGAGTAGGCCACTCGGCACTTCGAGATACCCGGTAGTTTGTGCACCCCCTCCATGGGTCTATCCTAGGAGCAAAAACAGTAAAAAGAATTATACAATGACGGCTACAACCCCGACCCGGTTGTACGGCCATACAAATAATATTATTACATCAATTTACATATTACAATGAATGAAAGAAAAAGCAACACTCATCTCACATCCACCCCGGCTATTCATCCGCGACAATCCAACCCATTCATATACACATACTATCATCAATCACAGATCACAGATATGTATAACCCCGACTAATCGACATATAGCGATTAGCCGACGTTATATACGTATAAACATCACAGATATAACCTTTTAGTCAAAGTGTATTGAAGTTCGGAAAAAATACGGATTTATAGGCCCCCAAAAACAAATTTCTATTCTAGAAAACCTGGGCACATATAAACCATCTTAAAAATCCTAAAACCAAGCCAGAAATACACTGCACCAAACTCGACCCAGTGAAGAGCCAAGACGGCCGCGGTTGCGCGGCAATAGCTTGCTATTGTCGCGGAACCGCTGATCTTTGGTCGAATCACTGGATCGTTTTTGGTGGCTTTCTTCACAAAACCCTGAGATGATTTTTGGAGAATAATTTATTATGTTTTGAACAGAAAAAAAATTAACAGAAACTTAGGGTTTTGAAAACTCGGTTTTTCGATTTTTCCGATTCGAACATCGATACACTCTACTACCTAGCAAGTTTATGCTTAGTTAGTCTCTGATACCACTGTAAGTCCACGTTGCCCACCCCGGTACTTGCGGGGAGGCGGAAAATGGAATAAAAATCAAATTTTTATCAACTTCGGAAACATGGACTAGACAAAGAAGGATCTTTGCTAAACAAAAACAAGCTAAAGCTAACTAGAAACAAGCAAAGTGTTAGAAGGGTTATACCTAGGGCTTTATGTCCTTCTCTCCTCGCTCCTTGGAGTAGTGGAAAGAGGTCACCTTTGTCGTCTTCTCACGTCGAAGAAAGATCCACTCGAAAGCCTCAACCTTTGGCTTCAACTCCAAGCTAGAAGTAACTAGGGTGCAAGAAGTGCTAATCCTTGAACCCTAGATGAGAGTAGAGATTATCAAGAAGAGGTGTTTCTCAAGCTCAAGTGTTTCTCAACACATGAGAGGGGAGAGCTTGAGGGAGAGGAAGAACAAGAGAGAGAAATTCAATAATAGAATGAGATAAAATATGAAGCATTCTCTCATATATGTGTGAATTATTGTAATTAGATAATTAGCTAGATAATTGTCATGGTTAATCAAGACATGACCATTATCATTTCATTTTTAATGCAATTTACAAGGATCAAAGAGCATCTTCCAAATGAAATGATGATGGTCAAAGTGTCAACCTAGGTCAACAAGTCAAGGAGGTCAAATGGTCAACAACCATAACCATGCACAATTATTTAAACTAATATCAATTAACAATAATACACACATAAGCATTAGGGTTAATAAAATGACAATAGTCATTAACCCTAATCAAAGTCCTCTCCCTCTGTCTCAAGCAACTGTGCATACGCACCCGTATTCGTGATCCGAGGAACACGAATACAAAGAGATAAAACCAATCCCAAATCATATACTAGGATCCGGCTTAAACCAAAGCCCGCTAGTATAAGCTGTCCGGACAGCAAACGTGCACAAGTTCACGGATGTGAACGAACCCTGTCGCAAAACTATGCGACCTCTACTCATTTTGCCTAAAGGCGAATAGCTCTCTGTGTGGGACTCTAAAGACTCGACACTACGCTGGCAGTGGGTTTAACCACAGACCGCAAGCGGCACTAGCTGTACGTAACGGTCCCCAGGTAGATGTCGATAAGAAGACTGACGAGGTGAACCCCATCTGAACTCCTACTGAGCCTGTATGTGACAGTCTCCATACAGTCCGGTCTGTTCGTCTGATACATTGCATGGCGGGCCTAGGGGGGCGGTGAACGTCAGCCCCCTAATAGCGGTACAAGTCGTGTCGGAGTGTAGCCCAGAACACCCTGAGATAACACTGGAAACCTACCAGTATATCTCGCTTGCCCTGGCCAGGGACTACTCGTGTAATGGCTCTCCTAGACACAGCGCGATGTTAACCCCCAATACCGGGAGAGACGAATCCTGTCTAACCGTCACTGCCTCCAAGCGCTTCGGGACTGCACCCAAAAACTACCTGTTTGCACGACTCCTTTGAGCCGTGGTAGGGTAGCAATCAAAGTGCAGTGGGAACACACTCGAGGCGAAGTGACAGTGTCAAGTCAGCGGACTAAGCTGTACTCATGTCACCTGGGAACTGATAACTGATGATAGGTATAATACCAACCAACAGTTCCCGACGAGTCCTGTCCAGTGTACTCGTAACCTAACGAGCACCCGCATACTATCTCAAGTACGACGTACTAACGGCTGTGGGACAGACCGTCTCCCACGCTGGGATGAGAAGCGCATACGCTAGTCTACTCCGGAGTATCGATGCCCTGTCTTGATAGTCCAACGACTAGGGACCTGTATAAGGATGTGCTTATAGATCACCCAGCTCCCACGAGTGCGAGCGCCATCACAACGCTGGTAATCAAGCAAAGATCCTAAGGGCTCTACTAATATGTATATCAGCGATATGCTAAAAGAAACACATGCACATATTAAAGCAGAGAAAAACCAAGTAGCATACTACCATTTCGAGCAAGATTGTATATACAACTGTGAATATCCCAAGCTTCCATCAAGTAATATACAAACTAGTATGATACAGTAATGGCCTCTAGGGCATATACACTAACAGACACTGGTACAGATTAGTCTGTAGACCAGAGATTGTCATAGAATCTTGTGTGTTCTCCCACTGTACATTGTTTTCCACCCTACCATGGCTCTGCTGAGTCATGCAAACAGGTAACTTTTGGGTATAGTCCCGAGACACATGGAGACAGTGAGCGATAGGAGGGGTTTCATCTCTCTCGGTATTAGGAGTTGATGTTGTGCAATGTGCGATTGGCTCTGACTTGAAGTCCCTGGCCCGAGCTGATGAGATTTTCTGATAAGTGTTATCAGTAGTTTCTCGACCGGTCATGGACCATATTGACATGACTTATTGAGTTATTAGGGCTCGACTATTCCATCCCTAAACTTGATATGCAACATATCAGACGAAGAGACCGGACTGTAAGGTAAGTGTTGCCAATGTTTCGACGGGAGTTTTGATGGGTTCGCTTATTTTTCTTATGATCGCTCAATACCCGGGTGGCCATTATGTTTAGCTGACAGCTTGCGGCTTGTAGGTGTTTTGATATGATCATCACCTACTGCCGGTGTATTGACGAGTCTTAGAGTCCCACACAGGATTTTTCTATCTCAAGCAAAATGTTGTGGTGTGCATATGTGATATGCGCAGGAGCTCGATTAAATATGAATATGTCATACCGTATTTTAATCGGACGTTCAATATTGGTCGGGTCGCATTTGATGTGACCGATTTATTAAATCAAGTGTTGATTTAATATTAACTTTTAGCTCATTTTTAATTAAACCTTTTCTTTTAGATCTATGCATATATTTTTATACATACACATGATGATGTGCATGAACACATACATACATACATATGTGTCATGGTGGATGATACATAGAAGATGGCAATACAAGACTCACATGGTTGATAAATATCTAGTTTTTTGTTAATGAATTAAAGAAAAAGGAAAATACCATAATGACTAATTTTCTACACACTTCTTCTTTGACCATTGATTTTAACCATGGTTAGATTTCCTTTGTTCTTTAACCCATCTACAAAATATCTAGATATTTAGTTAACTATGGTTATATTTGAGAGTGTCTCATATATATTCTTTTCATTTTCTTTTTGGAAATAAGTTTTCATTATATTTACAAAAGCTTTGCCATCTTCATCTTCCTCCTTCTTCAAGCTCTCTTGAGTTTTGTGTAGAGTGAGGAACTTAAAAAGAAAGGGTTTTTAAGTGAGTTTACAAACCAGACAACCATTCTACACTACCCTAGCCCTTTAGTGTAGAGTGTTTGCTTCATTTTGTGTAGCTTAGTGCTTGATCTAGAAATCTCCGAGTGGATCATCGTAGACGACGAAAGATCTTGAGCGAAGTCATTCCAAGCTTCGAGCAAAGCCGTAGGAGTGCTAAAGATCGAAGGAGTTGGCTACAAAGGTTGTATTTCCTTTTCCTTTAGTTTAGACTTCACATAATGATGATTTTACCCTAATCTCTAGTTACGAATCGTAGTTCGTTTGTAATAGCCCTCTAGAATTTAAAATTTCACTACTTTATGATGATGCAACCTTACTAGAGGCGCTACTACACACCAACATGGTATCAGAGCCTAGCTAGAGCTTCAGGGTAAACCGGAAGACGTTTAAAAACTCAATGGAACATAAAAAAATGAGATTTTTACGTGCTCACTGGAAATTTTTTCAAAAGTTAGAATTTTTGCAATTAAAAATATTTAGAAAATAGAGCAGGGTTTTCTATGGATCCCCAAGAAAAATGAGAGCCTAACTCGACATAACGACAGCGGAACCGTGGACAAATAGTTGTATTTTCGGCGGTTCCACGGCACCGTTGTTGAGGCTTGGACCGTGCGCTCTTGCGTTGATCCGTAGGTACTATATATGCTCTCTGGGAATTTTTTTTGCAGGTTCAAGTGTTGAGATCTATTACAACAGTGGGTATGTTGATGTGTTGATTGATATATTTTAACGTCGTCTATGCTTTTCAATTGTTGATGTGATATGATGTATAGGATCGTCGTGATCTAATAGCCGGGGGTTTTATGTGAGACGAGAGTTTATCTTTTCATTCATGTAAAATTCATTGTATATATTATTCTTTTATTGGGGCACATCCAAGTTGAGGATGATGTCTCCATTGATGTATATTTTACTTTTCCGCATTAGGATAGACCCAAGGAGGGGAGCAAGAGCGACCAGGTTCTGGAGTTCAGTGGGAGGCCATCTCGAGGAGTCGAGACCGGGTCTCCTAAACTCCAAAATTGGAAGGGTCACTTGCCGCTCTCGTAGGGGTCTAAGGGTGTGGGCTTGGCTATTCATCATGACCGTGGAATCTGTATTTTCTATCTTAGGCTAAGTAGAAAATACGGAGTTCCTAGTATATCCTATATTTTCATATATGTGTTTCTGCTGCTGATTATTCTGTGATGTGATTGCTTAATATCTCAGACGAATGTGATATTGTTATATATGTGATATGTAATGCTGTTTTTTCGTTTCTTTCTGTAATGGCTTAGGAACTTAAATGATGGGAATACATTAATAAGATTAATGTAAAAGAAAATAAACCTAAAGATGTTGTAGAATCGGATTTGAAACCCACTCGGCTTCTTTTTATAAAAAAGCAAGTTTCAAAAGATGCGGAGCTTAAGCCACTCCTTTTCTAAAAAAAAATTAGATTCTATAATGAAATCAAGTTCAAAGCGTTAAAGGTTTTCATAAAAACCATCCGCAACCCTCCATCATTTTAGAAAGCAGAGTACTTAGTATGTTGATTATAGTCAAGGCGCAGTGTACGGTAGCTAAGTGAAGTCTTCTTATGAAGCATATGATGCGATAAGTTAGGACATTCATGTGATTATGTTGATTATAGTCAAGGGTCATATGGGTGGGTCTAGTTAATCTAAATGACGGGTAGAACTTGACTAATGCTTATGATATGTTGACCATAGCCAAGGTCATAAGCATCTAGGGGTAAAAACCATATCTGGAGTTTCAAGAGTTGAGATTTGCAATGAGATTGCATACCATCTATATGATATTTGGATCCCGATCCTACTGTGAGTAAGAGTTACTCCAGGGAGAATTTTGCAGTTTACAATTAGCTAATCCAGTAGGTGTCTAGAAAGGTGTTAATGGGGTTTGACCACTAGGAAAAACGAGGTTTATTTTAATTAGTTCCGTGCGCAAGCACGGGGAACCTCCCTCAAAGTACCGACACTGGCCCGGCCGACCGGTTAGCGAAACTGTAGAATGCAATTAATCCTGGCTAGTTTTCTTTTCAGGTTTGAAAGAAAATTTGATAAAAACAGTGGGAGACATCGATTAGATAAGATAATAACCAATCTGATCTTTGCAAGAGCATTTCGCTGAGTGTATTTTTCTCCCTCTCCTAATGGCAGATACCGATGACGGGACATAAGCTTCTTTTAGAGAAAAACAAACTGACTGGACCAAATTATAAAGGATGGTTGAGGAACTTGAACATTGCACTCACATATGATAAAGTATAATATGTCCTCACTACCAAAGCCCCACCCGTCCCAGGACCTGAATCATCTGTTTCAGATAAGGAGATCCGAAAAACATGGGATATTGATTGCAACACGGCCACGTGCCTCACGCTTTCTTCTGTGGATAGTATCCATCAGAAACAGCATGAGAAGATGGATATACAATCCATCTTTCTTCATACAAAGGAGTTGTATGAAGAGCAATCTCGTACTTTACGATACGAGGGTTCTCAAAAGCTGTTTCAGATGCGGTTGACCCCCGGTGTATCAGTAGGAGACCATGTTCTGAAGATGATTGGTCTTATAGAAGAACTTGAGGAACTGGGATGGACTATGGGTAATGAGCAATATACAGATATTGTTCTGCAGTCTCTCTCCCCCGCCTTTGCGCGGTTCATAGTGAATTTCAATATGAACGATTTGGATAAATCAATGCCTGACTTCTCAATATGTTGAGAAATACAGAGAGCACGCTTAAGACAGCGTAAACTCCCACTCTGTTTTATGGGCCATCTTCCTCTTCAGTCGCGAAAGCCAAGGCCAAGGGAAAGAAGAAGAAGAATCCCACCAAGCCGAGAGCTGGAGTTGAAAAGGAGAAGGGGAAAGCCAAATCTGGGACCGCGGGAAGTGGAAAAGGAGAATGTTTTTACTGCCACAAGTCGGGACACTGGAAACGCAATTGTGCTTTGTACCTTGCAGATCTCAAGAAGAAGAAGCATGTTGATGCTTCCGCTTCAGGTGTGTTTGTAACTGAAAACTGTTTTTCATTAAAATCTACATCTTGGGTATTAGATACCGGTTATGGTTCTCACATCTATAATTGTATGCAGGGATTGAGAAACAGTAGAGTTTTGAAGACTGGGGACCACACTCTACGGGTTGGAAATGGTTCCAATATACATTCTGTATCCGTTGGAGAGTATCATCTGGGGTTGCTTTCAGGATGTATTTTGGTTTTGAACCCTTGTTATTTTATACCTGGTATGCTATATAATATAATATCTGTATCTTTGTTGGACAATGAAGGATATCATTTTGTGTTTCAAAATAATGTTATGAACATTAACTTGAATCAACAGTTGATTGGTTATGGTACACTAAGTAACGGAATTTATGTCCTAAACCAACACACAGTTTTCAATATACAACATACAAATAAAAGATAGATTTCAGATATGAATGAATATTTTCTTTGGCATTGTAGACTTGGTCATATTAATCAAACAAGACTAAACAAGCTACATAAAGATGGATTTTTAAAACCTTTTGAATAAAAATCTTATGCAACTTGCCAGTCTTGTATCAAAGGCAAAATGACCAAAACTCCGTTTATAGGACACGGAGAGAGAGCTTCAGAACTCTTAAGCCTCATACATAGTGATGTATGCGGACCAATGTCTACACATGCTAGAGGCGGTTTTTCATGCTTCATCACTTTTACTGATGATTTCTCAAGATTCGGACACGTGTTTTTATTGATGCTTAAATCCGAAGATTTCGAGAAATTCAAGGAGTACAAACTTGAAGTAGAAAAGAAAACTGGTTCGAGTATCAAGAAACTTAGATCAGATCGAGGTGGAGAGTAAGCACTGAGTTTTCAGACTTCTTAAAAGAGAATGGGATTCTCTCTCAGCTCACTCCTCCGTATACAGCACAGCACAACAGTGTGTCAGAATGGAGGAATCGTACCCTATTAGATATGGTACTGTCCATGATAAGTGATGCTGAGTTACCACTTTCCTTTTGGGGACATGCATTAGAAACAACAATTTATCTATTGAACAGGGTTCCATCAAAGACCGTGTCTACCACTCCATATGAGATATGGTGTGGAAGGAGACCATCTCTTAAATGAGTTAGGATTTAGGGTTGTCCGGCTTATGTCAAAAAGTAGAATCCGGATAAACTCGAGACACGATCGGTCATGTGTAAATTTGTGGGATATCCAAAACACTCGTATGGATATCTATTCTACCACAAGGAGGATCAAAAGGTGTTTGTTTCTCAACATGCCATATTTTTGGAAAATGAAATCTTTACTGACAGTACTGAAAGCAAAGTGGTAGAACTAGAAGAGGTTCTAGAGATACAAATTACTCAGGAAGAATTGGTTGAAACTGATGTTGCAGTAGAACTTCAAGAACCTCAGCCACTCCGGAGATCTAGTAGAACTTCTCGCCCGCCGGAGAGATAATATTGGTTTCTCATTGATAGCGATAGAGAAGATTGCATCATAGATGATGATGACCCTACTAGTTTTCAGCACGCTATCACGAGTGGTGACTCAGTGAAGTGGCTCGATGCCATGAGATCTGAAATGGAGTCCATATATACCAACAAGGTATGGACTTTGGACGTTGCACCTCCTGGAATAAAACCCGTTGGGTGCAAATGGATCTTTAAGAGAAAGATTGGTGTAGATGGACAGGTAGAGACCTATAAAGCAAGGCTTGTAGCGAAAGGTTTTTGTCAAAGACCAGGACTGGACTATGATGAAACTTTCTCTCCAGTAGCAATGCTTAAAGCCATTCGGATCCTACTTGCTATTTCTGCTCACTACGACTATGAAATCTGGTAGATGGATGTTAAAACTGCATTTCTAAATAGTGATTTAGAAGAGTGCGTTTTTATGGATCAGCCAGAGGGCTTCATTGACAGTGGGAGCAGCGAAAAAGCGTGTAGGTTGCTTAAATAAATTTATGGATTAAAGAAGGTATCTCGGAGCTGGAACATCTGTTTTGACGACACAATCAAAGAGTTTGATTTTATCAAAAATATAGATGAACCATGCATTTATAAGAAGAATGTAGGGAGTATTGTCAGTTTCCTCGTATTGTACGTAGATGACATTATCTTGATAGGAAATGATATTCTTATGCTACAATCGGTCAAATTATTCTTATCATAAAGGTTCTCCATGAAGGACTTGGGTGATGCCTCGTGCATTTTGGGCATAAGGATCTAAAGAGATAGATCCAAAAGATTATTGGGATTGTCCCAATCAAAGTACATTGATACCATCCTAAAAAGGTTTAGTATGGAAGATTCCAAGCGTGGTGCCATGCCCGCTTGCCATAGAATCACTCTCTCTATGGACTTCTGTCCGAAGACTGAAGAAGAGAGAGCTCGCATGAGCATTATACCCTACGCTTCAGCCGTAGGATCTATAATGTATGCGATAATATGTACTTGCCCTGATATAGCTTATGCACTAGCTGTAGTGAGCAGGTATCAATCCAACCCAGGAGAGCAACACTGGATAGCCATGAAGAACATTCTTAAGTACTTGCGAAGGACTAAAGAATTGTTCTTGGTGTATGGTAATGGGGATCTCCAAATGGAGGCCTTTACCGATTCTAGCTTCCAAAGTGATAAGGATGACAGTAAATCGATCTCTGGGTTTGTATTTACCCTCAATGGAGGGGCTGTATGTTGGAAGAGTTCCAAACAGGATACCGTTGTAGACTCCATGATGGAAGCTGAGTATATTGCTGCAAATGATGCTGCCAAGGAAGCCGTGTGGATGAGGAAGTTCGTTGCGGAGCTAGGAGTAGTTCCAACCATTATTAATCTAATACCATTGTATTGTGATAATAATAGAGCTATGGCGTTGGCCAAAGAACCCAGATCCCATCAAAAATCCAGACACATCTCCAGACGATATCATTTGATCCGGGAGATAGTTGATCGCAAGGAGATCGAGATTCGGAGAGTAGATACAAAGGATAACACCGCGGATCCACTCACCAAGACCCCTCCACAACCATAACATGAGCGACTTTGAGATTTTGGGTATGAGATACGCCAATAATTGGCCTTAGTGCAAGTGGGAGATTGTTGGATATATGTATGCCCTAGAGGCCATTATATGTATAGTGGATGCTTGGACATATATATATGTATATTTTGATATATGACTTTCTTGCTCGACATGATAGTATGCTATCTGGTTTTACTACTTGATACTGTTCATTTGATACATATTGATAAAGCCCTAAGAATATTTGTTTGACTTCCATGGCTATGATAGAGATCATACTAGTAGGGAATGAGTAGTCTATAAGCATATCCTTAAAATGTTCTTAGTCGTAGGTATATCGAGACAGGGCATCGATATTCCAGAGTAGACTAGCGTATACGTTTCTTGACCCATATGATGGGCGATGGATGATCCCATATCCATTAGTGTTATGACAACAAAGATTGTATACGGGTGCTCAGTGGAGACTGGGTACACTGAACGGACTCACCGAGAATTCCTATATGGTATTATATCTATCGTCGGATAGCAGTTCTCTGGTGACACTGGTACAGGTTAGTCTGTAGACCCGAGATCGTCATAGAGTCTTGTGTGTTCTCCCACTGTACTTTGATTTCCACCTTACCACGGCTCTGCTGAGTCGTGCAAACTGGTGGCTTTTGGGTATAGTCCCGAGACACATGGAGATAATGAGTGATAGGAAGGGTTTCGTCTCTCTCGGTATTGGGAGTTGATTTTGTGCAATGTGTGATTGGCTCTGACTTGAAGTCCCTGGCCAGGGCTGATGAGATTTACTGATAAGTGTTATCAGTAGTTTCTCAACCGGTCATAGACCATATCGACATGATTTGTTGAATTATTAAGGCTCGACGATTCCATCCCTAGACTTGATATGCAACATATCAGACAAAGAGACCGGACTGTACGGTATTTGTTGCCAATGGCTTGACGGGAGTTTTGATGGGTTCGCTTGCTTTTCTTCTGATCGCTCAATACCCGGGTGGCCATTACGTTTAGCTGGCACTTGCGGCTTGTAGGTGTTTTGATATGATAATCACCTACTGCCGGCGTATTTACGAGTCTTACAGTCCCACACAGGATTTTACTGGCTCAGGCGAAATGTTGTGCTGTGCATATGTGATATGCGCAGGAGCTCGATTAAATACGAATATGTGATACCGTATTTTAATCGGACGTTCAATATTGGTCGAATCGCATTTGATATGACCGATTTATTAAATCAAGTGTTGATTTAATATAAACTTTTAGCTCATTTTTAATTAAACCTTTTCTTTTAGATGTATGCATATATGTTTATACATACACATGATGATGTGCATGCACACATACATACATAAATATGTGTCATGGTGGATGATAAATAGAAGATGGCAATACAAGACTCACATGGTTGATAAAGATCTAGATTTTTGTTAATGAATTAAAGAAAAAGGAAATTAGCATAATGACTCATTTTCTACACACTTCTTCTTTGACCATTGACTTTAACCATGGTCAGATTTCCTTTGTTCTTTAACCCATCTACAAAATATCTAGATATTTAGTTAACTATGGTTATATTTGAGAGTGTCTCATATATATTCTTTTCTTTTTCTTTTTGGAAATAAGTTTTCATTATATTTACAAAAGCTTTGCCATCTTCATCTTCCTCTTTCTTCAAGCTCTCTTGAGTTTGGTTTAGAGTGAGGAACTTAAAAAGAAAGGGTTTTTAAGTGAGTTTACAAACCACACAACTATTCTACACTACCCTAACCCTTTAGTGTAGAGTGTTTGCTTCATTTTGTGAAGCTTAGAGCTTGATCTAGAAATCTCCGGGTGGATCATTGTAGACGACGAAGGATCTTGAGCGGAGTCGTTCCAAGCTTCGAGCAAAGCCGTACGAGGCCTAAAGACCGAAGGAGTTGGCTACAAAGGTTGTATTTCCTTTTTCCTTTTGTATGGACTTCACATAATGATGTTTTTATCCTAATCTCTAGTTATGATTCGTAGTTCGTTTGTAATAGCCCTCTAGAATTTAAAAGTTCACTACTTTATGATGATGCAACCTTACTAGAGGCGCAACTACACACCAACATGTGATATTGTATTTTAATCGGGTGTTTACTGTTGGTCGGGTCGTATTTGATATGACCGATTTATTAAATCAAGTGTTGATTTAATATTGACTTAGTTCACTTTTAATTAAACCTTTTCTTTTGATTGATGCATGTATGCATATATGTTTATACATGAACATGATGATGTGAATGCACACATATATACATACACATGTATCATGGCTGTTGATACATAGGAGATGGCAATATAAGACTCACATGGTTGACAAATATCTACATATTTGTAATGAATTAAAGAAAAAAGGAAATTAGCTAAATAACTCATTTCTTCCACACACTTCTTGTTGACCCTTTGACTTTAACCCTAGTTATATTTCCTTTTGTTCTTTTACTCATCCACAAAATATCTAGAATTATGTTAATCATAGTTATATTTGAGAGTGTCTCATATATATTCTTTTCTTTTTCTTTTTGGATTAAGTTTTTACAATATTGACAAAACCTTTTGCCATCTTCATCTTCCTCCTTCTTCAAGCTCTCTTGAGTTTTTAAAAGAGTGAGGAAATTAAAAATAAAGGGTTTTTTAAGAGAGTATACAAACCACATAACCATTCTACAATACCCTAGCTCTTTAGTGTAGAGTGATTTCCCCACTTCATCTTGTTTTTGTGAAGCAAAGAGCTTGACCTAGAAATCTCCGTGTGGATCATCGTAGACGACGATGAACCTCAAGAGTAGTTGATCGAAGCTTTGAGCAAAGCCATAAGAGTCCAAAAGAGTGAAGGAGTTGGCTACAAAGGTTGTATTCCCTTTTCCTTTAGTTTAGACTTCCTATATTGTTGTTGTTACCCTAAACTCTAGTTACGATTCGTAGTTTGTTTGTAATAGCCCTCTAAAATTTAAAAGTTCACTATTTTATGATGTTGTAATCTAACTAGATGTGCTACTACACACCAACATGGTATCAGAGCTTAACTAGAGCTTTAGGGTAAAGTAGACGACGTTTAAAAACTCAATCGAACATGAAAAATGTGTTTTTTGCATGCTCACTGGAAATTTTTTCAAAAGTTGGAAATTTTGTAATTAAAAATATTTAGAAAATATAGCAGGGTTTTTTGTGGATCCCTAAGAAAAACGAGCGCCTAACTCAACACAACGACCGCGGAACCGCGGCCAAATAGGAATATTTGCAGCAGTTCCGCGGCGCCGTTGGTGAGGCTTGGACCATGCGTTCTTGCGTTGATCCGTAGGTACTATATATGCTCTCTGGGAATTTTTTTATGCAGAATCAAGTGTTGAGATCTATTTCAACAGTGGGTATGTTGATGTGTTGATTGATATATTTTAACGTCGTCTATGCTTTTCAATTGTTGATGTGATATGATGTATAGGATCGTCGTGATCGAATGGCCGGGGGTTTTTATGTGAGATGAGAGTTTATCTTTTCAATTATGTAAAATTCATTGTATACATAATTCTTTTATTAGGGCACATCCGGGTTGAGGATGATGTCTCCATTGATGTATATTTTACTTTTCCGCATTAGGATAGACCCAAGGAGGGGAGCATGAGTGACCGGGTTCTAGAGTTCAGTGCGAGGCCATCTCGAGGAATCGAGACCGGGTCTCCTAAACTCAAGAATTGGAATGGTCCCTTGCCGCTCTCGTAGGGGTCTAAGGGTGTGGGGTTGGCTATTCATCACAACCGTGGAATCCGTATTTTCTATAGTAGGCAAAATATAAAATACGGAGTTCCTAGTATATCCTATATTTTCATATATGTGTTTCTGCTGCTGATATTCTGTGATGTGATTGCTTAATATCTGAGACGAATGTAATATTGTTATATATGTGATATGTAATACCGTTTTTCGTTTCTTTCTGTAATGGCTTGGAACTTAAATGATGGGAATACATTAATGAGATTAATGTAAAAGAAAAGAAACCTAATGATGTTGTAGAATCGGATTTGAAACCCACTCGACTCTTTTTTTATGAAAAAGCAAGTTTCAAAAGATGCGGAGCTTAAGCCACTCCTTTTCTAAAACTATTTAGATTCTACAGCGAAATCAAGTTCATAGCGTTAAAGATTTTCATAAAAACCATCCGCAGCCCTCCGTCATTTTAGGAAGCAGAGTACTTAGTATTCGTGCTATGTTTGTTAATCATTGTCAATGTGTAGTGTACAGTAGCTAAGTGATGTCTTCCAACAAAGCATATGATACGATTAGTTAGGACATTCTTGTGATTATGTTGATCATAGTCAAGGGTCACATGGGGTAGGTCTAATTAATCTTGAAATGAAGGGTAGAACTTGACTAGTAATTATGAAATGTTGACCATACCCAAGGTCATAAGTTGTTAGGGGTAAAAACAAAATTGGGAGTTTCAAGAGTTGAAATTTGGAATGAGATTGCATACCATCTATGTGATAGTTGGATCCCAATCCCATTGCGAGTAAGAGTTACTCCCAGGGGAGTTTTGCACTTTACAATTAGCTAATCCAGTAGGTGTCTAGAAATGTGTCAACAGGGTTTGACCTCTGGGAAAACGAGCTTTATTTTAATTAGGTTCGTGCGAAAGCACGGGGAACCTCCCTCAAAGTACCGACACTGGCTTGGCTGACCGGTTAGCGAAACTGTAGAGTGTAATTAATCCTGGCTTGTTTTCTTTTTGAAGTTTTAAAGAAAATTTGATAAAAACAGTCGGAGACATCGATTAGATAAGATAATAACCAATCTGATCTTTGCAAGAGCATTTCGCAGAGTGTATTCTTTTCTCTCTCCTAATGGAAGATACCTATGACGGGACTGAAACTTCTGTTAGAGAAAAACAAACTGACTGGACCAAATTATAAAGAATGGTTGAGGAACTTGAACATTGCACTCACATTTGATAAAATATCATATGTCCTCACTACCAAAGCCCCACCCGTCTCAGGACCTGAATCATCTGTTTCGGACAGGGTGATCCGAAAAACATGGGATATTGATTGTAACACGGCTAAGTGCCTCGCGCTTGCTTCTATGGACAATATTCATCAGAAGCAACACGAGAATATGGATGTACAATCCATATTTCTTCATACAAAATAGTTGTATGAAGAGCAATCTCGCACTTTACGATACGAGGCATTTAAAAAGTTGTTTCAGATGCATATGGCCACTGGCACATCAGTAGGAGAACATGTTCTGAAGATGATTGGTCTTATAGAAGAACTTGAGGAACTGGGATGGACCATGTATAATGAGCAATATACAAATATTGTTCTACAGTCTCCCCCTGCCTTTGCTCCGTTCATAGTTAACTACAATATGAACGATTTGGAGAAATCATTGCCTGAACTTCTCAATATGTTGAGAAGTGCAGAGAGCACGCTTAAAATAGCGAATACTCCAGCTCTGCTTTATGGGCCATCTTCCTCTTCAGTCCCAAAAGCCAAGGCCAAGGGAAAGAAGAAGAAGAATCCCGTCAAGCAGAGAGGTGAAGTTGAAAAGGCGAAGGGGAAAGACAAGTCTGGAGCCGCGGGATGTGGAAAACGAAAATGTTTTTACTACCACAAGTCGGGACTTTGGAAATGCAATTGTGCTTTGTACCTTGCAAATCTCAAGAAAAAGAAGCATACTGATGCTTCCACTTCAGGTGTGTTTATAACTGAAAACTGTTTTTTATTAAACTCTGCATCTTGGGTATTAGATACCGGTTCTGGTTCTCACATCTGCAATTTTGTGCTGGGATTGAGAAACAGTAGAGTTTTGAAGACCGGGAACCATACTCTACGGGTTGGAAATGGTTCCAATATACATGTTGTATCCGTAGGAGAGTATCATCTGGGGTTGCTTTCAGGATGTATTTTGGTTTTGAACCCTTGTTATTTTATACCCGGTAGGCTATGTAATATAATATCCGTATCTTTGTTGGGCAATGAAGGATATCATTTTGTGCTGCAAAATTATGTTATGAACATTAACTTGAATCAACAGTTGATTGGGTATGGTATACTAAGTAACGGAATTTACGTCGTAAACCCACACGGTTTTCAATATACAACATACAAATAAAAGAAAGATTTTAGATATAAATGAATATTTTTATTGGCATTGTAGACTTGGTCATATTAATGAAACAAGACTAAACAAGCTACATAAAGATGGATATTTGAATCCTTTTGAATATAAATCTTATGCGACTTGTCAGTCTTGTATCAAAGGTAAAATGACCAAAACTCCGTTTAAAGGACACGGAGAGAGAGTTACAGAACTCTTAAGCCTCATACATAGTGATGTATGCGGAACAATGTCTACACATGCTAGATCCAGTTTTTCATACTTCATCACTTTTACTGTTGATTTCTCAAGATTCGGACACGTGTTTTTATTGAAGAATAAATCCGAAGCTTTCGAGAAATTCAAGGAGTACAAACTTGAAGTAGAAAAGCAAACTGGCTCGAGCATCTAGAAATTTCGATCAGATCGAGGTGGAGAGTATTTAAGCACTGAGTTTTCAGATTTCTTAAAAGAGAATGGGATTCTCTCTTAGCTCACTCCTCCTTACACACCACAGCACAACGGTGTGTAAGAATGGAGGAATCGTACCCTATTAGATATAGTACGGTCCATGATGAGTGATGTTGAGTTACCGCTTTACTTTTGGGGACATGCATTAGAGATAACAATTTATCTATTGAACAGGGTTCCGACCAAGACCGTGTCTACCACTCCATATGAGATATGGTGTGGGAAGAGACCATCTCCTAAAAGAGTTAGGATATGCGGTTGTCCGGCTTATGTCAAAAACCAGAATCCGGATAAACTCGAGACACGATCGGTCATGTGTACATTTGTGGGATATCCAAAATATTCATATTGATATCTTTTCTACCACAAGGAGGAGAAAAAAGTGTTTGTTTCTCAACATGCGACATTTTTGGAAAATGAAATTTTTACAAATAGTACTGATGGTAATGAGGTAGAACTAGAAGAGATTCTAGAGACACAAATTACTCATGAAGAATTGGTTGAACCTGATGTTGCAGTAGAACATCAAGAACCTCAGCCGCTCCGGAAATCTAGTAGAACTTCCCGCCCACCGCAGAGATACTATGGTTTTCTCATTGATGGTGATACAAAAGATTGCATCATGGATGATGATGACCCTACTAGTTTTCAACAGGCTATCACGAGTGGTGACTCAGTGAAGTGGCTAGATCCTATGAGATCTGAAATGGAGTGAAGTGGCTAGATTCCATGAGATCTGAAATGGAGTCCATGTACACCAAAAAAGTATGGACTTTGGACGTTGCACCTCCTGGGATAAAACCCGTGGGGTGAAAATAGATCTTTAAGAAAAATATTGGTGTAGATGGACAGGTAGAGACCTATAAAGCAAAGCTTGTAGCGAAAGATTTTCGTCAAAGACCAGGATTGGACTATGATGAAACTTTCTCTCCAGTAGCAATGCTCAAATCCATTCGGATCCTACTTGCTATTTCTGCTCACTACGACTATGAAATCTGGCAAATAGACATTAAAACTGCATTTCTAAATGGTGATTTAGAAGAGTCCGTTTTTATGGATCGTCCAGAGGGCTTCATTGACAGTGGGAGCAGCGAAAAGGCGTGTAGGTTGCTTAAATTCATTTATGGATTAAAGCTGGCATCTCGGAGCTGGAACATCTATTTTGTTGATACAATCAAAGAATTTGATTTTATCAAAAATATAGATGAACCATGCATTTATAAGAAAATTGTAGGGAGTACTGTCACATTACTCGTATTGTACGTGGATGACATTCTATTGATAGGAAATGCTATTCCTATGCTACAATCGGTCAAACTATTCTTATCACAAAAGTTCTCCATGAAGGACCTGGGTGATGCCTCGTGCATTTTGGGCATAAGGAACTATAGAGATAGATCCAAGAGGTTATTAGGATTGTCCCAATCAAAGTACATTGATACCATCTTAAAAAGGTTTAATATGGATGATTCCAAGCATGGTGCCTAGCCCGCTTGCCATGGAATACTCTCTCTAAGGACTTCTGTCCGAGGACTAATGAAGAGAGAGCTCGCATGAGCATTATACCCTACGCTTCAGCCGTAGGATCTATAATGTATGCGATGATATGTACTCGCCCTGATGTAGCTTATGCACTAACTGTAATGAGCAGGTATTAATCCAACCCAGGGGAGAAACACTGGATTGCCGTGAAGAACATTCTTAAGTACTTACAAAAGGCTAAAGAATTGTTCTTGGTGTATGGTAATAGGGATCTCCAAATGGAGGTCTTTACCGATTCCAGCTTCCAAAGTGATAAGGATGAAAGTAAATCTATCTCAGGGTTTGTATTTACCCTCAATGGAGGTGCGATATGTTGGAAGAGTTCCAAACAGGATACCGTTGCAGACTCCACGATGGAAGCTGAGTATATTGCTGCAAATGATGCTGTCAAGGAAGCCGTCTGGATGGGGAAGTTCGTCGCGGAGCTAGGAGGTTCCAACCATTATTGATCCAATACCGTTGTATTGTGATAATAATGGAGCTATGGCATTGGCCAAAGAACCCAGATCCCATCAGAAGTCCAGACACATCCTCAGGCGATATCATTTGATTCGGGAGATAGTAGATCGCCAAGAGATCGAGATTCGGAGAGTAGACACAAAGAATAACACCGCGGATCCACTCACCAAGGTCCTTCCACAGCCGCAACATGAGTGACTTTTTGAGATGTTGGGTATGAGATATGAAGGTATTTCCTTAGCACCACTACTAGGGTTTGGTAGCATCACACATACCATATTAAAAAATTAGAGTGTGCTAATGAAACTATCCTAAGGATCAAACTAAAAAACTAGGGTAACACAAAGATAGTAAGATTTATACCACTAAGTCAAATAGAAATACAACCTTTGTAGATCGGTCCTTCACTTCAATAGCTCCTTGTTGTAGTCCCTTCGCTGCGATCAAGGCACTCCCGGACTCTAGCATGGCTTCTCGAGGTAAAAAGGACGATCTTTCTTGAAGTCTTCGAGGCCGAAGATGATCTACGTCGAGGGATACTAACTCAAGCTACTACATCACTAACTAAAGGATTAGTGAAGCAAACACCCTGTACTAAAGTGCGAATCTAGTAGAGGATGAGGAAATAGGAAGTGGGCTCACTTTAGAATTATTTTTCTCACAATATTTTTCTCTCCTTTGAAAACCTAGTAAGCTTATCTCAAGGAAGAAGAATATGAGCTTGAGCAAATGAGAATGAACTTGTGAGGTGAGAGAATGAACCATGGGTGAGTGTGTATCATATACTAACTCATGTAGAGACATAACCATAGCTAGTTGTAATGGCGAGGTTACTAAATATCTTAAGTAAAACAAAACTAGTGGACTTAGTCAATGCATCCACAAGCTTCCACTAGCTTCATGCATCAAGCTAATATTCCACTAATTTTAGAATTACTTTAAATATTAAAACCCATTATCACAATTAGCATGGTGTAAGTCTCATACACCCATGTATGTTGTATCAACAACCATGATACAAAACAAAATACTATTTATTATATATCACATATATATTAAGTGTACAATTGTGAGAAAATAAATGTTTACGTGAGCAAATGTTAGTTAATGTAAATTATTATATCAAATATACAATTATACACTAAATTATCAAATCAACACTTGATTTAATAATCCGGCTATATCTCATATAACCGACTAACATCTAATGTATCGACTTAACGAATCAACACTTGATTCGATAACCCGGCTATATCTCATACAACCGACCGATACAAAAGTCGCGAGAATAAAATACGGTATCACATACATGCATTATTCTCGGTCCCGCACATATCACATACGTGCTCCTATTTCGTTTTGCTTGAGCCAGTAAAACCTCTATGTAAGACTCTAAAGACTCGTCAATACGCCAGCAGTAGTTGACGATCACATCAAACACCCACAAGCCGTCAGCGGTACTAGCTGGACGTAACGGCTACCCGGGTATTGAGCGATCAGAAGATCAGCAAGCAAGCCCGGTCCAACTCCTGCGAAAGCCTGACGGTAACACTTTCCGTACAGTCTGGTCTCCCGGTTTGATATGTTCCATATCAAGTCTAGGGGTGGTAAAGGTCAAACCCCAATAACTGATAAGTCATGCCGATGTGAGGCTCATAATGCATTGAGAAACTACTGGTAACACTTACCTGTAAATCTCTAAATCAGCCCTGACCAGGGACTTCCCTGTTATGACCAATCGAGCACATCGCAACATCAACTCCCAATACCGGGAGAGACGAAACCCCTCCTATCGCTCATTGCCTCCATGTGACTCGGGACTGTACCCAAAAACCACCGTTTTACACTCCCTCTTGGACGTGGTAAGGTGGAAATCAAAGCACAGTGGGAATCACACAAGACTCTATGACGATCTCGGGTCTACAGACTAACCTGTACAAGTGTCACCAGAGAACTGCCATCTGACGTGAGATATAATACCATATGGGAGTTCTCGGCGAGTCCGTCCAGTGTACCCAGTCTCCACTGAGCACACGTATACCATCCCTGATGTCAAAAACCAATGGATATAGGATCATCCATCGCCCGTCTCATGGGTCGAGAAGCGTATACTCTAGTCTACTCTGGTATATCATGCCCCATCTCGATACACCCATGACTAGGGACATTAAAGGATGTACTTATGGACTACCATGGCCCCACTAGTATGATCTGCATCATAGTCCTGGTAGTCAAGTACAAATCCTAAGGGCTTTACCAATATGTAACCATAAGACAGTATTAAGAGACAAGTATACATGTTAAGATAAAGAGCAACCGGATAACAAACTATCATATCGAGCAAGAAAGTCCTCTCTATATATGTCCAAGCATCCAATATAATATACATCATATGTACAATACTGGCCTCTAAGGCATACATACAACTATCAATCTTCCACTTGCACTAGGGCCAGCTGTTGCAGTATCGCATACCGAGCATCCCGAAGAGTCTCTCGAACTGTATCTGAGGAATGGCATTCGTGAGTGGATCCACTGTGTTGTTCTTCATGTCAACCTTCCTGACCTCGATCTCCCGGCGATCTACTATCTCCCGGATCAGGTGAGACCACCTCAGAATATGCCTGGATCGCTGATGGGACCTGGGTTCTTTGGCCAAAGCCACCGCTCAATTGTTATCACAATACAAAGGTATTGGATCCTTAATGGATGGAACCACTCCAAGTTCAGTTATGAACATCTTGACCCAGATAGCCTCTTTGGCAGCGATGTATTTATCCTCCATCGTCGAGTCTGCCACGGTTTCCTGCTTAGAACTCTTCTAGCATACCGCCCCTCCGTAGAGGGTAAAGACAAATCCCGAGTGCGACTTAGAGTCGTCCTTATCACTCTGGAAGCTCGAATTGGTAAAGGACTCCACTTGGAGTTATCCGTTACCATACACCAAGAGTATCTCATTAGTTCTTCATAAGTACTCGAGAATGCTCTTCACAGCTGTCCAGTGACTCTCTCCTGGATCTGCTTGATACCTACTCACTACACTTAGTGAGTGTGCTATATCGGGTGTGGCATACAGCATCGCGTACATGATAGAGCCTACTGCCGAAGCATAGGGTATCCCTTGCATGCGAGCTCTCTCCAAATCAGTCTTGGGAGACATTTCTTTGGAGAGAGTGAGCCCTGAGATCGTGGGCAAAAACCCACGCTTGGACTCTTCCATACTAAATCTCTTTAGTATGGTGTCAATGTACCTGGATTTAGACAATCCTAGTATCCGTTTAGATCTATCTCTATAGATCTTAAACCCCAAGATGTAGGAAGCATCCCCTAGATCTTTCATTGAGAATCTTTGTGATAAGAAGAGCTTGACCGATTGTAGCATAGGAATGTCATTTCCTATCAAGAGTATGTCATCCACGTACAATACGAGGAAGACAATCTTACTCTCTGCCACCTTCTTGTATATACAAGGTTCATCTACGTTTTTGACGAAATCAAAGACTTTGATAACGACATCAAAGCAGATGTTCCAACTCCGCGTTACTTGCTTTAATCCATAAATGGATTTAAGCAGCTTGCACACCTTCCCGTTGCTCCCACTAGCCACGAAGCCCTCTGGCTGAGTCATGTACACGTTCTCTTCTAAATCACCATTTAGAAAGGCGGTCTTAATATCCATTTGCTAGATTTCGTAGTCATAATATGCAGCGATGGCAACCATGATCCGGATGGATTTAAGCATAGCTACTGGAGAAAAGGTTTCGTCATAATCGACACCTGGTCGTTGACGAAAACCCTTTGCAACAAGTCTAGCCTTGAAAGTCTCCACTTTCCTATCTACACCAAGTTTTTTCCTGAAGATCCACTTGCTCCCAATAGGTTTTACCCCTTCTGGAGCATCTTCCAAAATCCATATTTTGTTGGTGTACATGGATTCCATCTCGTACCGCATTACATCCAGCCATTTCACCGAGTCACTACTCGTGATGCCCTGCTCGAAGCTAGTTGGGTCATCATCCTCAATGATCCAATCCTCGCTCCTACCATCCATGAGAAAACCGTAGTATCTCTTAGGTGGGTGTGGAACCCTACTAGATCGACGGAGTGGCTGGGGTTCATCGGGAATTACAGAATCCTCTGGTTCCACCACATCTTCTGTTGTGGTTTGTATAGCTTGAACCTCTTCAAGTTCTACCTCAAAGCCACTAATCTCTTTTGCAAGAAATTCCTTTTCTAAAAAGGTAGCGTGTTAAGCAACAAACACCCTTTGTTCCTCACTGTGGTAGAACATATACCCTGTCGAATGCTTGAGATATCCAACAAACTTACACAAAACAGACCTTGCCTCGAGTTTGTCCAGTTTTTGTCTTTTGACATAGGCCGGGCAATGCCATATTTTAACAAAATTAAGATATGGTCTCTTCCCCTCCCATATCTCATATAGGGTGGTAGGCACAGATTTTGTAGGAACTCTATTCAGTAGGTATGCAGCTGTCTCCATCGCATACCCCCAGAAGGAAATAGGTAACTCAGCTATGCTCATCATAGAGCGCACCATATCTAATAGGGTGCGGTTCCTCCGTTCCGATATTCCGTTGTGCTATGGTGTATATGGAGGAGTTAGCTGAGAGAGAATCCCATTCTCTTTTTGGAAGTCCAGGAATTCATTGCTCAAGTATTCACCTCCTCGATCAGATCGTAGGATTTTAATACTTTTCCCGGTTTGGTTCTCGACTTCTTTTTTATATTCTCTAAATTTCTCAAAAGCTTCTGATTTGTGTTCCTGTAGGAACACATATCCGAATCTAGAGAGATCGTCAGTGAATGTAATGAAGTACGCAGAACCATCCCTGGCATGTGTAGACATGGGACCGCATACATCACTATATATCAGCCCCAAGAGTTCAGTAACTCTTTCTCCGTGTCCCATAAACGGAGTTTTGGTCATCTTGCCATTGAGACATGACTGGAAAGTGTCATAAGATGAAAATTCGAACGGATTCAAATATCCATCCTTATGCAACTTAGCTAGCCGTGTCGTATTGATGTGACCTAGTCTACAATGCCACAAGAAGGATTCGTTCAATTCTGAACTCTTCTTCTTGTGTGTGTTTGTTATGCTCAGAACTGTTTATTGATTTAGAACATAAATGCCACTGCACAATGTGCCTGATCCAACCAACTTTTGGTTCAGGAAAATGTTCATAACATTATCCTGTAATACAAAATTATATCCCTCTTTACTTAATAAAGCAACCGATATAATGTAGCATATCAGGTTCGGCATGTAATAGCATTCGTTCAGAATCAATATATTACCAGCTGGTAATACAAGGTGATATTCCCCGACGGTTTTAGCTGCAACAATTGCACCATTTCCAACCCTTATGTCTTTATCACCTTCTCCAAGTTCTCTACCTTTTCTCAGCCTATGTAACCGATTACATATATAGGATCCTGACCCGGTATCTAATACTCAGGACGTAAAGTAAATGGAGAAACAGTTCTCTGTAATGAACACACCCGAAGAAAATGCATCAACTTGTACTTTCTTCATTCGGGTGGCATGGGAATCCTTGTATTCCCCTATATCCTGTTCAGTATTATAAATTTTATAAGAAAGAATGGAACCAACGTTCCCCAGAACAGTATAACATGCGGGTTCAGTCAATACATCCATATTATTATGTTGATTAAGGCATGATATGGTCGCTACATGGAGAGAGAGAGAAGAAAACACTTTAGCGTATGCTCTTGCAAGATCAGATTGGTTATTATTTTATCTAATCAGGATGGCTCCCACTGTTTTTATCAAATCTTCCTTCAAACCCTAAAAGGAAAGACTAGTCAGGATTAATTACACCCTACAATTTCGCCAATCTTTCAGTCAGGCCAGTGTCGGTACTTTGAGGGAGGTTACCCGTGCTTTCGCCCGGACCTAATTAAAATAAACCACGTTTTCACAGAGGCATAACCCCGTTGACAACTTTCTAGACACCTACTTGATCGGCTAATTGTCCTATGTAAAACTCTCCCTGGAGTAACAATTACTCACAGAGGGTATCGGGATCCAACTATCTCATAGAAGGTATGCAATCTTATTGCAAATTTCAACACTTGAAATTCCCGATAATATTTTTCCCCAAGCATCCCATGACCTTGACGGAGGTCAACAAACCATAGGGTGCAAGTCAAGTTCAACCCGTCATTTCTTAATTGAATCAAACCCACCCGTACGACCCTTGACGGAGGTCAATAAGGTCGTACGACTACCCTAATCCAATCTGCATCATATGCATAAGCAGATAAATACTAGTTAGCTACCGCACACTACGCCTTGACGGAGGTCAACAAACGTAGCACGAATACTAAGTAGGACTTATCTGAAATGACGGAGGGCTACGACAGGTTTTTCTGAAAACCTATTACGTAATGAACTTGAAATCGTTGTAGAAACAAGTGAATTTTGAAAAGGAGTATTTTTTAGGCTTTCATTAGTTTTGCTAAAGAGGTCATTCCCGGTGCAGGTATCTCGGCTCATTCCTCACCGAATAAGGTGCGGGATATATCATATACATCACTATGCAAAGCAAAACTCCAAAAGCAATCAAAAGAAAAACCGAGTGTTGTAGCATCTTCCAGTTTTGCTAAAGAGGTCATTCCCGGTGATGGGATCTCGACTCTTTCCTCATCGAATAAGGTGCGGGATATATCATATATATTACTATGCAAAGCAAAAACTGTAGCTACCCTTTTTGAAAATTTGATTCTACAACATCTTTTAGGTTTCTTTTCTTTCATTAATCACATTAATGAAGTCCCATCATTTAAGTCACCTAAACATCATAGATAAATACAACGTATACTTATGCCATCCGCATTCGCCTCGATGTCCCGTCATACACCGTTAAGTTAGGCAACTAACGGCACAGCGGGGTAGGGCTAGCGTGGGTGTAAAACATAAGTAACGTCTATATAATATATCATATATATTATATACAGTATTCATCTCAACATATCAAATTATCACATCACAGATATCGCAGCAGAAGAAACATATGAAATAATGGTTATATTAGGAGGTCCGTGTTTTATTTTGAGCCTCTATAAAACACGGATTCCACGGTCGCGATGAATAGACAAACCCACACCCCTAGACCCCTACGAGAGCGGCAAGCAACCCTACTAATTCTAGAGTTAGGAGACCCGGACTCTACTCCTCGAGTTCGTCTCCCACTGGACTCTAGAACCCGGTTACTTGTGCTCTCCTCCTTGGGTCTATCCTAATGTGGAAAAGTAAATAATATACTTCAATGGTGACATCAACCTCAACCCAGAAGTGCCCTAATAAAAGAATATTACATACATTTAATTTTACATGAATGAAAATAAAAACTCTCATCTCACATAAAACTCCCGGCTATTCAAAACGCGACGATCCAATATAACATATCCAGCAACACAGAGCATCACATGTCATCAACGTAAGCAAGTATTGTATCCCAATTGTCGTTGACATATAGCAATAATACCAGCAATACACATACTACGCTTACGGTCGCAGAAGAAGTATCACATACTACTAGGCGATGTTAAACCCTTCGATCGAATTAACGAACACCTATATTCTCCAGCAAGCTCAACAATTGAGCACCGTTAAACAATACCCAAAATCTATGCCATAATATTTAATAGACCAGCCGTAGAAGGGCAAACCCAAGCCTCATTTGTGGCGCCACTAACTACGTTAAACCCTAAGGTTTAGTCACAGTTCTGTGGTCACATCTCGAGTTAGGGTTTCATTCTTCTAAAGGGTCCATAAGAATACCTGCATTATATATTGAGTACGTTCAAGCTGGAAAATACCAGTGTTTGATAATCGTTCCACCTGTTTAACGTTGTCTAGGTTACCAATATAATGCTAAAAAATACGAATACGAAATACACCGTAAGGAGTCCATTACCAAACTAACATCACATGCAATTTTGGACTTCCCAAACAATACCAGAAACCCCAGATCATGATGTACAGAGCACTGGTGGAATACGAAGAGGAGGGGAGCACAAAAGTCCGGCGTCGCCGGAAATCTTGCCTTGGTCGGCGGTTCGAATCCGAGCCCCCCTACCCCCCGCTTCGTATTTCACCTGTGTTCTTAAAATATCCTAAATAGCACTCTGCAGTTGCTAAAATAATTTTTAAACTACTTTTTAAAAAATTTCCATAGAGCATTTTTTTTTGGGTTTCTAAAACCGTATTTTTGCGGAGTTTTTCGTTTTCGGATTATCGTAATATCGTCTAGGTTTCTAGTTAGGCTCCGATACCATGAAGGGATTTCCTTAGCACCACTACTAGGGTTTGGTAGCATCACACATGCCATATTAAAAAATTAGAGGGTGCTAATGAAACTATCCTAAGGATCAAATTAGAAAAGCTTGGGTAGCACAAAGATAGTAAGCTTTATACCACTAAGTGAAATAGAAATACAACCTTTGTAGATCGGTCCATCACTTCAATAGCTACTTGTTGTAGTCCCTTCGCTGCGATCAAGGCACTCCCGGACTCTAGCATGGCTTCTCGAGGTGAAAAGGGCGATCTTGCTTGAAGTCTTCGAGGCCGAAGATGATCTACGTCGAGAGATACTAACTCAAGCTACTACATCACTAACTAAAGTATTAGTGAAGCGAACACCCTATACTAAAGTGCTAATCTAGTTGAGGATAAGGAAATAGGACGTAGGCTCACTTTAGAATTATTTTTCTCACAATATTTTTCTTTCTTTTGAAAACCTAGTAAGCTTATCTTAAGGAAGAAGAAGATGAGCTCAAGTAAATGAGAATGAACTTGTGGGGTGAGAGAATGAACCATGGGTGAGTGTGTATCATATACTAACTCATGTAGAGACATAACCATATCTAGTAGTAATGGTTAGGTTACTAAATATCTTAAGTAAAACAAAACTAGTGGACTTAGTCAATGCATCCACAAGCTTCCACTAGCTTCATGCATCAAGCTAATATTCCACTAGTTATAGAATTACTTTAAATATTAAAATCCATTATCACAATTAGCATGGTGTAAGTCTCATACATCCATGTATGTTGTATCAACAACCATGATACAAAATAAATATATATTACATATATATTAAGTGTACACTTGTGAGAAAATAAATGCTTAAGTGAGCAAATGTTAGTTAATGTAAATTAGTATATCAAATATACAATTATACACTAAATTATCAAATCAAAACTTGATTTAATAATCCGGATATATCTCATATAACCGACAAACATCCAATGTATCGACTCATCGAATCAACACTTGATTCGATAACCCGGCTATATCTCATATAAGCGACCGATACAAAAGTTGCGAGAATAGAATTCGGTATCACATACACACATTATTCTCGGTCCCGCATATGTCACATATGTTCTCCTGTTTCGTTTTGCTTGAGCCAGTAAAACCTCTATGTAGGTCTCTAAAGACTCGTTAATACGCCGGCAGTAGGTGATGATCACATCAAGCACCCACAAGCCGTCAGCGGTACTAGCTGGATGTAGCGGCTACCCGAGTATTGAGCTATCAGAAGATCAGCAAGCAAGCCTGCTCCAGCTTTTGCAAAAGCCTGACGGTAACACTTTCCATACTGTCCAGTCTCCACGTCTGATATGTTGCATATCAAGTGTAGGGGTGGTAAACGTCAGACCCCAATAACCGATAAGTCACGCCGATGTGAGGCTTATAACGGGTCGAGAAATTACTGGTAACACTTACCAGTAAATCTCTAAATCATCTCTGGCCAGGGACTTCCCTGTTATGGCCAATCGAGCATAGCGCAACATCAACTCCCAATACCGGGAGAGAAGAAACCCCTCCTATCGCTCATTGCCTCCATGTGACTCGGGACTGTACCCAAAAACCACCGTTTTGCATGCCCTCTTGGACGTGGTAAGGTGGAAATCAAAGCACAGTGGGAATCAAACAAGACTTTATGACGATCTTGGGTCTACAGACTAATCTTTACAAGTATCATCAGAGAACTGCCATCTGACGTGAGGTATAATACCATCTGGGAGTTCTCGACGAGTCCGTCCAGTGTACCCAGTCTCTACTGAGCACCCGTATACCATCTCTGATGTCAAACACCAATGGATATGGGATCATCCATCGCCCATCTCATTAGTCAAGAAACGTATACGCTAGTCTACTCTGATATATCAATGCCCCGTCTCAATACACCCATGACTAGGGACATTAAAGGATGTACTTATGGACTACCATGGCCCCACTAGTATGATCTGCATCATAGTCCTGATAGTTATGTACACATCCTAAGGGCTTTACCAACATGTAACCATAAGACAGTATCAAGAGACAAGTACACATGTTAAGATAAAGAGCAACCAGATAGCATACTATCATATCGAGCAAGAAAGTCCTCTTTATATATGTCCAAGCATCCAATATAATATACATCATATGTACAATACTGGCCTCTAGGGCATACATACAACTAACAAGATATGCCAATAATTGGCTTTACTGCAAGTGGGAGATTGTTGGATTTATATATATGCCCAAGAGGCCATTATATGTATAGTGGATGCTTGGACATGTATATATATATAGATGACTTTCTTGCTCGATATGATAGTATGCTATCCTGTTTTACTTTATCTGACATGTTTACTTGATACTGTTCATTTGATACATGTTGATAAAGCCCTGAGGATATTTTCATAACTTCTATGGCTATGATGGAGATCATACTAGTGGGGCATGTGTGGTCTATAAGCATATCCTTAAATGTTCCTAGTCATAGGTATATCGAGACAGGGCATCGATATTCCAGAGTAGACTAGCGTATACGTTTTTTGACCCATATGATGGGCGATGGATGATCCCATATCCATTGGTGTTGTGACATCGAAGATTGTATACGGGTGCACAGTAGAGACTGGATACACTGAACGGACTGACCGAGAATTCCTATATGGTATTATATATATCGTCGGATAGCAGTTCTCTGGTGACACTGGTACAGGTTAGTCTGTAGACCCGAGATCGTCATAGAGTCTTGTGTGTTCTCCCACCGTACTTTGATTTCCACCCTACCACGGCTCTACTGAGGCGTGCAAAAAGGTGGCTTTTGGGTATAGTCCCGAGACTCATAGAGACAGTGAGCGATAGGAAGGGTTTCGTCTCTCCTGGTATTGGGAGTTGATATTGTGCAATGTGCGATTAGCTCTGACTTGAAGTCCCTGGCCAGGGCTGATGAGATTTACTTATAAGTATTATTAGTAGTTTCTCGATCGGTCATACTCCATATCGACAAGACTTATTGAGTTCTTAGGGCTCGACGATTCCATTCCTAGACTTGATATGCAGCATATCAGACGAAGAGACCGGACTGTACGTCAAGTGTTGTTAATGGCTCGACGGAAGTTTTGATAGGTTTTCTTGTTTTTCTTCTGATCGGTCAATATCCGGGTGGCCGTTACGTTTAGCTGACTGCTTGCAGCTTGTAGGTGTTTTGATATGATCATCTCCTACTGCCGGCGTATTGACGAGTCTCAGAGTCCCACACAGGATTATTCTAGCTCAGGCAAAACAATGTGGTGTGCATTTGAGATAAATGCGGGAGCTCAATTAAATGCAAGTATGTGATACCGTATTTTAATCGGGCGTTTACTATTGGTCGGGTCGTATTTGATGCGACCGATTTATTAAATCAAGTGTTGATTTAATATTGACTTTTAGCTCACTTTTAATTAATCCTTTTCTTTTGATTGTATGGATGCATGTATGCATATATGTTTATACATGCACATGATGATGTGAATGCAGACATACATACATACACAAATATCATGGTTGTTAATACATAGGAGATGGCAACATAAGAGTCACATGGTTGACAAATATCTACATATTTGTAATGAATTAAAGAAAAAAGGAAATTAGCTAAATGACTCATTTCTTCCACACACTTCTTGTTGACCCTTTGACTTGAACCTAAGTTATATTTCCTTTTGTTCTTTGACTCATCCACAAAATATCTAGATATTATGTTAACCATGGTTATATTTGAGAGTGTCTCATATATATTTTTTTTTTCTTTTTGGATTAAGTTTTTACAATATTGACAAAAGCTTTTGCCATCTTCATCTTCCTCTTTCTTTAAGCTCTTTTGAGTTTTTAAAAGAGTGAGGAAATTAAAAAGAAAGGGTTTTTACGAGAGTATACAAACCACATAACCATTCTACACTACCCTAGCCCTTTAGTGTAGAGTGTTTGCTCCACTTCATCTTGTTTTTGTGAAGCAAAGAGCTTGACCTAGAAATCTCCAGGTGGATCATCGTAGACGATGAAGGACCTCAAGCGGAGTTGATCGAAGCTTTGAGCAAAGGCATAGGAGTCCAAAAGAGTGAAGGAGTTGGCTACAAAGGTTGTATTCCCTTTTCCTTTAGTTTAGACTTCCTATATTGTTGTTGTTACCCCAAACTCTAGTTACGATTCGTAGTTCGTTTGTAATAGCCCTCTAAAATTTAAAAGTTCACTACTTTATGATGATGTAACCTAACTAGAGGTGCTACTACACACCAACAATTCAAATATCAAACCTCAAGTCATTAAAAGTGGCAAACCGAAATCAGAAACTTTGAAAAACACTTCCAGATTTTACCCTAGGTGAAATTGGGACATTTTGCATATGTGGAGGGTCTAATTACAGGATATAGGAGCTATGGACCAAGCACGAACCAAATTGACCATACCCAGGCCGCAAATTACAGGATATAGGAGCTCATTGCCTCCATGGACCAAGCACAAACCAAAGGAGTCGTGCAAACAGGTGGATTTTGGGTACAGTCCCGAATCACATAGAGGCAATGAGCGATAGGTGGGGTGTCGTCTCTCCCGGTATAGTGAGTTGATTTTGTGCTATGCTTGATTAGCTAAGTCCATGGCCACGGCTGTTAATGAGATTTACTGGTGAGTGTTATCAGTAGATTCTCGTACCGTTATAAACCACACATCGGCATGACTTATCAAATTATTGGGGTCTAACGATTCCACCTCCAGACTTGAAATTCTACATACCAGACGAAAAAACCGGACTGTACGGTAAGTGTTACCTATAGGCTTCATGGGAGTTTGGACAAGCTTTCCTGTTGATCTTCAAATCGCTCAATACCTGGATAGCGGTTGGAAGAGTTCCAAGCTAGATACCATGGCAGACTAGACGAGAAAGGCTCGATACATCGCTACCAACGATACTACCAAAGAGGCAGTCTGGGTGTATATAAGTTCATGAGATGAACTTCATTCCTACCATTGTGTGACAATGGAGTTGTGGCTTTGGCCTAGGAACGCCCGTCCCATCAGTGACCCAGACATATTCTAAGGCAGTATCACCTGATCATGGAAAAGGTTGATTTCCAGGAGGTTGAGGTTAGGAGAGTAGACTCAGAGGACAACACGGCAGATCTACTCACAAAGGCCTTTTCCCAAAGAGAGACTTTTATGGGATGGTTGAGTATAAGATACTTCAACCAATGCTATATGATGGCCCTAGTACAAGTGGGAGATTGTTAGTTTTATGTATGCCCTAGAGGCCATTACTATACATGAGATGTATGTTGTAGTGGATACTTGTACATATATAGGGAGGACTTTCTTGCTCGACATGATAGTATGCTATCTGGTTACTCTTTATCTTAACATGTACACTGATTTTCTCTCTGTTACATGTTGGTAAAGCCCTTAGGATGTGTACTTGACTACCTGGATTATGATGCGGATCATACTAGTGGGACAAAGGTAGTCCGTGAGTACATCCTTTAATGTCCCTAGTCGTGGGTGTATCGAGATGGGGTATCGATATACCAGAGTAGACTAGCATGTAGCTTCTCGACCCATGTAGATGGGCGATGGATGATCCCATATCCATTGGTGTTTAACATCAGAGATGGTATACGGGCACTCTGTAGAGACTGGGTACTCTGGACGGACTTGCCGAGAACTCCCAGATGGTATTATACCTCACGTCAGATGGCAGTTCTCTAGTGACACTGGTACAGGTTATTCTGTCTACCCGAGATCGTCATAGAGTCTTGTGTGATTCCTGTTGTTCTTTGATTTCTACCTTACCACGTTCAAGGGGACGTGCAAAACGGTGGTTTTTGGGTACAGTCCCAAGTCACATGGAGGCAATGAGCGATAGGATGGGATTCATCTCTCCTGGTATTGGGGGTTGATGTTGCGCTGTGCTCGATTGGCTATAACAGGAAGTCCCTGGCCAGGGCTGATTTAGAGAATTACTGGTAAGTGTTACCTATAGTTTCTTGACCCGTTATGAGACTCATATCAGCACGACTTATGGAGTTACTGGGGTCTGATATTTACCACCCCTAGACGAGATATGCGACGTATCAGACGAAGAGACCGGATTGTATGGTAGTGTTACTGGTTGGATTCGCAGGCGTATGAGCAGGCTTGCTTGTTGATCTTCTGATCGCTCAATACCCAGGTGGCCGTTATGTTTAGCAGACCGCTTGCGGCTTGTGGGTGTTTGATATGATCATCACTTACTGCCGGCGTATTGACGAGTCTTTAGAGTCCTACACAGAGATTTCCTGGTTCATGCGAAACGAGTAGGAGCACATATGTGATATGTGCAGGACCGAGATTGATGCGCGTATGTGATACCGCATTCTATTCTCGTGATTCGTGACATCGGTCGGTTATATGTGATATAGCCGGATTATCGGATCAATTGTTGATTCGATAAGTTGTTGCATTTGATATTAGTCGGTTATATATGATATAGTCGGATTATTAGATCAAGTGTTGATTTAATAATTTAATGTATAATTGTATATTAGATATACTAGATTACATTAATTAATATTAGCTCACTTATGATTTCTTTTCTTACATGTGTGCATTAGTGTACAACTTTTGTGTCATGGTTATTGATACACACTACATGGATGTATGAGAGTTACACCATACTAATTATAATGTAAGGTTTTTATTTATCTAAAACAAACCAAATTAGTGGAAATTAATCATATGGTTCAAGCTTGTAGAAGCTTGTGGAACCATTGACTAAGTCCACTCATTTGTTTTACTTGTAAATATTTATTAACTTAACCATTATAGTTAGCCATGGTAAACTCTCTACATGAGTTAGTGTATGACACTAACTGACCCATGGTTGCTATTCTCACCTCATGAGTTCATTCTCTCATCTTCTTCACTTGAACTTCTTCTTCCTCATGAAAAAAAGCTCACTAACTTTTCTCAAGGTGAGAAAATATTGTGAGAAAAATTAAATCTAAAGAGAGCACACTTCCTACATCATCATCCTCTACTACTTGCCATTTAGTTTAGGGTGTTTGCTTCACTAATTTCATAATTAGTGAAGAGGTAGCATCAGCTTGAGTCTCCTCGACGTAGATCATCTTCGGTCTCAAAGACTTCGAGCAAGCTTGTTCATTTCTCCGGAAGAACCCATACTAGAGTTCGGGAGATCACAACTCGCGGTGAATGGACTACTGCACGGAGCTTTAGAAGTGAAGGACCGGTCTACAAAGGTTATATTCCTCAATCACTTAGAAGTAAATTTGTTTCCTTGTTGTTTCTAACCCCAATTCTCTAGTTAGATCCTAGGTTAGGGTTGTTTGGCACACAAAATATTTAAATATGGCATGTGTGATGCCTTGTTAAACCTTGTGGTTGTGCCTAAGAACCCTACAGTGGTATCAGAGCCTAGCTAGAGCATTAGGCGTTGTTTAGACGAAGTTAGAATTCAGATCGAACCCCGAAACCCCAAATTGGACCCCCTCTCTGGAAATTTTTAAAAAAGTTGGATTTTTCCATGTTAAAAATATTCAGAAAATCATGCAGGTAATTCTATGGACACACCTGAAGAACGAAAACCTAACTCGTCTATGTGACCGCGGATCCGCGGTCAAAACATGGTTTTGGCGGTGGATCCGCGGCGCCACTTGAGAGGTGATCAGTCGAAAATACTGCATTTCTAACACGGCAATTTCCCTACCTTTTTCACTCATTTAGAAGTGTTCGGTATTAATAATTGCACATATTACCAAATCATCTCTGAAATACCAAATTGTTTGTGTTAGACTTTTTAACCGGCACTTTAAGGGAAATTAACTGTGTTTCATGGCATCGCATCATCCTTGTATTGCGCAACTCTTGTCTTGGAGTCTATGCAGGAAATTCCGGAAGCAGAGCCCAAAATTGGGAAAAGATCTGATAAAAGATACGCCAACTCAAAGGATGAAGATCTGGTAGTAATACAAAAGGCTAAATAAAAATCCATATATCAGAAAAAGGCCCACAAGACAGCCCAAGACCACACCAGGAAAATCAAGCCCTAAGGCCTCTAAAACGCCGCGGTTCCGCGGCGGGAGCCTGCTTGCGCCGCGGAACCGCAGCGCTTTGGTGACATCATCGGCTTCAATTTTCTCCACATGTCTAAAATAACGGCCAAAGCTTCCAGAATACTGTAGAAACTCCACGTGGCACATCTAGAAGGCTCGGCTTAACAATTTCTTGGAGGGAAATTCAAATTTTAGCCTTAACTAACTTTTTGGAAGGAAATTTAAATCATTTGGATAACTAACTTGTGGGGGGAATTCAAATTTCAATTCTAGATCTAAGATTTGGGAGGCCTATAAAAAGGAGCCTAGATCTAGAGTGGAAATTGTTCAAGAATCACCACCATCTTCAACCCATAAGTTTAGTGACAAATCTTGTGCCTCAAATTCAAACCCCAATTCAAAATCAAGATAAAGATCACGAGATCAATTCAAGCAAGAGAGCGTCCAACCTTTAGAAGCGACGCCGGATTCCAACGGAGCAAGAGATCCACGCCGATCCACGACTCAAGGAGCCGAGCGAAGCCGAAATCGACGATCTAGTTCCTTCCTTTTGTAAATTCAAGAGAGTTGTAATGAAAATTGTCGATAAATAAAGGTGAATTTTCTATATTCTTGCTTATCTTTTAATTCAAGCATAATGATTAGATCTCAATTTGTGATTGTGTTTGTGATCATGATGTTTGAGTAATCTCCGCTCGTGTAGGAGTTGTGACGATCTTTAGATGATGATGATTTAGATATTTTTACAATTCTTAAATCCTATAATGTTTGTAAATTCTAATGAATCAAATGATTAATAACCTAGTTTCGAGATGATGCTTTCTTGATCGTGTTCACTCGAAACTAGGGAACAACTATTAAACATTAGATTAACTAGAAGCTAGAATTTGAATGCGATCCATCGAAAGGACAAAGGATGAGTTGCGAAATCCCTAATTTCCTCGCAAGATCCTTAAACCTCGATGAATTTGCATCGATCTAGTATCAATTCGTAAATGGATAAAAATGAGTAATCATTAGATCTCATCACATCTATAGATCCGATCTACTCCTACGAGCCATACTTCTAATCTTGATTGTTGGTTGGAAATTATCACACATCTCAATTCTTGCTTTTAATGTCTTTTCTAGATCTAGATTTTTCTTATTTCTTGATCTTCAAATGCAAATCAAGAATTGTTTTCTTTTCTTTTCCCTAAATTTTCAACTCATCTAATTCGGAAATTGAACGGATTACACTTTCCCTGTGGACGATCCACACTTACTAACGCACTACATCCGACACCGTTATTGATTGCGGTAAAATAATTTTTGATTGTGATTTCTTTACATATTTTATACTACACATCAAGAATATCAATTCAATCAAATGGCGCCGTTGCCGGGGATCCGCAGATCCGCGGCCAAAACATGGTTTTGGCGGTGGATCCGCGGCGCCACTTGAGAGGTGATCAGTCGAAAATATTGCATTCTTAACACGGCAATTTCCCTATCATTTGCACTCATTTAGAAGTGTTCGGCATTCATATTTCACATATTAGCAAATCAGTCATAAAATATCAGATTGCATGTGTTAGACTTTAAAACTGGCACTTTAAAGGAAATTGACTGTATTTTATGGCATCGCATTATCCCTATATTGCGCAACACTTGTTTCGAGATTTGTGCAGGATAATCCGGAAGAAAAGCCAAAATTGTCATTTTGCTGATCAAACATTACGCCAACTCAAAGACCTGAGATCTGGTAGCAATCCAGAAGGAATTACACAATTCAACATATCAAATCAAGGCCCAATTGTCAGCCCAAAGCAGCACCAGAGAGATGAAGCCCTAACTCAGCTATATGGCTGCGGTTCCGCCGCCTAAGCCAGCTATTGCCGCGGAACCGCGGCGGTTTAGACACATCAGCAAATAATTTTTAGTGCACAATTCATCTCTCAGGGCCCACATTCATTTAAGATGCCTCAAATTCCAGAAGGACCTCGAAGCTACTGCCAGATCAGCAAAGATCATTAAGCAAGGCTAATCTTAATTAAGCTCCTAACAAACTATTTCTAGAAGCTCCCTCCTGACTAATCACATCTAGAAGCTTCTCCTCAACAAACTTTTGGAGGGAAATTTAAAATTCAAATCCTAGATCTAGGGTTTTGATGGCTATAAATAGGAACCTAGATCTAAGGGTTGAGGTTGTTCATCTCCGGTTCATCATTAGTTCAATCATTAGTTAGTTCAATTCTCCATCTTCTTCCACAAGTCTAGTGATAAGGCTTGTAGGAAACCCTAACCCTAATTCCACTCCAAATTCAAGATCTTGAGTACCAATCAAGCAAGAAGCCCTTCAACCTTTTAGGAGCCGAGCCGATCTTCAATCGAGCAAGTGATCCAAACCGATCCGCGACTCAAGGAGACGAGCGAAGCCAAATCGACGATCGAGTTCTTCCTCGTGTAGTTCTTGAGCGAATGTAACGAAATTGTTGATATAAATAAAAGGTGAAATTCTTTAATCTTGCTTTCTTTTAATTCTTGCATCATGATTAGATCTCAATTTGTGATTGTGGTTCTTGTTGTGATGTTTGAGTAAAACTACGCTCGTTAAGGAGTCGAGACGATCAATAGAATGATGATGTAACAAATCTTAACACGATTCTTGAGTCTTACGAGCTTTGTAAACCCTAGCAAGTTCAAGAATCGATGACCTAGTTTCATTTCGATGCTTTCTTGAATGTGATCGCTCGAAATTAGGGATCTACGATCATTTCTTGAATTTACTAGAGGCTAGAATATGAATGATATCCACGAAAGAATAAGGGATAAGATGAAACCCTAGTTTCATAAGAAATCCCTAATTCTCGATCGAGCATCATCGATCTAGTATCAATTCATCGAAGGATAAGAATACATAATTGTAAGCTTATATCACATCTATAGATCCGATCAATTCCTACGAGCCTCATTTCGATTCTTGATATTTTGTTTGAAAAAATCATCAAACTATCAATTCTTGATTCTATCTTTTTTCTTGTTATTAGATCTATATTTTCTAATTCTTGAACTTCAACTATAAATCATGAATTGTTTTCTTTTCTTTTCTTTAAAGTTTCGACTCATCTAATTCGAAAGACGAACTATTACACTGTCCCTGTGGACGATCCGCACTCACTTACAATCTACATCTGACACCGTAGTTGATTGCGGTCAAATAATTTTTGGTTGTGATTTCTTTACAATTTCCCAATTACACAAACAAGAATTCTTTACAATCAAGAGGCTTGGGTCGGGCCATTCAGCTGTTCATCCGTAGGTACTGGGGCATGCTTCTGGGCATTTTTAATTTTGCTTAAGTGTTAAGCTTATTGGAAATTTTGGGAATTCGTTGATTCGATCGTAATATTTAACGTCGCCTAGCTTTCTGTGATTGTGATATAATATTTGGAATCCATATAATTAGTTATGAGATAACTAGTTTGAATTTTGTAAATCTAGCGGTTTAGTCTCATTTGCTCGGTTGCCACAGAATTTTGATGTTGATCAAAAGTCCGTCGCAATTACGTAGAGTATGCGGATACTCGCCGGGTAACCTTATTAGATAGCCACGCCCCATAGTCCCGACCAAGTGACTGTAGGAGAACCCCATCGCCAAAAGCAACCGTTTGGGTGCTCGCGGCAGCGGTGTTCCGCCTTAGTGCACTTCGTCGACGGCATCGGGGGGTGCGGCCGTCTAATAAAGTTTCTGACGAGCATTCGATCAGCTTATCGGGAATCTTATTGAATTACCCGACAGGATATTGTAAAGTGTTTTCAATATCGAGACTAAAATGCGGGGTTTATATTTTTTTGGGCATGTGATGTCTAAGGAATTCAATTGGTTAGGCATGAAATCCAAAGTATGTGATACATTGGGTTTATGATGTCTAAGATGGATGCGGATTCCAACTGTTGTAGTTTTCTCACTTTCTTTTCTGCGACCGTAAGTGTAATATGTAGGGTATTTCCGGTTTCGTTGCTATACGTCAACGATAATTGCGATACGCATATTTACTTACGTTGATGACATGTGATGTTATGTGCTGCTGTATATGTTATATTGGATCATTGTGTTTTGAATAGCCGGGGGGTTTTATGTGAGATGAGAGTTTTCATTTTCATTCATGTAAAATTCATTGTATATAATATTCTTTAATTGGGGCACTTCCGGGTTAAGGAAGATGTCACCGTTGATGTATATTATGTTAGTGTATATGCCCTAGAGGCCATTACTGTATCATACTAGTTTGTATATTACTTAATGGATGCTTGGGATATTCACCTTGTATATACAATCTTGTTCAAAATAGTAGTATGCTACTTGGTTTGTTTCTACTTCAATGTGTACATGTGTTTATTTTTGTATATCGCCTATACACATTAGTAGAGCCCTTAGGATCTTTGCTTGATTACCAGCGATGTGATGGCCGTCACACTAGTGGGGCTGGGTAATCTATAAGCACATCCTTATGCAGGTCCCTGGTCGCAGGACTATCGAGACAGGGCATCGATACTCCGGAGTAGACCAGCGCATGCGCTTCTCATCCCAGTGTGGGAGACGGTCTGTCCCACAGCCGTCAGTACGTCGTACTTGAGATAGTATGCGGGTGCTCGTTAGGTTACGGGTACACTGGACAGGACTCGTCGGGAACTGACTAGTTGGTATTATACCTATCGTCAGTTATCAGTTCCCAGGTGACATGAGTACAGCTTAGTCCGCTGACTTGACACTGTCACTCCGCCTCGAGTGTGTTCCCACTGTACTTTGATCACTACCCTACCACGGCTCAAAGGAGTCGTGCAAACAGGTAGTGGTTGGGTGCAGTCCCGAAGCACTTGGAGGCAGTGACGGTTAGACATGATTCGTCTCTCCCGGTATTGGGGGTTGACATCGCGCTGTGTCTAGGAGAGCCATTACACGAGTAGTCCCTGGCCAGGGCAATCGAGATATACTGGTAGGTTTCCAGTGTTATCTCAGGGTGTTTTGGGCTTTGCTCCGGCACGACTTGTACCGCTATTGGGGGACTGACGTTTACCGCCCCCTAGGCCCGCCATGCGATGTATCAGACGAACAGACCGGACTGTACGGAGAATGTCACACTCAGGCTCAGTAGGAGTTCAGATGGGTTTCGCCTCGTCGGTCTTCTTGTCGGCATTACCTGGGGACCGTTACGCACAGCTAGTGCCGCTTGCGGTCTGTGGTTAAACCCACTGCCAGCGTAGTGTCGAGTCTTTAGAGTCCCACACAGAAAGCTTTTCGCCTTTAGGCAAAAGAGTAGAGGTCGCATGGTATTGCGACAGGTCGCATGGTTTTGCGACAGGGTTCGGTCACATCCGTGCACTTATGCACGTACAGTGTCCAGACAGTTTACACTAGCGGGCTTTGGTTTAAGCCAGATCCTAGTGTACCTTATGGGATTGGATTTATCCATTTTGCATTCGTGTTCCTCGGAACGCGGATGCGGGTGTGTATGCACAGTTGACAGGGAGGCAGAGGCGGCGGATTCTCATTAGGGTTGTTGACTGTTGACCGTTGACTATTTGGCTTTATGCTCAACCCTAATGAGAATATGATATGTGATTAACTATTATATTAATTAAGTATTATGGTGATATGGTTGTTGACTTGTTGACTTGTTGACTTTTGTTGACTTGTTGACTTTGTTGACTTGTTGACTTTTGTTGACTTGTTGACCGGTTGACTAGGCTTGACTAGTTGACCATCATGATAACCATGGTTATCATTTCATGCCAAAGACTTTTACTTGCTTGCTCATTTGAGTAAAATGAGTGCATGACATGATAAGGTTATGGTTGCTTCAAACCATCACATAAGACTTTTTTGATATGATGAGTTATGATCACTTTGGATTATGAGAGGGTGAAAGAACAAAAGAGTTGCTCATTCTTTCTTGCTCATTCTTTCTTGCTCATTCTCTCTCTTGTTCTTGAGCTCTCCTCTTGCTCTCACCCTCAACCTCTTGCTCCCTCTCTTGATCTATGGTTCTCTTGTCTCATGAGTTGAGAATCAAGAACCATAGATAAAATCCCATTCTATTTCCTCTCTACTCATTCTAGTTCACTAGGTTTAGCAAACCAAGTGAACTAGTTTCTTCAAAGAACGAAGAAGGAGCTAAAGGTTGGAGCTTTCAGGTGGATCTATCTTCGGCGTACGGAGACGACGAGAAGAAGCCATTGGACCACCATCGGAGCTTCGAAGACGAAGGAGTTCAAGACAAGCAAGGTATAACCATCTCCATCCGAGTAGCTAACTCTCTTTAGCAAAGTATGCTAGTTTTAGTTTAGTCAAAGATCCCGACTTTGCTTAGTCCATGTTGCCCCTTGCGCTAAAAATTTGATTTTTATACCGTTTCCGCCTCCCCGTAAGAACCGGGGGTCGCAACGTGGACTTACAGTGGTATCAGTGCCTAACTAAACTTAAACTAGCTTGGTAGTAAAGTGTAACGAAGTTCGGAACCGAAAAAATCCAAAAACCTAACTTTTACAAAACCTGAGTTTCTGTTGAAATTTTTTCTGGTCAAAATGAAAAACTTTATACTCCTAAATTCGGCTCAGGGTTTTGTGTGAACACCCATGAAAAACGGTCCACTGTTTCCTTCAAACCGCCGCGCTTCCGCCGCACGAGGTAGGCATGTGCCGCGGAAGCGCCGCGGTTTGTCGTCTTCTCTGCATCGTTTTTCGTGCAGTGTGTGTCTGTGTTGGTTTTGGGATTTTTGAAATATATTATATGTGCCCAGATTTTCCAGAAAAGAAATTTCCTTTTGGGGTCCTATAATTCCGTATTTTTTCCGAACTTCACTGCACTTTGACTATGATGGTTATATCTGTGATGTTTGCATGTATTGAACGTCGGCTAATCGCTATAAGTCGATTGGTCGGGGTTATACATGATCTGTAATGTGCTGGAATGTGTATATGAATATGTTGGATTGTCGCGGGTGAATAGCCGGGGGTTGTGAGACGAGAATTTTCTTTTCTTTCAATTCATGTAAATTTGTAAATTGATGTAATAATTATTTGTATGGCCGCACAACCGGGTCGGGGTTGTAGCCGTCATTGTATAATTTCTTTTTACTGTTTTTGCTCCTAGGATAGACCCATGGAGGGGGTGCACAAACTACCGGGTATGCCGAAGTGTCGAGTGGCCTACTCATGGAGATGAGGGAGGTTACTACGCTTCGGGTACTTGGCGGGTAGTTTGCCGCACCCGTAGGGGTCTTGGGTGGGGTTTTGGCTATTCACCGCGACCGTGTAATCTGTCTTTCGTTACAGGCTCGTACGAATTACAGATTCCTAGTATATCCAATGTATTTATCTGTGATCTGAAATGTTTATCATTGCAGTATATCTATATATGATATTATTTAGGCGTTGCTTATGTTTTACAGACGCGCTAGCCCAGCCCCCGCTCTGTCGTTAGTTAAGTAACCTAACGGGTAATGACGGGGCCCCGTGGCGAATGCGAATGGCATAAGCGTACGTCATATTTTGGTTGTTTTCTGCAATGGTAGGATTAAATGATGGGACGCATTAAAAGAACTAATGCAAGAATATCACGCATTAAAAGAACTAATGCAAGATAATAAACCAAGTTAAAGTCGTTGGAACACTTTCGAAAAACCACTCGGTTCTTTTCAAAACAAACTTTTAAAATACGGAGTTTGAGCCACTCCATTTAAAAGCTATCTCGTTCCATCGACCAAATCAAGTTCACTACGTTCACGGTTTTGCCAAAACCATCCGTAGCCCTCCATCATTTCAGTTAAATATTCGGTAGTATTCAAGCTATGTATTTTGACCTCACGCCAAGGCATAGTGATTGGTAGCTGCCGGATATTTATCTGTTGCATAGATAGAATGCGTTGGTTTGAGACAGTCGTACTGCCATTTTGGCCTACGTCAAGGGTATGTACGGGTGGGTTCAAATTAACCTGGATAATGATGGGACGAACTTGACATGTGACTTATGACATTTTGACCTCACGCCAAGGTCATAAGAGCATGGGGCAAAAATCCACATCGGGAGTTTCATAAGTACTGAAACTTGCTAGATTTGCATACCATTTGGAGTGTGATGATTCTGGTAGGATTCCTTCAGTTTCGTCACGCGATGATATTTGGATCCCGATCCTACTGTGAGTATATGCTACTCCTCGGGAAATTTCTCACTTAACGATCAATGCTATAAACCTAGTAGGTGCCTAGAAAGGTGTTAGCGGGGCTACGCCCCCAGGGAAAAGAGGTTCTTTAATTAAGGAACTTCGCGAAAGCGTTGGAAAACCTCCCTCGAAGTACCGACACCGGCCTGGCTGAACGGTTAAGCAAGTATTGTACGGTGGGATTGATCCTGACTAATTCTTCCTTTATGGTTTGAGGAGGGATTCGAGAAACAGTGGGAGCCATCCTGTTTAGACAAACTAAAAACCACTCTAAACTTGCAAGAGCATCATGCTGAGTGTTTCTTCTTCTCTCTCCTAATTGCAGCGACCAATCAATATGACTGGACTTAAGTTACTCCTAGATAAAAACAAACTGACAGGGCCAAACTACAAAGATTGGCTCAGGAATGTCAAGATAGCAATCACTTATGACAAGCTGGGGTATCTTCTTACCACCAAAGCTCCCCCTGTCCCTGGTCCAACTTCCAGTGTCGCGGATAAGGAAATCCGCAAGACTTGGGAGATTGATAGCGCGAAGGCCAAGTGCCTCCTGCTTGCCTCGATGGACAACGAACATCAGAGGAGGCATGAGAATATGGACATGGAGTCCATATTGCTCCATACAAAAGAACTGTATGGAGAGCAATCACGTATCGCAAGATACGAAGCGTCGAAAAAGTTATTTTCGACAAGAATGGCCGTCGGATCATCAGTAGCCGAGCACGTGCTAAAGATGATCGGCTACATTGAGGAGCTCGCTGACCTAGGGATCACATTAGAGAGTGAGCTATATACGGATATAGTTCTCCAGTCCCTTCCTTCCACTTACGCCCAGTTCATACTGAACTTCAACCTATAAGAAAAAGAGGTTGAACTTTCAGAGCTCCTCAACATGCTGAGGAGCGCAGAGGGCACCCTACAGAAAGGTAGGGATACATCCACTTTGTTTGTAGGAGGATCATCTTCTTCTAGGTCCAAGGCGAAAGCCAAGGGAAAGAAGAAGAAGGCCCCCGCCAAACCAAGGGGCGGTGTTAGTAAAGTGGATACGAAGGGAAAAGCAAAAGCAACAAAGATAGCGGGGAAGCTTGTGGATAAGGAAGAATGCTTCTATTGTCATAAGAAAGGACACTGGAAGAATGATTGCAGGGCCTGGAAGGCCAGAACACAGGAATTGAAGCAGGTTGCAGCTTCAGCTTCAGGTGTGTATGTTATTGAAAACTGTCTTTCAATAAACTCTACTTCCTGGGTATTGGATACCGGATCAGGATCTCATATCTGTAATTCTTTGCAGGCGTTGAGAAACCGTAGGGTTTTGAAGGCAGGTGACATGACCCTCAGAGTTGCAAACGGAGCTAGCATAGATGCTAAAGCCGTGGGGGACTATCACCTGGGAATGTCAGATGGACATGTTTTGGTTTTGCGTAATTGCTTTTTTGTACCCAACGCAACTTGTAATATCATTTCTGTATCTTTAGTTTCTAAAGAAGGTTATGAATTTGCGTTTGTAAGTAATGTTGTAAACATTCACCTTAATCAAGTTCTGATTGGGTCAGGTACATTGAGTAATGGTATATACGTGTTAAACCAACCACAGATTTTCAACGTCCAGAATACACACAAAAGAAAGTCTCCAGAACTAAATCAGACTTTCTTATGGCATTGTAGATTGGGTCACATCAATGAGAGAAGGTTGACTAAGTTACATACAGAAGGATATTTGAATGCGTTCGAATATCAATCGTATGCCACTTGTCAATCTTGTCTCAAAGGAAAGATGACAAAGACTCCGTTTACTGGACAAGGAGTAAGAGCGAGCGAGCTCTTGGGACTCGTACACAGTGACGTGTGCGGTCCAATGTCTACACATGCCCGAAGCGGACATTCTTACTTCATTACTTTTACGGATGACTTCTCAAGGTACGGTTATGTCTTCTTAATGAAACATAAGTCCGAGGCCTTTGGAAAATTCCAGGAGTATAAGAATGAAGTAGAGAAACAGACCGGCAAAAGTATTAAGATTCTAAGATCGGATCGAGGTGGAGAATACTTAAGTGCCGAGTTCCTGGACTATCTAAAAGAGAACGGAATTCTCTCTCAGCTTACTCCTCCATACACCCCGCAACATAACGGTGTATCGGAGAGACGGAACCGCACCCTATTGGATATGGTGCGGTCCATGATGAGTAACGCTGAGTTACCGCGATCATTCTGGGGGTATGCGCTAGAATCAGCTGCGTACCTTTTGAACCGAGTTCCGACTAAGACTGTGCCTACCACCCCATATGAAATATGGAGTGGGAAGAAACCCTATCTTCAATATCTGAAGATCTGGGGATGTCCAGCTTTTGTCAAAAAGCAGCATGCGGACAAACTCGAGGCACGCTCAGTACTGTGCAAGTTTGTGGGATACCCAAAGAACACCAGGGGGTATCTTTTCTACTACGCAGAGGAACAAAAAGTCCTTGTTTCTCGTAATGCCCACTTTCTAGAACACCAGTTCTTGGAAAAGGAGATTAGTGGGAGCGCAGTAGAACTGGAAGAAATTCCAGAACCACAGACTATTACTGAAAGGTTAGTGGAACCAGAGGGTTCAACAGAACAGGACATTCCTACGCCGCTCCGCAGAAGTAGTAGGCAGTCTCATCCGCCCGAGAGATACTACGGTTTTCTCATAGACGGGGATAGAGAGGATTGCATCATAGATTATGATGAGCCTACTAGCTTCCAGCAGGCCGTTCAGAGCGTTGACTCAGTGAAATGGCTGGATGCAATGCGGACCGAAATGGAGTCCATATACACCAACAAGGTATGGACGTTGGACATTGCTCCAGACGGGGTAAAACCCGTAGGATGCAAGTGGGTCTTCAAAAGGAAGATTGGTGTAGATGGACAGGTTGAGACCTATAAAGCTAGGCTGGTAGCAAAGGGTTTTCGTCAAAGACCTGGCTTGGACTACGACGAAACCTTTTCTCCAGTAGCCATGCTGAAATCCATTCGGATCCTTCTTGCCATTGCTGCCTTCCACGATTATGAGATCTGGCAAATGGACGTAAAGACAGCTTTTCTAAATGGAAATTTAGAGGAGTGTGTCTATATGGACCAACCAGAGGGTTTCATTCAGAGTGGGAGCAGCGGAAAGGTGTGCAAGTTGCTTAAGTCCATCTATGGGCTAAAGCAGGCATCGCGGAGTTGGAACATCTGCTTTGATGAGACGGTCAAAGAATTTGGCTTTATCAAAAATCCAGATGAACCATGCATCTATAGTAGATTTGTAGCGAGAACTGTAGTATTCCTCGTTTTGTACGTGGATGACATTCTCTTAATAGGAAATGACATTCCTATGCTACAATCTGTCAAGGGGTTCTTGTCACACAGGTTCTCCATGAAAGACCTGGGTGATGCCTCATACATTCTGGGTATCCGGATCTACCGTGACAGATCCAAGAGGATATTAGGACTTTCACAGTCCAGGTACATCGACACCATACTGAAGAGGTTCAGTATGGAAGATTCCAAGCGCGGTAACCTACCGGCTTGTCACGGGATCACCCTCTCTAAAGAGATGTCTCCCAAGACTGATTTGGAGAGGGATCGCATGTCTATTATACCCTACGCTTCTGCGGTAGGCTCTATAATGTATGCGATGTTGTGTACCAGACCGGATGTAGCTTATGCACTGAGTGTGGTAAGCTGGTATCAGTCTAACCCTGGGGAGAAACACTGGATAGCGATAAAGAACATTCTCAAGTACCTGAGAAGGACTAAGGAGATGTTCTTGGTGTATGGCGGAAAAGACCTCCAGATCGAGGCCTTTGCTGACTCCAGCTTCCAGAGTGACAAGGATGATTCCAAGTCCATGTCGGGTTTTGTCTTTACCCTCAATGGAGGGGCGGTGTGTTGGAAGAGTTCCAAACAAGAAACCGTTGCAGACTCGACGATGGAAGCGGAATACATCGCTGCATCTGATGCCGCAAAAGAAGCTGTCTGGATGAGGAAGTTCTTGAAAGAACTTCAGGTGGTTCCGTCCATTGTTGATCCAATACCTCTGTATTGCGACAACAACGGGGCTATAGCTTTAGCGAAGGAACCAAGGTCCCATCAGAAATCCAGGCACATCTTGAGGCGGTATCACCTGATCAGGGAGATCGTGGATCGCCAGGAGATCGAGGTTCGGAGAGTCGCTTCAGAAGACAACACTGCAGATCCATTCACCAAGGCCTTGCCCCAGACTCAGTTCGAGCGGCTGATCGAGATGAGAGGTCTTCGATACGCCAGTACATGGCCTTAGTGCAAGTGGGAGATTGTTAGTGTATATGCCCTAGAGGCCATTACTGTATCATACTAGTTTGTATATTACTTAATGGATGCTTGGGATATTCACCTTGTATATACAATCTTGCTCAAAATAGTAGTATGCTACTTGGTTTGTTTCTACTTCAATGTGTACATGTGTTTATTTTTGTATATCGCCTATACACATTAGTAGAGCCCTTAGGATCTTTGCTTGATTACCAGCGATGTGATGGCCGTCACACAAGTGGGGCTGGGTAATCTATAAGCACATCCTTATGCAGGTCCCTGGTCGCAGGACTATCGAGACAGGGCATCGATACTCCGGAGTAGACCAGCGCATGCGCTTCTCATCCCAGTGTGGGAGACGGTCTGTCCCACAGCCGTCAGTACGTCTTACTTGAGATAGTATGCGGGTGCTCGTTAGGTTACGGGTACACTGGACAGGACTCGTCGGGAACTGACTAGTTGGTATTATACCTATCGTCAGTTATCAGTTCCCAGGTGACATGAGTACAGCTTAGTCCGCTGACTTGACACTGTCACTCCGCCTCGAGTGTGTTCCCACTGTACTTTGATCACTACCCTACCACGGCTCAAAGGAGTCGTGCAAACAGGTAGTGGTTGGGTGCAGTCCCGAAGCACTTGGAGGCAGTGACGGTTAGACAGGATTCGTCTCTCCCGGTATTGGGGGTTGACATCGCGCTGTGTCTAGGAGAGCCATTACACGAGTAGTCCCTGGCCAGGGCAATCGAGATATACTGGTAGGTTTCCAGTGTTATCTCAGGGTGTTTTGGGGTTCGCTCCGGCACGACTTGTACCGCTATTGGGGGACTGACGTTTACCGCCCCCTAGGCCCGCCATGCGATGTATCAGACGAACAGACCGGACTGTACGGAGAATGTCACACTCAGGCTCAGTAGGAGTTCAGATGGGTTTCGCCTCGTCGGTCTTCTTGTCGGCATTACCTGGGGACCGTTACGCACAGCTAGTGCCGCTTGCGGTCTGTGGTTAAACCCACTGCCAGCGTAGTGTCGAGTCTTTAGAGTCCCACACAGAAAGCTTTTCGCCTTTAGGCAAAAGAGTAGAGGTCGCATGGTATTGCGACAGGTCGCATGGTTTTGCGACAGGGTTCGGTCACATCCGTGCACTTGTGCACGTACAGTGTCCAGACAGTTTACACTAGCGGGCTTTGGTTTAAGCCAGATCCTAGTGTACCTTATGGGATTGGATTTATCCATTTTGCATTCGTGTTCCTCGGAACGCGGATGCGGGTGTGTATGCACAGTTGACAGGGAGGCAGAGGCGGCGGATTCTCATTAGGGTTGTTGACTGTTGACCGTTGACTATTTGGCTTTATGCTCAACCCTAATGAGAATATGATATGTGATTAACTATTATATTAATTAAGTATTATGGTGATATGGTTGTTGACTTGTTGACTTTTGTTGACTTGTTGACTTTGTTGACTTGTTGACTTTTGTGGACTTGTTGACCGGTTGACTAGGCTTGACTAGTTGACCATCATGATAACCATGGTTATCATTTCATGCCAAAGACTTTTACTTGCTTGCTCATTTGAGTAAAATGAGTGCATGACATGATAAGGTTATGGTTGCTTCAAACCATCACATAAGACTTTTTTGATATGATGAGTTATGATCACTTTGGATTATGAGAGGGTGAAAGAACAAAAGAGTTGCTCATTCTTTCTTGCTCATTCTTTCTTGCTCATTCTCTCTCTTGTTCTTGAGCTCTCCTCTTACTCTCACCCTCAACCTCTTGCTCCCTCTCTTGATCTATGGTTCTCTTGTCTCATGAGTTGAGAATCAAGAACCATAGATAAAATCCCATTCTATTTCCTCTCTACTCATTCTAGTTCATTAGGTTTAGCAAATCAAGTGAACTAGTTTCTTCAAAGAACGAAGAAGGAGCTAAAGGTTGGAGCTTTCAGGTGGATCTATCTTCGGCGTACGGAGACGACGAGAAGAAGCCATTGGACCACCATCGGAGCTTTGAAGACGAAGGAGTTCAAGACAAGCAAGGTATAACCATCTCCATCCGAGTAGCTAACTCTCTTTAGCAAAGTATGCTAGTTTTAGTTTAGTCAAAGATCCCGACTTTGCTTAGTCCATGTTGCCCCTTGCGCTAAAAATTTGATTTTTATACCGTTTCCGCCTCCCCGTAAGAACCGGGGGTCGCAACGTGGACTTACATATTATTTACTTTTACGCATTATGATAGACCTAAGGAAGGGAGCACAAGTAATCGGGTTCTAGGGTCCAGTGGGAGACCAACTCGAGGATTCGAGTCCGGGTCTCCTAACTTTAGAATTGGTAGGGTTTCTTTCTGCTCTCGTAGGGGTCTAGGGATGTGGGTTTGGCTATTCATCACGACCGTGGAATTCTTGTTTTATACAGGCTTAAATAAAAACCTGGAAATCCTAGTATATCCAATATTTCATATGTTATTTTCTGCTGCGATATCTGTGATGTGATCATTTGATATATTGAGATAGATACTGTATATAGTATATATGATATATTATATAGACATTACTTATGTTTTACACCCATGCTATCCCTGCCCCGCTATACAGTTAGTTACTAATCCTAACAGTGCATGATGGGACATCGAGACGAATGCGGATGGCATAAGCGTACATTGTATTTATCTGTGATGTTTAGGTAACTTAAATGATAGGACTTCATTAATAAGATTAATGAAAGAAAATAAACCTAAAGATGTTGTGGAATCGAATTTTCAAAAACAGGTAGCTCAAGTTGTTGCTTTGCATAGTGGTATTCCTTGTAGAATATCCAGCACCTTATTCGATAAGGAAAGAGCCGAGATCCCTTCACCGGGAGTGACCTCTTTAGCAATAACTGGCAGATGCTACAACCCTCGGTTTCTTCTTTTGATTGCTTTTCTAGTTCTTTCTTTGCATAGCGGCATTCCTTGTAGAATATCTAGCATCTTATTCGATAAGGAAATAGCCGAGATCCCTTCACTGGAAGTGACCTCTTTAGCGAAACTAGCAAAAGTCTAAAAAACACTGCATTTTAAATCATTTGATTCTACAACGATATCAAGTTCATTACGCAAAAGGTTTTCTTAAAAAGCTATCGTAGCCCTCCGTCATTTCAGATAAGTACTTTAAAGTATTCGTGCTACGTTTGTTGGTTTTCATCAAGGCGTAGTGTGCGGTAGCTATTTATGCTTATCTACATATGCTTTTGATGCGATTGAGTTAGGGTAGTCGTGCGACTTTGTTGGCTTTCGTCAAGAGTCGTGCGGATGGGTTTAATTCAATCAGGAAATGTACGGGTTGAACTTGACTAGCAGCCTATGGTATGTTGGCTTTCGTCAAGATCATAGGATGCTAAGGGCAAAATTATCGGGAATTTCAAGTGTTGAAATTTGCAATGAGATTGCATACCTTCTATGAGATAGTTGGATCCTGATACCCACTGCGAGTAATAGTTACTTATGGGAGAGTCTTACACATTACAATTAGCCGATCAAGTATGTGTCTAGAAAGGTGTTAACGGGGTTACGCCCCTGAGAAAATGGGGTTTATTTTAATTAGGTCCGTACGAAAGCACGTGGAACTTTTCTCAAAATAGCGGCATTGGCCTTGCTGAAAGATTGGCGAACTTGTAGGGTGTAATTAATCCCGGCTGGTCTTTCCTTTTAGGGTTTGAAGGAAAATTTGATAAAAACAGTGGGAGCCATCCTGATTAGATAAAATAATAACCAATCTAATCTTGAAAGAGCATACGCTTACTGTTTTCTTCTCTCTCTCTCCAGGTAGTGACCATGTCACGCCTTAATCAAGATAATAATATAGATGTATTGACCGAACCCGCTTGTTATAGTATGCTCGGGAACGTTGGTCCCACTCCAACTTATAATTGTTATAAGACGGAGCAGGAAATATGGGATTACCAGGATTCCCGTGCCGCCCAAACGAAGAAAGTACATGATGATGCATTTTCTTCGGGTGTGTTCATTACATAGAACTATTTCTTAGTATCCTCTGCGTTCTGGGTATGTGATACCGGATCAGGATCCTACATATGTAATCTATTACATGGGCTACAGATAGGTAGAGAACAGAGAACTGGTGATAAAATTTCAAGAGATGGAAATGGTGCAATTGTTGCAGCCAAGTTGTTGGCAGTTATCACCCTGTATTATCAAGTACATTGATTCTGAACGAATGTTATTAGATACCGAACCTGATATACAACATCATATCAGTCTCTTTATTTAGTAAAGAAGGATATAATTTTGTATTGTTGGATATTGTTTTGAACATTTCCTATATCAAGAGTTGATCGGTTCAGGCATGTTATCTAAAAGCATATACGTTCTAAATCAAACTATAGTTCTCAACGTGCAGAACACACACAAGAGGAAGAGTTCAGAAATGAACGAATCCTTCTTGAGGCATTGTAGACTAAGTCATATCAATGCGACCTGACTAGCGAAGTTACATTAAGATGCATATTTAAATCGGTTTGAATTTACATCTTGTGAAACTTGCTAGTCATGTCACAAAGATAAAATGACCATAGCTCCGTTTACTGGAAACAGAGAAAGAGTTAATGAACTCTTGGGATTGATACATGATGATGTATGTAGGTCCCCTGTCTACACATGCCAGGACCGGTTCTTTGTACTTCATTATATTTACTGATGATCTCTCAAGATTCGGACATATGTTCCTGTTGAAACACAAGTCTGAAGCTTTTGAGAAATTCAAAGAATATAAGTCAGAAGTAGAGAACCAAAAGGGTATAAGTATTATGTCCTATGATGAGATCAGGGAGGAGAATACTTGAGCACGGAGATCCTGGACTATTCTAAAGGAGAATGAGATTCTCTCTCAGCATTACTCCTTTGAATATACCACAGCACAACGGTGTATTGGGGTGGAGCAATCGCACCCTATTAGATATGGTGCGCTCTATGATGAGTACTACTGAGTTGCCTATTTTCTTTTGGGGGTTATGCACTTGTGAAGTTGAATACCTGTTGAATAGCGTTCAAACCAAATTGGGTGACAACCACTCCATATGAGATATGGTATGGGAAGAGCAAAATCCGGACAAGCTCAAGGCAAGGTCAGTTCTGTGGAAGTTTGTTGGATATCCCAACCAATCCAAATGGAATATCTTCCACCACACCGAGGAACAAAATGTGTTTTATTTCTCGGCATGCCACCTTTTTAGAAAAGGAATTTATTTTGAAAACAAATTTGTGGTCATGAGGTAGAACTGGAAGGAGTTCCAGCTATACAAACTATAGATAATGATTTGGTAAAACTGCAGGATTCGATAGCTCCCAACGAACCTCAGCCTCTCCGCCGATCTGGTAGGGTTCCTCATCCACCTGAGAGATACTTCGGTTTTCTCTATGACAGTAGGATCAAGGATTGCATCATGAGATGATGACCCAACTAGTTTCGAGCAGACTATCAATAGTGGAGACTCTGTAAGAATGGCTGGATGCTATGTGATCTGAGATGGAATCTATGTACACCGACAAAGTATGGACTTTGGTTTCTATATCTGAAGGGTTAAATCCCCATCAGGAGAAAGTATATCTTAAGAAGATTACTTGGTGTAGATGGAAAAGTTAAGACTTTCAAAACTAGACTTGTTGTAAAAGATTCTCGTCATCGACCAGTTGTGGTTTCTGATGAAACCTTTTCTACAGTAACTATGCTTAAGTCCATCCGGATCCTACTTGCCATTGCTATATACCATGACTACGATATCTGGCGGTTGGGTGTCATGACTACTTTTCTAAATAATGATTTAGAAGAGAGCGTCTATAAGTACACAGCCAGAGGGCTTCGTAAACAGTGGGAGCAGCGGAAACGTGTGCAAGTTGCTTTACAGGTTAAAGCAGGCATCGCGGAGTTAGAACATCTGTTTTGATGTTGCAGTCAAAGTGTTTGACTTCATCAAAATGGTAGATGAACCTTGTATATATAAAAGGGCTGTAAAGAATAAGGTGGTCTTCCTCGTATAGTACGTGGATGACATACTCTTGATAGGAATGGTGTTTCCTATGCTACACTCAGTCAATCTCCTCTTATCACATTGATTCTCTATATAGGATCAAGGTGAAACCTCCTAAATCCAGGGTTTTGAATCTATGAGACAGATCTAAGTGGATGTTAGGATTCTCACTAGGTGTAGTGAGATGGTATCAATAGATCCTGGGGAGAATCACTGGATAGCTTCCAGGGTGGTAAGGTCGACTGAATGTCAGTCATAGGCATTCTCTTTACCCTCAAAAGAGGGACGGTATGTTGGAAGAGTTCCAAGCTAGATACCGTGGCAGACTAGAGGATAAAGGCTCGATACATCGCTACCAACGATACTAGCAAAGTGGCAGTCTGGGTGTATATAATTTCATGAGATGAACTTTGTTCCTACCATTGTGTGACAATGGAGTTGCGGCTTTGGCCTAGGAACCCCCATCCCATCAGTGAACCAGACATATTCTAAGGCAGTATCACCTGATCATGGAGATGGTTGAAATCCAGGAGATCGAGATTAGGAGAGTAGACTCAGAGGACAACACGACGGATCCACTCACAAAGACCGTTTCCCAGAGAGAGACTTTTATGGGATGGTTGAGTATGAGATACTTCAACCACTGCTATATGATAGCCCTAGTGCAAGTGGGAGATTATTAATTATATGTATGCCCTAGAGGCCATTACTATACATGAGATGTATATTGTAGTGGATGCTTGGACATATATAGAGAGGACTTTCTTGCTCGACATGATAGTATACTATCTGGTTACTCTTTATCTTAACATGTACACTGATTGTCTCTCTGCTACATGTTGGTAAAACCCTTAGGATGTGTACTTGACTACCTGGATTATGATGCGGATCATACTAGTGGGACAAAGGTAGTCCGTGAGTACATCCTTTAATGTCCCTAGTCGTGGGTGTATCGAGATGGGGTATCGATATAACAGAGTAGACTAGCGTGTAGCTTCTCGACCCATGTAGATGGGCGATGGATGATCCCATATCCATTGGTGTTTAACATTAGAGATGGTATACGAGCACTCAGTACAGACTGGGTACACTGGACGGACTTGCCGAGAACTCCCAGATGGTATTATACCTCACGTCAGATGGCAGTTCTCTGGTGACACTGGTACAGGTTATTCTGTCGACCCGAGATTGTCATAGAGTCTTATGTGATTCCCACTGTGCTTTGATTTCCACCTTACCACGTTCAATAGGACGTGCAAAACGGTTGTTTTTTGGGTACAATCCCTAGTCACATGAAGGCAATAAGCGATAAGATGGGATTCGTCTTTCCCGGTATTGGGGGTTGATGTTGCGATGTGCTCGATTGGCTATAACTGGAAGTCCCTGGCCAGGGCTGATTTAGAGATTTACTGGTAAGTGTTACCGGTAGTTTCTTGACCCGTTATGAGCCTCATATTGGCACGACTTATTGAGTTACTGGGGTCTGACGTTTACCACCCCTAGACGAGATATACGACATATCAGACGAAGAGACTGGACTGTACGGTAGTGTCACTGATTGGATTCGCAGGAGTATGAGCAAGCTTGCTTGTTGATCTTCTGATCGCTCAATACCCGAGCGGCCGTTACGTTTAGCAGACCGCTTGTGGCTCGTGGGTGTTTGATATGATCATCACCTACTGCCAGCGTGTTGACGAGTCCTTAGAGTCCTACATAGAGGTTTCCTGGTTCATGTGAAATGGAGTAGGAGCACATATGTGATATGTGCGGGACCAAGATTGATGTGCGTATATGATACCACATTCTATTCTCGCGATTCGTGAAATCGGTCAGTTATATGTGATATAGCCGGATTATCGGATCAAGTGTTGATTCGTTAAGTTGTTGCATTTGATATTAGTCGGTTATATATGATATAGCCGGATTATTAGATCAAGTGTTGGTTTAATAATTTAATGTATAATTGTATATATTAGATATAATATATTACATTAACTAATATTAGCTTACTTATGATTTCTTTTCTCACATGTGTGCATTATGTTGAACCATTGACTAAGTCCACTCATTTGTCTTACTTATACATATTTATTAACTTAACCACTATAGTTAGCCATGGTAAACTCTCTACATGAGTTAGTGTATGACACTAACTTACCCATGGTTGCTATTCTCACCTCATGAGTTCATTCTCCCATCTTCTTCACTTGAGCTTCTTCTTCCACATGAGAAAAAAAAAGTTCACTAACTTTTCACAAAGTGAGAAAATATTGTGAGAAAAATAAATCTAAAGATATCCCACTTTCTACTTCATCATCATCTACTACTTGCTATTTAGTTTATGGTGTTTGCTTCACTAATTTCACAATTAGTGAAGAGGTAGCAAGAGCTTGAGTCTTCTCGACGTAGATCATCTTTGGACTCGAAGGCTTCGAGCAAGTATGTTCATTTCTCCGGGAGAACGCATACTAGAATTCGGGAGATCACAACTTGCAGCGAAGGGACTACTACACGGAGCTTTAAAAGTGAAGGACCGGTCTACAAAGGTTGTATTCCTTATTCACTTAGAAGTAAAGTTGTTTACTTGTTGTTTCTAACCCTAATTCTCTAGTTAGATCCTAGGTTAGGGTTGTTTGGCACACTAAATTTTTAAATACGGCATGTGTGATCCTTGTGAAACCTTGTGGTTATGCCTAAGAACACTACAGCGGTTACGTCCAGCTAGTACCGCTGACGGCTTGGGTAACTGATGTGATTATTACCTACTGCTGGCATATTGACGAGTCATTAAAGTCCCACACAGAAGTTTCCTCGTTCAAAAGAAACGAAGTAGGGCACATATGCTGATATGTGCGTGGGCCTGATTAAATACGAGTATGTGATACCGTATTCAAATCTGGAGGTTATTTGATATAAGTTTGGTTATATGTGATATAACCGGATTATTGAATCAAGTGTTGATTTGATAATGTGATATACAGATAAATGATATTAGTCGGTTATATGTGATATAACCGGATTATTAAATCAATTGTTGATTTAATAATATGATATATATTTATATTTGATATAATTATATATTAACTAATATTATTAGCTCACTAATTAGTCTTTATAATATATATATTAATATATATATATATATATTATATGAATTATGGCATGGATTTTCTATTTTTAGAAAATAGAAAATGAGGTGGAAAAATGAGGAAACTTTTGTGGCATGGTGTAAAGCATGGCTTGATGAATTTTTTATTCATCATCCTACACTATTGAAGCATGTTTACAATTCTATATTGATGAAAATTGGTTGCTTCAATAATGTGGGGTATTAAGCCATTCTTTACTTGGTTCATTTTCACCTTAGCCATTTACTTGAGATCATTTGCTCTCTAGCACTCTCCATTTAGTTCACCTCCACCTCCAAGCTCAATCTCTCACATGAGTTGTGAAATCTTGAGCTTGTGAGAACCCTAGTGAGTAAACAAAACTATTATTTCACCATCCTACACTACATTAGCGTTTGGTCTAGTGTGTTTTCTTCACTAAAGAGTTTAGTGAAGAGGTAGCTTGGATTAGCAGAGCTTCGGGTGGATCATCTTCGGCATGAAGATCGCAAAGGAAGCTCGATCCAACTTCAAGTGGATCCTAGTGGAGTCGCGTGGACTACTACACAGAGCTTGAGAAGAGAAGGACACAGTCTACAAAGGTTGTAGCCACATTTCTCTTAGTATAGTTTTTGTTATATCATAGTTAAACCATAATCATCTAGTTTCGATTCTTGTTTAGTGTTAATTAGCACCCCAAAAATTTTAAATTGCCATGAATGATACTAGTAAAACCCAGTGGCGGTGCTAACCAAAACTTTCATGGTATCAGAGCCAAAGCTAAAAGATTATACGATGTTTGTAGTATTACGAAACCGAAACAACTCCGAAAGCGTCGGCTTCAAACCCTATTCTCTGTCGATTTGTTTAAGGTCTCTAAAAAATCTTTAAACAAGTGCAGAAGCTTACATGTGATGTAACTAGAACACCAGAGAAATTCAAGGCCAAAATTCCAAAATTGACCCGGCGAGATTTGCTTTTTTCCCGGCCTCGCCGACCCACTATTCACATTTTAACCTCGAGTTTGCTCTGTGTTTTGATATGTTGGTTTTGGGGTATCAGGTCATGTTTGATAAGCCAGATTTGCATGTGATGTCAACTTTTTCATTAAAGGCAATTCGGAGTGTTTCGTAGTCGTGTTCTAACGTCGTTTTGGGTTTAAGTTTGATATGTGATACAGTAGTTGGAATCCATATTAAATTAGTTTTATGAAAACTAGTTTGTTTGTAAATCTAGCATATTAGTCTCTTTTGATCGATTGCCACAAAGTTTTGATTCGGATCGAAACTCTGTCGCAATCTCATATCGTACGCGAATACTTGCCAGATAACTTTACTAGGTACCCACGTCCCATAGCCCCAACCAAGTGACTTTATGAGAACCCCGTTGCCAAAAGCATCCACTCGGGTACTTGCGGCCACGGTGTTCCGCCTAAGTGCACTTGGTCGACGGCATCGGGGATGCGGCCATGTACTAAAGTTCCCGATGAGTATTCGACCATGTAGTCGGGAATCTTATTTAATTACCCGACTAAGTCATTGAAAAGTTTTTTCGATATGAGACTAAAATGCTGGGTTTATAGGGTTAGGCAGAAATCCGGAATATGAGATATTCTAGGTTTATGATGTGTTCATCACAGAAACTGCATTTTAATACCACTCATTTGTTATCTATTTTGTATATATCGGTACTATTAACCAGTGTCTGCTCAGTAATTACAGATTACAGGTGTTCATGATAAAAGACTAGAAAGGCACCTAAAATCATGGATATAACATTCGGGAGCTGACACTACAAACGAAACAGAAAACCTATCGATATCCAATGAGATCTTGTGCAAACAATATTCCATACACAATTTTTGGTTCTACGCAATGCATGTGCACTAGACCATGATGGGGGGGCTGCCTTGGCACACAATGAGCACAAATGAGGGTGATGTGCAATAAATGTTAAAAAGTGATGTGATATAAAGCACCAAGTTTTCCCTCCAAATCCCTGAGTGCAAACCAAGTTCATATAGGCAAATCAAGCAGCACCAGTGGACTAGTAGAGAGAACACTAGACCACGGCACCAATACGAGCCAAGTTGCTCTGATTTGGGCTGGCGACAAGCCCCATAAATCCGATCTCGACGGCCCTTATGTGTCCAAATGTGCCCATCTTTCTTCTGTCCCTCCCTTGAAGTCACATCATCTCATTTTTATTGTTTGTTTAATTTTGTTTTGAGCCTATAAATACCAGGCCTTTGGCAAGTTAGAGGGCACTATGTTTTGTGAGAGATTGTAAACATTGTAGTTAGTGATCTTGTAACCCTTAGTGTGAATTCCTTGCCTTCCTCTAGTCTTGCAAGCTCTTTCTTGAGCTTGCTAGATTAGATTTTGGTATTTGAATTCACTTGTTGTACTTGGAACCATTGTAATCAAAGCTTCATTTATATCAAGTTGATTCTTATATCTCTTCTCTTTTTGCATTTTCTTTTTTGTTGTTATTTCAATTTATGATGTGTGAGTAGTTTGTTCTTTGGCTATGGTGAGGTAGGTTGTGGAATGGCTTTTCTTCCAACCCTTCCCTTTTTGATTCTTGCATTTTATACTTCCTTTCTTAATTATGCAATTTTATTATGTTTTTCTTGATAGGATATATTGTAGGGTTACTAGGCACACTAATAAGGCTCTACAAGGCAACGACCATGCCAAAATTAAATTTTTATGTGCCGCACAACCCTAAGCAAGATCGTTAACTAGAGTTTAGGCGAAACTAATGGCAAGTAAACAACTTTACACTAAAGGGAACGCGATATACAACCTTTGTAGATTGGTCCTCCACTTCATTTGCTCCTTGTTGAAGTCCCTTCGCAGCGACCAAGGTTCTCCCGGGCTCTTGCATGGCTTCACGACGCGTAGGATGCGACCTTGCTTGAAGTCTCCGAGGCCGAAGATGATCTACGTCGGGGGAATTCCGACTCAAGCTCGTACTTCACTAACTAGAGAATTAGTGAAGTAAACACCCTATACTAAAGTGCTAATCTAGTAGAGGATGGAGAAATAGGAAGTGGGTTCTCTTTAGAATTTTGTTTCTTACAAGGATTCTCACTTTAGATCAAACCCTAGCTTGCTTTTCTCTTGCTCAATGAAGAAGAAGATGATGAACAAAAGAAAAGATATGAGGATAATGATTAAGTGAGTATGCTAACCATGGTGAGTGAGTATCGTATACTAACTCATGGTGGGACATAACCATGGCTAAGTCTAAATGGTTAGGTTAATAAAAATCTAAGGTAAAACAAATCAAGTGGACTTTGTCAAAGTATCCACAAGCTTCCACAAGCTTCAAGCTTATGACAAAATGTCCACTAATTTGTAATTACTTTAAATAATTATTAGCCACCATTTAAAAATAGAATGGTGTAAGTCATACACACCCATGTTTAGTGTATCATTAACCATGATACAATATGATAACACACTTTAACTTATATCATATACATGTTAAAGTAGTGTACATGTGAGAAAAACCCTAAAGTGAACAAGTGTTAGCAAATGTAAATTAGTATATCTAATATACAATTATACACTTAATTATTAAATCAACACTTGACTTAATAATCCGGTCATATCTCATATAACCGGCTAACATTCATCGTATCGACTTATCGAATCAACACTTGATTCGATAACCCGGTCATATCATATATAACCGACCGATACTTGAAGTCGCGAGAATAGAATACGGTATCACATACACGCATTTATTCTCGGTCTTGCACATATCACATACTTGCGCCTATTTCGTTTTGTCTGAGTCAGAAAAACCTCTATGTAGGACTCTAAAGACTCATCAATATGCCGGCAGTAGGTGATGATCACATCACGCACCCACAAGACGTCAGCGGTACTAGCTGGACGTAACGGCTACTCGGGTATTGATCGATCAGAAGATCAGCAAGCAAGCCCGCTCCAACTCCTGTAAAAGCCTTCCGGTAACACTACCCGTACAGTCCGGTCTCCTCGTATGATATGTCGCATATCAAGTCTAGGGGTGGTAAACGTCAGACCCCAATAACCGATAAGTCATGCCGATGTGAGGCTCATAACGGATCGAGAAACTACTGGTAACACATACCAGTAAATCTCTGAATCAGCCCTGGCCAGGGACTTCCCTGTTACGGCCAATCGAGCACAGCGCAACATCAACCCCCAATACCGGGAGAGACGAAACCTCTCCTATCACTCATTGCCTCCATGTGACTCGGGACTGTACCCAAAAACCACCGTTTTGCACGCCCTCATAGACGTGGTAAGGTGGAAATCAAAGCACAGTGGGAATCACAGGAGACACTATGACGATCTCGGGTCTACAGACTAACCTGCACAAGTGTCACCAGAGAACTGCCATTTGACGTGAGGTATAATACCATCTGGGAGTTCTCGGCGAGTCCGTCCAGTGTACCCAGTCTCCACTCACCCGTATACCATCTCTGATGTCAAACACCAATGGATATGGGATCATCCATCGCTCATCTCATGGGTCGAGAAGCGTATACGCTAGTCTACTCTGGTATATCGATGCCCTATCTCGATATACCCACGAGTAGGGACCTTGAAGGATGTACTTATGGACTACCATGTCCCCACTAGTATGATCCGCATCATAGTCCAGGCAGTCAAGTACATATCCTAAGGGCTTTACCAATATGTAACTATAAGACAGTATAAAGAGACAAGTATACATGTTAAGATAAAGAGCAACCAGATAGCATACTATAATATCGAGCAAGAAAGTCCTCTCTATATATGTCCAAGCATCCAATATAATATACATCATTTGTACAATACTGGCCTCTAGGGCATACTTACAACTAACAATCTCCTACTTGCACTAGGGCCAGCTGCTGTAGTATCGCATACCGAGCATCCCGAATAGTCTCTCGAACTGTATCTGGGGAATGGCCTTCGTGAGTGGATCCGCTGTGTTGTTCTTCGTGTCAACCCTCCTGACCTCGATCTCCCGGTGATCAACTATCTCCCGGATCAGGTGATACCGCCTCAGAATATGCCTGGATCGCTGATAGGACCTGGGTTCCTTGGCCAAAGCCACCGCTCTATTGTTATCGCAATACAAAGGTATTGGATGCTCAATGGATGGAACCACTCCAAGTTCAGTAATGAACTTCTTGATCCAGACGGCCTCTTTGGCAGCATCGTTGGCAGCGATGTATCCAGCCTCCATCGTCGAGTCTGCCACGGTTTCCTGTTTGGAACTCTTCCAGCTAACCGCCCCTCCGTAAAGGGTAAAGACAAATCCCGACTGCGACTTAGAGTCGTCCTTATCACTCTGGAAGCTCGAATCGGTAAAGGACTCCACTTGGAGTTCTCCGTTACCATACACCAAAAGCATCTTTAGTCCTTCGTAAGTACTTGAGAATGCTCTTCACAGCTGTCCAGTGACTCTCTCGAGGATCAGCTTGATACCTACTCACTAAACTTAGCGAGTATGCTACATCGGGTCTGGTACATAGCATCTCATACATGATAGAGCCTACTGCCGAAGCATAGGGTATCCCTTGTATGCGAGCTCTCTCCAAATCAGTCTTGGGAGACATCTCTTTGGAGAGAGAGAGCCCTGAGATCGTGGGTAAAAACCCACGTTTGGACTCTTCCATACTAAACCTCTTTAGTATGTTGTCAATGTACCTGGATTGGGACAATCCCAATATCCGTTTAGATCTATCTCTATAGATCCTTATTCCCAATATGCAGGAAGCATCACCTAGATCTTTCATTAAGAATCTTTGTGATAAAGAAGAGCTTGACCGATTGCAGCATAGGAATGCCGTTTCCTATCAAGAGTACGTCATCCACGTACAATACGTGGAAGACAACCTTACTCTCTTCCACCTTCTTGTAGATACAAGGTTCATCTACGTTTTTGACGAAATCAAACTCTTTGATAACGACGTCAAAGCAGATGTTCCAGCTTCGCGATGCTTGCTTTAATCCATAAATGTATTTATGCAGCTTGCATACCTTTCCGCTGCTCCCACTATCTACGAAGCCCTCTGGCTGAGTCATGTACATGCACTCTTCTAAATCTCCGTTTAGAAAGGCGGTCTTAACATCCATTTGCCAGATTTCGTAGTCATGATATGCAGCGATGGCAAGCATAATCCGGATGGATTTAAGCATAGCCACTGGAGAAAAGGTTTCGTCATAGTCCACACCTGGTCTTTGACGAAAACCTTTTGCAACAAGTCTAGCTTTGAAAGTCTCTACTTTCCCATCTACACCAAGTTTTTTCTTGAAGATCCACTTGCTCCCAATGGGTTTTACCCCTTCAGGAGCAACTTCCAAAGTCCATACTTTGTTGGTGTACATGGATTCCATCTCGAAACGCATTGCATCCAGCCATTTCACTGAGTCCCCACTCGTGATGGCCTGCTCGAAGCTAGTTGGGTCATCATCAACCATGATGCAATCCTCGCTCCCACCATCTATGAGAAAACCGTAGTATCTCTCAGGTGGGTGAGGAACCCTACTAGATTGGCGGAGAGGCTGAGGTTCGTTGAGAACTACCGAATCCTCTGGTTCCACTAAATTTTCAGTTGCAGTTTGTGTATCTGGAACCTCTTCCAGCTCTACCACTTTGCCGCTAATTTCTTTTGCAAGAAATTCCTTTTCCAAAAAGGTGGCATATTGAGAGACAAACACTTTTTGTTCTTCAGCGTGGTAGAAAAAATATCCTTGGGAGTTCTTAGCATATCCCACAAACTTGCAAAGAACTGACCGTGCCTCGAGTTTGTCTGGATTTTGCCTTTTAACATAGGCCGGACAACCCCATATCTTAACTCGTTTAAAATATGGTCTCTTCCCACTCCATATCTCCTATGGTGTGGTAGGTACAGATTTAGACGGAACTTGATTCAATAGGTATGCTGCTGTCCCAAGCGCATAACCCTAGAAGGAAATAGGTAACTCAGCTGTACTCATCATCGAGCACACCATATCTAATAGGGTGCGATTCCTCCGTTCCGATACACCGTTGTGATGTGGTGTATATGGAGGAGTCGGCTGAGAGAGAATCCCATTCTCTTTTAGGAAGTCTAGGAATTCATTGCTCAAGTATTCACCTCCTCGATCAGATCGTAGGATTTTAATACTTTTTCCGGTTTGGTTCTCGACTTCTTGTTTATATTCTCTAAATTTCTCAAAAGCTTCTGATTTGTGTTTCATCAGGAACACATATCCGAATCTAGAGAGATCGTCAGTGAATGTAATGAAGTATGAAGAACCATCCCTGGCATGTGTAGACATGGGACCGCATACATTACTATGTATCAGTCCCAAGAGTTCGGTAACTCTTTCTCCGTGTCCCGTAAACGGAGTTTTGGTTATCTTGCCTTTGAGACATGACTGGCAAGTGTCATAAGATGAAAATTCGAACGGTTTCAAGTATCCATCCTTATGCAACTTAGCTAGCCGTGTCGCTTTTATATGACCAAGTCTACAATACCACAAGAAGGATTCGTTCAGTTCTGAACTCTTCCTCTTGTGTGTGTTTGTTATGTTCAGAACTGTTGATTAATTTAGAACATAAATGCCATTGCACATCGTGCCTGATCCGATCAACTTTTGGTTTAGGAAAATGTTCATAACATTATCCTGTAATAAAAAATTATATCCCTCTTTACTCAACAAAGAGACCGATATAATGTTGCATATCATGTTCGGCATGTAATAGCATTCGTTCAGAATCAATGTATTACCAGTTGGCAATACAAGGTGATATTCCCCGACGGTTTTAGCTGCAACAATTGCACCATTTCCCCGACGGTTTTATCACCTTCTCCAAGTTCTCTACCTTTCCTAAGCCTATGTAACTGATTACATATATGGGATCCTGACCCGGTATCTAATACCCAGGACGTAGAGGAAATGGAGAAATAGTTCTCTGTAACGAACACACCCGAAGAAAATGCATCAACATGTACTTTCTTCATTCGGGTGGCATGAGATTCCTGGTATTCTCCTATATCCTGTTCAGTCTTATAACTTTTATAAGAAAGAACGGAACCAACGTTCCCCATCACAGTATAACATGCGGGTTCGGTCAATACATCCATATTATTATCTTTATTAAGGCATGATATGGTCGCTACCTGGAGAGAGAGAGAAGAAAACACTTTAGCGTATACTCTTGCAAGATCAGATTGGTTATTATCTTATCTAATCAGGATGGCTCCCACTATTTTTTTTATCAAATCTTCCTTCAAACCCTAAAAGGAAAGACTAGCCGGGATTAATTACACCCTACAACTTCGCCAATCATTCAGCCATGTTAGTTATATGTATGCCCTAGAGGCCATTACTGTATATTGGATGTATATTGTAGTGGATGCTGGGACATATATAGGGAGGACTTTCTTGCTCGACATGATAGTATGCTATCTGGTTGCTCTTTACCTTAACGTGTACACAGATTGTCTCTCTATTACATGTTGGTAAAGCCCTTAGGATGTGTACTTGACTACCTGGACTATGATGCGGATCATACTAGTGGGGACATGGTAGTCCATAAGTACATCCTTCAAAGTCCCTAGTCGTGGGTGTATCGAGACGGGGCATCGATATACCAGAGTAGACTAGCGTGTACCTTCTCGACCCATACAGATGGGAGATGGATGATCCCATATCCATTGGTGTTTGACATCAGAGATGATATACGGGTGCTCAGTAGAGACTGGGTACACTGGACGGACTCGCCGAGAACTCCCAGATGGTATTATACCTCACGTCAGATGGCAGTTCTCAGGTGACACTGGTACAGAGTAGTCTGTTGACCCGAGATCGTCATAGAGTCTTGTGTGGTTCCCACTGTGCTTTGATTTCCATCTTACCACGTCCAAGAGGGCGTGCAAAACGGTGGTTTTTGGGTACAGTCCCGAGTCACATGGAGGCAATGAGCGATAGGAGGGAATTCGTCTCTCCCGGTATAGGGAGTTGATGTTGCGCTGTGTTCGATTGGCTATAACAGGAAATCCCTGGCCAGGGTTGCTGAGATTTACTGGTAAGGGTTACCAGTAGTTTCTCGAACAGTTATAGACCTCATATCGACACGACTTATCGAGCTATTGGGGTCTGACGTTTACCACCCCTAGGCGAGATATGCGACATATCAGACGATCAGACCGGACTGTACGGTAGTGTTACTGGTCGGATTCACTGGAGTGTGAGCGGGCTTGCTCGTCAATCTTCAGATCGCTCAATACCCGGGTGGCCGTTACGTTTAGAAGACCGCTTGCGGCTTGTGGGTGCTTGATATGATCATCACCTGCTGCCGGCGTATTGACGAGTCTTTAGAGTCCTACACAGAGGTTTCCTGGCTCAAGCGAAACGAAATAGGAGCGCATATGAGATATGTGCGGGACCGAGAATAATGCGTGTATGTGATACCGTATTCCATTCTCGCGATGAATGTATCGAAAGGTTGTATGCGATATAACCTAGTTATCGAATCAAGGGTTGGTTCGATAAGCCGATGCATAGAATACTAGTCGGTTATATGCGATATGACCGGATCGTTAAATCAAGTGTTGATTTAATAATTTAATGCATAATTATATATTTGATATATTACTTTACATTAACTAGTATTGGTTCACTTTAAATGGATTTTCTCACTCGGATTGTACACATTGTATATGTGATATACTTTTGTGCACTTGATTGTATCATGTTTGATGATACATGTTATGCTAGGGTTTTTGTGTAAAGATCAAACCATGGTTACATGATTATGGTTAGGGTTTTGTTTTATTCACTTATTTATTTATCCATTTCATTTTGGAAAATAAATGAGAAGAGAAAAGAATGGTGGCTTTATTTGTTGTCTAGTTGAAGCTTCATGAAGCTTTGACTTTGTCCACCATTCTTATCTCATCCTTAACCCTAACCATTCCTTTAACCCTTGGTTAATTCTCTACACATAACCATAGTTAGAATTATGATAAGGATGGTTTTTCTATTCTTTTTTGATTAACTTATCATATATCATTTTTCTTCTTCTTCTTCTTTGAACTCAAGAAGAAAACCATTCTTCATCAATGGTGATTGATGAAAACAAGTGAGAAATCCAATTCTAAAGTCTACCCACTTCCTATTTCTTCATCCTCTACCTCTTGCCAAGTAGTAGAGTGTGTTTTCTTCACAAGTTTCTTGACTTGGTGAAGTCGGAGCTTTATTTAGCGATGCCTCGACGTAGATCATCTTCGGCATGGACATCGATGACCTAGCCCGTCCATTCTCCGATGAAGCCGACGCTAGAGCCCGGGACTTGTTATGAACAGCGAGGAGACTTCATTGCGGAGCTATGGAGGTGGAGAACCGGATCTACAAAGGTTGTATTTCCGTATCTCTTAGTTAAGTGTTAACTAGTTTACTTTTCGCCTAGAAATCTAGCCAACGATCCGTACACTAGGGTTTCTCGGCACCATATTTTTCAAATTGGCATGGTTGATGCCTTGTGAGACCTCTTGAGAGTGCCTAGGAACCCTACAGTGGTATTAGAGCCTAGCTAGAGCCTTAGGCGAAGTCTAGACGGATTTTGAACTCCGAACGAACCCGAAATCCTAACACACCCATGCTCTCTGTCCAATTTTCAAAAACAGGGATTTTTCAGTATTAAAAATATGCAGAAATATCAGCAGGTTATTTTAAGAGTAACTGTGAAATACGAGTGCGTAATTCCATCAAACTGCCGGGTTCCGCGGCACGAGCATGGCTCGTGCATGCTCGTGCCGCGGATCCGCGGCCGTACGGACTCATTCTTCAGTCAATGTTACACAGTAACTCCTAATTGATATTGCTGGTTTTCCTGGGTATTTTTAAATATTATTCAAGAGTTGAATTTTCTCTGGTTGTTTTGGGGATTCGATTGTTCGATCGGATTATCAAATTTTGTCTGTGTGGCTTTCCGGATAAATTTTAGAATATGTTAAAAGTTCGACCGGATATAAATACCCAATTTTTCCCCTGTCGGGAAATTTTCAAGTGTTGGATTTTTCCGAAGTTTAACGACGTTCTAAGTAGTGCAAGTAACGCGATGGACCCTCTAGAAGACAACAAACCTTAACTCGATTATGTGACCGTCTTGAACTGCCCTTTGAACCTTCGGGTTTGGGGCAGTACGGCGTGCCACATGTGAGGCGTTGGCTTGACCCTTCTACGGCTGGACCGTTGGTACTGAGGCACGAACTGAATGTTGTTAGACTTGTTTCATGTGATGAGCTGTTTCGGGAAAACTTGGGTGTTCGATTGTTCGATCGGAAAGTTTAACATTTTCTAATTATCTGGAATGTGATACAATAATTGGAATTCACAAAAAGTTATGAGATAACTGAATGAATGTTATAAACATAGCACTTTAGTCTCACTTGATCGGTTGCCACGGAATTTTGATGCGATCAAAAGTCCGTCGCAATCACATAGCGTACGCGGATATTCGCCGGACAAACTTAATAGACAGCTACATCCCATAGCCCCGACCAAGTGACTGTAGGAGAACCCCGTCGCCGAAAGCATCCGTCCGGGTGCTCGCGGTAGCGGTGTTCCGCCTTGGTGCACTTCGTCGACGGTATCTGGGGTGCGGCCGCCTACTAAAGTTTGCGACGAGTATTCGATCAGGATGTCGGGAATCTTGTTGAGTTGCCCGACTTGATATTGAAAAGTGTTTTCGATAATGAGACTAAAATGCGGGGTTTATAATTGTTAGGCATGCGATGTCTAAAGAATTCATTTGGTCAGGCATGCAATGTCTAAGGAGGTTGCGGATTCCAACTGTTGTAGTTTTACACTTTCTTTTCTGTGACCGTAAGTGTAATATGTGATATCGCCGGTTTCGTTGCTATATGTCAACGACAATTGGGATGGACATATTTACTTACGTTGATGACATGTGTTGTTTTGTGTTGCTGGATATGTTATATTGGATCGTCGTGTTTGAATAGCCGGGGGTTTTTATGTAAGATGAGTGTTTTTCATTTTCATTCATGTAAAAACTTGTATGTAATATTCTTTTATTGGGGCACTTCCAGGTTGCGGAAGTTGTCACCGTTTGTATATTATTTACTTTTCCGCACTAGGATAGACCCAAGGAGGAGGGCACAAGTAACCGGGTTCTGGAGTCTAGTGGGAGACCAACTCGAGGAGTCGAGTCCGGGTCTCCTAACTCTAGAATTGGTAGGGTTGCTTGCCGCTCTCGTAGGGGTCTAGGGGTGTGGGTTTGGCTATTCATCGCGACCGTGGAATCCGTGTTTTATACTGGCTCGTATTGAAAACACGGACGTCCTAGTATATCCAATATTTCATATGTTTCTTCTGCTGCGATATCTGTGATGTGATCATATGATGTTCTGTGATAGATACTTTATATAGTATATATGATATATTATATAGATGTTACTTATGTTTTACACCCGCGCTAGCCCTGCCCCGCTCTGCCGTTAGTTACCTAACCTAACGGTGCATGAGGGGACATCGAGGCGAATGCGGATGGCATAAGTGTACGTCGTATTTATCTGTGATGTTTAGGTACTTAAATGATGGGACTTCATTAATGAGATTAATGAAAGTAAAAGAAACCTAAGATGTTGTAGAATCGAATTTCAAAATAAAACAGGTAGCTACAGTTTTTGCTTTGCACAGCGGTATATGTGATATACCCTGCACCTTATTCGATAGGGAAAGGACCGAGATCCCTTCACCGGGAGTGACTCCTTTAGCAATAACTGACAGATGCTACACACTCGGTTTGTCTTTTGATTGCTTTTAAGAGTTTTTGCTTTGCACAGTGATATATATGATATATCCCGCACCTCATTCGACGAGGAAAGGACCGACGATCCCTTCTCCGGGAGTGACTCCTTTAGCAAAACTAAAAAAAGCCTCAAAAGCATTCCATTTTTAAAATCATTTGATTCTACAACGATATAAAGTTCATTACGCAAAAGGTTTTCTTAAAAACCTGTCGTAGCCCTCCGTCATTTCAGATAGGTAATAGTTAGTATTCGTGCTGCGTTTGTTGACTCAGTCAAGGCGTAGTGTGCGGTAGCTGATTATTGCTTATCTGCAAAGCATATGATGCGATTGGATTAGGGTAGTCGTGCGGCCTTGTTGACTCAGTCAAGGGTCGTGCGGGTGGGTTTAATTCAATCGAGAAATGACGGGTTGAAATTTACTTGCGGTCTATGGTTTGTTGACTCAGTCAAGGTCATAGATCGCATGGGGCAAAATATTATCCGGAATTTCAAGTGTTGAAATTTGCAATGAGATTGCATACCTTCTATGAGATAGTTGGATCCCGATACCCGCTGCGAGTAAGAGTTACTCCTGGGAGAGTTTTATACATTACAATTAGCCGATCAAGTAGGTGTCTAGAAAGGTGTCAGCGGGGTTACGCCTCTGGGAAAACGAGGTTTACATTAATTAGGTTCGTGCGAAAGCACGGGGGACCTCCCTCAAAGTACCGACACTGGCCTGGCTGAAAGATTGGCGAACTTGTAGTGTGTAATTAATCCCGGCTAGTCTTTCCTTTTAGGGTTTGAAGGAAGATTTGATAAAAAGCAGTGGGAGCCATCCTGATTAGATAAAATAATAACCAATCTATTCTTGACAGAGCGCACGCTGAGTGTTTTCTTCTCTCTCTCTCCAGGTAGCGACCATATCACGCCTTAATCAAGATAATAATACGGAATATTGACCGAACCCGCTTGTTATACTGAGCTGGGGAACGTTGGTCCCGCTCCAACTTATAATTGTTATAAGACAGAGCAGGAAATTGGGGATTACCAGAATTCCCGTGCCGCCCAAACGAAGAGAGTGCATGCTGATGCATCATCTTCGGGTGTGTTCATTATACAGAACTGTTTCTCAGTATCCTTTACGTCCTGGGTATGTGATACCAGATCAGGATCCCAGATATGTAATCTGTTACATAGGGCTGCAGAAAGGTAGAGGACTGAGAACGGGTGATAAGTTTCATGAGGCAGAAAACAGGGCAAGTGTTGCTGCCAAGTCTGTTGGTCACTGTCACCCCGTATTACAATACATTGATTCTGAACGAATGTTGTTAGATACCGAACCTGATATACAAAATCATATCAGTCTCTTTATTAATAAAGAAATGATAAAATTTTGTATTGTTGGATAATGTTTTGAACATTTCCTATATCAAAAGTTGATCGGTTCAGGCACGTTATCTAAAAGCGTTGATGTTCTAAATCAAACTGCAGTTCTTTAATATACGGAACACACACAAGAGGAAGAGTTCAGAAATGAACGAATCCTTCTTGAGGTATTGTAGACTAGGTCATATCAATGCGACCCGACTAGCTGAAGTTACATAAAGATGCATATTTAAATGAGTTTGAATTTACATCTTGTGAAACTCGCCAGTCATGTCACAAAGATAAGATGACCACAGCTCCGTTTATTGGAAACAGAGAAAGAGTTAGTAAACTCTTGGGATGATACATGTTGATGTATGTAGGTCCCCTGTCTACACATACCAAGACTGGTTCTTTATACTTCATTACATTCTCTGATGATCTCTTTAGATTCAGACATATGTTCCTGTTGAAACACAAGTCCGAACCTTTTGAGATATTCACAGAATATAAGTTAGAAGTAGAGAACCAAAACGGGTAAAAGTATTATGTCCTTTGATGTGATCAAGGAGGAGAATACTTGAGCACGGAATTCCTGGATTATTATAAAGGAGAATGAGATTCTCTCTCAGCATTACTCCTCTGTATACACCATAGCACGATGGTATATCGGGGCGGAGCAGATACACCCTATCTGATATGGTGTGCTCTATGATGAGTACTACTGAGTTACCTATTTTCTTCTTGGGGGTTATGCACTTGAGAAGCTGCATACCTATTGAATAGGGTTCTAATCAAATCAGTTGCCTACCGCTTCATATGTGATATGGAATGGGAAGAACCCATGTCTTAAGTTAGTTAAGATTTGGAGTTGTCCGGCCTATGTCTGAAAGCAAAATCCGGACAAGCTCGAGGCAAGGTCTGTAATGTAGAACTGGAAAGGTTCCAGCTATACAAACTGCAGCTGATGATTTGAAAGAACCAAAGGATTCGATAGTTACCAACGAACCTCAGCATCTCCGCCGATCTAGTAGGGTTCCTCACCAACCTGATAGATACTTCTGTTTCTCAATGACAGTGGGAGCGAGGATTGCATCATGAGATGATGACCCAACTAGTTTCGAGCTGGCCATCAGGAGTAAGACTCTGTAAGAATGGCTGGATGCTTAGTGATCTGAGATGGAATCCTTATACACCAACAAAGTATGGACTTTGGTTGCTATATCTGAAGGGTTAAATCCCCATCAGGAGCAAGTATATCTTGAGAAGATTACTTGGTGTATATGGAAAAGTTGAGACTTTCAAAGCTAGACTTGTTAAAGGTTTTCGTCATCAACCAGGCGTGGATAATGATGAAACCTTTTCAAGTATCTATGCTTAAGTCCATCCAGATCCTACTTACCACGGCTACATACCATGACTACGATATCTGGTGGTTGGGTGTCATGACTGCTTTTCTAAATGATATTTTGGAAGAGAGCGTCTATAAGTACACAGCCAGAGGGCTTCGTAGACAGTGGGAGCAGCGGAAACGTGTGCAAGATGCTTTATAGGATAAAGCAGGCATCGCGGAGTTGGAACATCTGTTTTGATGAATTAGTCAAACAGTTTGACATCATCAAAATGGTAGATGAACCTTGTATATACAAAAAGGTAGTAGGGAGTATGGTGGTGATCCTCGTAGAGTACGTGGATGACATACTCTTGATAGGGAAGGAGTTTCCTATGCTACGCTCGATCAATCTCCGCTTATCACAATGATTCTCCATATAGGATCAAAGTGATGCCTCCTAAATCCTGGGTTTTGGATCTATGAGATAGATCTAATTGGATGTTAGGATTCTCACTAGATGTAGTGAGATGGTATCAACCGATCCTGGGGAGAATCACTGGAAGGGTTCCAGGGTGATAAAGACGACTGAATGTCAGTCACATGCATTGTCTTTACCCTCAGTAAAAGGGACGGTATGTTGGAAGAGTTCCAAGCTAGATACCGTGACATACTAGACGATAAAGGCTGGATACATCGCTACTTAAGATGCTACCAAAGAGGCTGTTCGGGTGTATATTGGTTCATGAGATGAACTATGTTCCTCCCATTGTGTGACAATGGAGTTATGGCTTATGCCAAGGAACGCAGGGTCAGTGATCCAGACATATTCTAAGGCAGTATCACTTGATCATGGAGATGGTTGATCTCTAAGGGATCGAAGATAGGAGAGTAGACTCAGAGGACAACACAGCGGATCCACTCACAAAGGCCTGTTCCCAGAGAGAGACTTTTATGGGATGGTTGAGTATGAGATACTACAACCACTGCTACAGATGGCCCTAGTGCAAGTGGGAGATTGTTAGTTATATGTATGCCCTAGAGGCCATTACTGTACATTGGATGTATATTGTAGTGGATGCTGGGACATATATAGGGAGGACTTTCTTGCTCGACATGATAGTATGCTATCTGGTTGCTCTTTACCTTAACGTGTACACAGATTGTCTCTCTATTACATGTTGGTAAAGCCCTTAGGATGTGTACTTGACTACCTGGACTATGATGCGGATCTACTAGTGGGGACATGGTAGTCCATAAGTACATCCTTCAAAGTCCCTAGTCGTGGGTGTATCGAGACGGGGCATCGATATACCAGAGTAGACTAGCGTGTACCTTCTCGACCCATACAGATGGGCGATGGATGATCCCATATCCATTGGTGTTTGACATCAGAGATGATATACGGGTGCTCAGTAGAGACTGGGTACACTGGACGGACTCGCCGAGAACTCCCAGATGGTATTATACCTCACGTCAGATGGCAGTTCTCAGGTGACACTGGTACAGAGTAGTCTGTTGACCCGAGATCGTCATAGAGTCTTGTGTGGTTCCCACTGTGCTTTGATTTCCATCTTACCACGTCCAAGAGGGCGTGCAAAACGGTGGTTTTTGGGTACAGTCCCGAGTCACATGGAGGCAATGAGCGATAGGAGGGAATTCGTCTCTCCCGGTATAGGGAGTTGATGTTGCGCTGTGTTCGATTGGCTATAACAGGAAATCCCTGGCCAGGGTTGCTGAGATTTACTGGTAAGTGTTACCAGTAGTTTCTCGAACAGTTATAGACCTCATATCGACACGACTTATCGAGCTATTGGGGTCTGACGTTTACCACCCCTAGGCGAGATATGCGACATATCATACGATCAGACCGGACTGTACGGTAGTGTTACTGGTCGGATTCACTGGAGTGTGAGCGGGCTTGCTCGTCGATCTTCAGATCGCTCAATACCCGGGTGGCCGTTACGTTTAGCAGACCGCTTGCGGCTTGTGGGTGCTTGATATGATCATCACCTGCTGCCGGCGTATTGACGAGTCTTTAGAGTCATACACAGAGGTTTCCTGGCTCAAGCAAAACGAAATAGGAGCGCATATGAGATATGTGCGGGACCGAGAATAATGCGTGTATGTGATACCGTATTCCATTCTCGCGATGAATGTATCGAAAGGTTGTATGCGATATAACCTAATTATCGAATCAAGGGTTGGTTCGATAAGCCGATGCATAGAATACTAGTCGGTTATATGCGATATGACCGGATCGTTAAATCAAGTGTTGATTTAATGATTTAATGCATAATTATATATTTGATATATTACTTTGCATTAACTAGTATTGGTTCACTTTAAATGGATTTTCTCACTCGGATTGTACACATTGTATATGTGATATACTTTTGTGCACTTGATTGTATCATGTTTGATGATACATGTTATGCTAGGGTTTTTATGTAAAGATCAAACCATGGTTACATGATTATGGTTAGGGTTTTGTTTTATTCACTTATTTATTTATCCATTTCATTTTGGAAAATAAATGAGAAGATAAAAGAATGGTGACTTTATTTGTTGTTTAGTTGAAGCTTCATGAAGCTTTGACTTTGTCCACCATTCTTATCTCATCCTTAACCCTAACCATTCCTTTAACCCTTGGTTAATTCTCTACACATAACCATAGTTAGAATTATGATAAGGATGGTTTTTCTATTCTTTTTTGATTAACTTATCATATATCATTTTTCTTTTTCTTCTTCCTTGAACTCAAGAAGAAAACCATTCTTCATCAATGGTGATTGATGAAAACAAGTGAGAAATCCAATTCTAAAGTCTACCCACTTCCTATTTCTTCATCCTCTACCTCTTGCCAAGTAGTAGAGTCTATTTTCTTCATAAGTTTCTTGACTTGGTGAAGTCGGAGCTTGATTTAGCGATGCCTCGACGTAGATCATCTTCGGCATGGACATCGATGACCTAGCCCGTCCATTCTCCGATGAAGCCGACGCTAGAGCCCGGGACTTGTTATGGACAGCGAGGAGACTTCATTGCGGAGCTATGGAGGTGGAGAACCGGATCTACAAAGGTTGTATTTCCGTATCTCTTAGTTAAGTGTTAACTAGTTTACTTTTCGCCTAGAAATCTAGCCAACGATCCGTACACTAGGGTTTCTCGGCACCATATTTTTCAAATTGGCATGGTTGATGCCTTGTGAGACCTCTTATAAGTGCCTAGGAACCCTACAAGCCAGGCCAGTGTCGGTATTTTGAGGGAGGTTCCCCGTGCTTTCGCACGGACCTAATTAAAGTAAACCTCGTTTTCCCAGAGGCGTAATCTCGTTGACACCTTTCTAGACACCTACTTGATCGGCTAATTGTCCTGTGTAAAACTCTCCCAGGAGTAACAATTACTCGCAGTGGGTATCGGGATCCAACTATCTCATAGATGGTATGCAATCTCATTGCAAATCTCAACACTTGAAATTCACGATAATATTTTGCCCCTAGCAATTTATGACCTTAACATAGTCAACAAATCATAATTGCTAGTCAAGTTCAACCCGTCATTTCCCGATTGAATTAAACCCACTTGCACGACCCTTAACATAGTCAACAAAGTCGTAAAACTACCCTAATCCAATCACATCTCATGTTTTAGCAGATAAGTACTAATTAGCTACCGCATACTACGCCTTAACATAGTCAACAAACGTAGCACGAATACTAACTAGTTTTTATCTGAAATGACGGAAGGCTACAGAGGTTTTTCAGAAAACCATGAGCGTAATGAACTTGATATCGTCGTAGAATCATGTGAAATTTTGAAATGGAGTGTTTTTTAGGCTTTCATTAGTTTTGCTAAAGAGGTCACTCCCGGTGAAGGGATCTCGGCTCTTTCCTCATCGAATAAGGTGCAGGACATATCATATATATCACTGAGCAAAGCAAAAATCTAAAAGCAATCAAAAGACAAACCAAGTTTTGTAGCATCTGCCAGTTTCTCTAAAGAGGTCACTCCCGGTGAAGAGATCTCGGCTCTTTCCTCATCGAATAAGGTGCAGGGTATATCATATATACCGCTATGCAAAACAAAACTGTAGCTGCGTTTTTATTTGAAAGTTTGATTCTACAACATCTTTTAGGTTTCTTTTCTTTCATTAATCACATTAATGAAGTCACATCATTTAAGTCACCTAAACATCACAGATAAATACGACGTACACTTATGCCATCCGCATTCGCCTCGATGTCTCCTCGTGCACCGTTAGGTTAGGTAACTAACGGCAGAGCAGGGCAGGGCTAGCGCGGGTGTAAAACATAAGTAACGTCTATATAATATATCATATATACTATATATAGTATCTATCACAGCACATCACATGATCACATCACAGATATCGCAGCAGAAGAGACATATGAAACATTGGATGTACTAGGACGTCCGTGTTTTATTTTGAGCCTCTATAAAACACGGATTCCACGGTCGCGATGAATAGCCAAACCCACACCCCTAGACCCCTACGAGAGCGGCAAGCAACCCTACCAATTCTAGAGTTAGGAGACCCGGACTCGACTCCTCGTGTTGGTCTCCAACTGGACCCTAGAACCCGGTTACTTGTGCTCCCCTCCTTGGGTCTATCCTAGTGCGGAAAAGTAAATAATATACAAAAGGTGACATCAACCTCGACCCGGAAGTACCCCAATAAAATAATATTACATACATTTAAATTTTACATGAATGAAAATAAAAATTCTCATCTCACATAAAACCCCCCGGCTATTCAGAACGCGACGATCCAATATAACATATCCAGCAACACAGAATATCACATGTCATCAACGTAAGTAAATATGAGCATTCCAATTGTCGTTGACATATAGCAACGAAACAGGCGATATCACATATTACACTTACGGTCACAGAAAAGAAAGTGTAAAACTACAACATTTGGAATCCACGATCTCTTTAGACATCGTAAATCCGAAATATCACATATTTCGCATTTCATGCCTAACATGTATGAATTCCACATATTGTATCACATTCCAGATAAATAGACAGTATTAAACTTTCCGATCGAATAATCAAATACTCAAGATTTCCATAATAGCTCAACACTTGAGCGGAGTTTAAAGATTCCAGAATACGTCACAGTAGCAATGGTCCAGCCGTAGAAGGGTCAAGCCAACGCCTCATATGTGGCACGCCGTACTACCCCAAACCCTAAGGTTCAAAGGGCAGTTCAAGACGGTCACATAATCGAGTTAAGGTTTGTTGTCTTCTAGAGGGCCCGTCACATTTCTTACACATTTTTCCGAAAGATTTAAACCCGAGAAAAATTCAACACTTGAATATTTTTTCGTGCCAGGAAAAGTTGAGTTAATGATATCCGTTCGAACATTTTAGTACTTTCTAAATTATCCGGAAATACAAAAAAAAATTAAATTCTCCGATCGAATTGATGGTTACAAAATGAACCCCTGAATACTCAACACTTGAGTCAGTTTAAAAATACCCATAAAATAACACAATCAGAAACAAGAATTACTGTGTAAAAAAACTGTCAACGTCTCACAGTACGGCCGCGGTTCCCCGGCACAAGCAGGGTATTGCCGCGGAACCGCGGCGGTCCGTACCGATTACGTCATAATTTTTGTGCCTTAATTCTTAGAAATCCCTACTGTATTTTTTATGTATTTTTAATTCACAAAAATCCAAGATTTTAAAAATTGTCCAGAGAGGGGGTCGTTTTGTCGTATTCGGGTTCGTTCGGAGTTTTAACTTCGTTAACGCATCGCCTAAGGCTCTAGCTAGGCTCTGATACCACTGTAGGGTTACTAGGCACACTAACAAGACTCTACAAGGCATCGACCATGCCAAAATTAAATTTTTATGTGCCGCACAACCCTAAGCAAGATCGTTAACTAGAGTTTAGGTGAAACTAATGGCAAGTAAACAACTTTACACTAAAGGGAACGCGATATACAACCTTTGTAGATCGGTCCTCCACTTCATTTGCTCCTTGTTGAAGTCCCTTCGCTGCGACCAAGGTTCTTCCGAGCTCTTGCATGGCTTCACGACGCGAAGGATGCGACCTTGCTTGAAGTCTCCGAGGCCGAAGATGATCTATGTCGAGTGAATTCCGACTCAAGCTCCTACTTCACTAACTAGAGAATTATTGATGTAAACACCCTATACTAAAGTGCTAATCTAGTAGAGGATGGAGAAATAGGAAGTGGGTTCTTTTTAGAATTTTGTTTCTCACAAGGATTCTCATTTTGGATCAAACCCTAGCTTGCTTTTCTCTTGCTCAATGAAGAAGAAGATGGTGAACAATAGAAAAGATATGAGGATAATGATTAAGTGAGTATGCTAACCATGGTGTGTGAGTATCATATACTAACTCATGGTGGGACATAACCATGGCTAAGTCTAAATGGTTAGGTTAATAAAAATCTAAGGTAAAACAAATCAAGTGGACTTTGTCAAAGTATCCACAAGCTTCCACAAGCTTCAAGCTTATGACAAAATGTCCACTAATTTGTAATTACTTTAAATAATTATTAACCACCATTTAAATATAGAATGGTGTAAGTCATACACACCCATGTTTAGTGTATCATCAACCATGATACAATATGATAACACACTTTAACATATATCATATACATGTTAAAGTAGTGTACATGTGAGAAAAACCCTAAAGTGAACAAATGTTAGCAAATGTAAATTAGTATATCTAATATACAATTATACACTTAATTATTAAATCAACACTTGACTTAATAATCCGGTCATATCTCATATAACCGGCTAAGATTCATCGTATCGACTTATCGAATCAACACTTGATTCGATAACCCGGTCATATCATATATAACCGACCGATACTTGAAGTCGCGAGAATAGAATACGGTATCACATACAAGCATTTATTCTCGGTTGCACATATCACATAGGTGCGCCTATTTCGTTTTGTCTGAGCCAGAAAAACCTCTATGTAGGACTCTAAAGACTCGTCAATACGCCGGCAGTAGGTGATGATCACATCACGCACCCACAAGCCGTCAGCGGTACTAGCTGGGCGTAACTGCTACCCGGGTATTGATCGATCAGAAGATCAGCAAGCAAGCCCGCTCCAACTCCTGTAAAATCCTGCCGGTAACACTTCCCGTACAGTCCGGTCTCCTCGTCTGATATGTCGCATATCAAGTCTAGGGGTAGTAAACGTCAGACCCCAATAACCGATAATTCATGCCGATGTGAGGCTCATAACGGGTCGAGAAACTACTGGTAACACTTACCAGTAAATCTCTGAATCAGCCCTGGCCAGGGACTTCCCTGTTACGACCAATCGAGCACAGCGCAACATCAACCCCTAATACCGGGAGAGACGAAACCCCTCCTATCGCTCATTGCCTCCATGTGACTCGGGACTGTACCCAAAAACCACCATTTTGCACGCCCTCATGGACGTGGTAAGGTGGAAATCAAAGCACAGTGGGAATCACACGAGACTCTATGACGATCTCGGGTCTACAGACTAACCTGCACAAGTGTCACCAGAGAACTGCCATCTGACGTGAGGTATAATACTATCTGGGAGTTCTCGGCGAGTCCGTCCAGTGTACCCAGTCTCCACTGAGCACCCGTATACCATCTCTGATGTCAAACACCAATGGATACGGGATCATCCATCGCCCATCTCATGGGTCGAGAAGCGTATACGCTAGTCTACTCTGGTATATCGATGCCCTGTCTCGATATATCCACGACTAGGGACCTTGAAGGATGTACTTATGGACTACCATGTCCCCACTAGTATGATCCGCATGATAGTCCTGGCAGTCAACTACATATCCTAAGGGCTTTACTAACATGTAACTATAAGACGGTATAAAGAGACAAGTATACATGTTAAGATAAAGAGTAACCAGATAGCATACTATCATATCGAGCAAGAAAGTCCTCTCTATATATGTCCAAGCATCCAATATAATATACATCATCTGTACAATACTGGCCTCTAGGGCATACATACAACTAACATATATTGTTTTGAATGGTTGCAAATCAACCTTTAACATATATCATATTTCTTCTTTACATTCTATTGTTGTTATATTATGATTTGAAGTTGAAAGAAATACGAAATTAAGTTAAGTGCTGTAACCTAGCTAGATAAGATATACAGCATACAAACATATGTTCTATACTTGCTAACTTCACTCAACTATTTCCGTGTTCATTTCATTCATAAAACTTAAATTTTTAGTTTCTTTTTAACTTAACCTTGATACCGTATTCTAAACCGACGCTAACTAAAAATTTAAGTTTTATGAATGAAATGAATACGGAATTAGTTGAGTGAAGTTAGCAAATATAAAACATATGTTTGTATGCTATATATCCTATCTAGCTAGGTTGCAACACATAACTTAATTTCGTATTCCTTTCAACTTCAAATCATAATATAGCAACGATAGAATGTAATGAAGAAATAGGATATATGTTAAATTTTGATTTTCATCCATTTAAAACAATATATCTTATCAAGCAAAACATAATAAAATTGCATAATTAAGAAAGGAAGTGTAAAATGCAAGAATCAAAAAGGGACGGGTTGGAAGAAAAGCCATTCCACAACCTACCTCACCATAGCCGAAGAAAAAACTACTTACACATCATAAATTGAAATAACAACAAAGAAGAAAATGCAAAAAGAGAAAAGATACAAGAATCAACTTGATATAAATGAAGCTTTGATTGCAACGGTTCCAAGTACAACAAGTGAATTCAAATACCAAAATCTAATCTTGCAAGCTCAAGAAAGAGGTTGCAAGACTAGAGAAAGGCAAGAAATTCACACTAAGGGTTACAAGATCACTAGTTACAATATTTACAAACTTTTCTCTCACAAAAAGTATTGCCCTCTAACTTGCCCAAAGGCCTCGTATTTATAGGCTCAAAACAAAATTAAACAAATAATAAAAACGAGATGATTTGACTTCAAGAGAGGGATTGAAGAAAGATGGGCGCATTTTGACGCATAAGGGCCGGCGAGATCGGATTTATGGGGCTTATCGCCGGCCCAAATACGAGCAACTTAGCTCATATTGGTGTTGTGGTCTAGTGTTCACTCTACCAGTCCACTGGTGCTTCTTGATTTGCCTATATAAACCTGGTTTGCACTCAGGGATTTGGAGGGAAAACTTGGTGCTTTATATCACATCACATGTAACATTTCAGAAAATATAAAATATTATTTTTGGAATTTAATATTAAAATAATATATTTCGCGAAAACTACCCGATTTGCAAATTTAGGGTTTTCATAAAATGGTATAAATATATACCAATGTTTGTGAAATAATTGGAGATTAAAATGATTATTCATTTAAAAATAAATTTATTTGATTTGGCATTTTTATAATTAATTATATGCAGTTTAAATAAAAATTGATTTGTGCACTACTAATCGCGATTAGGCCAAATCCGTGTTTCAACATTTTTCCATAGTTAGTGCACCATGACATGTTGCATTTGGTTGCATGTTGTTTCATTTGTATTATTTTATTGGTTTTATGTGTATTATTGTGAGAAAAGAAATGAAGAGAAAAGAGTGTATTATTGGAGAGAGAGTTTGTGACATGGCATGGGCTTGTGAGAGGGTAAGAATAAGAGAGAGGGGGGAGGGGCTGCCTCATTTCCTCACCTCCATTGCTTTCCTCCATCTTCCTCATACTCCCTCCACCTCCTCTACCCTCATGTTTCATCTTCAATCCTTCACCAAAACCCTATACTCCCTTCATTAAAAATGATCCCCACCTCATCCTACACCCTATGGCCCTTTCAAGCTTGGATTTTGAAGACTTTGAGCAACTCAATAATTTTCTTGAGTTGCCAAATGAGCTAATTTCTATATTTCTAGTTTAGTTTTTGAGTTTCCTAGCACCCTATAGTAGTTTAGAGTTAAATCAATTTAGATTAGAGAGGTTTGGAAATTCCAAGAGAGGGTTTGGGTAATTGTGTGGACTTATGATGTTTAGTGGCTGTTTACAAGACCCTAGTGTTGATTTTATGGCCTAGAACACTGAATACAAACCAAAACACGAACTTAGAAACTTTCCGTGTCGGTTTTGTGACATTTTTTGAGGTCTACAGGGAATCTGGAGCAGCCCGGGAACTTTATAAAAAAAAATCAAACATATACATTTACCTAGTTAGACCAATAGGAGACCACCACGAGAAGACGAGACCTAAATTCTAAGGTGGGGCTGGCGGGGACGGTTACTGTAGCAAATAGGCCGGCCAAAATTTGGGGATTTGTGTTGAGGTTTTGCCAGTAGCTCACATACCTTATGACATAGCAACAGTATTTTTCGTATTTTCCCAGATTACCTGAGCTAAAATCTAGAAGCATATTGGGGGGGTTTGGGTTAAATTTTCCGATATTGGAACTCTTGGTTATGATATTAGTTATGAGATTTGGTCGTTGGATGTTTGTACGTCGACTAGGTTTGTTAGGTTGTTTTTTGCTTGTGTAGGCTATAAGTTCTAACCTATGAGCGCACCATGTGCCGTATCGGTTTTCCGGACTTGATTTTAATAACATTGCGACTGTGTATTTATTGTAGGTACCTTCGCGTGGATTCTAAGATGACAAAGCACATCGACTACGGCTGAACAAGGAGTTCTGCATGTGTGTAGATTTATATCTGAGGGGGAAGTCAGGTGGATGGCGTATAGCACCCCCGCAAATTATAAATGGAAACCAATATATATAGAATATAGTTAGGGAAACCATGTGAGAAACTTATGGATATGGTTAAAAGAGTTAGTAGGCGATGACAAAGATAATACGAGCGGATATGATTGATATAAGATATGAAATGAGATGTATAAGGATACGACATGAGATCGATAAATATGATAAGATTGAGATAGATGTGTTATGAGATCGGTAAAATAAGATAATTATATATAAGATCGCTTAATGTAAGATATTGATGTGATGAAAAGAGTATACGACGAGATATGATGACCTGGTTTGATATGTCGTTATACGGATGCGAGGAGATATGAGATATTTTGTACCTTTGTCGGTCCCAGGATATGAGATTGATACGGATGTGACATGAGATATAGGTTTATATCAATATATATATATATATATATGATTATGTGAATGATGAGTGGGATGTCGTACGAGACTTTAGATCCGTACCCTCATTGTTGTATAGGTCGATAGAATCCATATTTTGTTCTTTGCCGCCGCACGCGATGCTTTACCGGATGATTGATCAATACCCTTGACTAGAAGATGCCGTACGATGTATTATACCGTACGTAATGTTGTGAGGCTGGATGCTGATTGATAGATTCACCGACTCGGATATGTTATAGATATGTATACCTTATAGCGTTGCGCTTACGATGTACCTTATGCTACGTTCATGATATTCTCATTGCATTACATATATCTGTGCTAGTATACCTACACTATTATCAATGATGCGTATGTTACACTTACACAGATTTGTCGGCTCACACACTTTCATCATCGATAATTGTTATGTCACTTACACAGTAGAATTGCTTTACTCTTAATTGTTCAGTACCATCACATGACCCGTTGGCATGATATACTTGCTATGCTCACATCGCTATACTATGTCGTATGATATACTTGATATGCTCACATTTCTGTTCTATGTTTGCGTACAACATGCTTTATGATTATACGTATTGAAATGCTGTTTTCGTGAGATTCTGGATTCGAGAACCGCAGTTATATTTTAAAAGAAAATATGTATTGTTTTAAAAAACCCAGTTTCTCTTGATATGATATTTCGATACGTCGACCATGAGTTTTTCTCGGTTCTGAGATTGGTATGTGAAATCCGATTCACGGAGCGATAGGCACCGTCTGCGGGTACATGGTGGATCCAGTGAGGTACTCCGGGACAAGAAGACTCGTATGTTAGGCGGTGAGCCTGGCAGGGGAGCACTACCTACCGGTGATAGTATTTGGACTCGGCGGTTATCCGGAGGATACCGACCGGAGTCGTGAGATGGATATGAGGGCCGACCATATTATGCGGCGTCTGATGGCCGATCTGAGGATGTGACGCCTGAGATATGAGGATTTACGTTTCGATGCTGGACACGGGTTTCATGATGTTTCGAGTGTCGGTGTTGGACACTCAGTTTCCATGATTTTGATGTGTCGGTGATGGACACACGTTGGTTGATATCCTCATATTTACATGCATATGCTTTCATGATGATTCGGGTGTCAATATTGGACACTCAGGTTCCATGATGTTATTGTGTCATTGATGGACATGTAGATGATATATACATGCATACAGGTATTGATTATATCGTTGGTATATATATAAACACGGTCACCCTAAATATCATAGTATTATCTTTATGATATAGTTGACCTAGGAAATCGTTGTTTTATTCGATTTCTACCTGCTGATTTTTTCTACTCACAAGTTGGCAACTCACCCCCGTTGTGCCATAGTTCTTGCAGGTTTGACCGCGTGGATCAGTAGCGGTATCGTTGGCACACAGCTTGCTTTCAGGAGATTTGCTTCGGTAGGCGGGATATATTGGATCGTGCCACTCTTGTATTTACTATTCCGTTGTATCTAGTTAACTCCATCAATCAGAAACTAGTATTTGTATAAGCAGTAAGACTTAGAAGAGACTAGTGATTGCGAGACTTAGAGCGATGGGTTATATGTTTGCTTGGTGGGTTGATGTCTTGCTTTATTCATTACTCTTTGTGTTGATCTTCGCCGTTAGGATTGGTATATATATATATATATATATATATATATTGACTTACGTGGTTGTGATTCCGCCGATTGGCGAAGAGCTAGCTCCCGCTTGGGGATGCCTTTTACATTTTCATGTATATGTGGTTTTGGATCAAAATATACAAGGGAGGTGCTGCCTAAATTTTTAAAAGACAAAACATGTTTTTCAACTAGTAAAATCCACTATCTATGCATTTAAGAAAACATTTAAGTGCCGGTCACGAACTAAATTTCGGGTCGTGACAAAGTTGGTATCAGAGCGCTAGGTTACACCTTGGTTCAAGTCTAGGTTTGACTATATAGAGTCTTGGGCGTAATCTATTTCGGTACCTAGGCTTGACCTTATGGAACTTAGACTTGAACAGGGGGGTATTAGACCCGAACTTTCATTACATAAGTTGATCCTGATTGATGGAGTAGGTAACTCAAGTAGAGTGACGTACCATGCGTATGTTCCACGGCATACTTACGATATGGTACTCCGCTTAAGTGACCTTAGGATGTACATATCTTGAGACTTGTGATTCTCTTCGTTCCCTTGATCATAAATCCATTTGAGATCCTTGATTCTATTCGTTCCTATGATCATATTCTCATTGATTCCGTTCCTCCTTATGATCATGTATCCATTCTGGATCGGTTGATTCCTTTCATTCCTTTGATTTATCTTCATTGATACATGCTTAAGCTTCCTGTCACCATGGTTTGAGCGAAGATTGAGCTGCTGCTAGTGATGCGGTCAAGGCGAGCTCATCATGGACGAGGACTGACCATCGTGTTTTCTGGTGACATGAGAACGTATCGATTTAGTGTTTGGTTTGCGACCTCTCATTTGAGGTGAGTATTTGGTTTTGCACCGGATGATCGGGCCATTGTTAGAGGCTGCCAGATTGAGAGGACTGTTGATGTACAGCCTACCTTAGAGTTTGTGATGTTATCTACCATGCAGACATATGACCTATCTTTTGCTGAGATTGATGGGATGTCGCTTCCAAAGCTTACGAGCTGAGATCGCTGGAGCTTTCAGGCAGAGATGCAACAGTAGATAGCTAGTCTATCTTGAGTTGAGTTGAGAGACGAAGGTGATTTGTCTGATTTGATGCGCCGACGCAGGCCCAATTGAGTTGAAGATTTCCAGTGCGGAGAATCTTACTCAGATCTAGAGTAGATCGACCCAGAGATGACATTGTTCGTTGGATGATCCGATATGAGATCAGTAAGTTGACAAGCTTCGGATAGAGGACCTCACCCAGATGCGTTGTGAGTTGATCGAGAGCGGATGAATAAAGTATATTCCTTCGATGATTAGGACGAGTTCCCAAGGACGTGTTCGACTAGATATCTTCTCCAGAGTGATGAAGATACCGAGTTCGTAATTTCGATTCCGTGTGAGAGACCCCGGATTGACTGTAGCCGAGAACAATTGCACTACACGGATAGCATGACGTGACGTCAAAGACGAGTAGAACAAGAGAATTGTGCGAGATGTTAACTAGTTGTTTTTACTCCCCGTTGAGATTAGAGATCTGATATGTATACAGAAGAGTTGGGATACGGCCAGTTCCTGAGGAAATGTTGTGCTTAGAACGCAGATGTCCAGAAAACAAGAAAAGATTATGTAAGAGTACCAGCCTTCATATAATTCGGCATAGGAGAGATTGGCAGTGAGCTTGAGCAGGTTCCTTCCAGGACACTGCTGCGATAAGATTTGCATCCAGGATCAGTTGTGTCATGTGTGTTTAGAGGGCCAGAAGCCCACGCCAGTGACGTGCTGCTTTACGACTGGTCATGCTAATTGGCAGATAGATGACCAGAGGAGTGCCAGAGCAGAATTGTTTTCGCTAGCACACCCGACTGGGACGATGAGCCGATGGATTTCGAGGTGGGTAATCCACAGAGAAAATGAGGACCTAGAGACAGAGGACGCCAGACCATGAGCATGAGGCAATAGGATGTTCTTGCTCCGCCAGTTTTGGGCGCACCGACATATTTTTCGACATTGTAGGAGGTGTACCTCAATGTCATTTATTGCGATTTGTGTTTTGTGATCCAAGTATCACGTTTATATCGCGGGGATTGAGTTTTGATGATTGAGTTTCATGATATTGTTTTCGTGCACCATGGCTGCACCAACTAGGTATTTACATTTTGTACATAGTTATTGCACTTGATATATGTTTTATACACCATTGTATTGGGTTATGATTTGTGCATATCTATTGCACTTGATATCAGTTTTGTGCCTTGGCTGCACGTGGTTATGAATTCGTGGATTTCATACGGTTGATTTGATTTTTGTGCATGTGGTACGCACTCGATTTGATTTTTGCACTCAGTAGGGCTCGCATACGCTTGAAGTGCATTGATACGTGTTTTTTGTACACAGTTGCGCACGCGTATGATTTTTACACCTTGGTATACTCGGTGTTGTTTTTATACGCATTTGAGTTATGGATGAGTTTCCGTGCACATGTTGCAGCCGATTTATGTCTTTGAGCATTTGTTTCACCAGATTTGTGTTTTTTACGCGTTTGCACTTGACGTTCGTTTTCATGCATGCTACTGCACTAGATGCTTTATACGGACCTGACGCGCTTGGGTTGGATTTTTGCGCATATTAGGCGCTTGGTATTGGATTTTGTGCGTATCGGATGCACTTGAGTGAGATTTTATTCATGCATGTTGGATGCACCTGATTTAGATTTTATTCATGCATGTTGGATACACTTGATTTAGATTTCATTCGTGCATGACGGATGCACTTGATTTGGATTTTCGTGCATGTTGGGCACATGATATGAGATGCGATTTTGTGCACTATAGATGCACTTGATATTATTGCCGTGCACATCCGTTGCACTGGACAGATGCTTTCGTGCACACCCGTTGCACTTAGTTTGGTTTGGTGCACATTCATAGCACTTGTATTTGTAGGGATCCTAGGCACCCTAATGAGGTCTCACAAGGCATCAACCATGCCAATTTCAACAATTCTAGGTGCCGAGAGACCCGACTACGGATCGTTGGCTAGATATTTAGGCGAAACAAAAAACTAGTTAACACTTAACTAAAAGATACGGAAATACAACCTTTGTAGATCCGGTTCTCCACCTCCATAGCTCCGCAATGAAGTCTCCTCGCTGTCCATAACAAGTCCCGGGCTCTAGCGTCGGCTTCATCGGAGAATGGACGGGCTAGGTCATCGATGTCCATGCCGAAGATGATCTACGTCGAGGCATCGCTAAATCAAGCTCCGACTTCACCAAGTCAAGAAACTTGTGAAGAAAACACACTCCACTACTTGGCAAGAGGTAGAGGATGAAGAAATAGGAAGTGGGTAGACTTTAGAATTAGATTTCTCACTTGTTTCATCAATCCACCATTGATGAAGAAAGCTTTTCTTCTTTGAAGAAGATGAAGAAGAAGAAGCTAATTGTTATGATAAGTTAATTAAAATTAGAATAGAAATGAATACTTATCATATTAGAACCATGGTAAAGTGTAGAGAATTAACTTTAGTTAGGTGGAATGGTTAGGGTTAGAGAAGAAGACAAGAATGATTGCTTTGGTCAAAGTAGCATGAAGCTTGAAGAAGCTTCTAAGAAAGCAACCATTTGTTTTTCTTTTCTCATTCTTTTCATCCAAAAAGAAATAGATAAAATAATGAATAAATAAATAAAACCCTAACCATTTACTTAACCAAAGATTAATTCTTTACACTTAACCAAACTATCATGTATCATCAAACACGATACAAACAAGTGCACAAAAGTATATCGCATATACAATGCGCACATCCGAGTGAGAAAATCCATTTAAAGTGAACCGATACTAGTTAATGCAAAATAATATATCAAATATATAATTATGCATTAAATCATTAAATCAACACTTGATTTAACGATCCGGTCATATCGCATATAACCGACTAATATCAACAGTAACAACTTATCGAATCAACACTTGATCCGATAACCCGGCTATATCTCATATAACCGATCGATGTCACATATCACGAGAATCAAATACAGTATCACATACTGGTATCATTCTCGGTCCCGCACATATCTCATATGCGCTCCTATTTCGTTTCGCTTGAGCCAGGAAACCTCTGTGTAGGACTCTAAAGACTCGTCAATACGCCGGCAGCAGGTGATGATCATATCAAACACCCACAAGCCGCAAGCGGTCTGCTAAACGTAACGGCCACCCGGGTATTGAGCGATCTGAAGATCGACGAGCAAGCCCGCTCACACTCTAGTGAATCCAACCAGCAACACTACCGTACAGTCCGGTCTGATCGTCTGATATGTCGCATATCTCGCTTAGGGGTGGTAAACGTCAGACCCCAATAGCTCGATAAGTCGTGTCGATATAAGGTCTATAACTGTTCGAGAAACTACTGGTAACACTTACCAGTAAATCTCTGCAACCCTGGCCAGGGATTTCCTGTTATAGCCAATCGAACACAGCGCAACATCAACTTCCTATACCGGGAGAGACGAATCCCCTCCTATCGCTCATTGCCTCCATGTGACTCGGGACTGTACCCAAAAACCACCGTTTTGCATGCCCTCTTGGACGTGGTAAGATGGAAATCAAAGCACAGTGGGAACCACACAAGACTCTATGACGATCTCGGGTCAACAGACTACTCTGTACCAGTGTCACCAGAGAACTGCCATCTGACGTGAGGTATAATACCATCTGGGAGTTCTCGGCGAGTCCGTCCAGTGTACCCAGTCTCTACTGAGCACCCGTATATCATCTCTGATGTCAAACACCGATGGATATGGGATCATCCATCGCCCATCTGTATGGGTCGAGAAGGTATACGCTAGTCTACACTGGTATATCGATGCCCCGTCTCGATACACCCACGACTAAGGACTTTGAAGGATGTACTTACGGACTACCATGTCCCCACTAGTATGATCCGCATCATAGTCCAGGTAGTCAAGTACACATCCTAAGGGCTTTACCAACATGTAATAGAGAGACAATCAGTATACATGTTAAGGCAAAGAGCAACCAGATAGCATACTATCATGTCGAGCAAGAAATTCCTCCCTATATATGTCCCAGCATCCACTACAATATACATCCTATGTACAGTAATGGCCTCTAGGGCATACATATAACTAACAATCTCCCACTTGCACTAGGGCCATCTGTAGCAGTGGTTGCAGTATCTCATACTCAACCATCCCATAAAAGTCTCTCTCTGGGAAAAGGCCTTTCGTGAGTGGATCCGCTGTGTTTGTCCTCTGAGTCTACTCTCCAAACCTCGATCACCCTGGAGATCAACCATCTCCATGATCAGGTGATACTGCCTTAGAATATGTCTGGATCACTGATGGGATGGGTCTTCTTTGGCATAAGCCACAACTCCATTATCTCACAATGGTAGGAACAAAGTTCATCTTATGAACTATTATACACCCAGACTGCCTCTTTGGTAGCACCTTAAGTAGCGATGTATCCTGTCTTTATCGTCTAGTATGCCACGGTATCTAGATTGGAACTCTTCCAACATACCGTCCCTTTACTTAGGGTAAAGAAAATGCCTGTGACTGACATTCAGTCGTCTTTATCACCCTGGAACACTTCCAGTGATTCTCCCCAGGATCAATTGATACTATCTCACTACAACTAGTGAGAAGCCTAACATCCATTTAGATCTATCTCATAGATCCAAATTCCAGGATTTAGTAGGTATCACTTTGATCCTATGTAGAGAGTCATTGTGATAAGCAGAGATTGATCGAGCGTAGCATAGGAAACTCCTTCCCTATCAAGAGTATGTCATCCATGTACTCTACGAGGATCATCACCATACTCCCTACTACCTTTTTGTTTATACAAGGTTCATCTACCATTTTGATGATGTCAAACTCTTTGACTAATCCATCAAAACAGATGTTCCAACTCCGCGATGCCTGCTTTAATCCTATAAAGCATCTTGTATACGTTTCCGCTGCTCCCACTGTCTACGAGGCCCTCTGGCTGTGTATTTATAGACGCATTCTTCTAAAACATCATTTAGAAAAGCAGTCATGACACCCAACCACCAGATATCATAGTCATGGTATGCAGCCGTGGCAAGTAGGATCTGGATAGACTTAAGCTTGGTTACTTGAAAAATGTTTCATCATAATCCACGCCTGGTAAATGATGCAAACTTTTGACAAGTCTAGCTTTGAAAGTCTCAACTTTTCGATGTACACCAAGTAATCTTCTCAAGATATACTTGCTCCTGATGGGGATTTAACCCTTCAGATATAGCAGCCAAAGTCCATACTTTGCTGGAGTACATGGATTCCATCTCAGATCGCTAAACATCCAGCCATTCTTACAGAGTCTTACTCTCGATGGCCAGCTCGAAGCTAGTTGGGTCATCATCTCATGACGCAATCCTCGCTCCCACTGTCATAGAGAAACCGAAGTATCTCTCAGGTGGGCGAGGAACCCTACTAGATCGGCGGAGAGGCTGAGGTTCGTTGGAATCTACTGAATCCTTTGGTTCTATCAAATCATCAGCTGTAGTTTGTATAGCTGGAACCTTTCCAGTTGTACATAACTGACCTTGCCTCGAGCTTGTCCGGATTATGCTTTTAGACAAAGCCCGGACAATCCCCAAATCTTAACTAACTTAAGATATGGGCTCTTCCCCTTCCATATCACATATGAAGTGGTAGGCAATTGATTTGATTCGAACCCTATTCATTAGGTATGCAGCTTCTCAAGTGCATAACACCCAAAAAGGAAATAGGTAACTCAGTAATACTCATCATAGAGCACACCTTATCATATAGGGTGTGATTGCTCCGCCCCGATATACCATCGTGCTATGGTGTATTCGGAGGAGTAATGCCGAGAGAGAATCTCATTCTCCTTTAGAATAGTCCAGGATTTCCGTGCTCAAGTATTCTCCTCCTTGATCACATCAAAGGACATAATACTTATACCCGTATATTGGTTCTCTACTTCTAACTTATATTCCGTGAATATCTCAAAAGGTTCGGACTTTTGTTTCAACAAGAACATATGTCTGAATCTAAAGAGATCATCAGAGAACGTAATGAAGTATAAAAAACCAGTCTTGGCATGTGTAGACAAGGGACCTACATACATCAACATGTATCATCCCAAGAGTTTACTAACTCTTTCTCTGTTTCCAGTAAACGGAGCTATGGTCATCATATCTTTGTGACATGACTGGCGAGTTTCACAAGATGTAAATTCAAACTAATTTAAATATGCATCTTTATGTAACTCTAGCTAGTCGGGTCACATTGATATGACCTAGTCTACAATACCTCAAGAATGATTCGTTCAGTTCTGAACTCTTCCCCTTGTGTGTGTTCTGTATACTAAAGAACTGTAGTTTGATTTAGAACATCAATGCTTTTAGATAACGTGCCTGAACCGATCAACTTTTGATATAGGAAATGTTCAAAACATTATCCAACAATACAAAATTTTATCATTTCTTTACTAATAAAGAGACTGATATGATTTTGTATATCAGGTTCGGTATCTAATAACATTTGTTCAGAATCAATGTATTGGTAATACAGGGTGACAGTGACCAACAGACTTGGCTGCAACTCTTGCCCCGTTTTCTGCCTCATGAAACTTATCACCCGTTCTCAGTTCTCTACCTTTCTGTAGCCCTATGTAACAGATTACATATCTGGGATCCTGATCTGGTATCACATACCCAGGACGTAAAGGACACTGAGAAACAGTACTATATAATGAACACACCCGAAGATGATGCATCATCACGCACTCTCCTCGTTTGGGCGGCACGGGAAATCTGGTATTCCCCAATTTCCTGCTCTGTCTTATAACAATTATAAGTTGGAGCGGGACCAACGTTCCCCAGCTCAGTATAACAAGCGGGTTCGGTCAATAATCCGTATTATTATCTTGATTAAGGCGTGTTATGGTCGCTACCTGGAGAGAGAGAGAAGAAAACACTCAGCGTGCGCTCTGTCAAGAATAGATTGGTTATTATTTTATCTAATCAGGATGGCTCCCACTGCTTTTTATCAAATCTTCCTTCAAAGCCTAAAAGGAAAGACTAGCCGGGATTAATTACACACTACAAGTTCGCCAATCTTTCAGCCAGGCCAGTGTCGGTACTTTGAGGGAGGTCCCCCGTGCTTTCGCAGGAACCTAATTAATGTAAACCTCATTTTCCCAGAGGCGTAACCCCGTTGACACCTTTCTAGACACCTACTTGATCGGCTAATTGAATGTATAAAACTCTCCCAGGAGTAACTCTTACTCGCAGCGGGTATCGGGATCCAACTATCTCATAGAAGGTATGCAATCTCATTGCAAATTTCAACACTTGAAATTCCCGATAATATTTTGCCCCTAGCTCGCTATGACCTTGACGGAGGCCAAACAACCCATAGTCCGCTAGTCAAGTTCAACCCGTCATTTCCTGATTGAATTAAACCCACCCGCACAACCCTTGACGGAGGCCAAACAACGCCGTACGAATACCCTAATCCAATCGCATCATATGCTAGCAGATAAGCACTAGTTAGCTACCGTACACTACGCCTTGACGGAGGCCAAACAACCGCAGCACGAATACTAACTAGTACTTATCTGAAATGACGGAGGGCTACGACAGGTTTTTCTGAAAACCTATTGCGTAATGAACTTGATATCGTTGTAGGATCGAATGAATTTTGAAATGGAGTGTTTTTGAGGCTTTTCTAGTTTTGCTAAAGGAGTCACTCCCGGTGAAGGGATCGTCGGTCCTTTCCTCGTCGAATGAGTTGCGGGATATATCATATATATCACTGTGCAAAGCAAAAACTCTTAAAAGCAATCAAAAGACAAACCGAGTGTGTAGCATCTGCCAGTTATTGCTAAAGGAGTCACTCCCGGTGAAGGGATCTCGGTCCTTTCCTTATCGAATAAGGTGCAGGATATATCACATATACCGCTGTGCAAAGCAAGAACTGTAGCTACCTGTTTTATTTTGAAATTCGATTCTACAACATCTTAGGTTTCTTTTATTTCATTAATCTCATTAATGAAATCCCATCATTTAAGTACCTAAACATCACAGATAAATACGACGTACACTTATGCCATCCGCATTCGCCTCGATGTCCCCTCGTGCACCATTAGGTTAGATAACTAACGGCAGAACAGGGCAGGGCTAGCGCGGGTGTAAAACATAAGTAACGTCTATATAATATATCATATATACTATATAGTGTATCTATCACAGAACATCACATGATCACATCACAGATATCGCAGCAGAAGAATCATATGAAATATTAGATATACTAGGACGTCCGTGTTTTCAATACGAGCCAGTATAAAACACGGATTCCACGGTCGTGATGAATAGCCAAACCCACACCCCTAGACCCCTACGAGAGCGGCAAGCAACCCTACCAATTCTGGAGTTAGGAGACCCGGACTCGACTCCTCGAGTTGGTCTCCCACTGAACTCCAGAACCCGGTTACTTGTGCCCTCCTCCTTGGGTCTATCCTAGTGCGGAAAAGTAAATAATATACAAAGGGTGACAACTTCCGCAACCTGGAAGCGCCCCAATAAAAGAATATTACATACAAGTTTTTACATGAATGAAAATGAAAAACACTCATCTCACATAAAAAACCCCCGGCTATTCAAACACGACGATCCAATATAACATATCCAGCAACACATAACATCACATGTCATCAACGTAAGTAAATATGCGCATCCGAATTGTCGTTGGCATATAGCAACGAAACCGGCGATATCATATATTACACTTACAGTCACAGAAAAGAAAGTGTAAAACTACAACAGTTGGAATCCGTAACCACCTCAGACATCGCATGCCTGACCAAATGAATTACTTAGACATCGCATGCCTAACAATTATAAACCCCGCATTTTAGTCTCATTATCGAAAACACTTTTCAATATCAAGTCGGGCAATTCAACAGGATTCCCGACATTCTGATCGAATGCTCTTCGCAAACTTCAATAGACGGCTGCACCCCCGATACCGTCGACGAAGTGCACCAAGGCGGAACACCGCTACCGCGAGCACCCGAACGGATGCTTTCGGCGACGGGGTTCTCCTACAGTCACTTGGTCGGGGCTATGGAGTAAGGCTGTCTATTAAGTTTACCCGGCGAGTATCCGCGTACGCTACGTGATTGCGACGGACTTTTGATCACATCAAAATTCCGTGGCAACCGATCAAGTGAGACTAAAGTGCTATGTTTATAACATTCATTCAGTTATCTCATAACTACTTGTGAATTCCAATTATTGTATCCCATTCCAGATAAACAGAAAATGTTAAACTTTTCGATCGAACAGTCAAACACCCAAGTTTTCCCGATACAGCTCAACACATGAAATAAGTCTAACAACATTCAGTTCGTGCCTCAGTACCAACGGTCCAGCCGTAGAAGTGTCAAGCCAACGCCTCACATGTGGCACGTCATACTGCCCCAAACCCTAAGGTTCAAAGGGCAGTTCAAGACGGTCACATAATCGAGTTAAGGTTTGTTGTCTTCTAGAGGGTCCATCGCGTTACTTGCACTACTTAGAACGTCGTTAAACCACGGAAAAATCCAACACTTGGAAATTTCCCGACAGGGGAAAAGTTGGGTATTTATATCCGGTCGAACTTTTTAACATATTCTAAAATTTATCCGGAAAGCCAAATAGACAAAATCTGATACTCCGATCGAAACACTGAATCCCCAAAACAACCCCAGAAAATTCAACTCTTGAATAAATATTAAAAATTCCCAGAAAACTCAGCTCTTTGAACTAGGAATTACTGTGCAAAGGAACAGGGCTGACGTCATCAAGGGGCCGCGGAACCGCCGCAGAAGCCATGCTTCTGCCGCGGTTCCGCCGCGAAATTTACTGTTCATGAAATAATTTTTGCATCGTAATTCTTAGATTTCCCTGCTGAATTTTTTAGTAATTTTTAATTTGGAAAAATCCACGTTTTTGAAAAAAGGACAGAGAGCATTTTTGGTGTTGGGTTTCGGGTTCGTTCGGACTTCAAATTGCGTCTAGACTTCGCCTAAGGCTCTAGCTAGGCTCTGATACCACTGTAGGGGTCCTAGGCACCCTAATGAGGTCTCACAAGGCATCAACCATGCCAATTTCAACAATTCTAGATGCCGAGAGACCCGACTACGGGTCGTTGGCTAGATATTTAGGCGAAACAAAAAACTAGTTAACACTTAACTAAAAGATACGGAAATACAACCTTTGTAGATCCGGTTCTCCACCTCCATAGCACCGCAATGAAGTCTCCTCGCTGTCCATAGCAAGTCCCGGGCTCTAGCGTCGGCTTCATCGGAGAATGGACGGGCTAGGTCATCGATGTCCATGCCGAAGATGATCTACGTCGAGGCATCGCTAAATCAAGCTCCGACTTCACCAAGTCAAGAAACTTGTGAAGAAAACACACTCTACTACTTGGCAAGAGGTAGAGGATGAAGAAATAGGAAGTGGGTAGACTTTAGAATTGGATTTCTCACTTGTTTCATCAATCCACCATTGATGAAGAAAGCTTTTCTTCTTTAAAGAAGATGAAGAAGAAGAAGCTAATTGTTATGATAAGTTAATTAAAATTAGAAAAGAAATGAATACTTATCATATTAGAACCATGGTAAAGTGTAGAGAATTAACTTTAGTTAGGTGGAATGGTTAGGGTTAGAGAAGAAGACAAGAATGGTTGCTTTGGTCAAAGTAGCATGAAGCTTGAAGAAGCTTCTAAGAAAGCAACCATTTGTTTTTCTTTTCTCATTCTTTTCATCCAAAAAGAAATAGATAAAAGAATGAATAAATAAATAAAACCCTAACCATTTACTTAACCAAAGATTAATTCTTTACACTTAACCAAACTATCATGTATCATCAAACATGATACAAACAAGTGCACAAAAGTATATCGCATATACAATGCGCACATCCGAGTGAGAAAATCCATTTAAAGTGAACCGATACTAGTTAATGCAAAGTAATATATCAAATATATAATTATGCATTAAATCATTAAATCAACACTTGATTTAACGATCCGGTCATATCGCATATAACCAACTAATATCAACAGTAACAACTTATCGAATCAACACTTGATCCGATAACCCGGCTATATCGCATATAACCGATCGATGTCATATATCGTGAGAATCAAATACAGTATCACATACTGGTATCATTCTCGGTCCCGCACATATCTCATATGCGCTCCTATTTCGTTTCGCTTGAGCCAGGAAACCTCTGTGTAGGACTCTAAAGACTCGTCAATACGCCGGCAGCAGGTGATGATCATATCAAACACCCACAAGCCGCAAGCGGTCTGCTAAACGTAACGGCCGCCCGGGTATTGAGCGATCTGAAGATCGACGAGCAAGCCCGCTCACACTCCAGTGAATCCAACCAGCAACACTACCGTACAGTCCGGTCTGATCGTCTGATATGTCGCATATCTCGCCTAGGGGTGGTAAACGTCAGACTCCAATAGCTCGATAAGTCGTGTCGATATGAGGTCTATAACTGTTCGAGAAACTACCGGTAACACTTACCAGTAAATCTCTGCAACCATGGCCAGGGATTTCCTGTTATAGCCAATCGAACACAGCGCAACATCAACTCCCTATACCGGGAGAGACGAATCCCCTCCTATCGCTCATTGCCTCCATGTGACTCGGGACTGTACCCAAAAACCACCGTTTTGCATGCCCTCTTGGACGTGGTAATATGGAAATCAAAGCACAGTGGGAACCACACAAGACTCTATGACGATCTTGGGTCAACAGACTACTCTGTACCAGTGTCACCAGAGAGCTGCCATCTGACGTGAGGTATAATACCATCTGGGAGTTCTCGGCGAGTCCGTCCAGTGTACCCAGTCTCTACTGAGCACCCGTATATCATCTCTGATATCAAACACCGATGGATATGGGATCATCCATCGCCCATCTGTATGGGTCGAGAAGGTATACGCTAGTCTACACTGGTATATCGATGCCCCGTCTCGATACACCCACGACTAGGGACTTTGAAGGATGTACTTACGGACTACCATGTCCCCACTAGTATGATCCGCATCATAGTCTAGGTAGTCAAGTACACATCCTAAGGGCTTTACCAACATGTAATAGAGAGACAATCAGTATACACGTTAAGGCAAAAGAGCAACCAGATAGCATACTATCATGTCGAGCAAGAAAGTCCTCCATATATATGTCCCAGCATCCACTACAATATACATCCTATGTACAGTAATGGCCTCTAGGGCATATATATAACTAACAGTATTTGGCTTTGATTTCTGTGCTCACCAGACGTGCGTGATTGTTGGATACGCCTTTCGAGGCTGATTTTCCCTTGAGCACTTTATTTTCATGATGGGCACTATATTATGTAGCAGCCGAACATGATTGATCCGAGGACAGTACCTGAGTACTTTGCATGCATTACAAGGTTAACAAGTTGTTTTCAAAAAGGAGCTATAGTTTCGCTATTTCCTATATGTCCGACAGTGACACGAATGTTTATAAAGGAAAACCTTTTGGGATATTTCAAAATGATGGAACGTATATTTAAGCAAAACATATATGACCGTATATTTATTACTTTATAAATGAGCGTCCCTCACTTGTGCCGAGAGTTACGCATCACACAGCGATTCAGAATGGATTTTGCATTTGTTTTATTCAGTTTTAAGAGATTTTTCCAAGGATGCGTACTATATACGTATTATAGTATTTGACTGGTGTATATTGGATTTCAGTAGTGGATTTGGAGATCTGTATCCCCATTATAACTCCAATGATTTGCGTGCAAATCCGATGATTTGTGTGACGATTGACGGAGTTCAATTTTTGAGTTTCGTACTCATTTTCAGGCGCACACGATGCACTGTGGTATTTTTGTATCTTCTGTGATTTTGGAGCTCCTTTGATTTGAGCTGAGTATTGAAATGTTTTAGCATTTGGGGGTTTAAATTTAAATTCGGGGACCAGATTTATTTAAGGGTGGAAGATTGTAACATTTCAAAAATTATAAAATATTAAAATAATATATTTCACGAAAAATACCCAATTTGCGAATTTGGGGTTTTCGTAAAATTGTATAAATATATACCAATGTTTGTGAAATAATTGGAGATTAAAATGATTTATTCATTTAAAAATATATTTATTGGATTTGGCATTTTTATAATTAATTATATGCAGTTTAAATAAAATTGATTCGTGCACTACTAATCGCGATTAGGCCAAATCTGTGTTTCTACATTTTTCCATAGTTAGTTTACCATGACATGTTGCATTTGGTTACATGTTGTTTCTTTTGTGTTGTTTTATTGGTTTTATGTGTATTATTGTGAGAAAAGAAATGAAGAGAAAAGAGTGTATTATTGGAGAGAGAGTGTGTGTGACATGGCATGGGCTTGTGAGAGGGTGAGAATAAGAGAGAGAGAGAGAGAGAGGGCTGCTTCATTTCCTCACCCCCATTGTTTCCTCTATCTTTCTCATACTCCGTCCACCTCCTCTGCCCTCATGTTTCATCTCGAATCCTTCACCAAAATCCTATACTCCCTTCATTAAAAATGATCCCCACCTCATCTTACACCCTATAGACTTTTCAAACTTGGAATTTGAAGACTTTGAGCAACTCAAGAATTTTCTTGAGTTGCCGGTAATTTCTACATTTCTAGTTTAGTTTTTGAGTTTCCTAGCAACCTATAGTAGTTTAGAGTTAAATCGATTTAGATTAGAGAGGCTTGGAAATTCCAAAAGAGGGTTTGGGTGATTGTGTGGACTTATGATGTTTAGTGGCTGTTTACAAGACCCTAGTGTTGATTTTATGGCCTAGAACACTGAATAGAAGCCAAAATACGAACTTAGAAACTTTCCATGTCGGTTTTGTGACATTTTTGGAGGTCTACAGGGAATCTGGAGCAACCCGGGACCTTTATAAAAAAATCAAACATATACATAAACCTAGTTAGACCAATAGGAGAGCACCACGAGAAGAAGAGACCCAAACTCTAAGGTAGGGCCGGCGGGGGCGGTTACTGTAGCCAATAGGCCGGGCAAAATTTGGGAATTTGTGTTGAGATTTTGCCAGTAGCTCACATACCTTATTACATAGCTACTGTATTTTTGTTTTGTCCCAGATTACCTGAGATAAAATCTGGGAGCATATTAGGGGGCTTTTGGGTTATGTTTTTCGATAATGGAATTCTTGGTTTTGATATTAGTTATGAGATTTGGTCGTTGGATGTTTGTACATCAACGACGAGGGTTGTTTGGTTGTTTTTGCATGTGTAGGCTATAGGTTCTAACCTATGAGCGCACCGTGTGCCGTATCGGTTATCAGGACTTGATTTATTAGCATTACGACTGTGTATTTGTTATAGGTACCTTCGCGTGGATTCCGAGACGACGAAGTATATCGACTACGGCTGAACAAGAAGTTCCACAGGTGAGAAGATTTATATCTATGGGGGAAGTCGGGTGGATGGCGTATAGCACCACCGTAAATTATAAATGGAAACCAATATATATGGAATATGGTTAGGGAAACCATGTAAGAAACTTATGGATATAGTTTAAAGAGTTAGTAGGCGATGAGAAAGATAATACGAGCATATACGATTGATATAAGATATGAAATGAGATGTATAAGGATATGACATGAGATTGATAAATATGATAAGATTGTGATAGATGTGTTATGAGATCGGTAAAATAAGACAAATATATATAAGATCACTTGAAGTGAGATATTGATGTGATGAAAAGAATATACGACGAGATATGATGACCTGGTTTGATATGTCGTTATACGGATGCGAGGCAATATGAGATATTTGATACCTTTGTCGGTCCCAGGATATGAGATTGATAAGGATGTGACCTGAGATATGGGTATATATATATATATGATTATATGAATGATGAGTGAGATACCATACGAGACTTTAGATCCGTACCCTCATTGTTGTATAGGTCGATAGAATCCCTACTCTGTTTTTTGTCGCCGCACGCGATGCTTTACCGGATGATTGATCCATACCCTTTACTAGAGGATGTCGTACGATATATTATACCGTACGTAATGTTGTGAGGCTGGATTCCGATTGATAGATTCACCGACTCGGATATGTTATAGATATGTATACCTTATAGCGCTGTGCTTACGATGTACCTTATGCTACGTTCATGATATTCTCATTGCATTACATATATCTGTGCTAGTACACCAACACTATTATCGATGATGCGTATGTTACACAGATTTTCCGACTCACACACTTTCATCATCGATAATTGCTATGTCACTTACACAGTAGAATTGCTACATCATACTATTTCTCTTAATTGTTCAGTACTGTCACATGACTCGTTGGCATAATATACTTGCTATGCTCACATCGCTATACTATGTCGCATGATATACTTGATATGCTCACATTTCTGTTCTATGTTTGCATACATCATGCTTTATGATTATACGCATTGAGATGCTGTTTTCATGAGATTCTGGATTTGAGAACCGTGGTTGTATTTCAAAAGAAAGTATGTACTATTTTAAAAAACCCGGTTTCTCTTGATATAATATTTCGAGACGTCCACTATGAGTTTTTCTCGGTTCTGAGATTGGTTTGTGAAACCCGATTCGAGGAGCGGTAGGCACCGTCTGCGGGTACATGATGGACCTGGTGAGGTATCCCGGGATAAGAAAAGTTTTATAGTTAGGCGGTGAGCCTGGTAGGAGAGCACTACCTACCGGTGATAGTATTTGGACTCGGCGGTTATCCGTAGGATACCGACTGCAGTATGCGGCGCCTGAGGGCCGATCTGAGGATGCAGCGCCTCAGATATGAGGGTTTATGTGTCGATGCTGGACACGGGTTTCATGATGTTTCGAGTGTCGGTGTTGGACACTCAGGTTCTATGATTTTGATGTGTCGTTGATGGACACACGTTGGTTGATATCCTCATATTTACATGCATATGCTTTCATGATGTTTCGGGTGTCGATATTGGACACTCAGGTTCCATGATGTTATTGTGTCATTCATGGATATGTAGATGATATCCACATGCATACAGGCATTGATTATATTGTTGGTATATATGTAGACACGGCCACCCTAGATATCATATTATTACTTTTATGATATAGTTGACTGATTGGTATGAAAAAGTGTTTGTAGTTATACCGCAATCAGAACGGTGTCGCACGTAGTTAGACCGAGATGAGTACGGGTCGTCCTCAGGGAAACGTTGAATCTTTTACTCTTACTTTAGATGTGTTGAAAAAGAGAGGATGGATAAAGAATATTGTAGAATGGTTTCTAGATCTACGTTAAGCACTAATGCAAAATATAGATCTAGATTATTTATGGATGTAGTTAATATAAGAAGGGGCTTGTAGGGTTCGTTAGGATTCAGTAGTTATGGATGATTAATTAAAAATTACCCTTTTTATCCTTTAATAGATTTAAAACTAAAACGACGGTGATGCATGTAGATTAGGGTTTCTTGAGGGAAAAGGAATCCCACTCTTAACCCTTATCTCGACACGGAACTCCGTTCATATCTAGCCTTTACCAAAACAATCATTAATCTAATCTCTAATCGCGGTCGAGACTAACAATGAATTGGTAGCGTGCCCGATTAGGATGTTAATGATTCTTTTGATAAAGTTTATAAACTTTATAGGACGTAAAAAGAGTTTAGATATTTTTATCATCCATTAACCTACCCTAATCCTACGAACCCTAACAAGCGGAGAATTACTCGCGCATGTTGGGAGAAAAGAGATGGAGAGAAAATGCATAATTAAACTACAAAGAAATAGAATAGGAAAAAGAGCTACCTTTATTAATCAATAATATTCATTACACTTTGATTCCTTAGAAAATGATTACAAATCCTAGTTTTGCTTCTCGGTCTCTTCTAAGGAGGTAGATGAACGGTTGATGATCAGCCTGGATGCGTGAGCCGTCTTGGACTTCGTGATCTCGTCGACTTGATAATTTTTTCAAGAGGCTCTCGGTCCTTATTTATACTCCAAAATCCAGAACCCTAGATGCCTAAATTGGGGAATAGTAGTTAAGATCCAAACAGAAAAATGCCAGCCCCCAATTCATCTATCATGCGGCGGATCCGCGGCCAACAGGGGGGTTTGGCCGAGGATCCGCTGCCAATGGTTGTGATCTCCTGTTGGTTTTTCTGTGGCTTCATCTGTGTGACACGTGGCTATCTTTTTGAATCTCAGGAACTGAAAATCTTCTCGTAGTTGCTGCAATACTTGATTTCTTAGTTTGCTTTCTTAATTAGGCAGGTTTGCTCTTAACAACTTTGATTCCCTTGATTTTTAGCCTTGAAAAATTCTACACGTTCTCAACAAATGATATTAGTGGAGTTTTGTTTAATTGAGATATTAATTTCACCATTAAGATTTGGTCAATTGTATCTTTGCATACATTTTTCCTACCAAATGTTAATTATAATATATCAACACATGAAAAATAGTATTTTTACAGATAAACCCTCATATGTTTGATATATTATAATAAAGACCTTTTTAAATATAGAAATAGTAGGAGAAATATAATAACAAATATGCAGTTTTATCAACTGAACAAATACCCCCAAACTTATCTTTGATCGTCCCGAGCAAACTAGTTTATTCAAGAGAAGAATAAAAAGAAAGGAGAAAACTAAGCACACTTTCGTAGGCAAACACGATTGCACTGAGCACGTGTAAGAAGCCGTTAAACCTTTAGGTGTCCCTAGTAGGAGGAGTGTTGTCTCCTTAGGGTTTTCGGTGGATTACACCCACAAAATCCTATAATAAAAGAGAAATGGTGGAATTTACATATAAAGATAAGAACCATAAAAGAAATACTTTGAAAATTTAGAGTTTCCAACTACACTAGCTTTTCAGTTGTCATGAGCTCTATCTTAATAATCATGAAAAGATGTTAGAAATCACATCATCCCTCAATAAAACATTGTCTTTATTCTTCATTCCTACCTTTCATCCAAACATCGATCATATAACCCTACGTGTGTGTAATGGATATCCCCACACTCGAAGAATTCAATTCAAGCTATCATACTCTTGTCCATTTACCTCGGTACTTTTTAATTTGATGAATATTTAGATTTGCTCACACATTTTCATGCGACCGTTAATACTTCTTGAGGTACTAACCGACCGATTACTCATGTGCTTGCTGTTTAGGTGATAGTATTTTCCTCGTCTTACACCACCTATGGCTTAGCATTGACTACCAAACCAGTTGGTCTAAGGCACTAGGTGATGAAGCACCCTCGCTATATTTTTTTATTGCTGCCTTGGCGATAAGAAAACCAGTGTTCATTTTTTTCTTTTCACCATTTTTATATTTTCTTCATTTATTATTTCCTTCGTACTTTGGCTTTTAGATAAGAGCATTTCAAGGTATCCTCTACTATCCCGAGTTTCAAGACGTGTGTAAGTGCATATAGTAGGGTATCAACATTCAAATGTTTGGCTTCCAGAATAGAAACAAATTTTCAGACTTATTTTTATCCTCAGATTAGTCACTTCCTTCATCTTACTAACCTTTGGGACAACAGCTCATAACTACTTATTACCAGTTCGTTTAAGAAAACTTCTAATTTTCTTGGTTTTCTTAAATTATTCTTATCTTTTGGATGTAATTTTTTTCACTTTCTACTCTTTTGTTATAAAAGAAAATTTTTAAATTTTTTTAAAAAATGTTGTGCTTATGTAAAATATGATGCAAATTGATGTGTAAATAAGCACAAACCTCCCCCAAACCTGTTTACAGCAGTGTCCTCACTGATGTCATCCGTTAAACTCAAAAACCTGTAGACTTGGGAGGAAAAAGGGGACAAGAAATAATGCAAGTGAAATCCTCCCCCAAACTTATTTTTGGCTCACAATCTTATAAAAATTCTTTTTCTTTCAAAAGCCAAAATATAACCCCCCACAAACTTGAGTTAAACGATGTCAATCTTTTAAAATCACACGAGGGGGTCAAGGTTATTGGTCAATGCCAAGCTTTGCAAAGACCGAAGGTCAACACCAACCATTCAAAAATTTTATCGATGAAGCACCAAGGTTGGTGGAAGAACATGTCACCTTTCGACGTGAAGAAGTGGGGAGGTGATAAGAGGTGCAATGGAAAAGGATTGCGTCTCAATTTGGAGAGACGACACAGTGATAGTAATGATTGATTACTCGCATTATCATGATTGTCCAGAAGAAGGGGTGGAGGTTCAATTTCTTTATCTTGGAGTTGATTCATCTCAACACCCGTATCTTTTAAAAATGGGAGTTCATCAGCGAAAATTTCCTCAAAGCTTTCATCGATACCCCGAAGAATAATGTCATTAGGAAAAACAGGGTGATCGTCAGAATCTATAAAAAGTTCCTCATCAGCGTTAGATGTTGACCCGGACAACTCGATGGAAGAGTCCGTGTATGTATAATACATGGTTGGGTCAAACAACAACATATGAAAAGAGTCAGTATCATGAGGTTGATCAAATTCGCTGCTGTCGACATCCATTAATTCGACAGAACACACATGAGCATAGGGTTCGGAGGGTTCACTTCCCAACTTGTAAATGTTAAGCTCAATTGACTTCTTTCCAAAGGATAGGGTCATAGAGCCGTTTCTACAATTGATTATTGCGTTGGAAGTTGCTAGGAAGGGTCGACCGAGTATCACCGGGATTTGATTGCGTGGGTTCGCCACAGGCTGTGTATCTAAAACAATAAAGTCCACAGGGAATATAAATTCCCCGACTTTGATTAACACATCCTCTAGCTCACCCCTAGGTTGGGTGATAGATCGATCGGCCATCTGAAGAGTGCAATGCACCGGTTTTAACTCTCCGATCCCTAATTGCTCATAAACAGAATACGGAAGAAAGTTAACACTAGCACCTAAATCGAGTAGAGCATGATTTATATTTTTACCCCCAATAGAAATAGAAATTGTAGGACTTCCGGGGTCCTTTCGTTTCTTGGGTAGTTGTTGTGTAAAAGCAGTGCTCACATTACTCGCAAGGAAAACTTTTTTAGGTACTTGAACTTTTCTCTTCCTAGTGCACAAGTCCTTTAGGATTTTCGCATATGACGGAACTTGTTGAATAGCATCTAGGAGAGGAATGTTTATGTTAACTTGCTTAAAAATTTCCACAATCTTCTCCATTTGTGGATTTGGTCTGTTGCCCCTTAACCTGTTTGGATAAGGTGCTTTATCAATAAGGGTCTGGTCTAAGATTGAAGAGGATTGTGGGGATGGAGTGGATCCCAGAATTGGATTGGGGATCGTTTTAGGTAGATTCGAGGAAATGGGCGAAGGGTTCGAGCCTTGGGGAAAACGGAGAATAGGCTCAGATGAAGGTGGGAGACTAGACGAATTAGGGGAAGAAGAAGAAGCTGGGGTATCATTGGTGTCACTAACATCATCACATTGCTTACCCACTCGGTTATTCAGCACTTTTCCCGATCTCAACGTAGTAACGACATTCACATTATAACTTTGTGAATGGCCATGATTAGGTATGGGTTAAGATGGGAGTTTCCCTTTCTCTCTCGCACTCATTGCGGCGTTCAATTGTGCAATTTGGTTTTCTATTGATTTAATAATCTCACCGTGGGAGGCGGAGTCTTTCGTTAGGGTATCAATAGAAGACTTCATATCAGCCGACATTTGAATGGAATGTTTCATAAACATATCCAAAGTCTGTGCGAGTGAAGAGTTGTCAGTACCGGCCAACTGTGGTACAGAAGTGTTGGCCGGTTTTTGAAAAGTTTGTGACTGAAAGGGGTGCTGACTTTGTGCTTGTCGTTGCTGTGGAGGAGGTCTTTGATAATTGCTTTGGAACTGATTTTGATTTTGGGGTTAGTTTTGGTTCCAAGCAAAGTTAGGATGATTCCTCCATCCTTGATTGTATGTGGAAGAATAAAGATCGTTTCTAGGTCACTGCTGAAAAGCAGCATTAGTTTGAAACGATACATTCATAGGACATTCTTCCGTTAAGTGTGAAGGATCTGAACAGCAACCACAGTCGGTCTTGGGAAGCGTGACCTGATTTAGGGAGAATGATGAGAACTTGTTCTCAATAGCGTCGAGTTTCTTCTGTATCGCTGCCATTTCGGCTTTTACTGTGATCAAAATATCGAGCTGATGAATACTTCCCTTAGAAGAAGGTGGTCTTACGCTTTCCCACTGCAAAGTGTGTTCAGCAAGGTCTTCCAGATATTTCTAAGCTTCACCGTAGTCTTTAGACATGAAATTGCATTGACAATTTGTTTCAAACATCTGCTTTGACGCTGGATTAATGCCCTCATATATAATTCGGCACAAATCCCATCTATTGATTCCATGATGAGGACATTGGACAAGCAGATCTTTGAAACGTTCAAAGCACTTCCAAAATGGTTCATTGGGAAGCTGGGTGAACTGGTTGATCTCGCTCCTAACACGGGCGGTCTTATGGTTTGGGTAAAACTTCTTAAGAAATGCTATTATGAATTCATCCCAGTTAGTAATAGAGTGTGCAGCAGTATTATAAAGCCATTTTTCTGCCAAGTCGCACAGTGTGAATGGGAGAAGACGCAAGCGCATAGCATCCACAGTCAATTGTGAAGTACCCATCATTGCGCATACGTTTTCGAATTTGGTGATGAAAACGTACGCGTCTTCCGACTCAAGCCCGTGAAATTTGGGCAGCAGATTGATGTAGTGGGGTTTAATTTCGAAATTATCCCAGTTAGCTGGTGGAATGGATATACAAGTAGGAAGCGGACCACGGATATGATAGCATCTTTCTTGGAGAGATATGCACGGTGGATTCTGCGCACCAACGGGCGGTGGCAGCATGGTGTTATAATCTGATGGAGTACCGTCCATCTCGGTCGTGGTGTGTGGTGGGGGAAAAGAAGATGAAGAAGTACAGACTTCGGTGTCGATAGCAGGAACGCGGACAAGATGGGCACTAGAATCCCGTGTCCAGCCGAGCATGCACTAAGCGGGTTTAGTGCCAGTGGTAGCGTGTGTGTGCTTTAAAATTGGTTTGTTTTGAAAAAAAAATGGGACTCAAGACAAATCACACAAAAATGCACAAACAACCCTAGAACTAAGGTTACCTAGGTCAGTCTCTAGACCGCTCCTAGACTTCCAAAGGACAAGCCGTCGGATCAATCCTCTACCGCCTCGTTACTACTCTTGTAGCCATGTAAGTGCCAGGTAAGTGGGAGGTCGTCCGCTACGTAAGTAGTAGTCCTAATTAAGTAACCACTTACCTTAGACACACTTGCCTAGACACCAGCGATAGATTACCCACGACCTTCCTCTGTCCTTATCGAGCGCGACAGTCCTTAGAGTCTGGTCTAGATATTTTTTTAAATTAATGTAGGGTTGATGCATATGCTCGGTTTGTGATTTGTAGGGCTTAGGAAGGGTGATGAAATCCCCACCTAATCTGGATTTTGGTCTTTGCCCCTTAAAGTCCATATTAAAATATGCAAACCAATCACAAAAAAAAGATTTTTAAGCGGCGATATTTTACAAAGAATCCTGCAGAAAAGAGATTTTATTGGATTTGAGAGGAGAGAGAAAGAGGTTAGAATCATACCAGAGAATTTTGAAACCCTAACTCCTCAGTTGTGCCGCGTTTCCGCCGCCACAAGGGTCTTCTCGCCGCGGATCCGCCGCGTGGTAGAGGGTTCAGGTGATGATTTTAGCTACGTGGCCTTCGATTCTCCTTTGGATCTCAATGAATATCTCCTTCTCCTGTTTCCTCAAGTCTGTGACTCCAGATCTCCTTACAAAAATTTCACACACTTCGTTAAATATACGATTTGCAGTTTTGTTTTAATTATGATATAGATCGAATAAGAATTCAACACAAATAGTAAGACTAAAAAATTACGCACGAATCCCCGACAACGGCGCCATTTGATTGGTATGAAAATGTGTTTGTAGTTATACCGCAATCAGAACGGTGTCGCACGTAGCTAGACCGAGATGAGTACGGGTCGTCCTCAGGGAAACATTGAATCTTTTACTCTTACTTTAGATGTGTTGAAAAAGAGAGGAGGGATAAAGAATATTGTTGAATGGTTTCTAGATCTACATTAAGCACTAATGCAAAATATAGATCTAGATTATTTATGGATGTAGTTAATATAAGAAGGGGATTGTAGGGTTCGTTAGGATTTAGTAGTTATGGATGATTAACCCTTTTTATCCTTTAATAGATTTAAAATTAGAACGACAGTGATGCATGTAGATTAGGGTTTCTGGTGGGAAAAAGAATCCCACTCTTAACCCTTATCTCGACACGGAACTCCGTTCATATCTAGCCTTTACCAAAATAATCATTAATCTAATCTCTAATCGCGGTTGAGACTAACAATGAATTGGTAGCGTGCCCGATTAGAATGTTAATGATTCTTTTGATAAAGTTTATAAAATTTATAGGACGTAAAAAGAGTTTAGATATTTTCATCATCCATTAACCTACCCTAATCCTACGAACCCTAACAAGCGGAGAATTACTCGTGCATGTTGGGAGAAGAAGAGATGGAGAGAGAATTCATAATGAAACTATAAAGAAATAGAATAATAAAAAGAACTACCTTTATTAATCAACAAAACTCATTTACACTTTGTTTCCTTAGAAAATGATTACTATACTAGTTTGCTTCTCGATCTCTTCTAAGGAGGTAGATGAACCGTTGATGATCTGTCTGGATGCGTGAGCCGTCTTGGACTTCGTGATCTCGTCGGCTTGATAATTTTTCTAAGAGGCTCTCGGTCCTTATTTATACTCCAAAAGCCAGAACCCTAGATGCCTAAATTGGGGAATAGTAGTTAAGATCCAAACAGAAAAATGCCAGCCCCCAATTCATCTGTCATGCGGCGGATCCGCGGCCAACAAGGGGGTTTGGCCGCGGATCCGCGGCCAATAGTTGTGATCTCTTGTTGGTTTTTCTGTGGCTTCATCTGTTTGACACGTGGCTATCTCTTTGAATCTCAGGAACTAAAAATCTTCTCGTAGTTGCTGCCAGACTTGATTTCTTAGTTTGCTTTCTTAATTAGGCAGGTTTACTCTTAACAACTTTGATTCCCTTGATTTTTAGCCTTGAAAAATTCTGCACAATCTCAACAAATGATATTATTGGAGTTTTGTTTAATTGAGATATTAATTTCACCATTAAGATTTGGTCAATGGTATCTTTGCATACATTTTTCCTACCAAATGTTAATTATAATATATCAACACATGAAAAATAGTATTTTTACAGATAAACCCTCATATGTATGATATATTATAATAAAGACCTTTTTTAATATAGAAATAGTAGGAAAAATGTAATACCAAATGTACAGTTTTATCAACTGAACATTGACCTAGTAAATCGTTCTTTTATTCGATTTCTACCTGCTGATTTTTTCTACTCACAAGTTGGTAACTCACCCCGGTAGTGCCACAGTTCTTGTAAGTTTGACCGCATGGATCAGTAGCGGCATCGTTGGCATACAACTTGCTTTCGGGGGATTTGCTTCGGTAGGTGGGACATATTGGATCGTGCCACACTTGTATTTAATATTCCGTTGTATCTAGTTAACTCCATCAATCAGAAACTAGTATTTGTATAAGTAGTAAGACCTAGAAGAGACTTGTGCTTGCGAGACTTAGAGCGATGGGTTATATGTTTGCTTGGTGGGTTGATGTCTTGCTTTATTCATTATTCTTTGTGTTGATATTCGCCGTTGGTGGTCGCATACATATATTTTGACTTACGTAGTTGTGATTCTGCCTATTGGCGAAGAGCCAGCTCCCGATTGAGGATGCCTTTTATATTTTCATGTATATGTGGTTTTGGATCAAAATATACAAGGGAGGTGCTGCCCAAATTTTTAAAAGACGAAACATGTTTTTCAACTAGTAAAATCCACTTGCATTTTTCATGTTCCATTATCTATGCATTTAAGAAAACATTTGATTTCATCATACCTTTATTTCAAAACTTCACCTCTTTTATTTTCTTTAAAAGGTTTAGATTTCTGGGATTCGTCTTACTTAATTTACGTTACGCCTTTAGACGTGGCGTGATTTAAGTGCCGGTCACGAACTAAATTTCGGGTCATGACATCACACCTTTTAGCATTTATTGCACATCACCCTCATTTGTGCTCATTGTGTACCAAGGCAACCCCCCATCAAGGTGTAACGTTTTGAAAATCGTTTCGGTGAAATTTCGAAAAAATCGGTAAAATAAGAGGGTTTTCTGTAAAAAAGTCAAAATGCAAATATCTTTATTATAAAATTAAATATACATATTCTAGCTATGTAATTGCTAGTATTTGGTGTTTATTAAGCCACTGGTGAAATTTCAAATTTTCTGAAAAAAATTATTTTATTATTATTTTAAGCCGTCAGTAATACATTTAATTAGGGAAAATTACAAATTGGAATGAGTTGAAATAAATTTTGTGCATCATGACACATTAAATAAAATTTTATCATGTGGTTTTTGAAATGAAATCGTTTGCCAAAACGGTTTAGAAAATATCAAAGAAAAAGGCTATTTTTCGGTGAAATTTAGTGTTAACGGGAGTTGGGGTAATACATTTATCTTTTTTCCTAACCCACATACCCACACCTCACCCTCTCTCCCTCTCCCTATGTGGCCGGCCCCACCATGACAGCCCTCCCCCTCTCCCTCTCTCCAATCACTTCTTTTGTCAAAGAAAAGAAAAGAAAAGAGGAGAAAATGATAGAATTAGAGTGGACTTTGACTAGAGTGGACTTTCCCCACCTCACTCTCTCTCCTCCCTCACCCAATCCCCACCAATTCTGGCCAAAATCTGAACCCACAACAGCCCCCAAATTCTTCATCTCATTTTACATCAAAATCCCTAAAATTTCTATCAAAAATCCACCCTTTTTCTCAAAAATTCAAAGCTAATTCTAAATCCAAGCTTTACCCAATATTCTTTAGCTATTCAAGCATGGATCTTGGAGCATGAAATCATTGTTGTAGGCTAAGATTTTTGCAAGTTTGATCTCAAGCTTGTGAGGTATAATCATAACCTTATGCTTAAATTGTTGTTAGATTACTTCAATCTAGCTATTAGGTGTTAAATTAGGGTTTTAAATTTCAAGTTTGAAATTTAAAGAAAGGGTTTTGAATACTAAGTTAGGGTTTAGGTCATTTGATCATGATCTAATTGTCTGGTTATTATCTAGTGGGCATGCTAAAACAAAGTCAATTAATAGGTTACTAATTGTTTTTTTAAAATTATTCAAATTATGCTAATTTACTAACTAGGTTTTTGGAAATTTATTAAATGGTTTAGATTAAAATATGATTAAGGTTTCATGACATTATTAACATTATAAATTTTGGTTTAATACTATAGTATATGCAAAACTAAGCTTAATTGATGAATTGTGAATTTTACTTTAAAAAGTGTTAAAATTGATATGTTTGCAAACTAGAATTTTTGAGTTAATGAAATTTAATGAGATTAAATTATAGGAATGGTTTATATGACTTTGTTATGATATTTAGTGGATATTGTGGCCGCTAGATTCGTTTATATATCGAGTTTTGTACTAAAACGGTTAATTTTTGCTTGCTTGATTTTCGGAAAAATGGCTTTTCAAGTGAGTTTGAGGTTTTTGTGAATTGCAACCTAATTCATATTATAATTAGTGTTTGGGAATACGTAAATGGGTGTGTTTGGGTTTTTCTCGATGGTTTGACGTTTGTAGATCGACATCGAGGGTTGCTTTAGCTATTCTTGCATGCGTAGCCGATAGGTTTTGACCTCTGCGTGCTACGCGTGCCGAATTGGTTTTCATATACCGTATCGATTTCGGATTTGGTTTTTATGCGATACGATACGTTGTGATATGTAGGTACCCCCATGTGGACTTCGAGACGACAAGCAAGCGCGTGGCGACGTCGGCACCGGCGAGCGAGGACCAGGTGAGTAGATTTATATCTACGGGGAGAAGTCGGGTGGATGGCGTATAGCACCCCCGCAGTCCGTGGTGGTGTATACGGATGCGTAAACACACCAACAATTATTATATGTTATTTGGGATTAATAACGATGTTTAGGATGTATATTGGTGTGTTGGATTATTTTAGTGTTGCGAACTCTAGGGTAGTGTTGCACTACACATACACACATACATACTTGCATACATACCTATTTATATGTGCTCATGGGATTCTTTATAGTTATGTGTTTACATGGGTATGAGACTATGTGTTCACATACGAATTTGAGGATGATACTTGGGTCTGAGATGAGTCGATGAGATTTGTTTTGAGGTTATGAATTCGGTGATATGGCAGGATTCATATTTGAGATACGACATGACGTTGTAGCGGGTCCTTGACGTAGTGTTTCACACACGTCCTTGCATACTTAGGCGGTATCAGTATTGTACTAGACGTAGATCAGTACCCCGATCATGATATTTGATAAAGAGGATACAAGGTGAATAGTATGATGAATGTGATATTGACCCGTACCCAGATTTGGGATGCCGTACGAAGGATTTACGTACGAGCTATATTGATGATTGATCCGCACTCTTGACTTGGGATGTCTGATTTTAGATATGGTATCGGATATGATATTATTGAGGCGGGATCACCGACTAATATATATACAGGTATGTATATGTATCGACTCAGATGTTAGGCGGTTTCCTTACCTGTAGTCCAGCTTGTTAGCTTAGCACTTTAGTTTAGTTTAGTTATTAGATTAGAGTCGATTCTTACCTATTTCAAAAACTAACGAATCGTGGGTATTTTAAAAGACAGCCCAAGGGATCCTACGGATATTTCAAAAGACGTATCTTTTCATAAAAACACCGTAGCCCCTATTTTCAAAACCCCATGATTCGTGTTATTTCAAAAGGCACCATTTGTAGGACTTATATTAGATTAATGCAGATTAGTTATAGTTGCGTCTAGTATTCAGCTCCCGCTCATTATTGTGGTTCGCTTCGCATCGCATGCTTATATTATGTTTCATACTCCATTATTGATATGCTGTTAGGACACCAGCACCATTACCGATGATGCGTATGTACCACGTACACTTACTTGCCGGCTCACACACATCTTCATCGGTAATTGCCATGTCACGAACACTTTAGAAAATACTATTTCATTTGACATAGGTTGTTAGCTTATAGTTTAGACATGATATTAGTGTACTTGCCTTATATGCTAGTTGACATTGTAGTTATTGCCTACTACTTCATACATGTTATTATTCACTGTTGTGTCGCATTCATGGATTCTCATGCCTATATTCACTGTTTACATGCTATTGATGACTTGGATTCGGATTTCTTGAGATTTCTTGGATTTGGAGGAAAACCGCAAAAAAACATAAATAAACCTTTTCTCTCTTTTAAAATAAAAAGTGCGGTTTTCCCATGATGTATGAGTCGTCCACCATGAGTTTGCTGATGGATTTCGAGACCCGATTCGAGGAGTGGAGGAACCGTTTCGGGTACATGGTGGGCCCGGTGCGGTACCCCGGGGCAAGAGGAATATGTTGTTGACGTTGAGCCCGGCAGGGGAGCACAACCGACCGGTGATATTACCCGACGCGTCGGATATCCGGAGGATACCGTCGTGGTCTTGAGATAGATGGTAGGGCCGGTCTGGATTGACGGCGCCCTAGATATTGTGATTGAGATTTTGAGATATTGAGGTACAGAGATTGTGATGCAGGGATATCGAGATATTTGGACACTTGTTTTGTGTCGATGCTGGGCACTGTTTTATGCTGATTTCATTTATGGTACCTCACTTTTAGAATACAGAAATCTCACTGATTTATGAAAGCAGTTTTCTTCGGTACATGCATTCTGTTTCATGCATTCATACATTGCTACCAGAGACACTGACACGGCACATGGATTTACACTTGGGTTAGATATTTGCCCTAACCATTGTTATGGGTTGCTGGTTATTTATTTAAGGATATATTATGATCTTTGACCTAGGATTGCGTTATTTATGCGATTTCTGTGCGTAGATATTTTTCTACTCACGAGTTGGCAACTCACCCCCGTTGTGCCCCAGTTTCTTGCAGGTTTGCCGTACAGGGTTCTTTACGGCTCTGCGGGCATAGTTTCATTCGGGTGATTTGCTAGTAGGTGGGTTTACTTGTATCGTACCCCCATTATATATCTTGTATATCATTATTCTGTTGTATCTAGAAGTTCCATCAACCAAATATATATTTATTTTGAGATAGAGACCAGTGATGTTATTCTTTCGACCTTAGAGTCGCGCGTTGTATTTCTGTGGATTTCTTGTTTTTTTGAGTTTCCTTTTGAGTTTTGATCATCGCTCTTGGCGTTGTATATTATATTGCTTGTGTGGTTGTGACCGTCGATTGACGAAGAGCTAGCTCCCGCTTGGGGATGCCTTTTTTTTGATTTCGTATACTATTCATGTTGTATCCCGTTTGAGAGCCAGTATTTACAAAGGAGACTATGCCGAAATTTTCAGGAAATTTTTGATGTTTTTAAAAAAAACCGCATAATTCGGCTTATGCTATTGAAACTACTTGCTTTAAGTTGGTTTTTCCTGCACTCTACATCTTTTCTTGGTTTGGATTTCTGGGTTTTCGGTTTACTTAGATTACGTACGCCTCGAGACGTTCGTAGTTTAAGTGCCGGTCATGTTCCGTACTTTCGGGTCGTGACAAAATTGGTATCAGAGCGTTAGGTTTTACCTTCGGAGCGTAGGATGACCCTTGGTTGATGGAATAGGTGACTAAAGTAGAGTGACGTACCGTAGGTATGTTCCGCGGCATATTTACGATACGCTACTCCACTTAAGAAGCTTTAGGATGTACATTTCTTTGCTCGGTATTATATTCATTCCGATCTAGCCTCATCAGTACCAGTTATGGTTTTTCTGCCACAATTACGGGCAGGGAGAGATACAGCTAGAGTTGCGGTCAGTACGAGCTCGTCACGAATGAGGACTGACAAGGGCGAAGTTCCGGCGACATACGATTGCGGAAATATGTCTTTTTACTGTGTTTCCGCGCCACGAGCGTTTGGCGGATCGCCTTTATGAGGTTACTCGGACGTGCCGATTTGCACTAGAGGATTGATCCACTGATAGAGGCCAACCAGATTTTGATGACCATTGAAGTATTGCTTACTCCTGATGATTGAGGCACCGTTCAGCGTGCAGACGAGCGAGCCAGTTATTGCTGCGAACGATGAGATATTGCCCCAGATGCTGTAGTTAGTGCAGAATGAGTTGTACTAAGAGATGATAGAAGGTCGCTAGTCATCGAGGATGAATGACTAGGACATGTGAATTGTTCACCTACCCCGATGCGTGGTCATCGGATAGATTGATTCCAGCTAGAGACGACTTCACTCGGAGACGTTGGGAGTCGACAGAGACGATCGAATGTCAGAAACCTATTATTCCAAGTTTAAAGTAGTCGGAAAGACATGCAGGCAATTCTATGGTCCCTCTAGAAGAATGAAACCCTAACTCGACTTAATGACCGTGTGAAAGCCTTTGAACCTTCGGGTTTGCGGCAGTTCTACGGCGCCATTAGTGAGGCTTGGGTTTGCCCTTCTACGGCTGGACCACCGATGCTGTGGTATGTACTCGATACTATTAAACTGTGCCCAAGATGTTGAGCTCTTGGGGGATTATGAGGTTTTGACGACTCGATCGGATGGCTCGACTTAATTCGCATGCTAGGCGGTGAGATGCATTTCTTGGGAGACTCCCGATACGAGGATAGCCGTTGGAGCTCAGTCCATGCAGCCGCGACGAGACGAGTCCAAAGCAGACGACATTAGAGAAAAGTGAAGTAAGAGGTTCGTACCAGATCTAGATGAGATGACGTTCCACTCCACCGACATCAGAGATGCGATGCGCATGCCGAGGCATGGTACTTGGATTTACCTTCCAGAAGGAGTCGCGATGAGTATGCAGACTTTCCAGAGAAAGATGCAGATATAGGAAAGGACGATGACTTCCGGACAGTTGGCAGAGACGAGACATGGAAGAGACCGTGAGCAGGATTCCTTCCAGGACACTGCTGCAATGATACTTGCGCCCAGGATCAGATATGTCACGTACATTCAGAGAGCCAGAGGCCGACGCCAGTGATATGTTGTCTTACGAGTGGTCGCGATGATTGACCGAGAGATGACCAGAGAAGTTCCAGAACGAAATCATCCCCGTTAGCACACCTGACAGGGCCGATGAGCCGATGGACCGAGAGATTGGTAATTCACAGTGAAGACCTTGACCCAGGAGTGGTCATTGTTACGCACACCAGCAGGCCAGAGTTCATGATCATCGACGAGACGTCCCTCTAGTGACCGCGACAGTTGGCCCGAGATTCTTAGAGGATGCACTTGAGCGGTACTATTCCGCCATTATTGATTTCGATATTTTGGGTGATTTATTCGCATGATTTGATTTTGATGATTGAGGATTTACGATCTTTGCACAGTGTTGCACTTGATATCGTTTTCATGCTTTGGTTTCACGTGGTTGTGATTTTACGGTTTTAGACATTTGAGTTGATTTTGTGCGTATGCACGCACATGATTTGGTTCCTGCACTCTGTATAGTTTATATATGCTTGCAGTGCAGTGATACGCCTTTGGTGCACTTAGATGCACTGGACTTCGATTTCGATTGTGATACTCGATATTTGTTTTGTGCACCTTGTGCACCTGATTTGATTTTGCGCATGTTCGTCGCTTGATATTGGATTTCATGATTTCATGCATGATGGATGCCCCTGGTTTTGGGTTTTCGCGCATGTTGAGCGCATGTCTTGAGATGCGATTTTGGTGCACACCAGATGCACTAAATCGAGATTTTTTCGTGCATGTCAGATGCACCTGATTTTGCTGTCAGGCACACACGTTGCCTACGACAGATGCTTTGTGCACACCCGATGCACTTAGATCTTGTTTCTGTGCACGTGTATAGCACGTATATGGATTTTGATTGTCGTGCGCACCAGACGCACGTAGTATTCATACGCGTATTTTGGGATTGATTTCTTATAGAGCAGTACGTTTTTTTATGATAATTGCGATGTGTTTTCGTACTAAGCAGGACTAGTCAGAGGACAGTACCTGAATGTATTTTGCATGCATTGATAGCTATTGAAGGGAATTCCAAAAAGCGAGCTATAGTCTCAGTATCTACCTACGTGTCTGATGTGATGCGAAACGTTTAAAACAAGGAAAACCTTCTAAATTGTTTCCCAAAATGGCAGAACGTACATTTCAAACAAAGGTATATATTTATATAATTATTTTCTTATGATAGACGTCTGCCACTGTGTAGTGTTATGTGCATTGCACAGCAACTTAAAGGATTTGGCATGCATTTCCTCCTGATATTTGCATGTATAGTTCCGATTTATAGCATATCGGTCATGCTTGAGATTTGGCATTCGTGTCTTCACCTTGACTCTGATGATTGCGGGATGCTTGACGGAGTTTTGATTTCGAGTTATCTACCCATTACTCATGCGCATGCATTGCGCCATGATGCGTTTTATGTACTTATGATTTCGGAGCCCCGACGACTAGATGGTTTTGCTTAGATGTTTTTGTATTTGGGGGGAGTTTGAATTTAAATTCGGGGACCGAATTTCTTTAAGGGGGGAAGATTGTAACGTTTTGAAAATCGTTTCGGTGAAATTTCGAAAAAATCGGTAAAATAAGAAGGTTTTCTGTAAAAAAGTCAAAATGCAAATATCTTTATTATAAAATTAAATATACATATTCTAGCTATGTAATTGCTAGTATTTTGTGTTTATTGAGCCACTGGTGAAATTTCAAATTTTCTGAAAAAAATTATTTTATTATTATTTTAAGTCGTCACTAATACATTTAATTAGGGAAAATTACAAATTGGAATGAGTTGAAATAAATTTTGTGCATCATGACACATTAAATAAAATTTTATCATGTGGTTTTAGAAATGAAATCGTTTGCCAAAACGGTTTAGAAAATATCGAAGAAAAAGGCTTTTTTTCGGTGAAATTTAGTGTTAACGGGAGTTGGGGTAATACATTTATCTTTTTCCCTAACCCACACACCCACACCTCACCCTCTCTCCCTCTCCCCATGTGGCCGGCCCCACCATGACAGCCCTCCCCCTGTCCCTCTCTCCAATCACTTCTTTTGTCAAAGAAAAGAAAAGAAAAGAGTAGAAAATGATAGAATTATAGTGGACTTTGACTAGAGTGGACTTTCCCCACCTCACTCTCTCTCCTCCCTTACCCAATCCCCACCAATTCTGGCCAAAATCTGAACCCACAACAGCCCCCAAATTCTTCATCTCATTTTCCATCAAAATCCCCAAAATTTCTATCAAAAATCCACCATTTTTCTCAAAAATTCAAAGCTAATTCTAAATCCAAGCTTTACCCATTATTTTTTAGCTATTCAAGCATGGATCTAGGAGCATGAAATCATTGTTGGAGGCTAAGATTTTTGCAAGTTTGATCTCATGCTTGTGAGGTATAATCATAACCTTATGCTTAAATTGTTGTTAGATTACTTCAATCTAGCTATTAGGTGTTAAATTAGGGTTTTAAATTTCAAGTTTGAAATTTAAAGAAAGGGTTTTGAATACTAAGTTAGGGTTTAGGTCATTTGATCATGATCTAATTGTGTGGTTATTATCTAGTGGGCATGCTAAAACAAAGTTAATTACTAGGTTACTAATTGTTTTTTTAAAATTGTTCAAATTATGCTAATTTGCTAACTAGGTTTTTGGAAATTTATTAAATGGTTTAGATTAAAATATGATTAAGGTTTCATGACATTATTAACATTATAAATTTTGGTTTAATACTATAGTATATGCAAAACTAAGCTTAATTGATGAATTGTGAATTTTACTTTAAAAAGAGTTAAAATTGATATGTTTGCAAACTAGAATTTTGGAGTTAATGAAATTTAATGAGATTAAATTATAGGAATGGTTTATATGACTTTGTTATGATATTTAGTGGAAATTGTGGCCGCTAGATTCGTTTATATATCGAGTTTTGTACTAAAACGGTTAATTTTTGCTTGCTTGATTTTCGGAAAAATGGCTTTTCAAGTGAGTTTGAGGTTTTTGTGAATTGCAACCTAATTCATATTATAATTAGTGTTTGGGAATGCGTAAATGGGTGTGTTTGGGTTTTTCTTGATGGTTTGACGTTTGTAGATCGACATCGAGGGTTGCTTTAGCTATTCTTGCATGCGTAGCCGATAGGTTTTGACCTCTGCGTGCTACGCGTGCTGAATTGGTTTTCATATACCGTATCGATTTCGGATTTGGTTTTTATGCGATACGATACGTTGTGATATATAGGTACCCCCATGTGGACTTCGAGACGACAAGCAAGCGCGTGGCGACGTTGGCACCGGCGAGCGAGGACCAGGTGAGTAGATTTATATCTACGGGAAGAAGTTGGGTGGATGGCGTATAGCACCCCCGCAGTCCGTGGTGGTGTATACGGATGCGTATACACACCAACAATTATTATATGTTATTTGGGATTAATAACGATGTTTAGGATGTATATTGGTGTGTTGGATTATTTTAGTGTTGCGAACCCTAGGGTAGTGTTGCACTACACATACACACATACATACTTGCATACATCCCTATTTATATGTGCTCATGGGATTCTTTATAGTTATGTGTTTACATGTCTATGGGACTATGTGTTCACATACGAATTTGAGGATGATACTTGGGTCTGAGATGAGTCGATGAGATTTGTTTTGAGGTTATGAATTCGGTGATATGGCAGGATTCATATTTGAGATACGACATGACGTTGTAGCGGGTCCTTGACGTAGTGTTTCACACACGTCCTTGCATACTTAGGCGGTATCAGTATTGTACTAGACGTAGATCAGTACCCCGATCATGATATTTGATAAAGAGGATACCGGGTGAATAGTATGATGAATGTGATATTGACCCGTACCCAGATTTGGGATGCCGTACGAAGGATTTACGTACGAGCTATATTGATGATTGATCCGCACTCTTGACTTGGGATGTCTGATTTTAGATATGGTATCGAATATGATATTATTGAGGCGGGATCACCGACTAATATATATACAGGTATATATATGTATCGACTCAGATGTTAGGCGGTTTCCTTACCTGTAGTCCAGCTTGTTAGTTTAGCCCTTTAGTTTAGTTTAGTTATTAGATTAGAGTCGATTCTTACCTATTTCAAAAACTAACGAATCGTGGGTATTTTAAAAGACAGCCCAAGGGATCCTACGGATATTTCAAAAGACGTATCTTTTCATAAAAACACCGTAGCCCCTATTTTCAAAACCCTATGATTCGTGTTATTTCAAAAGGCACCATTTGTAGGACTTATATTAGATTAATGCAGATTAGTTATAGTTGCGTCTAGTATTCAGCTCCCGCTCATTATTGTGGTTCGCTTCGCATCGCATGCTTATATTATGTTTCATACTCCATTATTGATATGCTGTTAGAACACCAGCACCATTACCGATGATGCGTATGTACCACGTACACTTACTTGCCGGCTCACACACATCTTCATCGGTAATTGCCATGTCACGAACACTTTAGAAAATACTATTTCATTTGACATAGGTTGTTAGCTTATAGTTTAGACATGATATTAGTGTACTTGCCTTATATGCTAGTTGACATTGTAGTTATTGCCTACTACTTCATACATGTTATTATTCACTGTTGTGTCGCATTCATGGATTCTCATGCCTATATTCACTGTTTACATGCTATTGATGACTTGGATTCGGATTTCATGAGATTTCTTGGATTTGGAGGAAAACCGCAAAAAAACATAAATAAACCTTTTCTCTCTTTTAAAATAAAAAGTGCGGTTTTCCCATGATGTATGAGTCGTCCACCATGAGTTTGCTGATGGATTTCGAGACCCGATTCGAGTAGTGGAGGAACCGTTTCGGGTACATGGTGGGCCCGGTGCGGTACCCCGGGGCAAGAGGAATGTGTTGTTGACGTTGAGCCCGGCAGGGGAGCACTACCGACCGGTGATATTACCCGACGCGTCGGATATCCGGAGGATACCGTCGTGGTCTTGAGATAGATGGTAGGGGCCGGTCTGGATTGACGGTGCCCTAGATATTGTGATTGAGATTTTGAGATATTGAGGTACAGAGATTGTGATGCAGGGATATCGAGATATTTGGACACTTGTTTTGTGTCGATGCTGGGCACTGTTTTATGCTGATTTCATTTATGGTACCTCACTTTTAGAATACAGAAATCTCACTGATTTATGAAAGCAGTTTTCTTCAGTACATGCATTCTGTTTCATGCATTCATACATTGCTACCAGAGGCACTCACACGGCACATGGATTTAAACTTGGGTTAGATATTTGCCCTAACTATTGTTATGGGTTGCTGGTTATTTATTTAAGGATATATTATGATCTTTGACCTAGGATTGCGTTATTTATGCGATTTCTGTGCGTAGATGTTTTTCTACTCACGAGTTGGCAACTCACCCCCGTTGTGCCCCAGTTTCTTGCAGGTTTGCCGTACAGGGTTCTTTACGGCTCTGCGGGCATAGTTTCATTCGGGTGATTTGCTAGTAGGTGGGTTTACTTGTATCGTACCCCCATTATATATCTTGTATATCATTATTCTGTTGTATCTAGAAGTTCCATCAACCAAACATATATTTATTTTGAGATAGAGACCAGTGATGTTATTCTTTCGACCTTAGAGTCGCGCGTTGTATTTCTGTGGATTTCTTTTTTTTTGAGTTTCCTTTTGAGTTTTGATCATCGCCCTTGGCGTTGTATATTATATTGCTTGTGTGGTGGTGACCGTCGATTGACGAAGAGCTAGCTCCCGCTTGGGGATGCCTTTTTATTGATTTCGTATACTATTCATGTTGTATCCCGTTTGGGAGCCAGTATTTACAAAGGAGACTATGCCGAAATTTTCAGGAAATTTTTGATGTTTTTAAAAAAAAACGCATAATTCGGCTTATGCTATTGAAACTACTTGCTTTAAGTTGGTTTTTCCTGCACTCTACATCTTTTCTTGGTTTGGATTCTGGGTTTTCGGTTTACTTAGATTACGTACGCCTCGAGACGTTCGTAGTTTAAGTGCCGGTCATGTTCCGTACTTTCGGGTCGTGACACAAGGTCTAGTGCACATGCATTGTGTAGGACCAAAAATTGTGTATGCAATATTGTTTACACAAGATCTCATTGGATATTGATCGGTTTTCTGTGTCGTTTGCAGTGTCAGCTCCCAAACATTATATTCCTGATTTTGAGTGTGTTTCCAGTGTTTTATCATGAACACCTATAATCTGTAATTACTTAGCAGACACTGGTTAATAGTACCGATATATACAAAATAGATAACGAATGAGTGGTATTAAAATGCAGTTTTTTGTGATGAACAAATACCCCCAAACTTATCTTTTGCTTGTCCTGAGCAAAACAAAAATTCCTATCCTCACTTTCGCAGGGAGCGCGATTGCAATGAGCATGTGCAACAAGCTATTAAACCTCTAGGTATCCCTAGTAGGAGGAGTATTGTCTCCTGAAGGTTTTCAGCGGATACTACCTACAAAATCCCGTCAAGCTAGTTTCGTAAGTTAACATTGACTTTTACACCTACGGTTTAGTATCTAAATTAGAAATTCTATTAACCTAAGTTAGAAATTTTCAACCCTTATGTTTCACGCCTCCTATTTATTTCATCTCAGATCCTATATGTTTTGACAGTTTAAGAAAGATCTCGGTTTCTCTTAAGTTGTCCTTCTAAAGCGCAATCTCCAATCCGGAATTTTTATCAACTTTACGGAAAACATAAGTCTTATTCTTTATTCCTTTCTTTCTTTCAAATATCGATCGTATACCCCTACGTATGTGTAAAATTTTCACCCCTACACTCAAGAATTCAATTCAAGCTATAGTATCCTTACCTTAATACCTAATACTACTTCTTTTCATTTATGATAGACGGATTTGCTCACATACCTGTTTCCCCTAATCAGAGAGCAAAGCTCTATTCAAAATTTGAAAATTTGAAATTTGAACTGAGGCAGTGCCTCACGTGCAAAGCATGAAAGCGCTTTAGCCAGAGCGCCAGCGCTAAGAGTCAAAAACTCTGAGGCAGCGCCTCACATGCAAAGCACGAGAGCGGTAGCGCCAAGTACACCAGCGCTGAGAGTCGAAGACTCTTGGGCGGTGCCTCACATGTAAAGTACGGGAGCGCCAGCACTAGAACTAAATGTTCTCCACCATTGGATCAAAAATCCAACGATGATGATAAATCATCAAATTACCAGAATAAAATTCTGTTGAGGAAATACTCCTCAAATCTTTCCAAACAAGAAAGATTATGCTCTGTAAATCATAGCACCGTTGAATTAAAGATCCAATGGTGATTAAAAATCACCATGATACAGAATAATCTCTGTATGGGAAAACATTTTCCCAATCTTGTTAATAACAAGAAAGATGTTTTCTGTAAGACACAAGCCCTTGGATCAAAGATCCAAAGGTGGGAAACACCCCCAAATCAATTAGAAATCTCTCCATGAGAGATTTCCTTAACTGATTCAACAAATCAGCCTCCCCTATATAAAGGACCCAAGACTTCAAGTCTTGTACAGAAAAACCTCCCTATAAGTTTCAAGTTCTCAGAAAAGAAAAAGAGAAGAGCAAGCTCTAAGAAAATGAACCTTTTTCAAGGTAAATAAAAAGAAGAGAGATCATAACATCTCCTCCATATTTGAGAGTTTGACTCTCACATCAGAAGAACTTAGTTATTTTTCTAGATCATAGATCTATAAGACAAAGTCTTTCACAAAAACAGAAGAGATCATAGCATCTCTTCATACAAAGAAGAACTTATCCATGAGAAAAAGTCTCTCTTCATAAATAGAAGAACTTAGTTCTTAGGTCCATAAGACAAAGCCTCTAATAAAGAAAACAAAAGAGATCATAGTATCTCCTCATAAAGAAGAACTCAGTTCTTAAATCCATTAGACAAAGTCTCTTATAAACGAGAATTTAATCTTCAGAGCACAGAACTAACCAAAACCGCCAAAGAAGCGCTTCATCGCTTCAAGTCTGGCACTCAGCGGCAAGCGCTCCACGTGCTCCTCATGTGGGCGTTGTTTTTATAAGGAGCGCTCTGCACTCATTGGTTGGCGCCAGGCACCAAGCACTCCACGTGCTCCTCACGTGGGCATAGTTTTTATAAGGAGCGCTCTGCACTCATTGGTTGGCGCCAAGCACCCCACATGCTCCTCACGTGGGTGCTGTTTTTATAAGGATCTCTCAGCACTCATTGGTTGGCGCCAAGCACACCACATGCTCCTTACATGGGCGCAGTTTTTATAAAGAGGGCTCTGCACTCATTGGTTAGCGTCAAGCGCTAAGCGCTCCATGTGTTACTCACGTGGGCGTGCATTGACATAGAGTGCTCTATACTCATCACACAGAACCCAGCGCCATAATAAAGAGTGTTCAACACTCAGTAAAAAGCAAAAAGAAAAAGGGGTGTCAGAATCCAAATCAATGCTTAGCATTGTTGGATAAAAAAGGACTCAGCCCAAACAAATGTTCAACATTTTATTCAAAACTGAGTGGGCTGAGCCCAAGTTGGCCATAAGTCCCCAATTCAGATTAAACGAGCCCATGTGCTCACAATATTTTTTGGTCTTAGTCCCAAACCTGACTATAGATCTCCCAACCAACATTGGTTCGAGGGTACATCTCTCCATACCTCTGATACATGTCATTGTAATTCTTCAACGTCTTCAGCGAGATGGAGGGTCCCAATAACCAATAACTTTTGGTGCATCCCTAAACGGTTAAACCAAAACCAGACTATGATGTCTTTAAACCAGACTACGATGTCTTTAAACATTACAGACTATGATGTTTTTAAACCAGACTACGATGTCTTTAAATCATACAGACTACGATGTCTTTAAACCTTACAGACTATGAGGTCCTTAAACTCATGGACTACGATGTCCTTAAACCCGATGGACCGCAACGTCCCTAAACTAAGACGATGGAGCCTAAATATTCTTTCATTGGATCTAAATGATCCTAAAATCCCGTTGAGTATATCTTAGTCTAAAATTAGACTAACGTATCCTCAATAAACATTTAAGTTGATCTTAATCTCAAATGAGTTTAGCGAGCCTTAAAATCAAACAAACCCAAATCTCAAAAAATACGGATTTGGACTAATCCCCGCCCTACGGGCGACAACATAAATTAGTCTCCGTAGACAATCCACGGGCAACCAAAAAAAATAAAACAAACACACACAACACGAAATGACCTTCTGAAGCAGGAGAAAGTGGTTACCGCGATGCGGTAACGTAATTAACGGGAGGGGCTTCCGCCTGCAGGGATGAGCGTCCCCACAATCAAAAAACCCCTCACAATGAAGGGGAATCTGACGAAGTCTGCTACAACGGCCGCATCTGTCCAAACCTCCGATACATGGTGCCATAAATCAACTTGGCATCTTCGGAGAAGTGGACGGATAAAACCAAATGGCATCTGCCCCCCAAAATTTAGGCCAGACGTCCCAATGTCCCGGTCGCGTCTTTCGGCGGCAAACATATTCTGGCACGCCCGGTAGGACCTTTTCCTCTTTCCACTCCACACTTCGTGTGTCGTTTTTCGCTAACAAATTGCGGTTTGCTATGGTTGCCCATGGATTCGAGGTACTAAGATTTGGTGTCTTGTTCCATGCAGAAGAGAAGATGGCGTCAATGGCTCCCAACTGCAACAGCTCCCACTCCGTCCTCGCTGGAGAAGTGACCTATGGGCCCCAAGCGGCCTTTATCTTCGCAATGCCAGTGGAACAGGTGACTCAGGATACTACTGGACTGTTCTTCGGGACCATGCTCCCGCCAATATGCTTTAATGCTCCAATACCGTCACAGGAAGCTCCAAAGAAGTTGGTCTTTGATTGGCTTACCACTACCACGGCCCCTATCAATGGGTCGTCCAATTCCAAGTCTACTGCATCAGTCTTCGACAGGCTGAGCCTGAGTTCCAGTGAGCAAGTGAAGAATCCTGTAATACCCGAAGGGGTTATCCCGAAGCGGATAGCCATTCCAACTCCAATAGACGAAGTCGTCAAAGGGGCTTCTCCTGCTAAGGGATCGGTATTCGCAAGACTGACCATTAAAACTCCTACCATGGGTGAGGTCATTACAAGCTCTTCCCACACCCAAAAATCGGTCTTCGACAGGTAGGATGTTTCTTCTCGGCGGACGTCAGTTTTCAATAGGCTGCTGCCGCCAATAACAGCCCTTCACCAGAATAGGGGCATGATGAAGCCACCACCGTAACTGATCCAATACCATCTGCAAGACAGGCTCGACGTCGCCACTGGCGCCGAGTGAGGAAAACTGGGGGCAGCTCTCCCTCTGGACTGACTCCACTAGCTCCGATAGTGGAAATTGATGCTGCTGTTCCAACTGGGAAAAACATTGAGCCGCTTTGGAGGGTGCGCAAGAACTCTCTGACTGCCGTGTTGAAAAAGTCTCCTCCACCTACTGAAAATGTTATAAAGGCGAAGCCGGACCATTCTCCTTAGTGGCTGTCCTCCAAAATCCACAGGGTCTAGCGAAGAGTCGAAGACTCTATAATCGATAAAGACTACTCCAGCCGACAGAAGAAAATGAAGGTTCGACAAGAGGAGGACCATCTCACCGCCGTCGTACCATAGAAAGCATCGGCTACAACAGTCCCCTCAGCTTCAACCGCTTATAAAAGGAGAAGGCCGGAGAAAATCCCTGTGTCTGCGACAAAGCTCAAAGGCACTGAATCCAAATGCCCCATGTATGGGGGCATGGTAGTGCACACCATCTACATGGCTTCCGGGAAAGAGGATGGCCGTATCTCCATGGGTCATCGACCACTCACCCGATCTGTGACAAAGGCTCAAGAGCAACAATAGCAGAAGTTCCAGGAGATGCTGACAAAGATGGCCGCGCTCACTGGGCCGAAAGAAAGCCCAGAGACGTCATCGGAGCAGCGCCTGGAGCAGGAAACCGATGCCGAATTCCTCCAAAGAATGCTCGAGAAGAAGGACAAAGAGGCCGCGGAACAAGCGATCAACATAAAAAATAGCGCTCCTGTTCCAAGATATGGTCGGGATGATACGGTCGGATCCTCCAGCTGAAGACCCTCCAATAATCCTTGAAGATGACAGAGGGGAAACATCAAACCCCTTTCCGGATCTATCAGCAGCCAAGGAAGAGACCATCCCAAAGCCGCCCTTGATGACTATATAGCTCAAAAAATATGAGCTCATCAGGCAAATGAAGCAACCGGCCATGTCGTCAAAACTGGACGACCCTATCCGTGTTGGTACGATCAAATAAAGTACCCGCCAGGATATACGATCCCCAAATTCCATGTGTATAAGGGGACGGGTAATCCCCATTAGCACGTCGCTCAGTTCAGGGCTCTATGCGGCAATACCGGAGGTGATGACAAATTGCTACTTCGTCAGTTCGTCGGCAGCTTGGCGGAGACGGCCTTTGAATGGTATTCGGATCTGCCGAATGACTCTGTCAAAACGTTTACAGAGATGGAGTTGCTATTCACTCAGCGTTTCACAAGCGCCAGCGAACGCACCCCATTCACGGCATTGATCAATGCCAAGGTAAAGCCAGGGGAGACATAGGTGCAATATGCAATCCGGTGGCGGAACCTATGGTCAAGATGCAAACAGCGCATAGAGGTAGCTCCTGCCGTAGGAATGATCGTAGGGACCCTAGATCCGCAGGCGACCATATCTCAATTTATGATGTCCTTCAAGCCGACCACCTTCCAGGCCCTGATTGACAAGCTGGTCCAGATGGATCAGATGGGCCATAGACCGTCCTCTTCAAAAATAAAATTCGGAATGAAAAGGGGAAAGGGAAACCGACCTTCATCGCCAATGCTCAGCAACAACCGAGTGGCCTAAAGCTGATACCAAAACGATAAACAGCGATCATTCGGAGAAAAGATGAGACGCCCTTACTCGTTCCCTCGGGATAAGACAAAGAGATTATTCGAGCCAGCGCTGCGCAACATGCTCACCACTTTGCCAGAGCCGAGACGCCCAATGCAATCAGGCGACGTTAACAGCCCCAACTATTGTCCTTACTACCGCGTATTGGGTCACCCAATTGAAGATTGTTACATACATCTTCAAAATTTGGATCGAAGACCAGTACCAACAGGGCAAGTTCGAGCTGTCTGAAAACTGGAGGGTGAACTCGCCACAACCACACGCTCCTAAAAAGGTGGACATGCCGGGGGCATCATGCTCACTTATAGAGGAAGCCCCAAGGTAGGTAGCCCTTTCAGCTAAGACTAAATGAATGCTGAAGGACCTTCAAGCATGTCCGGCGATTAGGTGGAAAAGCCTGCTAGAGCCTGAGATTATTGAGGAGATGCTAAAGCAGCGCCCAACACTGAAAGCTGGTGATGGTGGACAGAACCTTCGGGCCAAGCCTCCGAAGTATTTAAAGAAGAAGAATATGGCCAAGAAGCCCGTCCAACCCGACGACAGCCGTACAGGTTTGCAGAAATACATCGATGCACTGGAAGAATATAACCAGAAGGCACGGACCCCAATTACATTGGACGAATTCTTTAAACATGTTCTTGAGAATGAAGACGATAACGCTGATGAAGGAGACGATTCTTCAGAAGAGCCCGAGGATTATGTGGCAAGCTGCCACGTGATCTCTCACTCGTCAATAGATGGTAAAGAAGCTCCAGATGCAGAGAAACTGGGGGCAGATCTAGAACCAGAACTCTTGGAACTGTCAGACAAGATGATTGCCATGTTGCTGAACGAAGCCCGTCAGAGGAGCAAAGCTGATCGAGAGTGCGAAATGGCCATATTCGAGAAAGCCAAACGTCGGTGACTGAACGAAAAGGTTGAAGACCTCTAACAAGATCGAAGCACGCCTGCGGCAGACAAAAGCAGGATTAAAATGAGGAAACGGTTCACTAAAGCCCTGTCAATGGGAATGAAGCTGCCATCCTCCAAAGGAAACACCCCTGGCAGTATACACCTTGACGAAGCGGATGTACATCCTAGCTACTGCTTCTACCATCAAACGATTGCACACCCTACCGAAGAGTGCAAGACCTTTAAAAACTGGTGGCAGGGATATGTTGCCCACCGACAACATGTCAAGAGATTGAAGCGCAAGGCACATCTGGAAGAGAGAAGCACGACGGATGAGAGTAAAAGAACTGCCGGCAACTATCACATGGTTGATGCAGGGGGATCACAAGTTCTCACCTTCAGAAGCGATTCTGATGAAGAGATCGCCCTCGGCCCTCTCTTCAAGGAATCCACCTCAGGAAAAGTGGAGGAGATAAAGAACTGTGAGAATATTCAGCTACGTAACCGTACGTTGCCTGAAAAGAATCTTGGACCTACAAACAAGGGATCGAACAAAAGAGATAAGGGGAAGGAAAAAGTCCCTGAGGATATAGTCCTCGATGATCGAGTCGTCGAAGCGCCGACAGCCAAGGACCCGCCCAAGAAAAACAAGGTGGATTACAACGTTCTGGCATACGTGAGGAAGATACCCTCGCAGCTAAGCATTCTCGATGCCCTTCTGCTTTCTAAAGAGGCGAAAGATTCTCTGATCAAGGCACTACAAGAGCCCGATCAGTTTTAAGCTTTCCTTGGCAAAGAAAAGTTGAAGGACGAGCTGGAAGAAGTACACACAGCTGACATCACTTTCGGCGACGAAGATCTCCTCTTCGGAACGTGTGAGCAAAACCGTCCACTGTATGTCACCGGATACTGCTATGACATCAAGATAAGCAAGATCTTAGTTGACAACGAGTCCTCTGTCAATCTCCTGAATGTGAGGGTGATAAAAGAAATCTGCATGAGCGTTCAACACCTCGCTCGGGATAAAATCACTATCTCCGAGTTCGACTCCCAGTCATCACGGACGCTCGGGTCTGTGATACTGACGTTGCGCTTTTGGCCGCTCATCCCTGACATCAAATTTCATGTCATTGATGCCAAGACTTGCTATAACGCTTTGCTCGACAGGCCTTGGTTACACGAGTACAACATTATCCCTTCTACACAATATCAGTGTATGAAGTACTTCAAAGATGGTCTCGAGTATACCGTGGCAGGGGAGCTGAACCCATTCTCCGTGAATGAAGTCTGAAAGTATGAAGATGCAAAGTATTTCCTACCAGATTTTGAGAACACGGAAAGATTCCATAAACCGGAGAATAAGCAAAAAGCTATCACCACTATCCCGGTCTTCGGGAGCGATACCGAGGAAGAGGAAGAGATAATCTACTCAGGGCCGCTCCAATGCAACAGGCCGGGACCATCTACCCCTATTCCGGTCTTTGGCAGTGACTCTGAAGACGAAGTAGATGCAGTGTTCTCGGTCCGTCCATCGGTGTAGGCCCTCACGGGAGATGATCAGAGTTTGCAGATCGCTATGGTTCCACGGCAGCACTACAGAGAGCTTGATGCACTTGAGTCATATAGTGTGTAAGAGCTGCAGACATTCTACGTCCCTCCAATGAAAAGAGATGAAAATGCGATCTTATTCTACCGATCCACAGAGACTAAAGTTTAAAGAGAAGTCTGGAATTATGCTAATTTTGCGCTCGACAGGCTCCAACCCATCCGTCTGCCCAGGTATTACACCGAGGGAATGAATAGGTTATTAAGATGCCAAGGCATACCATTCAAACAAACTCCTCGACAGGCCCAAATCTACAACAGGATCTGGAATGTCCCCAGAACTCAGCGAAAATTGCCAAACGGATAAATGGAAGCAGTCGGGCTTGGATATATCCAATCCAAGAAACGGGAGCAGTTCTATGGCTGCCATGTCATGAAGGACCTGGATGAAGAAGTGGATGCTCTTTTAGAACACGCTGACGTTGAACCAGAATGAAGTCCTGCCATAAAAATGCCGAGTCCGTCGTTTGAAGAACAAATGGACAAGCTGGTGATGGAAGCGAATCAAAAGGTTCGGAACGACCACAGCCGTGAAATGGTCATCTATGAGAAAGTCAGGATGAAATGTATCCTTTAGCAGGCCACGCAGTATGACGATGCCCTTCACCGTCAGCCCGCCATGCATTCCCGAGAAAAGGAGAAGGCCCGACGCAGAGGAAAAAACAAGTTAAAGAACGAAAAAACGTTCGGCAACGGCAAAACGAATCCAAAAGGCCACGCGATCAAGAAAGGGTCAGCCGGAATCCGTCTCTTATGAAAAAGATGAGTCGAGCATATTCTTTCCCTGAAAATAAGACAAGGAGAATCTTTGACCTTGTCAAGAAACATCAAATGATGACACTCCCGGAGTCCCAGCATCCCGATCAAGAAAACGAGGTTCATCACCAGGATTATTGTTCCTATCACCGAGTGATAGGACATCCTTTTGAAGACTGCTTCACCTTAAAAAACTGGGTCAAAGACCAATATCAACTTGGCAGATTTGCTATATCCAACAGTTGGAGGGTGGCCCCACCACAAAGGCATGTGCCAAAAGCAACGTATATGGTGAGATTAGAACTAGACCAACATCGGTCCTGGAAACGATCTCAAACCTGTCACGTGATAACGCTGTCAAAAGGAGTGCCCGAGAACATGGATGACCTCTCCTGGTGCTTCGAGAACGAGGATGAAGAGGAATTGATCTTAGAACTTCCACTGGTGCCAAAAAAGCTGGAAGATGGAATACATACTGCTGCGGACAACCTAAAGAAAATCGACTTGGGGACGGCAAACGACCCGAGGCCTACGTTCGTCAGTGGGCTGCTATTTGAAGAACAGATAGCTACGCTAAAAGACGTGCTCATGGAGCATAAAGACCGCTTCGCATGGAACTACTCCGATATGCCGGGGCTAGACCCAGAAATAGCTGTGCATAAATTGGCGGTATCTCCGGACGTCAAGCCAGTCAAACAAGCACCAAGAAGGTTGCTGCTCGAACTTGAAATGAGCATCAAGGCCGAAGTCAAGAAGCTAATCGACTCCGGTTTCGTCCAAGAAGTTCAATACCCCGACTGGATCGCCAACATTGTACCAGTGATGAAGAAAAATGGGACGATGTGCATCTGTGTGGACTTTCGGGACCTCAACGAAGCATGTCCGAAGGATGACTTTCCCGTACCGGTTACCGAGCTGATGATAGATAACACGCCCACTCACGAAGTCTTCTCCTTCATGGACGGATGATTAGTCCAAAAATTTGTATTTACCGCAATCAGAAACGGCGTCGCTTTGTAGCTAGCTGGTGAGTACGGGTCGATCCATAGAGATGGGTAATTATCTTAATGCGTTTTAACGAGTTGATTCCAAATGTTGTATTGGATTGATTAAATCTAAAAACTAGATCTATCACTAAACTGAATTAATCTAAATTAAAGACTTGCTAGGGTTAGGTTTAGGGGAAGTTTGGAGATTAAAGGTTTCCTCACTGCTTTCATTGCCTTATTTTAGATCTATTAGATAATGTGGTAATTAACAATAAAGTGGATTAGAATCTTTTAGGAAGATGTTTCTTCCTCTAGATTCTTATCCTTCCTTTATAGATAAGTACCCTAACCCCCATGGAAAACACGCGCAACCGGTTATACTACGGTTCATCGTTACCTCGAGGGGTAGGATGCCGTAGGGAGCGGTTGTGCGTGCATGCATGGAGTTCTAACTCTTAGGTGTGGATGGCATGAAAGGGGTGTGAGATCTCATCTCTCAAACCTTTCCCAAAGGCTAACCCTAACAAGCGAGGAGATTACTCGCTCATTAGGGGATGAAAAGACATACTAATTAAAAGAATTAAAATAAAGAAATAAAATTAACTTACTAGTTTGATGGCTCCCTCCAAGCAATACAGAACAGATCTGAATAAACTCCCAACAATTCTGAATTTTATTGATTGAAAAGAGGCATAGGGTTTTACAATTTTCGATTACAATTTATAAGTAAACAGGAGAATTTAGGGTTTCAGAGTCTCGCGCATGTGCAATTACAGATATGCCCACGAAAAATCCCAACCCCCGCACCGACGCACCGACACCAGAAGTTTCCACCGACACGGGCTTTAAATGGCCGCGGAACCACGGCATTAGTGGGCTTGGGCCGCGGTTGCGCGGCCCTTTGGGGAGATCTCTCAGTGAAATTTCCTGGTTTTCTTCTTGTTGGCTTGGGCTTCTTATTTATATATATCTTTTTCCATTTGGGCTTCTAGGTTGGTTCCAGATCTTCAATGAACAATTTGCAATGGATTTTTAACTGTTCGCTTTGAGTCGATGTCTTGAATCTTGCTTTGTGAGTTGTTCTTATGTAGGCTTGATCAAGATTCTCTGTTTGTTGGTTAAAGTCCACATTTTCATCGTCTTTACATCGTTTGCACTGTTTTCTGTCCAAGAACCTGTAACCTGTAACATATAGCAGACATGCGTCAAAAGCACCTGTTTATTTATAAAATGAATAAGAATTGGGGAATATAAACTGCAATATTATGATATGAACAAATACCCCCAAACTTATCTTTTGTTCGTCCTCGAGCAAACATATTATTTATTCACTAAAATCCTAACCGCACTTTCGCAGGGAAACGCGATTGCACTGAGCACGTGCAATAAGCCGTTAAACCTCTAGGTGTCCCTAGTAGGAGGAGTGTTGTCTCCTGAGGGTTTTCAGCGGATTACACCCACAAAATCCTATCAACTCGGCCGATTGACTTTTGTTCTCCAATTAGGTCTTCTAACAAGGAATTCTATTATCTTTTGACTCGTGAATCATCCACCCACATTCTTCACACTTCCTAATCATCTAACTTAAGATTATATATGTTATGTAGACCTACTTAGCTTTTGGCATCTCTTAAGTCTTCCTTCTAGGGTTTCATCTCTACTTAGGAATTTCTATCAACTCTATTAAAGATACAAGTTCTATCTTTCATTCCTCTCTCTTATCTAAATTCCAATCACATACCCCTACGTGTGTGTATAAATCACCCCTACACTTGGAAATTCAAATCAAGCAATCATACCCTTGTCCGTTGTCCAAAGTACTAATTAGTTGGTGAATTTAATTGAATTTTGCTCACACATCCTTCATGCGACTGTTAATACTTCTTGAGGTACCAACAACCGATTACAAGATGCGTTTTCACTTTAAAACGTACTTCCTAGTCTTGCAACACCCAAGGCTTTAGCAGTGACTCCCAAACCAGTTGGTCTAAGGCACTAGGTGATGAAGCACCCTCGCTAAATATTTTTCTATTTTTGTAGCCTTAAGTAATCACAAAAACCAGTGTCCATTTTTTTCTTTATTCACACTTATATATTTTTTTTTTCATTTTCATTGTACTAGGACTTTAGATAAAAGCATTTCAAAGTCTCTTATACTATTCCAAGTTTCAAGGTGTGTGATTGTGCAATTTATAGGGTATACATTTTCAGAATCTAGACTTAAGCTAGGAACTATTCTTCAAACTTATACTCTAATAAGAACATCAATATTCTTCCCTTGTTTCGACTTAGCCCAAGAAGTGAACTTAAAATTTGCCTATTTTCTAAATAAACTACAAGGCATATATTTTCTACCGTTAAATTTTAAGGAATGTTATTTTTAGGGTTCTTAATTCACTAAGTCTAAGATCTATATGTTCCTAGCTAGATAACCTATATGTCAAACTCTAGTCAAATAAGGCCAAAATTGAATATAATTATTTTTATAATTTTTCAAAATTTTTTAATATTTATGGGTTTTCAAATAAGCATGCAAATGCAAAAATATGTACAAATGAATGCGAAGGAAGAAGACGTACCGAGCATACCCCCAAACTTGAACTTGACAGTGTCCTCACTGTCATGCTAAACCAAGAGGGTCAAAATACCGGCACTTCCCTGTTTATTTATTTATAATTTTTTTATTGTTAAGAAAAACAAATATATACAGAAAGGCCCTCCCCAAACTTCATTTAAACTATGTTAGACATTACTGCCAAACCTTGCATAGACCAAACGTCAACACCAACCAGTTGAAAAATTTATCAGTAAAGAGTATTGGTTGGTGGAAGAATAAGTTGTGGTGGTCCACAAAGAATTGGGGAAGATAGAAGTGGTGGAATGGAAGGTGTGGAGGTAAATATACAGGAGGTGGTGATGAATCAAAACGAGAATGTGAATGATCAGCAATCAATGGAATATTGGCATTCTCGTAGCTTATTAAAAGAAATGGGGGTGGTTCAACTTCTAAAGAAGGAGGTTGACTAACCACAATACCCCCAAAATGTTCCTGTGGGTCCTCTATTGACTTGGCATCATCCATCAATTGCATATGATATTCAATTATAATGGAACTGATCTCCTCGATGTCCGCCATAGTCCAACCAAAAACTTGCCGCCTATCTTGTAAAACTTTTAAAATAGCGTTCTCTTGCTCGAAGGCTAGAGAGGCTGATATTATAATGGGAAAAGTCTCATTCTCACCTATGTAAGCATATTTAAGGTGAGGCGGTAAGGACATGAGTTCGAGTTTCGGAGGCGAAAGAATCATTGCGGAATCTACCTCGAACTCAAAGGACTCTAACACAGGTTCGAAATCACTGCAAACAACCGATTCGGATGGCTCAATTAACTCATCCACAAATTCAAAAGACTCATATTCGTGCTGTGAGTCGTCATCATCCGAAAAAGTGAAACATTCATAATCCATATCGGTTGTGTCAATTGTGGTAGGCTCAAGGAGGGACGCACTAGTGGCGTCAAAACTGTTTTCATCAAATAGAAATCTTTCAAGCTCGCAGTCCTCCTATGTGATTTCGTGAATAGAGCAAACTTCTCGTGTACTAGTTTTAGGCATGGGGGGGGCAGACTTCCCATCTTATAAATATTGAACTCAATAGACATCTTCCCAAAGGATAGAGTCATGGAGCCATTGCGACAATTCATTACGGCATTGGAAGTGGCCAAAAATGGTCGACCAAGAATCACCGGAATTTGGTTTCTTGGGTTAGCAACAGGTTGTGTATCCATAACAATAAAATCAACGGGGAATATGAACTCCCCAACTTTGATCAACACATCCTCTAGCTGACCCCTTGGATGGGTGATTGATCGATCAGCCATTTGGAGAGTACAACGAGTGGGTTTCAACTCTCCAACCCCTAATTGTTCGTACACGGAGTAGGGAATCAGGTTAACACTAGACCCAAGATCTAAAAGTGCTCGATTAATTTTCTTATCCCCAATTGTGATTGAAATCGTAGGACAGCCGGGGTCCTTTCGTTTTTGGGGTAAGGTTTGAGGGTGGTTAATAGCATTGCTCACTGCACTAGCCACTAGCACTTTCTTGGGTACTTGAGATGCCTTTCTCTTCGAGGTGCATAAGCCCTTTAAGATTTTCGCGTATGAAGGGACTTGTTGGATAGCATCCAAGAGAGGTATATTTATGCTAACCTGCTTAAATAATTTCACAATCTTCTCCACTTGTGCAGTTGGTTTATTGGGACTCAACCTGTTTGGAAATGGAGCATTTTGAAAATTTGTTGAGTCAAATGTCTATGGAGTAGAATGTGGAGTAGGAACGGATCCCAGTGTGGATGTGTTCGTGTTGTGAGAAATGGGTCCGTTCGAGTTAGAAGAAGTAGAGCCGTATGAAGGGTGGAGAATAGGCTCTAAAGAAAAAGGTAAAGAAGAAAGTGAAGAAAATGAAGAAGGGGAAGATGACGATGGAGAAAAAGAAGAAGAAGAAGAAGAACCACCGGCGGGGATGTCATCACTAGTTCCCACATTATTTTGCAACACTCTTCTGGATCTCAACGTGGTCACCGCATTTACATTGTGATTGGGATATGCGTTTTGTGTGTGACCGGGATTGGGCAATGGTTGAGATGGAAGCTTTCCCTTTTCTTTCTCGCTCAACGCAGCAGTTAATTGTGCAATTTGTGCCACAATAGATTTGATACTTTGATCGTGTGAGGCATTGTTAGTCATCAAAGATTGAACATAATTTTCAAATCTTGCTGCGGATTCTGTATATTGCTTGAGAAATGCATCTAGACTTTTTTCGAGCGGGATAACCTTATCATCATTTGGTTGAACCAAATTGTTTGTTTGATTTGTATAAGGTTGTTGTTGGAAAGGTTGCTGGTTTTGAGTTTGTGAAGGTGCTTGTTGTTGTTGGGGAGGAGGTCTTTGAAAATTGTTATTTCCTTGGACTTGTTGATTTTGGTTCCAAGCGAAATTTGGGTGACTCCTCCACCCCGGATTGTATGTCGAAGAGTACGGATCGTTTCTTTGTCGTTGCTGAAATGCAGCATTGACTTGATCTTGTCCTTGAATAGGTGCATTATAAGGACACTTTTCGGTTAGATGCGATGGATTCGAACAACAAGCACAAACAGTTCGTGTGGGTAAAGCAGGGGCAGGAGAAGACGATGAGATTTTGGTCTCAATGGCTTCTAGCTTTTCATAAGTGAGGCCATCTCGGCCTTCATAGCAATCGACATATCTACTTGATGTATTCCTACCCTAGATTGACCACTAGAAGATGATATGGTCTTGGTACTCTCCCACTGAATTGTTTGCTCACTAAGATCCTCAAGAAACTGCCAAGCTTCGTCGCTAGACTTGGAGAGAAAATGACCTTGACATATGGTTTCTAGCAACTGCTTCGTTGCCGAGTTCAATCCCTCGTATAATGTTTGGCAAAGTTGCCAACTTTCGATCCCATAATGAGGGCATTGAACAAGTAGGTCTTTAAATCTCTCGAAGCACTTCCAAAATGGTTTGGAAGGAAGCGGTGAAAATTGTATAATCTCGTTACGGATTCTAGCAGTTTTGTGATGAGGATAGAACTTTTTTAGAAAAGCTCTCACAAACTCGTCCCAATTTCTAATGGAATGTGATGCGGTGCTATATAGCCACTTCTCGGCTAGGTCACATAAGGTGAAAGGAATGACCCTTAGCCTTATAGCGTCATCACTTAATTGGGTCATTTTCATCATAGCGCACACATTCTGGAATTTATTGATAAAGATATATGCATCTTCAGATTCCAAACCATGAAATTTTGGCAGCATATTGATGAAATGTGGTTTTATTTCAAAATTGTCCCCATTTGCCGGTGGTGGTGAAAGACATGTAGGTAAAGAAGTGCGGACGGGGTAAAAGAGATCGTGGAGCGCAACTCGTGCGGGCGCTACAACAGGCGGAAGATTCGGGTTATTCGCACCTAACGGAGGTGGAATCATTCCCGTCGGTAAGGTATCGTTGGGGTCGAATCCCGACATACCTTTGAAAGAAGAATTTGAAGGTGGAGGTATGGAAATGGAGGGAATTTCGACTTCGGTGTCGAAAGGTTCATCGGTCGGTACCAACGAAACACGGACTAATCGGGCGTTGGTATCCCTAGTCCAAAGTGACATACACTAAAGGGGTAGTGTAGTCAGAAAAATAGAAAAACAGAATGTGTGGGTAAGATAACGTCAATGAAGGGAAGTGAGTTGCAAGTTTTCTTAGCGGCAAGTTGCAAGTTTTGAAAAGATTTTTCTCTTTTTTTTTATTTAAGTGAGAGTTTTGCAAAGAGGTTTTTGAAAAAGGAACCGTGACACAATTGCTATCAACCACACATGCACAATCAGGCCTAGATCTAGGGTCGCCTAGGTCTGCTAGACAGCTCCTAACTAGGGCTAGAAATAGGACCTCAAACCGCCTCTTCACCGACAAGTACGGCCAGGTAAGTGGGAAGGAACCACAGTAGTGGGCCTAATTAAAAACCACTAGCCTAGACACCGCAAAGTCAGTTAGGATAAACGGTCGATGCCTATACTAGTCCTTTTTCCTATTGAGCTCGTTGTCCTTAGGGCTGAGTCTAGTATTTTTTTTAAATTAATTGTGGTCAATGCAAATGCTTTAAAGTGATTTCTGGGGTCCTGGGAAGGGTGATGAAATCCCCACCCAATCTGTGTTTCGTCAATTAGCCCCTTAAAATCCGATTAAATTATGCAAAACAATAAAATTCACTTGCAATCAATTTTTTAGCGCGGCGCAAAGAAACCTGCAGAAAATCTTTTATTTTGAAGGGGAGAGAAGATTTTTAGCGCAAAGAAATCCTGCAGAAAATTTTCACAAAAGATATATGGGGATTTTCAGAGGGGAGAAGGAGAAAACAGACCAGAAAATATCGCGCACTGAAGGGCCAAAGTGGCCGCGGTTCCACGGCTATTGGTATGTCAAAGCCGCGGTTCCGCGGTATTCTGGTAGAATTAGGGCTCTGTAAAAATTGTACGGCTCTGTTGTGATGTTTCTCCTCTGTTCTAATATGCACTTTTCTAATTTGCCCTCTGTAAAATTCCAGAACCGCGATTCTTCGCTGTTCCTGTAAGATTCAAACAATAAACCCTTCAAACAGATCAAAATTGATAAATTTTTTTTTTTTACTTTTTTTTATTTTCAGATTTTTATGGTTTTTTTTATAAAAATTATATCAACCCGAAATTACACAGAAAGAAATTTTACGCCATCCCCGGCAACGGCGCCATTTGATTAGACCAAAAATTTGTATTTACCGCAATCAGAAATGGCGTCGCTTTGCAGCTAGCCGGTAAGTACGGGTCGATCCACAGAGATGGGTAATTATCTTAATGCGTTTTAACGAGTTGATTCCAAATGTTGTATTGGATTGATTAAATCTAAAAACTAGATCTATCACTAAACTGAATTAATCTAAATTAAAGACTTGCTAGGGTTAGGTTTAGGGGATGTTTGGAGATTAAAGGTTTCCTCACTGCTTTCATTGCCTTATTTTAGATCTATTAGATGTTGTGGTAATTAACAATAAAGTGGATTAGAATCTTTTGGGAAGATGTTTCTTCCTCTAGATTCTTATCCTTCCTTTATCGATAAGTACCCTAACCCCCATGGAAAACACGCGCAACCGGCCCTTTATACTACGGTTCATCGTTACCTCAAGGGGTAGGATGCCGTAGGGAGCGGTTGTGCGTGCATGCATGGAGTTCTAACTCTTAGGTGTGGATGGCATGAAAGGGGTGAGAGATCTCATCTCTCAAACCTTTCCCTAAGGCTAACCCTAACAAGCAAGGAGATTACTCGCTCATTAGGGGATGAAAAGACATACTAATTAAAAGAATTAAAACAAAGAAATAAAATTAACTTACTAGTTTGATGGCTCCCTCCAAGCAATACAGAACAGATCTGAATAAACTCCTAACAAATCTGCATTTTATTGATTGAAAAGAGGCATAGGGTTTTACAATTTTCGATTACAATTTATAAGTAAACAGGAGAATTTAGGGTTTCAGAGTCTCGCGCATGTGCAATTACAGATATGCCCACGAAAAATCCCAACCCCCGCACCGACGCACCGACACCAGAAGTTTCCACCGACACGGGATTTAAATGGCCGCGGAACTACGGCATTAGTGGGCTTGGGCCGCGGTTGCGCGGCCCTTTGGGGAGATCTCTCAGTGAAATTTCCTGGTTTTCTTCTTGTTGGCTTGGGCTTCTTATTTATATATATCTTTTTCCATTTGGGCTTCTATGTTGGTTCCACATCTTCAGTGAACAATTTGCAATGGATTTTTAACTATTCGCTTTGAGTCGATATCTTGAATCTTGCTTTGTGAGTTGTTCTTATGTAGGCTTGATCAAGATTCTCTGTTTGTTGGTTAAAGTCCATATTTTCATCGTCTTTACATCGTTTGCACTGTTTTCTGTCCAAGAACCTGTAACCCGTAACATGTAGCAGACATGAGTCAAAAGCACCTGTTTATTTATAAAACGAATAAGAATTGGGGAATATAAACTGCAATATTATGATATGAACAACGGATCATCATGGTACAATCAAATAAAAATGCATCCCGAAGATCAGAAGCATACCGCTTTCCGGACCCCTCTGGGCATATTCTGCTACAAAGTGTTGCCTTTCGGTCTAAAGAACGCCGAGGCTACCTATCAGAGGGCCATGACGAATATTTTCGATGACCTCATACATGAAATCGTCGAATTCTATATCGACGACCTCGTAGTGAAAACCAAATCGTACGATGAGCACTAAGAGCATCTGGAGATAGTGTTTCAGCGTCTTCGGAAATACAACCTAAAAATGAACCCTCTGAAATGCGCGTTCAGAGAGTTTCTTCAGGAAAATTCCTAGGATTCATCGTACGACATCGGGACATTGAAATAGACCCGTCAAAGATCAAGGCGATTATGAAAATGCCTCCACTAGGAACTCTCAAGCAACTGCGGTCTCTCCAAGGAAAGCTCGTGTATATTCGACGAATCATAGCCAAACTCTCTGGAAAATGCCGTCCCTACAGTCACCTAATGAAGAAGGGTACCCCGTTCGTTTGGGATCGCAAATGCCAAAGGGCACTGGACGAAATCAAGTAATACCTGCAGAACCCGCCGGTACTGACCGCTCCAGTCAAGGGAAAGCCCCTCATCCTGTACACAACCGCCCTTGAAGGTTCTTTAGGAGCGCTATGGGCACAGGAGAACGACCAAGGGAAAGGGAGAGCCCTATACTATTTGAGTCGAGTTCTCCTGGGGGCAGAAAGAAACTACTCCTCTATCGAAAAACACTGGCTTGCGTTAATCTTCGTGATAACGAAGCTCTGGCATTATGCGTTGGCGCATGAGGTCCATCCCATATCAAAGGTGGATCCTCTCAAATATTTGATGTCAAGAGCTATGCTAACGGGAAGGCTCGCTAAATGGGCCCTACTCTTAATGGAATTCTCGATAACATACCGACCTTTCAAGTCGGTGAAAGGCCAGGCCATCAACGACTTCCTCGCTGAGCATCCGATACCTACTGATTCACCCCTAAACTGCGAATTGCCAGACCAGCACACGTTTGACACGATCGACGGAGAGAAAGGGGGGAGTGATACCCGGTGGGAACTCTATTTTGATGGCGCATCTTCCATGAAGAAGCGAAAGCAAAGCTCCCTCATAATCAAATCCGGGGTAGGGCTCATCTTCGTGACTCCACAAGGAGGGATAATGCGCTTTGCTTTTTCCTTGACAGAGCCGAGGATGAACAATGAAGCAGAATATGAAGCTTTGATAGCAGGTCTTGAGATCGCTATCGACATGGGAATCGAAGACCTCTTCATATACGGAGACTCCCAGCTGGTCGTTAATCAAGTAAATGGCGACTATCAGACCTACAAACCAGAGTAGGTAAAGTACAGTGAGAGAGTGCAACAACTGCTGACTCAAATCCCTTCCTACGCCCTGGAAAGAATACTGCGTGCGTAGTAAAGCGGATGCCTTAGCCAAACTCGCTAAAGAATTGGCTGACGAGAACCTCGATAACGTGAAGATCATTGTGCAAAGCCGTCGGGTTCTTGCACCAGCAAAAATATCTCCAGAATCATCTGAAGAAAAGGAAGAGACCAAGCAAACAGCCCTACAAATAGAGGACCAAAGAGGGGCTAAGGATTTGTGAGAAGTCTTTATGGACACTTCAAATCCCGTCGAACACCTGAAGATGCATCTTCAAGACATCATCTCATGAAACGAGCTCTGTCCTTCGCCTTCGTCAATAATACTCTATATAAGAGATCTTTCGACTCCCTGTGGCTAAGATGCCTGGGACTGGAAGAAGCAAGGAAAGTCGTCCAAGAAACTCATGACGGACTCTGCGGTTCTCATCAAGCCAGGCCAAAGATGAATCTGAAGATCAAAAGGATGGGCTACTACTGGCCCACGATGATTCATGACTGCCTCGAATACGCGAAGCAGTGCCATGCGTGCCAAATTCATGGGGACTTCATCCACCAGCATCCAAACCTGCTACACCCAATAGTGGCTAGCTGGCCGTTCAAAATGTGGGGAATCGACATAATAAGGCCCATCGAACCAGCGTCATCCAGAGGACATCGGTTCAAATTGGCGATAACCGGTTACTTCTCTAAGTGGGCAGAAGCCATACTGTTAAGAGAAGTGAAGACGGAGAACATCCTCCATTTCTTCAAGACACACGTCATCTATCGATCCGGCACTCCACGATGGATTTGTAGGGTTCCTAGGCACACCTATGAGGTTTCACAACAGACCAAACATGGCCAATTCAAAATTTTCTATGTGCCGAGAAACCCTAATACGGATCGTTGACTAGAGGTAAGGCGATAAAGATGCTAGTTAACAACTTAACTAAGAGTGAACGGAAAATACAACCTTTGTAGATCCGGTCCTCCACCTCCATAGCTCCGTGATGACGTTCCTCCACTGCGATCATTGGATCCCGGACTCTGTTGATGGTTTCGTCAGAGAAATGATCGGGCTAGGTCGTCGACTTCGATGCCGAAGATGATCTACGTCGAGGCAACACAAGATCAAGCTCCAACTTCACCAAGTCATGAAACTTATGAAGAAAACACCCTATACTACTTGGCAAGTGGTAGAGGATGAAGAAATAGGAAGTGGGTTCACTTTGGAATTGGATTTCCCACTCTTTTTCTCAAGACACCATTAATGGTAGCAAGGTTTCTTCTTGTTGAAGAAGAAGAAGAAGAAGAAAAAGAATATGATACGAATTGTGAATAAATGGAAATAAAGTCATTCTTATCATTTTAGCAACCATGGTTAAGTGTAGAGAATAAACTAGGGTTTAGTTGAATGGTTATAGTTAAGGACAAAACAAAAATGGTGGACTTTTTCAAAGATGCTAGAAAAGCTTCAAGAAGCTTCAAGCATAACAACAAAAGAAAGGCACCATTTCTCTTTTCCAAAAATAAATGAATAAGTGAAATGAAACCCTAACCATTCACTAAACATGGTTTAAGTCTTATACACACCCATGTTTGCATGTATCATCAAACATGATACAAACAAGTGCACAAAAATATATCACATATACAACTTGTGCACATCAAGTGAGAAAATCCATGTAAAGTGAACCAATATTAGTTAATGCAAAGTAATATATCAAATATATAATTATACATTAAATCTTTAAATCAACACTTGATTTAACGATCCGGTCATATCGCATATGACCGACTAATATCCAATGTATCGGCTTATCGAATCAATCCTTGATTCGATAACTAGGATATATCGCATACAACCAATCGATACATTCATCGCGAGAATAGAATACGGTATCACATACACGCATTATTCTCGGTCCCGCACATATCCCATATGCACTCCTATTTCGTTTCGCTTGAGCCAGGAAACCTCTGTGTAGGACTCTAAAGACTCGTCAATACGCCGGCAGCATGTGATGATCATATCAAACACCCACAAGCCGCAAGCGGTCTGCTAAACGTAACGGCCACCCGGGTATTGAGCGATCAGAAGATCGACGAGCAAGCCCGCTCACACTCCTGTGAATCCAACCAGCAACACTTACCGTACAGTCCGGTCTGTTCGTCTGATATGTTGCATATCTCTCCTAGGGGTGGTAAACGTCAGACCCCAATAGCTCGATAAGTCGTGTCGATATGAGGTCTATAACAGTTTGAGAAACTACTGGTAACACTTACCAGTAAATCTAAGCAACCCTGGCCAGGGATTTCCGGTTATAGCCAATCGAACACAGCGCAACATCAACTCCCTATACCGGGAGAGACGAATCCCCTCCTATCGCTCATTGCCTCCATGTGAATCGGGACTGTACCCAAAAACCACCGTTTTGCACGCCCTCTTGGACGTGGTAAGGTGGAAATCGAAGCACAGTGGGAATCACACAAGACTCTATGACGATCTCGGGTCAACAGACTAACCTGTACCAGTGTCACCAGAGAACTGCCATCTGACGTAAGGTATAATACCATCTGGGAGTTCTCGGCGAGTCCGTCCAGTATACCCAGTCTCTACTGAGCACCCGTATATCATCTCTGATGTCAAACACCAATGGATATGGGATCATCCATCGCCCATCTGTATGGGTCGAGAAGGTTTACGCTAGTCTACTCTGGTATATCGATGCCCTGTCTCGATATACCCACGACTAGGGACCTTGAAGGATGTACTTATGGACTACCATGTCTCCACTAGTATGATCCGCATCACAGTCCAGGTAGTCAAGTACACATCCTAAGGGTTTTACCAACATGTAACAGAGAGACAATCTGTGTACACGTTAAGGTAAAGTGCAACCAGATAGCATACTATCATGTCGAGCAAGAAAGTCCTCCCTATATATGTCCAAGCATCCACTACAATATACATCCTATGTATAGTAATGGCCTCTAGGGCATACATATAACTAACAATCTCCCACTTGCACTAGGGCCATCTGTATAGCAGTGGTTGTAGTATCTCATAATCAACCATCCCATAAAAGTCTCTCTCTGGGAAAAGGCCTTTGTGAGTGGATCCGCCGTGTTGTCCTCTGAGTCTGTTCTCCTAACCTCGATCACCCTGGAGATCAACCATCTCCATGATCAGTTGATACTGCCTTAGATTATGTCTGGGTCACTGATGGGACCGGGGTTCCCGGGCCAAAGCCTCACTTCCATTGTCACACAATGGTATTAACCTAGTTCATCTCATGAACCAATATACACCCAAACAGCCTCTTTGGTAGCATGTTAAGTAGCGATGTATCCTGCCTTTATCGTCTAGTAAGCCACGGTATTTAGCTTGGAACTCTTCCAACATACCGTCCCTCCACTGAGGGTAAAGACAATGCCTGTGACTGACATTCAGTCGTCCTTATCACCCTGGAACACTTCCAGTGATTCTCCCCAGGATCAATTGATACCATCTCACTTCAACTAGTGAGAATCCTAACATCCATTTAGATCTATCTCATCGAACCAAAACCCATGATTTAGTAGGTATCACTTTGATCCTAAGTGGAGAATCATTGTGATAAGCGGAGATTGATCGAGCGTAGCATATGAAACTCCTTCCCTATCAAGAGTATGTCCTCCACGTATCTACGAGGATCGTCACCATACTACCTACTACCTTTTTGTTTATACAAGGTTCATCTACCATTTTGATGATGTCAAACACTTTGACTAATACATCAAAACAGATGTTCCAACTCCGCGATGCCTGCTTTATCACATAAAACATCTTGCACACGTTTCCGCTTCTCCCACTTTCTATGAAGCCCTCTGACTGTGTACTTACAGGCTCTCTTTTCTGAAACATCATTTTAGAAAAGCAGTCATTACACCCAACCACCAGATATCGTAGTCATGGTATGTAGCCGTGGCAAGTAGGATCTGGATGGACTTGAGCATAGCTACTTAGAAAAAGTTTCAACAAAATCCATACCTGGTTAATAACGAAAACCTTTAACAAGTCTAGGTTTGAAAGTCTCAACTTTTCCATCCACACCAAGTAATCTTCTCAAGATATACTTGCTCCTGATGGGGATTTAACCCTTCAGATATAGCAACCAAAGTCCATACTTCGTTGGCATACATGGATTCCATCTCAGATCGCTAAGCATCCAGCCATTCTTACAGAGTCCCTACTCTCGATGGCCTGCTCGAAACTAGTTGGGTCATCATCTCATGATGCAATCCTCGCTCCCACTGTCATAAAGAAACCGAAGTATCTCTCAGGCGGATGAGGAACCCTACTAGATCGGCGGAGAGGCTGAGGTTCGTTGGAATCTACTGAATCCTTTGGTTCTACCAAATTATCTGCTGTAGTTGGTACAGCTGGAACCTTTCCAGTTCTACATAACAGACATTGCCTCGAGCTTGTCCGGATTATGCTTTTAGACATAGCCCGGACAACCCCAAATCTTAACTGACTTAAGAGATGGGCTCTTCCCTTATCATATCAAATATGAAGTGGTAGGCAACTAATTTGATTCGAACCTAATTCAATAGGTATGCAGCTTCTCAAGTGCATAACCCCTAAAAGGAAACAGGTAACTCAGTAGTACTCATCATAGAGCGCACCATATCGAATAGGGTGCAATTGCTCCACCCCGATATACCATCGTGCTATGGTGTATATGGAGGAGTAATGCTGAGAGAGAATCTCATTCTCCTTTAGAAAAGTCCAGGAATTCTGTGCACAAGTATTCTCCTCCTTGATCTCATCAAATGACATAATACTTATACCCGTATTGGTTCTCTACTTCTAACTTATATTCTGTGAATATCTCAAAAGGTTCGGACTTGTGTTTCAACAGGAACATATGACTGAATCTTGAGAGATCATCATAGAATGTAATGAAGTACAAAGAACCAGTTCTGGCATGTGTAGACGGGGGACTTTGCATACATCAACATGTATCAATCCCAAGAGTTTACTAACTCTTTCTCTGTTTTCAGTAAACGGAGCTATGGTCATCTTATCTTTGCGACATGACTAGCAAGTTTCACAAGATGTAAATTCAAACAGATTTAAATATGCATCTAAATGTAACTTCAGCTAGTCGGGTCGCATTGATATGACCTAGTCTACAATACCTCAATAGGGATTCATTCATTTCTGAACTCTTCCTCTTATGTGTGTTCCATATACTAAGAACTGTAGTTTGATTTAGAACATCAATTCTTTTAGATAACGTGCCTGAACCGATCAACTTTTGATATAGGAAATGTTCAAAACATTATCCAACAATACAAAATTTTATCATTTCTTTACTAATAAAGAGACTGATATGATTTTGTATATCAGGTTCGGTATCAATAACATTCGTTCAGAATCAATGTATTTGGAATACAGGGTGACAGTGACCAACAGACTTGGCTGCAACACTTGCCCCGTTTTCTGTCTCATGAAACTTATCATCCGTTCTCAGTTCTCCACCTTTCTGTAGCCCTATGTATCAGATTACATATCTGGGATCCTGATCCGGTATCTAATACCCAGGACGTGGAGGATACAGAGAAACAGTTCTTTGTAATGAACACACCCGAAGGAGATGCATCATATGCACTTTTTTTCGTTTGGGTGGCATAGGAATTCTGGTATTCCCCAATTTCCTGCTCTGTCTTATAACAATTATAAGTTGGAGAGGGACCAACGTTCCCCAGCTCGATATAACAAGCGGGTTCGGTCAATATATCCATATTATTATCTTGATTAAGGCGTGATATGGTCGCTACCTGGAGAGAGAGAAGAAAACACTCTGCGTGCGCTCTGTCAAGATTAGATTGGTTATTATTTTATCTAATCAGGATGGCTCCCACTGTTTTTATCAAATTTTCTTTTAAACCCTAAAAGGAAAGACTAGCCGGGATTAATTACACGCTACAAGTTCGCCAATCTTTCAGCCAGGCCAGTGTCGGTACTTTGAGGGAGGTCCCCCGTGCTTTCGCACGAACCTAATTATAGTAAACCTCGTTTTCCCAGAGGCGTAACCTCGTTAACACCTTTCTAGACACCTACTTGATCGGCTAATTGTAATGTGTAAAACTCTCCCATAAGTAACTCTTACTCGCAGCGGGTATCGGGATCCAACTATCTCATAGAAGGTATGCAATCTCATTGCAAATTTCAACACTTGAAATTCCCTATAATTTTGCGCCTAGCGTTCTATGACCTTGACGAATACCAAACAACCCATAGTACACTAGTCAAGTTCAACCCGTACATTTCTTCATTGAATTAAACCCACCCGCACGACCCTTGACGAATGCCAAACAACGCCGTACGAATACCCTAATCCAATCTGCATCATATGCATAAGCAGATAAATACTAGTTAGCTACCGTACACTACGCCTTGACGAATGCCAAACTACCGCAGCACGAATACTAACTAGTACTTATCTGAAATGACGGAGGGCTACGACAGATTTTTCTGAAAACCTATTGCGTAATGAACTTGATATCGTTGTAGAATCAAATGATTTTAAAATGGAGTGTTTTTTACGCTTTTCTAGTTTTGCTAAAGGGGTCACTCCCGGTGAAGGGATCGTCGGCCCTTTCCTCGTCGAATGAGGTGCAGGATATATCATATATACCGCCGTGCAAAGCAGAAACTATAGAAGCTATCAAAAGACAAACCGAGTGTGTAGCATCTGCCAGTTATTGCTAAAGGGGTCACTCCCGGTGAAGGGATCGTCGGCCCTTTCCTCATCGAATAAGGTGCAGGATATATCATATATACCGCTGTGCAAAGCAGCAACTTTAGCTACCTGTTTTATTTTTGAAATTCAATTCTACAACATCTTAGGTTTCTTTTTATTTCATTAATCGTATTAATGAAGTCCCATCATTTAAGTTACCTAAACATCAAAGATAAATACGACGTACACTTATGCCATCCGCATTCGCCTCGTTGTCCCCTCGTGCATCGTTAGGTTAGGTAACTAACGGCAGAGCGGGGCAGGGCTAGCACGGGTGTAAAACATAAGTAACGTCTATATAATATATCATATATACTATATACAGTATCTATCAGAGAACATCAAATGATCATATCACAGATATCGCAGCAGAAGAAACATATGAAATATTGGATATACTAAGACGTCCGTGTTTTCAATATGAGCCAGTATAAAACACGGATTCCACGGTCGCGATGAATAGCCAAACCCACACCCCTAGACCCCTACGAGAGCGGCAAGCAACCCTACCAATTCTAGAGTTAGGAGACCCGGACTCGACTCCTCGAGTTGGTCTCCCACTGGACCCTAGAACCCGGTTACTTGTGCCCTCCTCCTTGGGTCTATCCTAGTGCGGAAAAGTAAATAATATACAAAAGGTGACAACTTCCGCAACCTGGAAGTGCCCCAATAAAAGAATATTACATACAAGTTTTTACATGAATGAAAATGAAAAAAAAACACTCATCTCACATAAAAAAAACCCGGCTATTCAAACGCGACGATCCAATATAACATATCCAGCAACACATAACATCACATGTCATCAACGTAAGTAAATATGCCCATCCCAATTGTCGTTGACATATAGCAACGAAACCGGCGATATCACATATTACACTTACGGTCACAGAAAAGAAAGTGTAAAACTACAACAGTTGGAATCCGCAACTTGCATAGACATCGCATGCCTAACCAAATGAATTCCTTACACATCGCATGCCTAACAATTATAAACCCCGCATTTTTATCTCATTTATCGAAAACTCTTTTCAATATCTAGTCGGGCAATTCAACAAGATTCCCGGCATCCTGACTGAATGCTCGTCGCAAACTTTAGTAGGCGGCCGCACCCCCGACGCTGTCGACGAAGTGTACCAAGGCGGAACATCGCTGCCGTGAGCACCCGAACGGATGCTTTCGGCGACGGGGTTCTCCTACAGTCACTTGGTCGGGACTATGGGGTGAGGCTGTCTATTAAGTTTACCCGGCGAGTATCCGCGTACGCTACGTGATTGCGACGGACTTTTGATCACATCAAAATTCCGTGGCAACCGATCAAGTGAGACTAAACTGCTATGTTTATAACATTCATTTAGTTATCTCATAACTACTTATGAATTCCAATTATTGTATCACATTCCAGATAAATAGAAAATGTTAAACTTTCCGATCGAACAATCAAACACCCAAGTTTTTCCCGAAACAGCTCAACACATGAAATAAGTTTAAAAACGTTGACTTCATGCCTCAGTACCGATGGTCCAGCCGTAGAAGGGTTAAGCTAATGCCTCACATGTGGCGCGCCGTACTGCCCCAAACCCTAAGGTTCAAAGGGCAGTTCAAGACGGTCACATAATCGAGTTAAGGTTTGTTGTCTTCAAGAGGATCCATCGCGTTACTTGCACTACTTAGAATGTTATTAAACCACGGAAAGATCCAACACTTGGAGATTTCCCGACGGGGAAAAATTGGGTATTTATATCCGGTCGAACTTTTTAACATATTCTAAATTATCCGGAAAAACACATAGACAAAATTAGACAATCCGATCGAATCTACGAACTCCCAATACAACCCAGAAAACTCAACTCTTGAGTGAACATTAAAAATTCCCAGAAAATACAGCAATAAAAGAAAGAAATTACTGTGCAAAAATTATTGAATATTGTGACTGTATGGCCGCGGAACCGCCGCATGAGCCATGCTCTTGCCGCGGTTCCGCGGCGGTTTAGTCGAGTCAGGAGCTCGTTTTGCACAGTAACCCTTAGAAAACCATGCTGATTTTTCTGCATATTTTTAATTCACAAAATTCCACGATTTGAAAAAATGTACAGAGAATGGTTTTAAACTAGGGTTTCGGGTTCGATCGGACTTCTAACATCTTCTACACTCCTCCTAAGGCTCTAGCTAGGCTCTGATACCACTGTAGGGTTCCTAGGCACACCCATGAGGTTTCACAACAGATCAAACATGGTCAATTCAAAATTTTCTATGTACCGAGAAACCCTAATACGGATCGTTGACTAGAGGTAAGGCGATAAAGATGCTAGTTAACAACTTAACTAAGAGTGAACGGAAAATACAACCTTTGTAGATCCGGTCCTCTACCTCCATAGCTCCGTGATGACGTTCCTCTACTGCGATCATCAGATCCCGGACTCTGTTGATGGTTTCATCGGAGAAATGATCGGGCTAGTTCGTCGACTTCGATGCCGAAGATGATCTACATCGAGGCAACACAAGATCAAGCTCCAACTTCACCAAGTCATGAAACTTATGAAGAAAACACCCTATACTACTTGGCAAGTGGTAGAGGATGAAGAAATAGGAAGTGGGTTCACTTTGGAATTGGATTTCTCACTCTTTTGCTCAAGACACCATTAATGGTAGCAAGGTTTCTTCTTGTTGAAGAAGAAGAAGAAGAAGAAAAAGAATACGATAAGAATTGTCAATAAATGGAAATAAAGTCATTCTTATCATTTTAGCAACCATGGTTAAGTGTAGAGAATGAACTAGGGTTTACTTGAATGGTTAGGGTTAAGGACAAAACAAAAATGGTGGACTTTTTCAAAGATGCTAGAAAAGCTTCATGAAGCTTCAAGCATAACAACAAAAGAAAGCCACCATTTCTCTTTGCCAAAAATAAATGAATAAATGAATAAGTGAAATGAAACCCTAACCATTCACTAAACATGGTTTAAGTCTTATACAGACCCATGTTTGCATGTATCATCAAACATGATACAAACAAGTGCACAAAAATATATCACATATACAACTTGTGCACATCAAGTGAGAAAATCCATGTAAAGTGAACTAATATTAGTTAATGCAAAGTAATATATCAAATATATAATTATACATTAAATCATTAAATCAACACTTGATTTAACGATCCGGTCATATCACATATGACCGACTAATATCCAATGTATCGGCTTATCAAATCAATCCTTGATTCGATAACTAGGTTATATCGCATACAACCAATCGATACATTCATCGCGAGAATAGAATACGATATCACATACATGCATTATTCTCGGTCTCGCACATATCTCATATGCGCTCCTATTTCGTTTCGCTTGAGCCAGGAAACCTCTGTGTAGGACTCTAAAGACTCGTCAATACGCCGGCAGCAGGTGATGATCATATTAAACACCCACAAGCCGCAAGCGGTCTGCTAAACGTAACGGCCACCCGGGTATTGAGCGATCAGAAGATTGACGAGCAAGCCCGCTCACACTCCTGTGAATCCAACCGGCAACACTTACCGTACAGTCCGGTCTGTTCGTCTGATATGTCGCATATCTCGCCTAGGGGTGGTAAACGTCAGACCCCAATAGCTCGATAAGTCGTGTCGATATGAGGTCTATAACAGTTCGAGAAACTACTGGTAAAACTTACCAGTAAATCTCAGCAACCCTGGCCAGGGATTTCCGGTTATAGCCAATCGAACACAGCGCAACATCAACTCCCTATACCGGGAGAGACGAATCCTCTCCTATTGCTCATTGCCTCCATGTGAATCGGGACTGTACCCAAAAACCACCATTTTGCATGCCCTCTTGGACGTTGTAAGGTGGAAATCGAAGCACAGTGGGAATCACACAAGACTCTATGACGATCTCGGGTCAACAGACTAACCTGTACCAGTGTCACCAGAGAACTGCCATCTGACGTAAGGTATAATATCATCTGGGAGTTCTCGGCGAGTCCGTCCAGTGTACCCAGTCTCCACTGAGCACCCGTATATCATCTCTGATGTCAAACACCAATGGATATGGGATCATCCATCGCCCATCTGTATAGGTCGAGAAGGTATACGCTAGTCTACTCTGGTATATCGATGCCCCGTCTCGATATACCCACGACTAGGGACCTTGAAGGATGTACTTATGGACTACCATGTCCTCACTAGTATGATCCGCATCACAGTCCAGGTACTCAAGTACACATCCTAAGGGCTTTACCAATATGTAACAGAGAGACAATCAGTGTACACGTTAAAGTAAAGAGCAACCAGATAGCATACTATCATGTCGAGCAAGAAAGTCCTCCCTATATATGTCCAAGTATCCACTACAATATACATTCTATGTATAGTAATGGCCTCTAGGGCATACATATAACTAACATGATTATCTCCGATAACGGGCCGGCCTACAGAAGTTACAAAATCAGCCGCTTCGCACATCGGCATAATATAGACTGAAGATACTCTTCGGACTATAATCTCTGAGCTAACGGTCTAGCTGAGGCTTTCAACAAGACCTTGACGAAGATCATAAAAAAGACGGTGTCCAGAAACAAAAAGGACTAGCACGAGAGACTGCATGAAACTCTCTGGGCTTACCGCACCATGTTCAAAACGTCCACAAATACAACGCTATTCACGTTGGTGTTCGGCACGGAAGCAGTACTCCCCTTGTAGATAGAGCTACCCTCTCTACGAGTGGCAGTTCATTACGAGGTAACAGATGAAGAGAATGCTCATCTTCGGCTTGAAAAGATAGACGCCCTCGATGAAACCCGCCTCATGGCGCAGCAAAACTTGGAGGCTTACAAAGCAAAGATGACGCGCTCATATGAGAGATTGACTAGGCCGAGAACATTTCTCCAAGGCGAACTCGTGCTAGTGGTCAAGAGACCTATGATCCCCAATCGTGCCAAACGGAGGAAATTCAAGCCGAACTATGAGGGCCCGTACATCATAGATAAAGTCTACAAAGGTAGAGCTTACTTGCTCATGGATATGCACGGCGAAAGACCCTTCAGGCCAATAAACGGCCGGTTCCTGAAAAAATACTACGCCTAACAAGTCAGGGCCTAGTTCAACGATAGATGACGACGCCTATGTCCGCTCGCTATCTACCCCAGCCCAGACTCTATAAGTAGTATCAAGCGAAACCGTTGTCTCCAAAATGGTAACAATAGATCGAAATGTCCTTACACAAACAATGGACCGTAATGTCCTTAAACTAACTACGGACCGAAACGTCCATAAACTAACGACGGACCGAAATGTCTTCAAACTACTACAAACCGCAGCGTCCTAAGGCTGACAAAAAAACGGTACGTCCATAAGCAAGATGGGCAAGGATGAAAACCCGAAAGGGCTCCTTGAGTAAAAACAGCAGGGCTACCGGTGAGTTTGTGAAAACCCGAAACAGCGCAGACTCATAAAAAATTCATGCACACTTGAAAGGTCCTCTCGACCTTATAAGGAGAAAATATCTGTGTGAGATTCTTATGACTCACAAGGGAGAAACACACTTAGGGATCCCTATGATTCCTGAGGAGAAATTACACTTACGAGATCCTCACGACTCGTAAGGAGAACCTTCTTATAAGACCCTCACGGCTCGTAAGATTCAAAAGCCTTAAGCTACAGGGACCTGAATCTGTTCTTAAGCCATCACATCTCCCAGACTGCCCTACAAACGGTTCAATATTAACCTATATATACAATCCACAGGCACAAATAAACGTCTCCCCCACTAAGTTCCCACCAATGGCGCGAAATTTCCCCACTTGGTGAACAACACTTGTAAGTCCTCTGGACTTATAAGGAGTAAACGCTCTTGCATGATCCTTACAACTTATAAGAAAACACGTACTTAAGAATCCTCACGATTTCTAAGGAGAAATCGCACCTATGAGATCCTCATGACTCGTAGGGAGAAACACCTTTATGAGACCCTTACGGCTCATGAAGTCAAAAGCCATAGTCGACAGGATCCTAACACTGTTTGCTAAGCCACCTTTGTTCGAATCGACAGAGGCAAATGATGATTCGCTCCTGGCAACGTTCCAGTAGTAGCGATGCTGATGCCTAAATCGGTAACAAATTCCATGTTCTTTCACGGCAAATGATGATTCGCTCCTGGCAGTATCCCTATCGCAGCGATGCTGATGCTAAGATTGGTATCAGATCCCAAGTTCCATACTCGCTGCGAAAAGTCAGCGAGCCATAAATGCATACGAAATAGCCAAAATGATAGGGCAACTTGCTTGAAAATCAGCAAGTAAAAGATATGCATACAAAAATAGCCAAAATGATTGGGCGACTCGCAATAAAAAGCGGGGAGTAAAAAAAAATTATCCGAAATGATTGGGCACTGCGAAAAACAGCCAAAATAATTGGACAATCATGACTTTCGTGATATAAAAAGCTGAAATGATAGAGCATCATGGAAAGAAATAAAAAAGAAAGAAACTTTTGACCTGTAGGTAAGTCCATCCATGGGCATAAACGAAAAGGGAACCACATTTCCCTACAAGACTCTGTCAAAAAGAGAGTCAGGTCTCAACGACAACATCTACATCCTAGAAACCAACAACGGCTTTCCTCCTTATTCCAGCAGGATACGGACGCGACATCACCAATCGGAGCCACGGCAAAGTCCCCAGTTCCAAGAATCTACGGTTCACAGACAACCTAGAGCCATCCAATGACCCCGTCACGGAAATACATCGGCAAATGACCCCGTCGCGGAAATACGTCAGCAAATGACCCCGTCTCGGAAATACGTCATCCAATGACCCCGCCGTGGAAACACATCAGTAAATTACCTCCGTCTCGGAAATACGTCATGCAAAGATCTCCGTCTCAGAAACATGTCAGCAAACGACCTCCGCCTCGGAAATACATCAGCAAACGACCTCTGTCTCGAAAACACGTCAGCAAATGACCTCCGTCTTGGGAACACGTCAGCCAACGACCTCCGCCTCAGAAATACGTCAGCAAACGACCTCTGTCTCGGAAACACGTCAGCAAATGACCTCAGTCTCGGAAATACGTCATACAAAGACCTCCGTCTCGGAAACACGTCAGCAAACGACCTCCGCCTCGGAAATACGTCAGCAAACGACCTTCTTCTCAGAAACACCTCAGAAAATGACCTCCATCTCGGAAACACGTCTCTCTATTCGACAGAGTCTTGTCGGGAAATGTGGTTCCCTTTTCGTTTATGCCCATGGATGGACTTACCTACAGGTCAAAAGTTTCATTCTTTTTTATTTCTTTCCGCGATGCTCTATCATTTCAGCTTTTTATATCGTGAAAGTAATGACTGTCCAATCATTTTGGCTGTTTTTCGCAGTGCCCAATCATTTCGGCTATTTTTATTTTTATTCGCTGCTTTTTATTGCGAGTTGCCCAATTATTTCGGCTATTTTTGTGTGCATATCTTTTAGCAAATGACCCCGTCGCGGAAATACGTCAGCATTTGACCCCGTCGCGGAAATTCGTCATCCAATGACCCCACCGCGGAAACACGTCAGCAAATGACCTCCATCTCCGAAATACATCATGCAAAGACCTCCGACTCGGAAACACGTCAGCAAACGATCTCCGCCTCGGAAATATGTCAGCAAACGAGCTCCGTCTCGGAAACACGTCAGCAAATGACCTCCGTCTCGGGAATACGTCAGCCAATGACGTCCGTCTCGGAAACACGTTAGCAAACAACCTCCGCCTTAGAGATACATCAGCAAACGACCTCCGTCTCGGAAACACGTCAGCAAACGACCTCCGTCTCGGAAACACGTCAGCAAATGACCTCAGTCTCAGAAATACCTCATCCAAAGACCTCCGTCTCGAAAACACGTCAGCAAACGACCTCCGCCTCGGAAATACTTTAGCAAATGACCTTCTTCTCAGAAACACGTCAGAAAATGACTTCCATCTCAGAAACACGTCAGCCAATGACCTCCGTCTCTGAAACACGTCAGAAAACGACCTCCGCCTCGAAAATACGTCAGCAAACGACATCCGTCTCGGAAACACGTCAGCAAATGACCTCCGTCTCGGAACACGTCAACCAAGGACCTCCATCTCAGAAACACGTCAGCAAACGACCTCCGTCTCGGAAACACGTCAGCAAACGACCTCCGTATCGGAAACACGTAAGCAAATGACCTCCGTATCGGAAACACGTCAGCCAATGACCTCCGTCTCGGAAACACGTGAGCAAATGAACTCCGTCTCGGAAACACGTCAGACAATGACCTCCATCTCAGAAATACGTCAGCAAACGACCTCCGCCTCGGAAATACTTCAGCAAATGACCTCCGTCTCGGAAATACATCAACCAATGACCTCCGTCTCGGAAACACGTCATCCAATGACCCCCATCTCGGAAATACGTGAGCAAACGACCTCCGTTTCGGAAACACGTCAGCCAATGACCTCCGTCTCGGAAACACGTCATCCAATGACCCCGTCGCGGAAATACGTCAGCAAATGACACCGTCGCAGAAATATGTCAGCAAATGACCCTGTCTCGGAAATACGTCATCCAATGACCCCGTCGCGGAAACCCGTCAGCAAATGACCCTGTCTCGGAAATACGTCATCCAATGACCCCGTCACGGAAATACGTCATCTGTTCATATCAGAATTTTGCATTATTATATTTCCCATTCTTAATCATTTTACAAATAAATAGGTGCTTTTGATCCATGTCTGTTGAATAGTTGTAGGTTACAGGTTCTCGGAACAATACAGTGAAAATGATGAAAAGACGCTACAAAAGTGAGACTACGACCAACAAATAGAAGATTCTTTATAATGCCGCCTACATTTTAAGGAACAAGTAAAGATCAACAAACAGTTCAAATGCACAAAATACAAAGGCAGCACAAGATTCAAGACTTCAACACTAAGTGAACGGTAAAAGTCCACAACATTCTGCACTGTGGAAATCTGGAAGAAACTAGAAGACATTCTGAGAAACCAAGTGAAGAAACCAGAATGAAAATGCAACATGAAGAAAACCTGAGAAAACGAACCAGAGAACCTTCGAGATGGCCGCGGAACCGCGGCCAAACTAGGCTTATGGCCGCGGATCCGCGGCCGTGCATCGCACGTGTCGATGTGTCAGTGCATTGACTCAGTTTTCTTAAGGGTATTTTGTAATTCTAGATATGGATCAGATGTGAACCGTAGGGTTTCTATTATGTATAAATAGGAATCCTATAGCCTCTTTTGAGGTGTGCCTCTTTTTGGGTGCCTCTTTTGAGATTCCTCTTTTTAATTCCGAGTTTAAAATTTCCATTCATTGTAATTATCAAAGAGTGCATCAATAAAGTAAGTTTTCTTATCTGCCGTAGTTATAAATTTCTTATCTGCCGTTGTTATAAATTTCTTATCTGCCGTAGTTATCACAGAAAAATGAATTCTTTTATTAATTCCCTAATGAGTGAGTAGTTCCTCACTTGTTAGGGTTAGGTTTGGGGAAGGTTTGAGAGATGAAAATCTCTCACCCCTTTCTTTCCCGTTATACATTTTAAAGTAGGACTCTATGCATACATACACACACCGCTCACTACGGCTCCCTATCCCACGAGGTAGCGGTGATACCATAGTTAATGACCGGTTGTGTATGATTTCCATGGAGGTTAGGGTAAGAGTTAAGAAAGGACGGACAAGGACAAAAGGGAAGAAACCTAGTTTCTTCCCGATCGTACTAATCTCCTTTGTTAACTATTATCTTAACACCTAAAAGTTCTTTATTAGGTTATAGAAAGCGGTGAGAAAAATTGACTTTCCAAACTAACCTAATCCTAACCCTAACAAGGTTTTAATCCTATTCAAACTCAACTTTAGTTTTTATTAAAAATCAAACCTACCACAATAGAAATTGACTCGTTAGAACAACTAGAAAATACACAAAATCCCTATGGACCGACGCGTATTCAACCGGCTAGCTACCAAGCGACACCGTTCTTGATTTCGGTTAATTCTTTGATCACAAATAGCGTAACCTCTAAAATTCCTCTAAAATCTAAAATCAAATAGCGCCATTGCCTTGGAGACGGTAGTCTCTTTATGTGTGTAATTTCGGGTTAAAAAAATCAAAAAATTTAAATAATTTAAAAATTGAAAAATTTTAGAACAAAAAAAAAAAATAAAAAATAAAAAATTTGCCTTGTTCTTCTTGAATGGTTTTTTGTGCAAGTGTGCAGGAAAAGAAGACGGACAGATTCAGATCTGCAAAATCCCAGTGAACAAATCAAGAAACAGAAGATTTGAACAGACAGAGGAGAATCATAACAAGAAAACAGAAAAATTTGGAGATCTGAACCAACTGAACCACCGCGGAACGGCAGCGGAAGTGCAGGTTTGACCGCGAAACCGCGGTCAAACGCTGACATCAGCAATCCATTTTGGTCGGTAACCATTCCATTTCTCCTCTGTAACCCCCTGAACTCCACTGAAAAATTTTCCTGCAGGGTTCTTTGCACAAAATTCTTTCTCCTATCCAATAAATTGTTTTTGTGCAGGATTCTTTGCGCTGCCAACTAAAAATTTTTGCAAGTGTTGAAGATTTTTATGTGTTAATTGTTTTGCATATTTAAAACGGACTTTAGGGGGCTATAACACCAATCAAGATTGGGTAGGGATTTCATTACCCTTCCTAGCACCCCAAAATCACAAAAAGCATTTGCATCAACCTTAGAGTTAATAAAAAATATTAGACTCAGCCAATAAGGATTGTCGTGTTCATTAGGGCAAATGAAAGATTGTAGGTATCGGTCGTTTATCTAAACCTGACATTGTGGTGCCTAGGCTAGACAAGTAGGAAAGGTAATTTTAAAAGGCCCGTTTCACGGTGATTCGTAAGTGGAGCCCTCTTTTCTTTACTTGTGCTTACCTGGCCACAATTGTCGGTGAAGAGGCGATTCGAGGATCTCACAACTTGCCCTTTCGAACAGTTAGGAGCAGTCTAGTTGACTTAGGAGACTCTAGCTCTAGGCTTGATTGTGCATGCTTATATTGTGACTGTCTGAAAGTGTGTAGTAGTCCGTACAAAATTTTCAAAATCTCTTTCTAAAAGTAACACCTTCAAAAATTTCAAAAACCCCAAAACAAACAATTTCTTAAAAAAAAAATTTTAAAATATAAAATTTTTTAAAAATATAAAAAATAAAAATCATCACATTCTTTTTCTTCTCCTTTCTTACATCATGGATACCCCACCTCGCAAAACTCTTACCGAACTTTGGTACCCTCAACCAGACATTAATTCCTACGCTCATCGTTTTGATCGAATCATGGACGACCCCTCCATACCCAAAATTTCTTTGAAAGATCGAATAGAAGCGTCTAGGAGAAACAGTTGGACTACGCAATCCAATTTGTATCAACCGTTTCAATCTTCACCACCTTCTTACGTTGATACCCCTTTTGAGAGTCCGAAGGTAACTCCGAAACCCATGTCTATTACTGAACATATTGAACAATCTCATAACCGATCTTTCACTCCTTTCAACACTTCTAGCTTTTGGGATCAACAAGTCCATTCACCTTTTTATGCAAATGTTGATCCTACTCCTGTCCAACCATTCAATTCCTACCAATCCTACCCGACTTTCGCACATTCCCTAGACGTTGCTTCTACACAGCCATTTGGGAGTTTCCAGTATCCAAACAACTTTGAATCTTTTACTGAAACCCTTTCACAACCCAGGTCTAGTCTTGAACATTCATTGGAAGCTTATATTGTAGCGACAAACCAACAGATGAGGGATTTGGATGCGTCCATAGCCGCCCTTATACAACCTAGTGACCTGGTAGTTAGTTTCCAACTACCACCAAAAATTCCAATGTATGATGAGGCGGTTGGACAGATCGAGAATTTGAGTGGAGAGAGTGAGCTATACACCCTTCCAAATCAAACCTACCCATCCACAATTGAATCCCGCAACACCGGTTTTGAATGTCTATCAAGTGTCCCAAATGATTCACTAGTTGAAGATAAAACGTGGAATAGGTTGTGCGATTTTGTAGTGTTTGATTTACCTGATTGTGAAGAGCCCTTTTCAAGTGAAACCATCACCAATCCTTTTGACCTCTACACCTCCACTCTAGAACCTGAATTGATTGATGTCCACGCTTTAGATGAGGTGTCTGAAAAAATTAATTTTCACTTGATTGAGGATATTGACGCTGGGAATATTTTGGATGATGAACCCGCAGGTTTGATTGAATTTTTCTCTCCCATTCATCATCCAGAGTCATTAACTGTTTTTTCCGAACCCCATACGCGTCTATATTTTGATGATAAATGCATGGATGAGCTAAAATTTTAGGAGAGTAGTGAGGATAGTATTGAGGATGAACCGGTTTTGTTTGATTAGTCGGATTTTCCAATTCATCCTCCTGAACCTTTAACTGTTATACTTCCTAAATCATCCCCTTCATCCTTTCCATCGTTCCAACCACACAAGAGACCGTATCGCTTTCATTTCCAATGTCTGGTTTACCAAGTTCGATGTACCCATGTTTGCTCACGAATCTTGAGGGATTTGACCTCATTTCTTAGTGGGTTGATAGATTAGCACAATCGCTCTTTACACATCGGTCATTACAAAATGTGCTAATTTATACACTCCTTCTCCACTCTCAAGTTTGTATTCAACCTCTTTCTCCCACTTTCTCTGGTTCTTCTTCTAATCGTCCTTTAATGATACCGAGTGTTAATGAATCACAATCCAATATTTTGAGTTCGATAATTTTATAAAAATAACCTGATTTAGAATATTTTGAGAATAAAGTAGATGACCTTCACGAGTCTCCTACCTCCGTAATTTTTGAAAAATCAAGTGTGTTGAATTCTGGCATGACACTTATTGACATTGAAACGTTCAATAGGACCTTCGATGAAAGTTTCGAAGATATTTTCGCTGACAAACTTGCATTCCTAAACGACACGGATTTTGTAATTAATCAAACTCCACCGGAAGAAGTCGAACCACCACAATTTCTTTTTCCCTTCCGCCAATCTTCTCCTCCACCGAGACCGTATACTGCTTCTATCTCTACACGGTCTCGTGTGCTTCTAATTTCTTTTCTCTACACTCCATTCTTTCACCAACTATACAATTATAACGATAAATTTTTTGAATGGTTGGTGTTGACCTTTGGCCTGTGTAAGGCCTTGTATAGCTTGATACTGTGTTTTTCTCCTTCCTAAATCTGAACTTTAATGCTTCAACAGTGGAAACACTGTTTCACTTAAGTTTGGGGGGACCTTTTTGTATATATATTTTATTTTGTTTTTCTGTTAACAAAAAAAATATATAAAAATATAAACATGGGAGTGCCGACAATTTTGACTCTCTTGGTGTAGCCTAACAGAGAGGACACTGTCAAGTATAAGTTTGGGGGTGTGCTCGGCAAGCTTTCTTCCGTCGCATTCATATGTATAATTTTACATTTGCATACTTATTTTTAAAAAAAAACCCATAAAAATTGAAAAAAAATTAAAAATTATAAAAATTTAAAAGTTCAATTTTGGCCATAATTGACTTAAGTTTGACAAGACGGTTACCTAGCTAGGAAAAACTAGATCCTAACTTTAGTAAATTAAGAACCCTAAAAATAACCTTTCTTAAAATTTAACGGTTGAAAATATATGTCCTTGTAGTTTACTTAGAAATAGGCAAATTTTGAGTTCACTTCTTAGGTTAAGTCAAAATAAGGGAAGAGTGTTGAAATTTTTATTGAAGTGTAAGTCTGAAAAATAATTCCGAACCTTAAGTCTAAATTCTAAAAATATATACCCTACAATTTGCACAAACACGAACCTTGAAACTTGGAATAGTAGAGGATACCTTGAAATGCCCTTGTCTAGAATCTTTAGTATGAAGGAAAATAAAATTATAAGTGTGAATAAAGAGATATAAAAAAAATGAACACTGGTTTTGTAATTACTTAAGGCTGCGAAAAATAAAAAATATATAGCGAGGGTGCTTTATCCCTAGTGCCTTAGACCAACTGGTTTGGGAGTCACTACTAAAGCCTTAGGTATTACAAGACGAGGAATTACTCCTTAATGCGCAAACACATTTTGTAATCGGTCGTTAGTACCTCAAGAAGTATTAACGGTCGTATGAAGGATGTGTGAGCAATTCATCTAAAAATTCACCTACTAAAAGTACTTTGAATGATGGACAAGAGTATAATATCTTGAATTGAATTTCCAAGTGTAGAGGTGATACATACACACACGTAGGGGTATATGATTGGGGTTTGGATGAGAGATAGGAATGAAAATAGGACTTATGTCTTTAGTAGAGATGATAAAAATTCCTAAGTTGAGATGGAACCTTAGAAGGAAAAATCAAAAGATGCTGAAAGCTAAATAAATTTACAGAACATATATAATCTTAAGTTAAATGATAAGGAAGCGTGAAAAATATGCGTTGATAATTTCTGAGTTGAAGATAATAGAATTTCTTGCTAGAACACCGAATTGAAGAATAAAAGTCAACCGGCCAAATTGGTAGGATTTTATGGGTAGTATCCGCTGAAAACCATCATGAGACAACACTCCTCCTACTAGGGAAACCTAGAGTTTTAACGGCTTGTTGCACGATCTCAGTGCAATCGCGTTTCCCTGCGAAAGTGTGATTAGGCTTTTTCGAGAATAAATTAGTTTTGCTCAGGACGAGCAAAAGATAAGTTTTGGGGTATTTGTTCATATCAGAATTTTGCATTATTATATTCCCCATTCTTAATCATTTTACAAATAAACAGGTGCTTTTGATCCATGTCTGTTGAATAGTTGCAGGTTACAGGTTTTCGGAACAATACAGTGAAAATGATGAAAAGACGCTACAAAATAAGAATACGACTAACAAATAGAAGAATCTTTATAATACCGCCTACAGTTTAAGGAACAAGTAAAGATCAACAAAAAGTTCGATTGCACAAAGTACAAAGGAAGCACAAGATTCAAGACGTCAACACGAATCGAACGGTAAAATTCCACAACATTCCGCACTGTGGAAATCTGGAAGAAACTAGAAGACATTCTGAGAAACCAAGTGAAGAAACCAGAATAAAAATGCAACATGAAGAAAACCTGAGAAAATGAACCAGAGAACCTTCAAGATGGCCGCGGAACCGCGGCCAAACCAGGCTTATGGCCACGGATCCGCGGCCGTGCATCGCACGTGTCGGTGCGTCGGTGCATTGACTCGGTTTTCTTAAGGGTATTTTTGTAATTCTAGATAAGGATCAGATGTAAACCCTAGGGTTTCTATTATCTATAAATAGGAATCCTATATCCTCTTTTGAGGTATGCCTCTTTTTGGGTGCCTCTTTTGAGATGCCTCTTTCTAATTCCGAGTTTAAAATTTCCATTCATTGTAATTATCAAAGAGTGCATCAATAAAGTAAGTTTTCTTATCTGCCGTAGCTATAAATTTCTTATCTGCCGTAGTTATCACATAAAAATGAATTCTTTTATTAATTCCCTAATGGGTGAGTAGTTCCTCACTTGTTAGGGTTAGGTTTGGGGAAGGTTTGAGAGATGAAAATCTCTCACCCTTTTCTTGCCCGTTATACATTTTAAAGTAGGACTCTATGCATACATACACACACCGCTCACTACGGCACCCTATCCCATGAGGTAGCGGTGATACCATAGTTAAAGACTGGTTGTGTATGATTTCCATGGAGGTTAGGGTAAGAGTTAAGAAAGGACAGACAAGGACAAAAGGGAAGAAACCTAGTTTCTTCCCGATCGTACTAATCCCCTTTGTTAACTATTACCTTAAAACCTAAAAGTTCTTAATTAAGGCATAGAAAGCGGTGAGAATAATTGACTTTCCAAACTAACCTAATCCTAACCCTAGCAAGGTTTTAATCCTATTCAAACTCAACTTTAGTTTTTGTTAAAAATCAAACCTACCACAATAGAAATTGACTCGTTAGAACAACTAAAAAATACACAAAATCCCTGTGGACCGACCCGTATTCAACTGGCTAGCTACCAAGCGACACCATTCTTGATTGCGGTTAATTCATTGATAAAAAATAGCGTAAGCACTAAAATTCCTCTAAAATCATCATCCAATGACCCCGTCTCGGAAATATGTCAGCAAATGACCCCGTCTCGGAAATACGTCACCCAATGACCCCATCTCGGAAATACGTCATCTAATGACCCCACCTTGGAGTACGTCAGCCAATTACCTTCGTCTCGGAAACAAGTCAGCCAACGACCTCCCCGTCTGAGAAATGCTTTGACTGGGAGACAAGTCAGTTCACCAACCACTTACTAGTCCTCTCGACTTGTAAGGGAGAAAATTCTCTTGTGAGATCCTTATGACTCTCAAGAGAAAACGCACTTAGGAATCCTCACAATTCCTAAAAAGAAAATACACCTACGAGATCCTCTCGACTCATAGGGAGAAAAATCATTATGAGACCCTCACGGCTCATAAAGTTGAAAAGTCTTAGGCAGCAACCCGAACCTGTTTCCTAAGCCATCGCTACCCTACAAAGAGTTCAAGATGAGTTGTTATCTATAGGCTACAATTACAAAAGTAACATGACAACAACACAGCAGAAAAAAGAAAGCGATAATAGGAGATAAAAAAACGTGTCTTTTATTCATGAATTCAATTGAATACAAGATACATCATATAAAAGAATAAAAAATAAATGAATGCATGTTATTCATAGATTATAAATTTTCGGTTGATACAAAGATGGCTACTGAGAAGGAGGCGTTTTTAAAAAATCAGCAAGCCGCTCGCGGACACCTCTCAACTCCTTTTCATCATCAGCCGCCGCGGCCAACTCCGCTTCAATTCGAGCCCGTTGCTGCAAACATGATGAAACCTTTTCATCGATCTCCTGCCGAGCGGCTTCATGACTCTGCGCAACCCGCTCAGTGAAATCAAGTTTCTTCCTCAGCACCAGCCCGTCAGAAATACATCGTTGGAGATCTTCAAAAATAGCGTTAAGCTATGCAGCGTTCGCTTTAACCTGGGCACGCAATTAGACAGACACTATGGAAGCCGCCACACATTCCTTTCGCCTCATGGTCGCCTCTTGTTCAAAATGGCGAAGGAAAGGAACACTCTGCTCAACCCACGTGGCTCACTGGGAGTTCAAAGTTGATACTTCCGGAGCAAGACCCTTGAGCTCAATCTCGTGCAGGCAAGCCTCGATCTTTCTGAAGTGATTAACCCAAGACTCGATGACGCCTTCGCCATGGAAGCTCACGAGCGTCGCCAACATAGGATTAACCTCAGCAGTAAAGTCTGCAGCGAATGCGAAGGCCTCGGCATCAAGATCCTCGATGAACTCGCTCAACATTCGCAGGCTATTCGCAGCACTCCTGGAAGATGGGCATTTAGCAAAGGGCCATGCCGGCATTGGGATTCAAGAATCGAAGGGAGCTGGAGTCGGTGCGATTGCTGCAAAAAAATTATGGTCAGATGTCGACTCGGTAGGTAAATAAAATACACGAGCGATCGTGTCTACTATACCGGCTGTGACAGGTGGCAAAGTTGGGAGTACTGGAGGCGCGGCTATTCTCTCGTCCCCTCCTCCAATCTGTAACGCTGCAATCGATTCAAAGAAGAATTAACAATGATATGGTCACCCGTAAACGAAAGGAAATGATGTCGGTTAAAAACTATACGCACCGACACCTGCAGGCAGGATGATTTCTGACTGGAAGGAGAAATGTAGGTTCAACGCCTGATACAGATGGTCGAAAAGGACTCCTGCAGAATTGCGGCAATCTACTATCAATACAAGGAAAATGTTATCCACAATTTAAATTAAATAAATCGCAAACCCATAAATTCCATCATTTGAGAGGACACAAGAGAAGGTGAAGGGACAGTGACCGTGAGAGCAGCAACTGGTGACGCTTCTTCGGGTGGCACAACCTCAGCGCTCACCACACCTACATTCGAAACGAACAAAATGTCATCAGAAGGGACAAAAAGGGATTGCGGAACAAAAAGTAAACAGCGACCCAAGACCCACTTGATGGGTCATCAGCCAAAACCGTGACGGAAGCATCATTGGGCGTTGCGGCTTCTTCACTCTCCTTCGGTGGAATAGTTTCGGCGCCCGTGGCTTTATCCCCTAATTCTACAAGATCCGTTTTGAAACTTGCGATACCTGCCGATATCGGGGAGCCGCAAAGGGAATGAGTGGCGGTTTAGGCAGAACCAGACTACCGAGAGAGAGTAGCCGCTTCGGGCTCTGTGGTCGCCGTCGTCTCACCGGCCATCTCATTGCCGAAACTTAGCCCTGCAGGATATGGTATATAAGAATTTGAAGATCAAGTTCTAATAAAAGACTCAGCGTTACGTTACCTTCGGGCAGCTTTTCGGTCACTTCCCGAGCCGCGCGCAACCTGTCTATGGGCGGTAGACAGAGCAGCTGGAGCATCCTTTGGAGGAATAGTGACAGATGGAGTGTTGCTTGAGCCTGCACCTACAGCCAAAGCGGCATCACGTTCCTTTGCTGCGCGCTTCCTGCCTTTTTTTTCGATCTGAGTGGTGAGAAGTGATCTTCTCAAGACCTCCACTAAAGGGATGTCATCGTCCAAACCAAGCTCTGCTTCTGGAGCCGTTACGGCGTCCATCATCGGCTGCTTAAGTGAAGCCTCCTGCGGTACTGTAGAGGGAGTTGGGGCTACAATAGCCGGCTCTGGAAGCGCCGCTGCGTCACCACTCGCGATCGGTACCGCACTTAGAATAACCTGAGTCGAAGTAATCCCTGTAACAAAATAAAGGAGATGGTTAGACCACGAATAAAGGGAAAGAGAATAAAGGCACAACGAGCCGAAGTATACCAAGTACCAAAGAAGTACGGAGCTTCTCTTCCTCTTAAAATTTTTTGAGGGAAGCCGCGAGAGCCTCTTCGGCAGAAATACCTGTTGAAGAAGAAAGCGTCAGTAAAAACATAACAAAAAAAATAACCGCGGAAAGATACGACTGACGTCTACCTGACTGTGCGATAGTGATCAGTGCTGCTTCATCATGAGCCAGTCACTCGGAAGCCATAAGGGCAGCTTGAAGATCAGTATCATCCACTGGCGTGTCAAACAATCCCTCATTAGTGCCTGTTCCCCTCCGAAAGGCGGCGCACAGGACCGCGATTTCCTGACGCTGAGATTCGGGGCAGATGCTATTTGGTTTTATCCGTTTATCTCTACGAAGATGCCAAGTTGATTTATGGCACCGTGTATCGGAGGTTTAGACGGATGCGGCCAATGTAGCAGACTTCGTCAGATTCCCCCTCAGGATGAGGGGTTTTTGATTGTGGGGACGCTCTTCCCTGCAGGCGCAAGCCCCTGCAGTTAATTACGCTACCGCATCGCGGTAACAACTTTCTCCTTCTCTAGAATTTCACTTCGTGTCGTGCGTGTTCATTTTGTTTGTGGTTGCCCGTGGATTGTATACGGAGACTGAGTAATGCCGTCGCCCGTAGGACGTGGATTAGTCCAAATTCGTATTTACTTAGATTTGGGTTCGATATTTTAGTTTAAGGATGCGTTAGCCTCGTTGAGGCTAAGATCAACTTAAGCGTGATTCATTTAATATATGGCCGTCGGGACTCGTCACCTCTCTGACGTCGTTGAGGAATTACAACGACAAGTGTCAGAGGAGTTTGGAGATGTACCCTCGAACCGAAGTTGATTTAGATTTTTATGGTCCATTTGAGTGTTTAAGGATACATTAGCCGTGTTTGGGGCTAAGACCAGCTTAAACGGTTGCTAAGGATACATTAGCCCAGTTTGGGACTAAGATCGACTTAACGGGATCGTTTAGATCCGACAAAAGAGCATGTGGGCTCTGTTGTGCCTATTTAGGGACGTGGTGGTCCATCGCCAGTTTAAGGACGTGGTGGTCCAATATTAGTTTAGGGACGTCTCGATCCGATATTAGTTTAGGGACGTTTCGGTCCAATATTAGTTTAAGGACGTTTCGGTCCAATATTAGTTTAGGGACGTTTCGGTCCAATATTAGTTTAAGGACGTTTCGGTCCCTCTGGGTATCTGGTCGTTGGGACTCGTCACCTCTTTGACGTCGTTGAGGAATTACAACGATGGATGTCAAAGGAGTTCGGAGATGTACCCTCGTACCGGATGTAGATTGATTTAGTAGGGCCATTTTGCTCAGCCAATTTAATTTAAGGACTTACGGCCACGATTGGGCTAAGTCCAGATGAGAATATTCAACATTGCTTTTGCTTTTCTCTTTATTTTTATTTGGGCCTTGCCCAGAAAGGATGCAGAAACATAAATTTGTTTTGGGGCTCTGTTCTTTATAAATGATGCAGAGCATCAATTTTATTTGGGCTTAGCCCTTTTATTGCTTTGCAATTTATTTTGTCCTGCTAGGTCTTTTTGATTTGGGCCTGGCCCTTCAAGTAATGCATTGCATTTTATTAGACCTGTTAGGCCTTCTTTAATTGGGCTTGGCCCCTTTTGTAACCAAGGCAGTGCATTTGTCTGGCGCTTTGCGCCGAGTAATGAGCGCAAGTTCATATGGTGATGACACGTGTCATGCTCTGGTGAGCGCAAGCGCAATAGCATAGTGCGCTGTGCTAGTGCGCTGCGCTGTTGCTGCTGACACGTGGCGCACTCTCAGCGAGTTGCGCCAATTCCAGAGAGCAAAGCTCTATCTTAAGAGCGCGTGGCGCAGGTTGTTCTGCAGCTGACACGTGGCGCTCTCTCAAGAGCGCAACAGCGCAGTTTGGAAGTGCAAAGCACTAAGAATCTTTTAGATTCAAAACAGAAGTGCAGAGCACTATTTTAGATTAAAGAAATAAATTTCTTTCTTTTCTTTTTATTTACAGAACCAGAGGTTCACAAGAAGTGCAAAGCACTGTTTATTATGTAAAGATCATTGATCTTGTTTTTAGATCAATGATCTATTAGAAGGAATTTTTTCTACTTCATGAAGGTTCTTTACCTTTTTTTTTTAAATCTTCTCAGAGTTCTCTCTGTTTAAAGTTCTTGAATTTTCAAGAAATGTTGATGCCTTCGAATTGAGGCTTAGGGTCCTTTTTATAGTGCTCACAAATTAGTTGAATTTGTTAAAGAGATCATTCTCTAAGTGATTTGGGGAATTTTTCCAACCTTTGGATCTTTGATCCAAGGGCTTCTGCTTTGCAGAAGAAAATCTTCTTGTTTTAACAAGAACAGAAAAGATTTCTTAAAATCTTAATTTAGTTTGGCGCAGGTGCCCCAGCGCGTGACACGTGTCGCGCAGCGCAACTGCGCTAGCGCATCTGCGCTGACACGTGTGGCGCAGCGCAAAGCGCAGCGCAACTGAAGCGTTGCTTCAGAAAAATAGAGGTTTGCTCTGATTGGGCGCGCCTTCTTGGGCGCAGCGCTGATACATCTGCGCTTGACACATGGCGCGTTGCGCTCAGCGCAGAGGATCTGAAGCGTTGCTTCATTTATTAAAGTTTGAATTTTGGGAGAATCGGAAGCGTTACTTCTCCTGAGATATCTTTTCATCTCCTTCTTTCAAGTCAAACTTGTATTCCCGAAATTCTAATTTTCCGGGCCTTGGAAATGATTTCATTACGCACAGAATCATCTGCGCCTGGGTCTATATATATAATTCGAGGCTGAGCCTTTTCGTCTCTCATTTTTAGAGAACTTCTTCAATCATGGCTTGCAATCGCCCTCATTCCCGCCGACAACCATGGGAGGTGCCGATTCGGGACATTGTTCCCCGCTTCGCTGCGCGCTTGGTAGACTCCTCTCTTTCAGATGAACAATGCGATGCCGCTATGTACGAGCTTTCGACTCATGTAGGGTCTCCTTTGCCTCCGAATTCTATTTGGCTTCGGATGATCCTTGCCTCGGTGCTTGCCGACATTCCCCCTCTTCCGGCGGAGATGTCCTCGGCAGTACTTGATGTGGCCGAGGATAAGATCGAGAGCTTTTTCGAAGCGCTCTTGATCACCAAAGCCCTGAGGGACTTCTCCTTCTACTTACTGAGCCAGATACGGGCCCGTCGGGTCGTCATCGCCACTTTTTCCCAGGAGTGCGGCATTGACCGTTGGATGGCTACCCCTCGGGAAGATCGCCGCTTCGACGTGATGGAGAAGGCGGAGAGGGAGCTGAATAATTTTCTTTTCCTTTTTGTGAACCCTTGTCTTTCTGATCCCGTATTCGGCGATCTTTTTTAAATGTAATAACAATAAGAATAAATAAGAGTTCTTTCATTTTAGCTCTCTGTTGTGCTTGTGCATCGTATGATTTTAATTCGTTATTATCAAGTACACGTAACTTTGCATGGATAAATTGCCTTTGGCATTTAAGCCCATCCTTCTGTGCTAGCGCATCTGTGCTGACACGTGTCGCGCAGCGCACAGCGCAGCGCGACTGCGCTAGCGCATCTGTGACACGTGTCGCGCAGCATACAGCGCAGCGCGACTGCGCTAGCGCATCTGTGCTGACACGTGTCGCGCAGCGCACAGCGCAGCGCGACTGCGCTAGCGCACTAGCGCATTTGTACTAGCACATCTGCGCTGACACGTGTCGTGCAGCGCAGTGCCTGCGCAACTGAAGCGTTGCTTCCTAAAAATAGAGCTTTGCTCTGATTGAGCGCGCCCTCTTGGGCGCTGCGCTGACGTATTAGCGCCTGACACGTGGCGCGTTGCGCCCAAGACTTGAAGCGTTGCTTCAAAATTTTGAATTTTGAATTTGAACAGAGCTTTGCTCTGATTGGGCGAAACAAATGCCCCCCCACCGTTGCGCTCACGTGGCGCGCACGTGAGTGCAGCGGTGGCAACCCCCTGACCGTTGGATCAAGGGGTGAGCTCAAGAGGCGCAAGTGCCTTATAAATAGGGCCTCTGGCCCTTAGAAAAAATCTTCTCATTTAAAGATTTTTGATTTCCAGAGCTCTGCTCTTGCTTAGAACTCCAGAGCTTTGCTCTCGTTTCCAGAACCCTAGAGCTTTGCTCTCATTCTCCAAGTCAGAAAATTTTAGGTAAAATTATTTTCAGGTGAAATTAATATTAATTAACCAATAGAGCTTTGCTCTCACAGATCTTTTGATCTAAAGAAATCTTCATTGGGGTTTCATAAATAGAGCTTTGCTCTAAAAAAAACTTATGGATCTACAGAGATCCTGTTCATGAGTTCTAACCCATGAACAGAGCTTTGCTCTTGAATCAAATGTAGATCTTTTAGATCCGAAAAATGAAGAAGTTTTCATGGATTTTTCGGGATTCCAGAAATTTTAATTTTAAATTTCTTTTCAAAAATTTTCTTTTTGATGGGAAATTACAGAGCTAAGTTCTTTTTATAGAATTTTATTCTTTTGAGACCAGAATTTGACAAGTGTCATTCTGTGACAGAGCTTTGCTCTGAAAGAGGAGATTTTCTCCTTGTCTCTAGGGATTCTTCCCCCCTTTTTAAAATGGGAATGTCTCCCCGGGGACCAACTGACAATCTCATCCAATGATGAGTTTGTCTTATTAACTGACGTATTGTCATTTAGATTTTGTGGGTCCCTCTTTGGTCTCCTACTCACTGCACTATGGTGCGGTGTAATTAATTAATTTTGATTTTAATTTAATTAATGCATTTTCTTCTTTCAATGCCAAACGTTGGGATTACAACACTAACGGCTACATTGTTCTTTTGCAGCGATCATGTCTGAAGACACTTCATTCCCGTTCGTCCGCTCGGAGGAGGGATTTCCCGAGGCGCCCTTGGACCGTGAAGCCCTAACCATGATTAGAGAGTACGACCCTGAGTACAAGAAACTCCACCTTTGGGGGTCTTGGTATAACCAGATTATTATGGGTCGACGCAGCTTCACCTGCGCGGTGCCGTCAGAACCTATCACGGCAATTCACTACGCTAACCCACCTCCAGTGCAGTATGCCGCGGAGATGATAGACTGGACCGCGAACAGCTTTCTTCATCCCGCTTTGGATGCGGTTCCGGTTCAGCGTCCTATGGTCTTGGATATCCTAGGACGCCTATCTGTCAGGGGGAAGCACGACCCTGGGGGCAATCATATAACCTTGGTTTGATTCCCCGTCACCCGATTGGATATCTGCCGTGGGCCCGGTACATCCTGTCTACGAAGAAGTCGCAGTTGATAAGACTAGGACTGTATACCGCGGTCTACGTCTCTCTCTTCCAATACCCTACGCTCCCTACTTGGTGGTTCAAGGCTTTCTTGGAGCAATGGAATATTCCCACCCACACTTTCCTTGCCATGGATCGGGAAGTGTCTATTTCTTTGGAGGAATTAGCGGAGGTATCCGGCCTACCGGTCATGGGGGAACACTATGAAGAGCTGCTCCCGACAGATGAGTACATCTTTGGTGCTAAGCCGATGGTAAGGGGGATTACGCCGGAAATGTAGGGTTCCTAGACACCCTAATGAGGTCTCACAAGGCATCAACCATGCTAATTTCAAATTTAAACGGTGCCGAGAAACCCTAGAACGGATCGTTGGCTAGATGTCTAGGCGAAAAAGAAACTAGTAAACAACTTAACTAAAGTTTAAACGGAAATACAACCTTTGTAGATCCGGTGCTCCACCTCCATAGCTCCGCGATGAAGTCATCTCCGCTGTCCAAATCAAAATTCGGGCTCTAGCGTCGGCTTCATCGGAGAAAGAGCGGGCAAGGTCGTCGGCTTCGTGTCGAAGATGATCTATGTCGAGGCATCGCTAGATCAAGCTCCAACTTCACCAAGTGATGAAACTTGTGAAGAAAACACACTCTACTACTTGGCAAGAGGTAGAGGATGAAGAAATAGGAAGTGGGTAGACTTTAGAATTGGATTTCTCACTTGTTTTCATCAATCACCATTGATGAAGCAATCTTCTTCAAGTGAAGAAGATGAAGAAGAAGAAGATGAATAATATGATAAGTATTTTTCAAAAAGGAAATAATAAGAATACTTATCATAATGTAACCATGGTAATGTGTAGAGAGTTAATCATGGTTGAATGGAATGGTTAGGGTTAAGCATGAGAAGAAATGGTCACTTGGTCAAAGTCTTCATGAAGCTTCATGAACAAAACAAAACAAGCCACCATTTTCTCATTTGCTTTTCTTTTTCCAAAAGAATAAATAAATGAATAATATGAATAAGGAAATAGTAAACCCTAACCATTTCATTAACCAAGGTTTAATTCTTTACACTTAACCAAAAAGCATGTATCATCAAACATGATACAAGCATGTGCACAAAATCATATCGCATATGCAATGCGCACATCCGAGTAAGAAAATCCGTATTAAGTGAACCGATACTAGTTAATGCAAACTAATATATCAAATATATAATTATGCATTAAATCATTATATCAACACTTGATTTAACGATCCGGTCATATCGCATATAACCGACTAGTATCCTATGTATCGGCTTATCGAATCAATACTTGATTCGATAACTAGGTTATATCGCATACAACCATTCGATACATTCATCGCGAGAATAGAATACGGTATCACATACACGCATTATTCTCGGTCCCGCACATATCTCATATGCGCTCCTATTTCGTTTCGCTTGAGCCAGGAAACCTCTGTGTAGGACTCTAAAGACTCGTCAATACGCCGGCAGCAGGTGATGATCATATCAAACACCCACAAGCCGCAAGCGGTCTGCCAAACGTAACGGCCACCCGGGTATTGAGCGATCTGAAGATCGACGAGCAAGCCCGCTCACACTCCAGTGAATCCAACCAGTAACACTACCGTACAGTCCGGTCTGATCGTCTGATATGTCGCATATCTCACCTAGGGGTGGTAAACGTCAGACCCCAATAGCTCGATATGAGGTCTATAACAATTCGAGAAACTACCGGTAACACTTACCAGTAAATCTCAGCAACCCTGGCCATGGATTTCCTGTTATAGCCAATCGAACACAGCGCAACATCAACTCCCTATACCGGGAGAGACGAATCCCCTCCTATCGCTCATTGCCTCCATGTGACTCGGGACTGTACCCAAAAACCACCGTTTTGCACGCCCTCTTGGACGTGGTAAGATGGAAATCAAAGCACAGTGGGAACCACACAAGACTCTATGACGATCTCGGGTCAACAGACTACTCTGTACCAGTGTCACCAGAGAACTGCCATCTGACATGAGGTATAATACTATCTGGGAGTTCTCGGCGAGTCCGTCTAGTGTACCCAGTCTCTACTGAGCACCCGTATATCATCTCTGATGTCAAACACCAATGGATATGGGATCATCCATCGCCCATCTGTATGGGTCGAGAAGGTATACGCTAGTCTACTTTGGTATATCGATGCCCCGTCTCGATACACCCTCGACTAGGGACTTTGAAGGATGTACTTATGGACTACCATGTCCCCACTAGTATGATCCGCATCATAGTCCAGGTAGTCAAGCACACATCCTAAGGGCTTTACCAACATGTAACAGAGAGACAATCAGTATACACGTTAAGGTAAAGTTCAACCAGATAGCATACTATCATGTCGAGCAAGAAAGTCCTCCCTATATATGTCCCAGCATCCACTACAATATACATCCTATGTACAGTAATGGCCTCTAGGGCATACATATAACTAACAATCTCCCACTTGCACTAGGGCCATCTGTAGCAGTGGTTGTAGTATCTCATACTCAACCATCCCATAAAAATCTCTCTCTGGAAACAGGCCTTTGTGAGTGGATCCGCTGTGTTGTCCTCTGAATCTACTCTCCTAACCTCGATCACCCTGGAGATCAACTATCTCCATGATCAGGCGATGCTGCCTTAGAATAAGTCTGGATCACTGATGGGACCGGCGTTCCTCGGCATGAGCCACAACTCCATTGTCTCACAATGGTAGGAACGTAGTTCATCTCATGAACTAATATACATCCAAACAGCCTCTTTGGTAGCATCTTAAGTAGCGATGTATCCTGCCTTTATCGTCTAGTATGTCACGGTATCTAGCCTGGAACTCTTCCAACATACCGTCCCTTTACTGAGGGTAAAGACAATGCCTGTGACTGACACTCAGTCGTCATTATCACCCTGGAACACTTCCAGTGATTCTTCCCAGGATCGATTGATACCATCTCACTACAGCTAGTGAGTATCCTAACATCCATTTAGATCTATCTCATAGATCCAAAATCCAGGATTTAGGAGGTATCACTTTGATCCTATACGGAGAATCTTTGTGATAAACGGAGATTGATCGAGCGTAGCATAAGAAACTCCTTTCTTATCAAGAGTATGTCATCCACGTACACTACGAGGATCGTCACTATACTCCCTACTACCTTTTTGTTTATACAAGGTTCATCTACCATTTTGATGATGTCAACTTCTTTGACTAATCCATCAAAACAGATGTTCCAACTCCGCGATGCCTGCTTTATCCTATAAAGCATCTTGCACACGTTTCCGCTGCTCCCACTGTCTACGAAGCCCTCTGGCTGTGTACTTATAGACGCACTCTTCTAAAACATCATTTAGAAAAGCAGTCATGACACCCAACCGCCAGATATCGTAGTCATGGTATGTAGCCGTGGCAAGTAGGATCTGGATGGACTTAAGCATAGCCACTTGAAAAGGTTTCATCATTATCCACGCCTGGTCGATGACGAAAAGCTTTAACAAGTCTAGCTTTGAAAGTCTCAACTTTTCCATCTACACCAAGTAATCTTCTCAAGATATATTTGCTCCTGATGGGGATTTAACCCTTCAGATATAGCAACCAAAGTCCATACATTGTTGGTGTATAAGGATTCCATCTCAGATCGATAAACATCCAGCCATTCTCACAGAGTCCTACTCCTGATGGCCAGGTCGAAACTAGTTGGGTCATCATCTCATGATGTAATCCTCGCTCCCACTGTCATAGAGAAACAGAAGTATCTCTCAGGTAGGTGAGGAACCCTACTAGATTGGCGGAGAGGCTGAGGTTCGTTGGAATCTACTGAATCCTTTGGTTCTATTAAATCATCTGCTGTAGTTTGTATAGCTGGAACCTTTCCAGTTCTACATTACAGACCTTGCCTTGAGCTTGTCCGGATTTTGCTTTTTAGACATAGGGTGGACAACCCCAACTGTTAACTAACTTAAGATATGGGCTCTTTCCTTTCCATATCACATATGAAGTGGTAGGCATCTGATTTGATTCGAACCCTATTCAATAGGTATGCAACTTCTCAAGTGCATAACACCCAATAGGAAAAAGGTAACACAGTAGTACTCATCATAGAGCACACCATATCATATAGGGTGTGATTGCTCCGCCCCGATATACCATCGTGCTATGGTGTATCCGGAGGAGTAATGCTGAGAGAGAATCTCATTCTCCTTTAGAATAGTCCAGGAATTCCGTGCTCAAGTATTCTCCTCCTTGATCTCATCATAGGACATAATACTTATACCCGTGTTGGTTCTCTACTTCTAACTTATATTCTGTGAATATCTCAAAAGGTTCAGACTTGTGTTTCAACAGGAACATATGTCTGAATCTTGAGAGATTATCAGAGAATGTAACGAAGTACAAAGAACCATTCTTGGCATGTGTAGACAGGGGACCTACATACATCAACATGTATCATCCCAAGAGTTCACTAACTCTTTCTCTGTTTCCAATAAACAGAGCTGTGGTCATCTTATCTCTGTGACATGACTGGCAAGTTTCACAAGATGTAAATTCAAACAGATTTAAATATGCATCTATGTGGAACTTAGCTTGTCGGGTCGCATTGATATGACCTAGTCTACAATACCTCAAGAAGAATTCGTTCATTTCTGAACTCTTCCTCTTGTGTGTGTTCCGTATATTAAGAACTGTAGTTTGATTTAGAACATCAACGCTTTTAGATAACGTGCCTTAACCGATCAACTTTTGATATAGGAAATGTTCAAAACATTATCCAACAATACAAAATTTTACCGTTTCTTTACTAATAAAGAGACAGATATTATTTTGTATATCAGGTTCGGTATCTAATAACATTCGTTCAGAATCAATGTATTGTAATACAGGGTGACAGTGACCAACAGACTTGGCTGCAAATCTTGCCCCGTTTTCTGCCTCATGAAACTTATCACCCGTTCTCAGTTCTCTACCTATCTGTAGCCCTATGTAACAGATTACATATCTGGGATCCTGATCTGGTATCACATACCCAGGACGTAGAAGATACAGAGAAACAGTTCTTTGTAATGAACACACCCGAAGATGATGCATCAGCATGCACTCTCTTCGTTTGGGCGGCACGGGAAATCTGGTATTCCCCAATTTCCTGCTCTGTCTTATAACAATTATAAGTTGGAGCGGGACCAACGTTCCCCAGCTCAGTATAATAAGCGGGTTCAGTCAATAATCCGTATTATTATCTTGATTAAGGCGTGATATGGTCGCTACCTGGAGAGAGAGAAGAAAACACTCAGCGTGCGCTCTTGCAAGAATAGATTGGTTATTATTTTATCTAATCAGGATGGCTCCCACTGCTTTTTATCAAATCTTCCTTCAAACCCTAAAAGGAAAGACTAGCCGGGATTAATTACACACTACAAGTTCGCCAATCTTTCAGCCAGGCCAGTGTCGGTACATTGAGGGAGGTCCCTCGTGCTTTCGCACGAACCTAATTAATGTTAACCTCGTTTTCCCAGAGGCGTAACCTCGTTGACACCTTTCTAGACACCTACTTGATCGGCTAATTGTAATGTATAAAACTCTCCCAGGAGTAACTCTTACTCACAGCGGGTATCGGGATCCAACTATCTCATAGAAGGTATGCAATCTCATTGCAAATTTCAACACTTGAAATTCCCGATAATATTTTGCCCCTAACCTCCAATGACCTTGGCAAAGGCCAACAAACCATAGGATGCTAGTCAAGTTCAACCCGTCATTTCCTGATTGAATTAAACCCACCCGCACGGCCCTTGAAAAAGGCCAACAAGGTCGCACGACTACCCTAATCCAATCTGCATCATATGCATAAGCAGATAAGCACCAGTTAGCTACCGCACACTGCGCCTTGACAAAGGCCAACAAACGCAGCACGAATACTAACTGCTACTTATCTGAAATGACGGAGGGCTACGACAGGTTTTTCTGAAAACCTATTGCGTAATGAACTTGATATCGTTGTAGAATCAAATGATTTTTAAAATGGAGTGTTTTTGAGGCTTTTCTAGTTTTGCTAAAGGAGTCACTCCCTGTGAAGGGATCGTCGGTCCTTTCCTCATCGAATGAGGTGCGGGATATATCATATATATCACTGTGCAAAGCAAAAACTCTTAAAAGCAATCAAAAGACAAACCGAGTGTGTAGCATCTGCCAGTTATTGCTAAAGGAGTCACTCCCGGTGAAGGGATCTCGGTCCTTTCCTTATCGAATAAGGTGCAGGATATATCATATATACCGCTGTGCAAAGCAAGAACTGTAGCTACCTGTTTTATTTTGAAATTCGATTCTACAACATCTTAGGTTTCTTTTATTTCATTAATCACATTAATGAAGTCCCATCATATAAGTACCTAAACATCACAGATAAATACGACTTATGCCATCCGCATTCGCCTCGATGTCCCCTCGTGCACCGTTAGGTTAGGTAACTAACGGCAGAGCGGGGCAGGGCTAGCGCGGGTGTAAAACATAAGTAACGTCTATATAATATATCATATATACTATATACCGTATCTATCACAGAACATCACATGATCACATCACAGATATCGCAGCAGAAGAAACATATGAAATATTGGATATACTAGGACGTCCGTGTTTTCAATACGAGCCAGTATAAAACACGGATTCCACGGTCGCGATGAATAGCCAAACCCACACCCCTAGACCCCTACGAGAGCGGCAAGCAACCCTACCAATTCTAGAGTTAGGAGACCCGGACTCGACTCCTCGAGTTGGTCTCCCACTGGACTCCAGAACCCGGTTACTTGTGCTCCCCTCCTTGGGTCTATCCTAGTGCGGAAAAGTAAATAATATACAAAGGGTGACAACTTCCGCAACCTGGAAGTGCCCCAATAAAAGAATATTACATACAAGTTTTTACATGAATGAAAATGAAAAACACTCATCTCACATAAAAACCCCCGGCTATTCAAACACGACGATCCAATATAACATATCCAGCAACACATAACATCACATGTCATCAACGTAAGTAAATATGCGCATCCCAATTGTTGTTGACATATAGCAACGAAACCGGCGATATCACATATTACACTTACGGTCACAGAAAAGAAAGTGTAAAACTACAACAGTTGGAATCCGCAACCTTCTTAGACATCGCATGCCTAAACCAATGAATTCCTTAGACATCACATGCCTAACAATTATAAACCCCGCATTTTAGTCTCATTATCGAAAACACTTTTCAATATCAAGTCGGGCAATTCAACAAGATTCCCGAAAAACTGATCGAATGCTCGTCGCAAACTTTAGTAGGCGGCCGCACCCCTGATACCGTCGACGAAGTGCACCAAGGCGGAACACCGCTACCGCGAGCACCCGAACGGATGCTTTCGGCGACGGGGTTCTCCTACAGTCACTTGGTCATGGCTATGGGGTGTAGCTGTCTATTAAGTTTACCCGGCGAGTATCCGCGTACGCTACGTGATTGCGACGGACTTTTGATCACATCAAAACTCCGTGGCAACCGATCAAGTGAGACTAAACTGCTATGTTTATAACATTCATTCAGTTATCTCATAACTCTTTGTGAATTCCAATTATTGTATCCCATTCCAGATAAATAGAAAATGTCAAACTTTCCGATCGAACATTCAAACACCCAAGTTTTCCCGATACTGATCAACGCATGAAACAAGTCTAAAAACATTCAGTTCGTGCCTCAGTACCAACGGTCCAGCCGTAGAAGGGTCAAGCCAACGCCTCACATGTGGCACGCCGTACTGCCCCAAACCCGAAGGTTCAAAGGGCAGTTCAAGACGGTTACATAATCGAGTTAAGGTTTGTTGTCTTCTAGAGGGTCCATCGAGTTACTTGCACTACTTAGAACGTCGTTAAACTACGGAAAAATCCAACACTTGGAAATTTCCCGACAGGGGAAAAATTGGGTATTTATATACGGTCGAACTTTTTAACATATTCTAAAAATTATCCGGAAAGCCACATAGACAAAATCTGATAATCCGATCGAACATTCGAATCCCCAAAACAACCCAGAAAATTCAACTCTTGAATAAATTTTAAAAATTCCCAGAAAACTCAGCATAATATATCAGGAATTACTGTGCAAACAATGAATGCTGACGTCACCAGATAGCCGCGGAACCGCCGCAGAAGTTAGGCTTCTGCCGCGGTTCCGCCGCAATAAATACTGTTCATCGAAAAAATTTTGCATCGTAATTCTTATTTTTCCCTGCTGAATTTTTTAGCAATTTTTAATTTGGAAAAATCCCAGTTTTTGAAAAAAGGACAGAGAGTAATTTTGAAATGGGTTTTCGGGTTCGTTCGGACTTCAAACTCCGTCTAGATTTCGCCTAAGGCTCTAGCTTGGCTCTGATACCACTGTAGGGTTCCTAGGCACCCTAATGAGGTCTCACAAGGCATCAACCATGCCAATTTCAAATTTAAACGGTGCCGAGAAACCCTAGAACGGATCGTTGGCTAGATGTCTAGGCGAAAAAGAAACTAGTTACCAACTTAACTAAAGTTTAAACGGAAATACAACCTTTGTAGATCCGGTGATCCACCTCCATAGCTCCGCGATGAAGTCATCTCCGCTGTCCAAATCAAAATCCGGGCTCTAGCGTCGGCTTCATCGGAGAAAGAGCGGGCAAGGTCGTCGGCTTCGTGCCGAAGATGATCTACGTCGAGGCATCGCTAGATCAAGCTCCAACTTCACCAAGTGATGAAACTTGTGAAGAAAACACACTCTACTACTTGGCAAGAGGTAGAGGATGAAGAAATAAGAAGTGGGTAGACTTTAGAATTGGATTTCTCACTTGTTTTCATCAATCACCATTGATGAAGCAAGCTTCTTCAAGTGAAGAAGATGAAGAAGAAGAAGATGAATAATATGATAAGTATTTTTCAAAAAGGAAATAATAAGAATACTTATCATAATGTAACCATGGTAATGTGTAGAGAGTTAATCATGGTTGAATGGAATGGTTAGGGTTAAGCATGAGACAAAATGGTCACTTGGTCAAAGTCTTCATGAAGCTTCATAAACAAAACAAAACAAGCCACCATTTTCTCATTTGCTTTTCTTTTTCCAAAAGAATAAATAAATGAATAAAATGAATAAGGAAATAGTAAACCCTAACCATTTCATTAACCAAGGTTTAATTCTTTACACTTAACCAAAAAGCATGTATCATCAAACATGATACAAGCATGTGCACAAAATCATATCGCATATGCAATGCGCACATCCGAGTGAGAAAATCCATCTTAAGTGAACCGATACTAGTTAATGCAAACTAATATATCAAATATATAATTATGCATTAAATCATTATATCAACACTTGATTTAACGATCCGGTCATATCGCATATAACCGACTAGTATCCTATGTATCGGCTTATCGAATCAATACTTGATTCGATAACTAGGTTATATCGCATACAACCATTCGATACATTCATCGCGAGAATAGAATACGGTATCACATACACGCATTATTCTCGGTCCCGCACATATCTCATATGCGCTCCTATTTCGTTTCGCTTGAGCCAGGAAACCTCTGTGTAGGACTCTAAAGACTCGTCAATACGCCGGCAGCAGGTGATGATCATATCAAACACCCACAAGCCGCAAGCGGTCTGCCAAACGTAACGGCCACCCGGGTATTGAGCGATCTGAAGATCGACGAGCAAGCCCGCTCACACTCCAGTGAATCCAACCAGTAACACTACCGTACAGTCCGGTCTGATCGTCTGATATGTTGCATATCTCACCTAGGGGTGGTAAACGTCAGACCCTAATAGCTCGATAAGTCGTGTCGATATGGGGTATATAACAATTCGAGAAACTACCGGTAACACTTACCAGTAAATCTCAGCAACCCTGGCCAGGGATTTCCTGTTATAGCCAATCGAACACAGCGCAACATCAACTCCCTATACCGGGAGAGACGAATCCCCTCCTATCGCTCATTGCCTCCATGTGACTCGGGACTGTACCCAAAAACCACCGTTTTTCACACCCCTCTTAGACGTGGTAAGATGGAAATCAAAGCACAGTGGGAACCACACAAGACTCTATGACGATCTCGGGTCAACAGACTACTCTGTACCAGTGTCACCAGAGAACTGCCATCTGACGTGAGGTATAATACCATCTGGGAGTTCTCGGCGAGTCCGTCCAGTGTACCCAGTCTCTACTGAGCACCCGTATATCATCTCTGATGTCAAACACCAATGGATATGGGATCATCCATCGCCTATCTGTATGGGTCAAGAAGGTATACGCTAGTCTACTCTGGTATATCGATGCCCCGTCTCGATACACCCTCGACTAGGGACTTTGAAGGATGTACTTATAGACTACCATGTCCCCACTAGTATGATCTGCATCATAGTCCAGGTAGTCAAGCACACATCCTAAGGGCTTTACCAACATGTAACAGGGAGACAATCAGTATACACGTTAAGGTAAAGTTCAACCAGATAGCATACTATCATGTCGAGCAAGAAAGTCCTCCCTATATATGTCCCAGCATCCACTACAATATACATCTTATGTACAGTAATGGCCTCTAGGGCATACATATAACTAACAGGAAAATGCCGTTCAACACCAATTCCCGAGCCTGATCAGGGTGTTGAACATCTACGAGTCCCTCTTCATCGAACACGGGAGCTGAGGAGTTAATTTTGAGGACTTCATTGCTCGCTTCCTCCGCCCGAGCGTTATTTCGCCAGGAGCCGTCAAATCTGCCATCTTGGATGATCCTTTTGGCCTAGGTTTGGATAACCTGCCGACGAAGGAGATAGACCAAAAGGCTTTCTTCCTCCCAGACTTCCCTACCATATCTTTCGCGGAAATTGCAGTCCCTGGGATGGATGAGGAGGCCTTTTTCTTAGGATTTCTCGGGCTATGGCTGAGTTGGTTCGCGATCCCAATGCATTCTCATCGCATGCGGCCCTCTGTCTTTTATCCAGCCCACCGCATGGTCATTGGGGTAAAGGTGGCCGTGGGGATTGCCGGCCTGGCGCACCTATATCATGGCCTCAGCTGAGCAGCGGATGCCAACGAGCCCGGGGTACTGCACGTGGTCTTCCCGATGCACTACTTTGCATCGTGGCTCGAGCTACACACGGCGGGTGTCTTTGGTATGCATAAAAGGCCTTCATTCTTTGACAAGTGCGGCTTTCCTCGCATTTTACATCTGATTGGCTCATCAATCGTGACCCCTTCACCACAGGACGCCAGGGGTTTACTGCTTCGCCCTCACACCGTTGAGTCGGGATGTCCTTTATTGATAAGGTATTAACCATTGGGAAAGCGTCCACCACTGCGGTGCGACCATTACAGGACTCCTTCAAGGATGGAGGTTCAGTGTTGACGGCCCGGGAGATCCTCCATTTGTATTCTATTAGATCGGGTTTCCTAGTCTTCAGGCAGGGCGGTGCAGTAGTCTTTATGAGATATAACCCACATCGTTTTGCCCGACAACTGGGTTACGATCAAGGGGTACCCTTAGAAGCTTTCTTACTGGAACCTGATCGGAAGAATTAAAGTTAACCGCAATCAAGACGGTGTCGCTATGCAGCTAGCCGGTTGAGCACGGGTCGGTCCACAGGGAGATGGTTGTATGTCCTTTCTTGTTTTAGACGAGTCAATAAAGAATTTGTATGTGTTTGTTCAAGACTAACCTATGTGTATTATTTGCAAGTATAAAGTTGTTAAGAAGAAAATACGAGATTGTAAGCTAAAGAAATCCGTACTCAAAACCTTTGAGCCGAGTCATGACCAATTGAAGCTCGAGCAATCGGCAACAACGTGGATTAGGGGATTTAAGCGCAGTATTCGTGGAATCCGGCTTATTTACCCTTGTCCTTCCGTTCTTGTCTCTTGCTTTCGCCTCCGGCCAAACCGAACGCAACCGGTCGCGGTTAGGAGTCACCATTACCTTGTCAGGGTACGGTGCCTAACGGAGCGCTTGCGTATGGTTTGGGCGGAGTTCAATGGAAAATAACGGGAAAAGGAAAAGAGCAAAGAAATGTTAACTTACAATATCATATGGATTCATAACAACAACAATAATTACAACATTCACAAAATGAACAAAAGAGAACAAAAAGAAAAGAACAAAGAAAAGAATACAAGTAATTAAAGTGCATGGAAATAAATTGCAAGTAATAAAAAGCAATAAAAAGAACAAGAAAGTAGAACTCAAAACAAGCATGAGATCAATAGCCAACCCTTAAACTTGCAAGCTCAATCAAGAGGTTGCAAGATCAAGAGAAGGGTAGAGAACGCATGTGAATTGAAGTGCTAATTCCATAAGAAAATACGACCCTTGAGATCAATAACTAACCCTTAGCCATTCAAGCTCAATGAAGAGGTTGAATGATCAAGAGAAAGCAAGAATCTCAAGGGGAAGAAAGAACAAAAGAGAATGATACAAAAGCCTCATCTTCATTAATCTTCCACTCAAAAAGCTCTCACTACAATTTTAATGGAGAAAGAATGAAGAAGAAGAAGAAGAACTATACAAAAGACTACAAAAGAGTGGACACAAAATTGGACCCTTGGCTTAGCTCAAATCTGCTGTATTTATAGGCAGGGAAAATGAAATCTAGGGCAACAAACTGGACCCACATGAAAAGACCATCCTACCCCCCAAAGCCCGTGCCCTGAACCCCGTGTACGGTCGCGGATCCGCCGCCTATGCCCCTTATTGGCCGCGGATCCGCGCCCCTACAGTAGGGTTAGGGTGTGGGCAACTTGGTACTTCCCTGGTCTGCTGTCCCCTGTTGTCTGGTACATGTATTTTCTGATAATTTCATCCAGAATATCTTCAGATTCTTAGTCCAAGATTGCATTATCTTTTTCACTTTTGACTTCTATCTCCCTCGAGCTCCGTGCACCCATTGATTCTTGTGCAGCCCCTCTCGTGCTCTGTGCTTGTCCGAGACACGAATGACCGCTGTCATATGCCTTGTCCCTGGAACCGGTACGCAGCACCGGACGGATATGGATGACCGGAACCCGGCTTTTATCTGTTGTCAACAGATGTTCTGTATTTGGTGTAACTGTGGAGATTTTGTCTTGAATTGCAATATTTGTACTGGAAACCTGTATTCTGTAAATATGTAACAAACACGGATTAAAAGTACCTACCTATAAACACACGAGCATAAGAATGGGCAGTATAAAATGCAGTATTCTGTGATGAACAGAACCTGCTGTAAATGAAGAAGGGATGGAGAACGCGTTACACCACTTCATGCGCCTGAACACGGGTTCTCGTTTTTTCATTAGCACGCCGGCCTGTGCTCCACGACTCCTTAATGTATATAAAGAGTGGTACAATCATGCGACGGGGGCTGTTATAAAGGAAGAGAGGCGAGTGTTGATCGACCATAAAGAAGTACCCCCCGGTACCAATCGTAACGTTCCCTTAGCGCCAAGGATCCTGGTGGTTCCTCCTCTAAAAGATGCTGGGGGCAGACCATCACGTGCGCAAAGTCCTCCACGTGAGCTGCCGCTCCCTGATATCACAGACGCACCTCCCGCACCCTGTGCTCCAGTGGAGGCAGTGGTTGTACCCTCGCCAGAGTCTGGCGTGGGTGCGGACATCGGGACTCATCGTCCCAAAGCGGCTGCTAAGCGGAAGTCGATCCCCCGCGAGCCTAGGGTCGAGAGTCAAAAGAAAAAGAAGAAGTCGCTCTTCGCTGCGGATGTCGTGTTCGGCCAGGAACCCCATGCCCCTCATGTTGAAGGTCTGCTCGAATATGGGACTAACGCAGGGTTGGTGATGCCGCCGCCGGACGATACAGACTTGGAGGCTGCTCTCAGAGCTTCGGCATGGTTGGTGAAGCGTGACGCGTGGCTGGCTAAGCTTGCGCAATCAGGTAACTACTAGTCGCCTTTTCTTTTTTGCAACATATCCTCTTCATTATTTTTGACTAACGCTTTTCTTTCTTTTCTTTCAACAGGCATCACTGATGAAGAAGCCATTGCTGCTTCTCTGAGGACTTTTCAGGAGGAGGAACGTCTCAGGGCATCTATGGGCCTTAGTAAGTTTCAACTCATCAAGTTTTTCATTTTCCTTGTGTTATGGTCGATCTAACCCTTCCCTTTTAATTACAGGAACCTCAATGCCGTTTCCTCCTAGCGACGCAGATGTTGTACCAGCTGCCGACGTTCCTGCTTCTTCTGGGCCACCGTAGGAGGTTCGTCTTGGAGAGCCGATGAGAGATGCCTTAAAGGCTCTGGAGGCATCCCTGAATGAAGACGATGATGCCTTGAAGGAGACGTCACAGAGGTCCCTCATGAACGCTCGGGAGGAGAGGAAGCGGTTGAGGCGTGAGGCGAAGGCGCGCAGGGCTGCCTTGGCTATGGGAGCGGGCCCCAGCACCGCCCCTCGAGCTGATACTCCCTCCGAAGAGGCCCCTGTCGCCCTATCCACTGCCCGCAGAGAGGTGGCGCGAGCAGTTCGGAGTGCAAACGGTAAATCCGCTTCAGGTAATATTTCTCTCAGAGTTTTTGTTATAAGGATTTTAATGTTATTGGTCCTTATATCTCTTATCTTTACAGGGCCAAGTCCGATCGAGGGAGAGGCGGAAGCCGTCGATCCTAGGGGAACGGAGGAGGCGATGCCTGCCGAACTCGAGCCGACAGTGGGTAATATCGTTGAGGCCATGGAGCCTGAAGTGGAGATCGAGGGGCCTACCGCCGAGAAGGTCATTGATGCCGAACCTGAAGCGGCGGCAGATGATGAGTCCAGGGTGGTGGCGGCTGAGGCGCTCGAGGTCGGCGGTCCCCTGGCGACGGTAGACGATACAATCGCAGCTATTGAACCTGAGAGAGTAGTGGGTGAGGTGGCCATGATTCCCGAGGACGAGCCAACCGCTCCCTCTCTGGAATCTGGCAATACTCCAATCATAGCCCTTCCCGTCTATGGCCCTCCGCCGTCCCCAGGTCTTGCTAGCACGACGACGGTCCCCATCGAGTCGGGTGACGAGGCCACGGGCAGTGGTCTCATGTCGGTAGAGGAGGGAGTCGCCTCCGTTTCAGCCGGGAGCTCCTCAGGTAAACCCTAAGTGACTGCTTTTCTTTACTTCACAACCTTTTCTGACAAGTTCACCTTTTCGTAATGCAGGTGCAACTAGTGCCGATGCCCCACCGCTCGAGGGAGTGCCTTCAACGATTGCTTTGGCGGTGGTCACCTCTCAGCCTTCTCTCATACCCTCGAAGATGTTGGAAGGTATGTATTTGCGATTTGTTAATCTTATCTTCCAGATGTATAATTTGTGTACTAAAGTCACATTGTTGTATCTTCCAGGAGTGCTTTTTGATCATCTCTATCAAGTGTTGCTCCCACAGTTCTCTTTCCCATCTGAATTCGCCTCTCCCTCTGGTGGCGCTGGTGAGTACCGTTCCCGATTGGTAGCTTTGTCTTTTCAGTGGTAGAATTATTTCTAACTCTCTCTTGTTCTGACTGCAGTGCTGCAAATCGAAGGGGGAGCAGAAAGATTGGCTGCGCCACCAGCCCTTCCGGCCTTGCCACCTGTTTCCACCGGTATAGTAAACTATCTTATCAATGATTTCCTCCATATCTATTGAATCATCATCTAATCGCGTTTTGTCTTTTTCCAGCTGTCGTTCCAGTCTCGGTGCCTTTTGAGTCTCGCATTATGACACCGGGCGGCCCTTCCCAGCGACGTCCGTCCTCAAAAGGTGCGGCGAATAGTTTGCGCATGTTGAGCGACTACATCGAGGAACTCGACATCGAGGCTCCTGTATCTGTTGAAGACTTCGCCACGACGGTTAACCCGATGTTGGCGATATTTGCCACCTTCCATGACGAGGGCATTGTCGCCTCCTGGGTTAACTATTGTCGGGAGATCGAGGCTCGCCTTTATCAGCTGGAGTCAATGCGCCTGTCCCCCGAAACTTTGGCCTTGAGCACTCAACGGGGAGCATGGCTCGAGCAAAGCGCTTCTCATTTCCGTCACCTGGAACAAGAAGTGGCTTTGAGGCTGAAGGAGTGCCAAGATTCTTCAAGCAGAACTGCTCGCTTGCGTGCCGAAGTTGAGGCGAACGCCGCTGAGGTAAAGACCGTCTTCGAGGGTCTTCTGGAGCGCATATCGAATGGGCTGAGACTAAAGCGGGCACTTGATGTCGCCGAGCATGACACTCCAGGCCGTGAAGCTGCTCACCAAGCCGTCAGGGATCAGCTTGCATCCGTCGCACAGCAACGGGCCCAGGTGGAGGCGGAGTTGGCAGTGGTATCCAATCGGGAAAAGGCATGGAAGGAAGTGTACGAACAACTGATAGAGCTACTTAAGACGCTTCCTTCCCAATAGCTGCCTTTGTATCAATGTATTTGTAAAAATTTTCTTTTCTGAGTAACATGTATCCGTTCTTTGCTCTTTTGTATGATTCACCATGTATTTGATTGAGGTCAATGAATAAAGATACACACTTTCTTTTGCAATATCTTGTATGCTCTTCTGTTTTCTGCCTTTACATCATGATGTTGTCGATGAACCTGATTGGCAGACAACTTAATTTTTCCAAGAGATAGAGATGGCTTAGGCCGCAGGTTCAGATCTGCCGCCCAAGACTTTTCAATTCTATGAGCCGTGAGGGTCTCATAGAGATTTTTCTCCCTACGGATCGAGAGGATCTCATAGGTGGATTTTCTCCTTAGGAATCGTGAGGATTCCTAAGTGTGGTTTTCTTTTATAAGTCGTAAGGATCCTATAAGAGAATTTTCCCTCTTACGAGTCGAGAGGATTCGTAAGCGGTTGTTTCCATTCTTGTCGAAATTCGACTTCGGATAGTGAGACCCGTGAATAGTATGCAAGAGACCATTTTGGATTGACTCGCAGGGCCCCATTGCTCAAGAAGCAAGCTTTTCAATCCTTACTGCCTGAGACCTCATCTTGCAGATTAAGAAGCAAGTTCAATTTGTTGAAGAAATCCCTTTTCTGAAAGATTTGGAGGGATTTCCCTCACCATCGGATCTTTGATCTAAGGGCTTCTGTTTTACAGAAGATAATAACCGAAAATATTTCTTCAGAACCTTTTTGTTTAGCGCGAACGCTCCAGGGTATGACGCGTGTCGCACAGCACACAGTGCAGCGCAACTGCGCTAGCGCATCTACGCCGACACGTGTCATGCAGCGCACGACGCATACGCCGCTGAAGCGTTGCTTCCCTTGGTTTCGCTTGAAATAGAGCTTTGCTTTGGCTGGGTGTGCTGCTTTGGGGTACTGCGCTGATGCGTTTGCGCCGGACACGTGGCGTGTGGCGCGCAGCGCAACGCAACTGCGCTAGCGCTTCCGTGCTGAAGTGTCGCTTCTTCAAGACAGAGCTTTGCTCTGATCCGGGAAGGACGAAGCGTTGCTTCATCTCCTGTCTCGGAATTCGAACGGAAATTCGCTCCAATTAGGGTAAACTGCCGTGACAACTCTTGGAAGTCGAAGAGGCACTTGAGGCCTATAAATAGGACCTTTGGTCCCCTCCAGATACTTATCATCTTCCAGATTTCCATTTTCGAAGACTTCAGAGCTTTGTTCTTGCTTTTAAGAACTCCGGTGCCTTGCTCCCCTTTTTTTTCAAAGTTTTTTAGAAAAACTTTAGGTAAAATCGATTCTTAGATCAATCTTAAATAGCAGAGCTCTCGTCTAGCGGGTTTCATCTTTGAACATAGTTTTGCTCTCTAGGAATTTAGTCATCCATGTATATTATTGCTTTTCTATTGTTGATCTTCCTGTAATATTTTCTCCAGGCATAATGGCGGCGGTGCATCTATACATTCTGCACGAGTTCATTACCTACGATGATATCCGCGCTCAGGGTCGTTAACAAAACCAGGAGTTTACAGACGCTGAATGTGCAGAAGTTATGGGTCGTCTGAACGCAAGCGGTGGTTGGCTGTTGCCTCGGCGTTCGGCTCTTTTGAAAGTCGTGCTGGGAGCAATATGGAGGGCACTTCCGGGTCTTCACGAGGCCCTACCACTCAATGCACTGGATGATGCCGAGGACAAGGTGCATTCAGTGCACCTGACAGGGCTGATCTCGAAGAAACGACGGAACGATCTCGTTGACATCCTGCATCAAGTGTTTCAGCAGACGACGATAGTTGCTGCTTATCAAAGGCCAGGAGGGCTCGCCGATGATCTCGATACAGAGGAGCGAGAAAGACTGCGCATAAGAATAATTAGAAAGGCCAGAAGAACTCTGGATGGCCTTACTTTTGATTTCCTCAATCCGTGCCCCGGATCCGTGGTTATACCGTTGTAATAATTTGAGCAATGTTTCTTATTCATTATTCTTACGCTTGTAAAAACTTTTAGCGGTATGAATGAAAACCCTCCCCTTTTCTATTTCAGCTTGTCTTATTTCTCGTCCTGAGTCTTCTGTCCATGCATAAATGAATGCGTCACGCATGCCAGATCAAATGTAGAACGGATATTCTTTCTGTCATCTTCTTTCTTTTAATGTCAGTAGGCTGTCTTAATAACCATGGTTGATGGATGTCCAAAACGAGTATTCCGACTTCCTTAGGAAATAGCGATGGCTTAGGCCGCAGGTTCTGGTCTGCTGCCTAAGATTTTTCAACTCTATGAGCCGTGAGGGTCTCATAGAGGCTTTTCTCCCTACGGATCGAGAGGATCTCGTAAGTGGATTTTCTCCTTAGGAATCGTGAGGATTCCTAAGTGTGGTTTTCTCTTATAAGTCGTAAGGATCCTATAAGAGAATTTTCCCTCTTACGAATCGAGAGGATTCGTAAGGGGTTGTTTCCCTCCTCGTCGAGATTCGACTTTGGAGAGTGAGACCCGTGGATAGTATGCAAGAGACCATTTTGGATTGACTTGCAGGGCCCCATTGTTCAGGAAGCAAGTTTTTTAATCCTTGCTGCCCGAGACTTTATCTTGCAAGGTGGGACGAATCGGGGATTTGTTTGGAGTTGTAGCGGAACAGTTGACATGAGTTAAAAAGCTCTCGTCACGGAGTGTTCGTATCCGTGAGTCGAGGAGTTTGTTAGGGATTATTTGCTTCCCAAGCGCCAAGGATTATTTGTTTCCTTGGGGTTTGAAATGAGTCGAGAATTCCCACGGGGGCACTGGTGGCTCTGCAGGTCGACGCGGATCAGGAGGCTCTCGTCAAGGAGTGTTTGTATCCGTGAGTCGAGGGATTTGCTAGGGATTATTTGTTTCCCGAGCGCCAAGGATTATTTGTTTCCTTGGGGTTTGAAACGAGTCGAGGATTCCTACGGAGGCACTGGTGGCTCTGCGGGTCGACGCGGATCAGGAGGCTCTCGTCAAGGAGTGTTTGTATCCGTGTGTCGAGGGATTTGCTAGGGATTATTTGTTTCCCGAGCGCCAAGGATTATTTGTTTCCTTGGGGTTTGAAACGAGTCGAGGATTCCCACGGAGGCGCTGGTGGCTCTGCAGGTCGACGCGGATCAGGAGGCTCTCGTCAAGGAGTGTTTGTATCCGTGAGTCGAGGGATTTGCTAGGGATTATTTGTTTCCCGAGCGCCAAGGATTATTTGTTTCCTTGGGGTTTGAAACGAGTCGAGGATTCCTACGGAGGCACTGGTGGCTCTGCGGGTCGACGCGGATCAGGAGGCTCTCGTCAAGGAGTGTTTGTATCCGTGAGTCGAGGGATTTGCTAGGGATTATTTGTTTCCCGAGCGCCAAGGATTATTTGTTTCCTTGGGGTTTGAAACGAGTCGAGGATTCCTACGGAGGCACTGGTGGCTCTGCGGGTCGACGCGGATCAGGAGGCTCTCGTCAAGGAGTGTTTGTATCCGTGAGTCGAGGAGTTTGTTGGGAGAGTATGGCTCCCTCTTTGTTTACGCCCTTGGATTGTATACAGGGATCGATGTGATCTTAACTGTAGGGCCAAAATTTTATCATCATTATTTTTTTTGTTTTATTTCCGCGATGCTCTATCATTTCAGCTTTTATATCGCGAAGGTCGTGATCGCCCAATCATTTCGGCTATTTTTCGCGGTGCCCAATCATTTCGGCTGTTTATTTTATTTCCACTCGCTGCTTTTTATTGCGAGTTACCCAATCATTTCGGCTATTTATTTTAATTTTACTCGCTACTTTTTATTGCGAGTTGCCCAATCATTTCGGCTATTTTGCATGCATACATTTTTACTTGCTGCTTTTTATTGCAACTTGCCCTATCATTTGGGCTATTTCGTATGCATGTGCGGCCTATTGGCTTTTCACTGTAAACCGATTTCGGCATCAGCACCACTACAACTGGGATATTACCAGGAGCGAATCATCATCTGCCTTTGTTGATGTCGAACAAAGGTGGCTTAGCGCCAGGGTTAGGGTCCTGTCGCTAAGGCTTTTGACTTCATGAGCCGTAAGGGTTTCACGAAGTTATTTCTCCCTACAAGTCGTGAGGATCTTGTAGGTGTATTTTCTCCTTAGGACTCGTGAGGATTCCTAAGTGTTCGTTTCCTCTGTAAGTCTTAAGGATCCTACAGGAGGGTTTTCTCCTTGTAAGTCGAGAGGACTTATAAGGGTTGTTCATCATGCGAACATATCCCCAGTCTCGGATGAGACTTGATTAGGGAAATGTTTATTCGCGCCCGTGGATTGTATACAAGGGTCAGTATTGAACCACTTGTAGGGCAATATTGGAAGTTTGTGGGGGTTTGCTTAAGCACAGGTTTAGGTCTCTGTAACTTAAGACTTTCAAATCTTATGGGCCGTGAGGGTCCCATAAGAGAGTTCTCCTTACGAGTCGTGAGGATCTCGCAAGTGTATTTTCTCCTTAGGAATCGTGGGGATCCCTAAGTGTGTTGCTCCCTTATGAGTCGTAAGGATCTCACGCGGGTGGTTTCTCCTTACAAGGTCGAGAGGATCTTGTAAGTGTTCTTTAACAAGGTTGCGCCCTTTCGGGTTTTCACAAACACTCGCCGGTAGCCCTGCTGTTTTTACTCACGGAGCCCTTTCGGGTTTTCATCCGTGCCCATTTTGCTTATGGGCATACGTTTTTTTTTATTATTCTTTTTTTTCCCTTCTTTTTTACGAGGTCGCGCCCTTTCGGGTTTTCATGAACACTCGCCGGTAGCCCTGCTGTTTTTACTCACGGAGCCCTTTCGGGTTTTCATCCGTGTCCTTTTTGCTTATGGACATACCGTTTTTTATTTTATTTTATTTTTATTATATTTTTTTTAATCATCTTGTCAGCCTAAGGATGCTGCGGTATTAGTTTAAAGACGTTTCGGTCCGTTATTAGTTTAAGGACATTTCGGTCCGCTGTTAGTTTAAGGACATTTCGGTCCGCTGCTAATTTAGGGACATTTCGGTCCGCTATTGAGAAGCTGGCTACTGCTTATACAGTTTGAGCTTAGGAAGATAGCGAGCGTACATAGTCGTCGTCATCTATCGTTGACCTAGGCTGTGGCTCATTAAGCATAGTATTTCTTTAGGAAGCGACCGTTTATTGGTCTGAAAGGCCTTTCACCGTGCATGTCCATGAGTAGATAGGCGAAATACAGAGAATCGAATGACCTCTTGTATAGAGTATCATTGACGAAGGCGAAAGACAGAGCTCGTTTTATGAGTTGATGTCTTGCGGACGCATCTTCGGGCATTTGGTGGGACTTGAAGTAGTCTATAAAGACTTCCCTCCAATCCTCAACATTCTCATGTTCTTTTATTTGCAAGGTCGCTTGTTCAGTCACTCCCTTCTCTTCGGGTGATTCCGAAGGTATTTCTGTGGGGGCGAGCACCTGACGACTTTGTACCATGATTCTAACGTCATCGAGGTTCTCGTCAGCCATTTCTTTAGCAAGTTTGGCTAACGCGTCCGCTTTGCTGTTATCCGCGCGTGGTATGCTCTCCAAAGTATAGGAGGGAATTTGGGTTAGCCGTCGTTGCACCTTTTCACCGTATTTTACCAATTCCGATTTGCATGTTTGGTAATCGCCGTTTACTTGACTAACGACCAGTTGCGAATCTCCGTATATGAGGAGGTTTTCAATTCCCATGTCGATGGCGATCTCGAGGCCTGCTATCAGAGCTTCGTATTCGGCTTCGTTGTTTGTCCTCAGTTCCGTCAGGGAGAACGCGTAGCGCATTACCCCTCCTTGTGGAGTTATAAAGATGAGTCCTACCCCTGATTTGATTATAGGGGTACTTTGTTTGCGCTTCTTCACGGAAGATGCTCCGTCAAAATAAAGCTCCCATCGGGTATTATCACCATCGATCGCATCAAACGCATGTTCGTCTGGAAGATCGCAGTTTAAAGGAGAGTCGGCTGGTATCGGGTGCTCAGCAAGGAAGTCGGCGATGGCCTGGCCTTTTACTGCTTTGAGTGGTCGATATACTATCGAGAACTCCATTAAGAGCAGGGCCCATTTAGCGAGTCGTCCTGTCAATATGGCCTTTGACATTAGATATTTAAGAGGGTCCACCTTTGAAATGAGATAGACTTCATGCGCTAATGCGTAATGTCTAAGCTTTGTTATTGCGAAGATCAACGCCAGGCAGTGTTTTTCAATGGGGGAGTAATTGCTTTCTGCCCCCAGCAGCACTCGACTTAAATAGAAAAGTGCTCTTTCTTTCCCCTGGTCATTATCTTGTGCCCATAATGCGCCCAAAGAACCTTCAAGGGCGGCCGTGTAAAGAATGAGAGGCTTTCCCTTCACTGGAGCAGCCAATACTGGAGGGTTTTGCAGGTACTGTTTGATCTCGTCTAGTGCGTTTTGGCACTTTTGATCCCAGACGAACGGGGTTCCCTTCTTCATCAGGTGGCTGTAAGGACGGCACTTTCCTGAGAGGTTGGCTATAAATCGCCGTATGTACACGAGCTTCCCTTGGAGAGACCGCAGCTGTTTGAGAGTTCTCGGCGGAGGCATTCCCATGATTGCCTTGATCTTGGACGGATCTATCTCGATACCTCGGTGTCGAACGATGAATCCCAGGAATTTGCCCGAGGAAACCCCGAATGCACACTTCAGAGGGTTCATTTTCAAGTTGTATTGTCGAAGACGTTGAAATACGGTCTTCAGATGCTCGAGATGTTCCCCATATGATTTGCTTTTAACAACGAGGTCGTCGATATAGCATTCAACGATTTCGTGTATAAGGTTATTGAAAATCTTCGTCATGGCCCTTTGGTAGGTTGCACCGGCGTTCTTTAAACCGAAGGGCATCACCTTGTAACAGAATATTCCCAAAGGAGTTCGGAAAGCCGTATGTTTCTGGTCTTGAGGATGCATTTTTATTTGATTATATCCTGATGAGCCGTCCATAAATGAGAAAATCTCATGCGTGGACGTATTGTCTATCATCAGTTCGGTGACTGGTACTGGGAAATCATCCTTTGGACAGGCTTTGTTGAGATCCCGAAAGTCCACGCATATGCGCACCGTACCATTTTTCTTCATCACTGGGACGATATTAGCAATCTATTCAGGGTATTGAACCTCTTGGATAAAGCCGGAGTCTATCAGCTTTTTGACTTCCGCGTTGATGCTCATCTCGAGCTCAAGCCGCATTCTTCTCGGCGCTTGTTTGACTGGTTTGACGTTTGGGGATATTGCCAGTCTATGTACAGCAACTTCTGGATCAAGTCCCGGCATCTTGGAATAGTTCCATGCGAAGCAATCTTTATGCTGTACAAGGACGTCCTTTAACGCAGCCACCTTTTCCTCGGACAGCAGCTCGCTGACGAATGTCGGTCGCGGATCGTTTATCGTCCCCAACTCAATTTTCTTGAGGTTATCCGCAGTGGTATGTATGCCGTCCTCCAGTTCTTTAGGAGCTGGGGGAAATTCTGAGATCACCTCATCATTGCTGTTTTCGAAGCACCAGGGAAGGCTGTCCACATTCTCGGACTCTTCTTTTAATATCGTTACCATACGACAGGTGCGAATTTTCTGCCAATCCCAATGTGGAATTGGTTCTTCTTTCGTGGCCTCGGGCTCGTGCTTCTGTGGTGGCGCTACCCTCCAGTTATCAGAAAACGTGAATTTGCCAAGCTGATACTGATCTTCAACCCAATTTTTGAAGGTGAAGCAATCTTCAAGAGGGTGTCCCATTGCTCGATGGTAAAAGCAATAATTTTGGTTGAATACCTCGCCTGCGTGCTCGGGGTGCTTGGACTCTGGCAGCGTAAGCATTTGATGTTTTAGAGCAAGATCAAATATCTTCTTTGTTTTGTTCCGAGGAAATGAGTATGCTCGACCCATTTTCTTCATGAGGGCTAAGTCAATAACGCTCGACTCTCGGATACGTGGTTTCTTAGCTCTGCTTTGTGGTTGTTGAGCGCCTTTTCTGCCCTTTGACTTGTTTTTGCTTTCACGTCGAACCTTTTTTGTAGCAGGTTGACAAGGAGCGGCATTTTCATCCTTCACGGCCTGTTGGAGAAGGCGTTGCGTCTTGGCTTTCTCGTAGATGGCCGTCTCACGGTTGTGATCATCTCGGACTTTTTGACCAGCTTTCTTTATAAGTCTGTCCATTTGTTCCTCGAACGACGGACTGGGCTCTCTTGCATCTGGAACCTTCACTGGCTTAGGATTAGCGTCCTCCCATTGAGCATCCGCTTCTTCATCAAGGTCATACATGACATAACAGCTATTTACTAGCTCTCATTTCTTTAGCCGGATGTACCCAAGCCCTCTTGTTTCCATTCTCCCGTTAGGCAGTTTGCGTTGAGTCCCGGGAACATTCCAAACCCTGTCATAGAATTTAGCCTCTCTAACGGTCTGTCTGAAGGATATCCCCTGGAGTTTCATCAGCTTCTTCAAACCTTTGGTATAATATCTGGGAAGACGGATAGGCTGAAGCCTGTCGAGCGTGGGATCCACGCCATGCCAAACTTCTTTTTCCACCTTGTTTTCTTCAGAACGGTAGAATAGGATTGCCTTCTCACCTTCCCGTCCGGGAGGGATATAAAATGTCTGCAATTCTTCTACGCTGTTGGTGTTGAGTGCATCCAGTTCTTTGTAATGTTCAAGCGGTACCATGGTTATCTGCAGACTTCGCTCTTCATCAGCGGAAGCCCGTATTGAAGGCCGAGCAGAGAATACGACATGGACCTCATCCTCCGAGTCACTACCAAAGACCAATGTAGGAGTGGACGGTCCTGGCTTGTTATGTTGGGACGGACCCGAATAAACGATCTCCTCTTCTTCCTCGGTATCACTGCCGAAGACAGGGATGGTGGCGTTAGTTTTATTTTCCGGCTTGTGACACTTCTCCGTGTCTTCGAAATCCAGCAAGAAGTATTTGGCATCTTCGTATTTGCGGACCTCGTTCACAGAGAACGGGTTCAGTTCTCCCGTCACGGTATACTCGAAACCATCCTTAAAATACTTCATACACTGATGTTGTGTAGAAGGGATGATGTTGTACTCGTGTAACCATGGTCGGCCGAGCAAAGCGTTGTAGCATATCTTGGCATCTATGACGTGGAACTTAATGTCCGTAACGAGTAATCCGAAGCGTAGCGTCAGTATCACAGATCCAAGAGTCTTTGACGATTGGGAGTCGAACCCGGATATGGTGATCTTGTCCCGAGCAAGGTGCTGGACGCTCTTGCAGATTTCCTTCAACACCCGCACGTTGAGTAGGTTAACAGACGACCCGTTATCGATCAGAATTTTTCCTATCTTTATATCATGGCAGTATCCCGAAACATAGAGGGGGCGATTGTGTTCGCAAGTCCCAAGTAGAAGGTCCTCATCGCCAAAAGTAACATCAGCCGTGTGTACTTCCTCCAACTCATCCTTCATCTTTTCCTCAGCCAGGCATGCTTGGAATTGTTCCGGGTCTTGGAGTGCCTTAATCAACGAATCTCTCGCCTCTTTTGATAGCAAAAGGGCGTCAAGAATGCTGAGCTGTGAGGGCAGCTTCTTCAGATGTGCCAAGACATTGTAATCCACTTTATTCCTCTTTGGCGGGTTCTTGGTGGTTAACTCTTCCGCAACTCGGTCATCCAAGGCGATGTCTTCAGAGACCTTTTCTTTCCCCTTGTCTCTCTTGTTTAAGGGTCCGAGATTCTTTTCAGGCAACGTCCGATTGCGTAGCTGTATATTCTCGCAAACCTTCGGTCCTTCTTCCTTCCTCGATGTGGATTCTTTGAAGAGGGGGCCAAGTTTTAACTCCTCATCAGAATCGCTCCCAAATACAGGCACTTGTGATCCTCCGGCGTCAATCATGCAACAGCCACCGGTAGTTTTATCAAGCACTTTGATCGTTCTGCCCTGCTCTCGGCGAGCTTTGCGTTTTTCCCGCTTAAATTGTTGCCGGTGAGTAACATATCCTTGCCACCATCTATTGAAAGCTTTGCATTCTTCGGTGGGATGCAACACCTTCCGATGGTACAAGCAATAGGAGGGGTGGTTTTCCATTTCACCCGTAATGTTTTTCTCGGAGGGTGGTAGCTTTATACCCATTGACACAGCCTTAGCGAATCTCTTCTTTATCTTGAACTTGATTTTATCTGTGGTGGGTGTATTTGGTTCTAGCGGGAGTACCGCAATTCTTTCGCCAAGGCGCTGGCGTTTGGCCCTTTCGAATATAACCGCTTCGTTATCCCGATCAGCTTTGCCCTTTAAGAACGCCTGATTTAGGAATGCATCAATCACTTCATCAGACGGCTCCAGAATTTTTAGTGCAGGCTCTGCCCCCAGCTTTTCAGCGCGAGGAGTCTCCTCATCGCTTGTGGACAAATGGGAAATCACATGGCAACTTGCCACATGTTCTTCAGATTCATTTGACGAACTACCTTCCTCATCTTCTGCTTGGAAGACGTGGTTGAGGAACTCTTGCAATGTAATGGGAGTCCGCGCCTTCTGGTTGTACTCTTCCAGCGCGTCAATTTGCTTTTGCAAGTCCGTGCGCCTATCGCTAGGCTTCACCGGTTTCTTGGCCTTCTTCTTTTTCTTCGAATATTTTGACGACTGGCTACTAGTGCTTGAACCCCTATCATTGGTCTTTGGAGTTGGACGTAGCTTTAACATCCCCTCAACGACTTGCGGTTCCAATGGGCTTTTCCACTTGATCGCCGGACATGTCCGAAGATCATTTAGCATTTTCTTCGTTTTTGATGATAATACAACCTCCCACGGAGTTTCTTCAATGACAGAGCATGTTGCCCCCGGCGTATTCGTCCCTTTAGAGGTGTGGGGCTGCAGGGGATTCACTTTCCATTTGTCAGATAACGCGAACTTGCCCTGTCGGTACTGGTTTTCAAGCCAATTTTTGAAAACGTAGCAGTCCTCAATCGGATGGCCTAGCACTCGATGATAGGGGCAGTAATTAGGTTCGTTGACGTCACTTGGTTGCAACGGACGTTTTGGATCTGGCAGATTTATGAGTCTGTTGCGTAATGCCAGATCGAATAACCTCTTCATTTTATCGCGGGGAAAGGAATAAGGACGTCCCATCCTATCCTCAAGGGGCACGTAAGGGCGCGTATTGTTTGGACGAGCAACCGGCTTCAAGTCGTTCGGTTGTTGTTGAGCATTAGCGACAATGATCGCTTTTCCCTTTCCTTTGTCATTTCGGGAATCTGGCTTTGGAAGAGGGGGTTTATGACCCATCTGGTCCATTTGCGCTAGTTTGTCAATCAAAGCCTGGAAGGAAGTCGGCTTGAAAAACATCATAAATTGTGAGATGGTTTCCTGTGGATCAAGGGTTCCAACAAACATTCCCACCGCCGGGTCTTCTTCTATGCGCTGCTCACACTTTGACCATAGATTACGCCACCGTATAGCGTACTGAACCCATGTCTCGCCAGGTTTTACCCTGGCGTTAATCAGTACCGTCATCGGGGTACGTTCACTGGCACTTGCAAAACGCTGGGTAAACAGCAGCTCTATTTCAGCAAAGGTTTTGATAGAATCATTAGGGAGTTCAGAGTACCACTCGAACGCCGTATCTGATTGACTTCCAACAAACTGGCGGAGCAAAAGCTTGTCATCGCCGCCGGTGTTACTGCAAAGCGCCCTGAACTGGGCGACATGCTGATGGGGATTGCCAGTCCCTTTGTAGACATGAAACTTGGGAATTGTGTAACCCGGCGGGTACTTGATTTGGTCATACCAGCCTGGATATGGCCGTCCCGTTTTTACGACGTGGCCGGCTGCTTCGGCCGCATGATGAACCTTTATTTGCTGGGCTATGTATTCGTCCAGATTAGTCTTAGAGATTGTATCCTCTTTAGCTGTCAATAGAGCGGGCTGCGGATTTAATGTATCTCCCTTATCATCTCCAAGGACGGTTAGGGGTTCTTCAGCGGGAGGATCTTGTTGTATCATCATCCCTATCATGTCCTGGAAGAGGAGGCCCATCCACTGTATGTTGGCCGCTTGTTCAGCAGCCTCTTTGTCCCTCTTTTCCAGTACTCGGCGAAGGAACTCGGCGTCGGTCTCTTCCTCCTGGCGCTCATCTAAGGACGCCTCAGGGTTCTCTTTTGGCCCAGCGAGTGCAGCCATTGTGGTCATCATCTCTTGGAGCTTTTGTTGCTGCTCCTGAGCCTTGGTCACTGATCGGGTGAGCGGTCGGTGACCCGTAGAAGTACGGCTTTCTTCCTTTCCAGAAGCCATATAAACCGTATGAACAATTATGCCCCCTGACTTAGGGCGTTTAGGTTCACCGCTTTTAAACTTTGCCGCTGACGCGGGAGCTATCTCTGGCCTCCTTCTTTTGTGGGCCATCGAGGTTAAAGGAGCCGTTGGAGTGGGCATCCTAGCAATTGTTGCCCCCTGTTGTTTAATGAGGCGGTTTTTGTCTTTTTCCACCTTTGCCTTTTTCTGGCGATGAAAGTGGTCCGGGTCAATCACGGAGTCTTGAACTTTACGCCAAATCTTGTAAACTTTTGAGGATAGCCGTTGAGGGGGCTGTTCTTGTTTTGTTTCTGGAACTCTCTCCGCAGGTGGAGGAGATCTTTTCAAGGTAGCGGTTGGAGAGTTCTTACGCACTCTCCTCAGTAGTTCAAAGCTGTTCCCAGTTGGAACAGCAGCGTTGACTTCCACCATTGGAGCGGGTGGAGTTATACCTGAGGGGGAGTTGCCCCCTGCTTTCCTCACTCGTCGCCAATGGCGACGTCGAGCACGACGAGCCGTTGGGACTGGCTCGGAAATCGAGATGGTTTCTTGTTGCCCCCTGTTTGAGTGCGGGGTGACTGCCAATGTCAGCCTCTCGAAGACTGATGCCTTTTGACCAGCCAGGGAAGGAGTGGGAACCGTCAATCTTGTGAAGACCGACTCTCTGATGGGAGAAGCCGCTTTAACGACTTCCGAAGCAGCGGCCGTTGCCCTCTTTGGGAAGGCCAATTTATAGTTCTGACCTAGCCTGGTGAAAACGGAGGCTGTCGGTTTAGTAGCGGGCGACCCATTGACAGGGGCTGTCGGAACAGTGAGCCGGTTGAAGACCGACTTTTTACCCACTTCCGGTATAGGTATTGGTGCAGAAAAGCTTGCAGGTGGGATCATAGTCCCGAAGAACAAGCCGGTGGTGGCTTGGGTCACTTGGTCTACCGGCAGAGTAAGGAAGGAAGCCGCTTGGGGCCCATATGCTACACCTCCTGGTGAGGTGGAGCGTCCGTTGGAGCGGCATTTCGAGCAGTTGGTACAGCTAGAGGCCATTGAATCTTGAATTCTGCGCCAGATAAAGGACCAAATCTTAGTAACTTGAAATCCGAAGACAACCATTTAATGAACCGTGATTGGTTCGCGAAGACGACACACGAAGTGTGGAGTGGAAAGAGGAAGAAGTCCCACCGGGTGTGCCAGAATCTGTTCCCCTCCGAAAGGCGGCGCACAGGACCGCGATTTCCTGACGTTGAGATTCGGGGCAGATGCTATTTGGTTTTATCCGTTTATCTCTCCGAAGATGCCAAGTTGATTTATGGCACCGTGTATCGGAGGTTTAGATGGATGCGGCCGATGTAGCAGACTTCGTCAGATTCCCCCTCAGGATGAGGGGTTTTTGATTGTGGGGACGCTCTTCCCTGCAGGCGCAAGCCCCTGCAGTTAATTACGCTACCGCATCGCGGTAACAACTTTCTCCTTCTCCAGAATTTCACTTCGTGTCGTGCGTGTTCATTTTGTTTGTGGTTGCCCGTGGATTGTATACGGAGACTGAGTAATGCCGTCGCCCGTAGGACGTGGATTAGTCCAAATCCGTATTTACTTAGATTTGGGTTCGATATTTTAGTTTAAGGATGCGTTAGCCTCGTTGAGGCTAAGATCAACTTAAGCGTGATTCATTTAATATATGGCCGTCGGGACTCGTCACCTCTCTGACGTCGTTGAGGAATTACAACGACAAGTGTCAGAGGAGTTTGGAGATGTACCCTCGAACCGAAGTTGATTTAGATTTTTATGGTCCATTTGAGTGTTTAAGGATACATTAGCCGTGTTTGGGGCTAAGACCAGCTTAAACAGTTGTTAAGGATACATTAGCCCAGTTTGGGACTAAGATCGACTTAACGGGATCGTTTAGATCCGACAAAAGAGCATGTGGGCTCTGTTGTGCCTATTTAGGGACGTGGTGGTCCATCGCCAGTTTAAGGACGTGGTGGTCCAATATTAATTTAGGGACGTCTCGATCCGATATTAGTTTAGGGACGTTTCGGTCCAATATTAGTTTAGGGACGTTTCGGTCCAATATTAGTTTAAGGACGTTTCGGTCCAATATTAGTTTAGGGACGTTTCGGTCCCATATTAGTTTAAGGACGTTTCGGTCCCTCTGGGTATCTGGTCGTTGGGACTCGTCACCTCTTTGACGTCGTTGAGGAATTACAACGATGGATGTCAAAGGAGTTCGGAGATGTACCCTCGTACCGGATGTAGATTGATTTAGTAGGGCCATTTTGCTCAGCCAATTTAATTTAAGGACTTACGGCCACGATTGGGCTAAGTCCAGTTAAGAATATTCAACATTGCTTTTGCTTTTCTCTTTATTTTTATTTGGGCCTTGCCCAGAAAGGATGCAGAAACATAAATTTGTTTTGGGGCTCTGTTCTTTATAAATGATGCAGAGCATCAATTTTATTTGGGCTTAGCCCTTTTATTGCTTTGCAATTTATTTTGGCCTGCTAGGTCTTTTTGATTTGGGCCTGGCCCTTCAAGTAATGCATTGCATTTTATTAGAGCTGTTAGGCCTTCTTTAATTGGGCTTGGCCCCTTTTGTAACCAAGGCAGTGCATTTGTCTGGCGCTTTGCGCCGTGTAATGAGCGCAAGTTCATATGGTGATGACACGTGTCATGCTCTGGTGAGCGCAAGCGCAATAGCGTAGTGCGCTGCGCTGTTGCTGCTGACACGTGGCGCACTCTCAGCGAGTTGCGCCAATTCCAGAGAGCAAAGCTCTATCTTAAGAGCGCGTAGCGCAGGTTGTTCTGCAGCTGACACGTGGCGCTCTCTCAAGAGCGCAACAGCGCAGTTTGGAAGTGCAAAGTACTAAGAATCTTTTAGTTTCAAAACAGAAGTGCAGAGCACTATTTTAGATTAAAGAAATAAATTTCTTTCTTTTCTTTTTATTTACAGAACCAGAGGTTCACAAGAAGTGCAAAGCACTGTTTATTATGTAAAGATCATTGATCTTGTTTTTAGATCAATGATCTATTAGAAGGAATTTTTTCTACTTCATGAAGGTTCTTTACCTTTTTTTTAAATCTTCTCAGAGTTCTCTCTGTTTAAAGTTCTTGAATTTTCAAGAAATGTTGATGCCTTCGAATTGAGGCTTAGGGTCCTTTTTATAGTACTCACAAATTAGTTGAATTTGTTAAAGAGATCATTCTCTAAGTGATTTGGGGAATTTTTCCCACCTTTGGATCTTTGATCCAAGGGCTTCTGCTTTGCAGAAGAAAATCTTCTTGTTTTAACAAGAACAGAAAAGATTTCTTAAAATCTTAATTTAGTTTGGCGCAGGAGCCCCAGCGCGTGACACGTGTCGCGCAGCGCACAGCGCAGCGCAACTGCGCTAGCGCATCTGCGCTGACACGTGTCGCGCAGCGCAAAGCGCAGCGCAACTGAAGCGTTGCTTCAGAAAAATAGAGCTTTGCTCTGATTGGGCGCGCCTTCTTGGGCGCAGCGCTGATACATCTGTGCTTGACACGTGGCGCGTTGCGCTCAGCGCAGAGGATCTGAAGCGTTGCTTCATTTATTAAAGTTTGAATTTTGCGAGAATCGGAAGCGTTGCTTCTCCTGAGATATCTTTTCATCTCCTCCTTTCAAGTCAAACTTGTATTCCCGAAATTCTAATTTTCCGGGCCTTGGAAATGATTTCATTACGCACAGAATCATCTGCGCCTGGGTCTATATATATAATTCGAGGCTGAGCCTTTTCGTCTCTCATTTTTAGAGAACTTCTTCAATCATGGCTTGCAATCGCCCTCATTCCCGCCGACAACCATGGGAGGTGCCGATTCGGGACATTGTTCCCCGCTTCGCTGCGCGCTTGGTAGACTCCTCTCTTTTAGATGAACAATGCGATGCCGCTATGTACGAGCTTTCGACTCATGTGGAGTCTCCTTTGCCTCCGAATTCTATTTGGCTTCGGATGATCCTTGCCTCGGTGCTTGCCGACATTCCCCCTCTTCCGGCGGAGATGTCCTCGGCAGTACTTGATGTGGCCGAGGATAAGATCGAGAGCTTTTTCGAAGCGCTCTTGATCACCAAAGCCCTGAGGGACTTCTCCTTCTACTTACTGAGCCAGATACGGGCCCGTCGGGTCGTCATCGCCACTTTTTCCCAGGAGTGCGGCATTGACCGTTGGATGGCTACCCCTCGGGAAGATCGCCGCTTCGACGTGATGGAGAAGGCGGAGAGGGAGCTGAATAATTTTCTTTTCCTTTTTGTGAACCCTTGTCTTTCTGATCCCGTATTCGGCGATCTTTTTTAAATGTAATAACAATAAGAATAAATAAGAGTTCTTTCATTTTAGCTCTCTGTTGTGCTTGTGCATCGTATGATTTTAATTCGTTATTATCAAGTACACGTAACTTTGCATGGATAAATTGCCTTTGGCATTTAAGCCCCTCCTTCTGCGCTAGCGCATCTGTGCTGACACGTGTCGCGCAGCGCACAGCGCAGCGCGACTGCGCTAGCGCATCTGCGCTGACACGTGTCGCGCAGCGCACAGCGCAGCACGACTGCGCTAGCGCATCTGTGCTGACACGTGTCGCGCAGCGCGACTGCGCTAGCGCACTAGCGCATTTGTACTAGCGCATCTGCGCTGACACGTGTCGTGCAGCGCAGTGCCTGCGCAACTGAAGCGTTGCTTCCTAAAAATAGAGCTTTGCTCTGATTGGGCGCGCCCTCTTGGGCGCTGCGCTGACGTATTAGCGCCTGACACGTGGCTCATTGCGCCCAAGACTTGAAGCGTTGCCTCAAAATTTTGAATTTTGAATTTGAACAGAGCTTTGCTCTGATTGGACGAAACAGTGCCATACTCACACAGGTCCTCGCTGTAAGGAGCATGAGGCTCCTCGCCGAATACGACGTCGACAGAAAACAGCTACTTCTTCTTCTTTTGCGAGCGAGCACCGGCAGCCAGCAACAAGAGCTTGCGCTTGGCGGGCAATTTTGGGCGACGAGTCCCGATCTCCATACCCATGCCAGACTCAGGAGACGCTGCAGCCACCGCTTCCATAAGCACATGAGGTAGAGGCTTATCAGGAAAGGCGCGCGGGGCCACAACCGCAGCAGCTTCTCTCATGGAAGGACGAACGATGGTCCGTCACTTCAAAGGAACTGCTAGATTACCAGCTGGAACAACACCCTTGCGATCAAGCAATAATCGCTTTTCTTCCTAGATAATAGCACCCATCACGTGCTGGTACCACACCACGTATACGTTCAAAACTTTCGGAACGCAGCTCGGCTCTCTGATAAAAAAGCTAGACCTGGTGTTTAGCCGCATGAAATGGTGCAGCACGCTATGGATACCTTCCTCTGTAGCAACCGGCTTAGCTAAAAAGGCCTCAAGCGGGACACCCTAATTATAGCTTGATTGTTGAGCAAAACGGTGTGGGTTGTATCTCATAAACAGCGCCGAATTGTTCTACCTAAATACTAGAAAGCCCGGCCTGATTGAATATAGGTGAAGAATCTCTTGAGCTTTCAAAGTAGAAGCCCCGTCTTTGAAGGTGTTCCGCAGTGGCTGCACCATTTTTGTGGATTCTTTGCCGATGGTTATGACCTTATCGACGAAGTTCATGCTATCCCCAACCGTACGCGGGCGAAGAACCAGACCCCGAGCCTCTCGCTGAGTCGGTTCCAAGGTGGAAGCGTCAACTAGCAGCATAACCCGAGGAAAGTTATAACTGTCGTAGAAGTGGGGCCGCTTGTGGACTCAGAAAGCGCCGAGCACATGAAGTTGGATCCACGACGTAAAATAATGCATTGGGAAGTTTACGGGCTGTACACCGGCTGAGTGGTGTCCGCCGCCAAGCTAAGGACATGATACAGGTGAGCCAGCCCAGCGACCCCAACGGCAACTCGCATCTAATAACAATTCGGTAAGCCGGGTAGAAGACGGATGGCCTCATATGGCGATGGTGCATTGGGAGCACAAACCAACTTAACCATAGGCCGAGAAACCCCAAAAAGAATGCCTCTTCGTCAATGTCTGGAGCTGCAAGCTCTGCAAAGGGGACGACCGGGGTATCCGGGAGAAAGAAATTCCTTTGATCAGCCTTCGCTGTTGGCTGGCTGTCCCACCAAAAATAAAATGGGTCGTCAAGCTTAGCGAATTTCGCAGCTTGTTTTGATAAGACATCTGGACGAAGAAAGCGAGCGATGAAATCCACAAAGCTGACTCTGTGCCCTCCGGATTCAAGAAACAGACCCTCATAAATATTCAACACCTTAATTAGGCTTGTGGATTGATGTTGAATGGCATTCTCCGAGGTAAGGCCCATCACCACTGATTTGGTGGGAAAGATGTACTCGTGAGGAGGAAGTAGCTCCTCGTAATGTTCTCCTCTAATGGGTAAGCCGGAGATCTCCGTGAACTCATCCACAGAGATTGAAACCTCCCGATCTGACAGAAGGAAGGTGTGAGTCGGTACATTCCATTGTTCCAAGAAAGCTTTGACCCACCATACAGGGGCGTGGAATACTGGAAGAGAGACGCGTAGACTGCGCGGTACAACCCAAGCTTTAGCAGCAGTGATTTCTTGGCCGACATGATGTGTCGAGCCCATTGCAAATACCCTACTGGATGACAAAGAGTCAAGCCTATCATGTATGGCTATCCCCAGGGTCATGGCTCGCCTTGACATATACGACGCCCCAGAATATCCAAAGCCATCGGCGGCTGTACGGGTATCGCGGCCATAAAAGGCTGAAGGCAACCCTCCGAAGTCTACTTGACCTCCTCTACGGCATAGTTCACTGAGGGTGAGTTGGCGTAGTGGATCGCCGAAATGGGCTCCGAAGGCACCGCACAAGAGAAGCTTCGTCGACCTCGGATGATTTGATTGTACCATGACCCCCATAAATGAAGAGACTTTTGCTCCGGGTCGTGATCTTTGATGTGCGTGAAGACTTCCCTATCTACGGGCGCATCAGGAAATGCGCTCTCCGGACGAACAAACGGGAAAGAAGTGTCAAAAGACATATTACCTGAGCAAAAGAGAACAAGGGTCAGCTGTCAATGCTATAGTCTAAATTCTAATACATGGTACGTTAAATTTTGTACCGCACTGCAATGCAGTGGAAAGGGACCATAGGGGACCCACCAAATCAAGGTGACGGCTCATCATTGATGAGACAATCATTCATTAAATAGGAAATCCTAAAAGGATTCTCATTTAATGAGAGGCCCCTCGGGTCAAGGAGTTAAAGTCCCTCGGTAGCAACGCTCTGCAGAGAGGAGTGACATCTGTCAACTCTAATCATGAGAGGAATAAAATTCCCTAAAAATTTTAAGCTCTATGCTCTGTGAAAACGATGGAATCATCTATCAAAACCCTAAAAAGCAAAGCTTTTGCAGAGTAAAAACACTAAGATCTTCAAGATCTTTCAACAAACTCTAAGAGTTCTTCATGGAAGATGAACAGTGGTCCAGTTCAAGGGTTAAAATCGCCCAAAAAAGATTATATCTTGAAGATCTATGATCTAAAAGATGAGCACGGCTCTGTTAATAGGTAAAACCCTAAAACATTTTAAGATCTACGATCTGATAAGAGTAAAGCCCTGTTAATAAGTTCAATCCTTACCAAATTTGGGCAGAGTTTTGACTCTAAGAAATTTCTTAAGGCAGAGAGCTTAACTCTGAAAGAGAATTAAATTCTCAAAAACAAGAAAATAAGAAGATGAACAAGCAGTCATCTCAAAGGGCCAAAGGCCCTATTTATAGACACTAGAAGTCAATTCAACTTCCAAGACAATCCAACGGTGGAAAGGTTGCCACCGCCGCACTCATGTGTGAGCCACGTGAGCGCAACGTTATGGGGGTATTTGTTTCCCCGAATCAGAGAGCAAATCTCTATTCAAAATTCAAAATTTGAACTGAGGAAGTACCTTACGTGCAAAGCACGAGAGCGCTCGCTCCCAGAGCGCCAGCGCTAAGAGTCAAAGACTCTGAGGCAGCGTTTCACATGCAAAGCATGAGAGCGCTCGCGCCAAGTGCGCCAGTGCTGAGAGTCAAAGACTCTGAGGCAGCGCCTCACGTGTAAAGAACGGATGTGCCAGTGCTAGAACTAAATGTTCTCCACCATTGGTGCTGGGTTATGCCAGCGCCCTGGCCATCAAAGGCGGCCGGTGCGGAACAAAAACGACGAATAAAAATCTGGCGCCGACAAAACCCAATCCCAAGATCGAACCCATAAACACTAAAACTAGTAAACCAAACACAAAGAGATAGAATGCTTATACCTAATGAACCAAGTCCTTCGGGTCTTCAACCATTTCCAAGCTCCTAGCGATGCGGATCGACTTTGGTCGCCGGTCTTCCTTCATCCGATGATCCACCTGAGGGAAACGGCACAAGCTCCAGGTTCGCCAAGCGGACCAACCGACTCTCTAGGATTGCTAGTAGTAGAAAGTGGGGTTTGTAGAATAGTGTCACAATAATTCTTTCTCTCATTTATGAGCTTAAGTAAGCATTAAGTGAAGATGAAGAAGAGGTGATCAAAAAGAGATGGCATGAAAATTGGCTAAGTATTTTGTGTGTGCATGAGAGTGAGTGAGCACCAAAAATGAATCCCCAAAAATGAGCAAGCCCCCTCCTCCAATATGGCCGGCCCCCTATCTTATGCCCCCACAAAAAAAATGTCATTCTTATTTTTACAATAAAGAAATACACCTTAACAGTCACTACATGAAAATGCCCATACTTTGACCAAGACCCATGCCTATGCCATGTCACCATTTCCACCTCATCTAAAACAAATAATTTTCCAAAGAAAATCAATAATGAGGTGGCATCATCTGGAAGCCATTCCGTATAAATACGGAAGCAGTATATGTATCGAAATACACATACGCGTATTCGTACGAAAATACGAATAGCCAAAGAGAGAAAATAAATAGTGAGCAATAATACAAGAATACATATATATATATATATAAATACATATGTAAATTATTAAATCAAGACTTGATTTAACAATCTGGCTTAATCCTAAGCCGCTAGTATTATCAACCATCCGATTAAAGTCTGTGCAGCCTATGCACATATTCAATCGGACACCTGTATGTATCAACATACATCACGTACACGATATCGCCTAAGCTGTGAAAACCCTCTGTGTGGGACTCTAAAGACTCGGCAATACTCTGGCAGTGGGTTTAACCACAAGCACGTCAGCGGCACTAGCTGTACGTAACGGCTACCCAGGTATTGAGCGAAAGGAAGGCCGACGAGCAAACTCATCCGAACCCCTACTGAGCCTGTCAGTGACAATATCCGTACAGTGCGGTCTGTTCGTCTAAGAGTATCGCATATCGAGTCTAGGGGGTAGATAAAGTCAGAGCCCTAATAACGCGATAATTCGTGTCGGTATGAAACCCATCACCTTCTGAGAAACTACTGATCCAAATCAGTAATTCTCCATTACCCCGGCCGAGCGTTTCAGGTGATGGCCACCCGTGCACTGTGCGACATCAACCTCCAATACCGGGAGAGACGAATCCCTGATGATTCGCTCACTGCCTCCATGTGGCTCGGGACTGTACCCAACTAAACCTGTTTGCACGTCTCCTTTGAGCGTGGTAGGGTAGTAATCAAAGCACAGTGGGAACTCACACGAGACAAATGACGATCCCAAGTCGACAGACTAACCTGTACACATGTCACCAGGGAACTGCTTTCTGACAATAGGTATAATACCAACTAGCATGTTCCCAGCGAGTCCGTCCAGTGTACTCATAACCCAATGAGCACCTGCATACTATCTTAGGTGAACAACTAACACCAATGGCTTGTGAGACCGGCCACCGCCCCTCGTCAGGGTCTAGATAAGTATACACCAGTCTACATTGGAGTATCGATGCCCAGTCTCGATACTCCTACGACTCGGGACATTTAAGGATGCGCTTATAGACCCCCAGCTCCCACGTATATGATCGCCATCATAATGCTGGTGGTCAAGAAAGAATCCTATGGGCTCTATCATGATAATAAAGACAAACCAGATAGTATATTATCATCTCGAGTAAGACTGTTTTATCGGTATAGGCCCTTCCTCAATCATCGCAATCACGTGCCTGTGACTACGATAATTGCCTTGAGGGCATTATAGCCAAAAATATCCCACTTGCACTTAAGGCTAATTATTGCGATGTCGCATACTCACAGCCCGTGTGATACCGAACACCCAACTCCTCTACCAATCAGTTTCGCAAAGCCTGTTTATGAAACTAATGTGTTCGAGGAATAGCCTCAGTGAGTAGATCTGCTCCAATGTTTCTTTCTATGTCTCTCTTTATCTCAAGTTCGCGTAGAAATCTAACTCCCGATTTGAGTAATACCTGTCTTAGAATATGTCTGGACATCTGATGGGACCTAGTTCATAAATGAACTCCAAATCCAGCAAACTTCTTAGACTGTATCGACTACTGAACTTAATCAGTATGCTGCGCCATGCCTTCCTCAGTATCCGCTCGGACCACCTGTCCAAACTACTGTCCCTTGTCAGAGGTAAAACTATAACTCTGACAGTCACTCTGTCATCCAGGTCATCTTGGAAGCCTGGAATGATAACCGTCTCCTAAAGGAGGCCGCTGTTATCAAATCCCTAGAACATCCACTTATGTTCATAAACTGCTTCCATTCGTTTTTCTCCAGGATTGGATTAATATATCAACTTATTGCATCTAGTGCAAAAACAACATCTGGTGTGGTACTTGACATGTCATGATTGACTCAATTGCCTAAGCAAGTGATATGCCAATCATGCACATCCCTCTCCCCTTTAGTCTGTAAGACACCTTTAGAGAGGGTGATTCTATCACCTGCAGGTACACCACCATGCCAGGAGTCATCCATTCTAAAACACCTTTAGAATACTGTCTAAGTACCCAGATTGGGAAACTACCCAAATCTAGATCTAGAAACCAGAATGCCAGATATAATATCCAAATCCTTTGTGGAGAAATCACTGTGTGACAACCACAGTATAACCGATCGTAGTATAGGAATTTTACTTCCTACTCTGTGTATGTCATCCGAATATCAGGACATCACACCCTACTACCTGCTTAACTGATTCATCCCCTATTCTGATGAAGTCAAACCCATGACTGTCACATCAAAAATAGATGATCTATCTCTGCTATATCTGCTTTAGTCTATAAATAGACACAAGCAACTTGTCCACTACGCTTCCGCTGCTCCCACTGACCACAACAACCCTATGGCAGAGTCATATATACGTACACTTCTAAAGCTAGTTTAGAACGACGCTATATTCATCCTCCTGCCGGGTCTCATAATCTGGAACAGCAGCAATGGAAAGTCTGGGTAAACAAGAACCTCCCTGTCACCGTCTCTGAGAAGACCGAAGTACCTTTCGGGTGCCTCAGGTTACCCACCATATCTGCGGAGTGGCTAGTGGAATGTCAAATTCAATTGAATCCTTAGGTTCTATTAAATTATCAGTAATCATTTGTGGTTCTGGAATCACTTCCAGTTCTACCATACTCCCACTTCTGTTTTCTGAAAAAATCCATCTTATAAAAACTGGTGGCGAGTCAAGAACAATATCACTATTGATCTTCCTGATGGTAGAAAATTAACCCTCGTAAAAGCCCGGGATAACCCACAATCGGCCATTACTGAAACGTGCCCTTAGTTTGTCCAGATTTTGGTTTTAAGCATCAGCCGGACAACTCCCTATATCTTAACATCATTAAGATACAAATCGGCACAAATTTTATTGGAACCAGATTCAATATCATGCAGCTGTCTCCAGTGCATATTTGCCAAATGGAATGAGGCTAATCAGTATTACTCAGCTAGGAGTGCATCCATATATGAGTAACCTGAAAGAGAATCAAGTTCTCAAAACCATTACTATCAACTGAACACCAAACACAAGCATCTACTTCTTCAATCACCTTGAAGAATCCTGATACTTGAAACACGTGGTTCTCTACTTTATTCTTACACCTATAACTTCTCAAAACTTAGACCTAGTATTTCTATGAAACACTTGTCAAAATCTAGAGAAGTCATAAGTAAACAGAATATAGTACGGGGACCTTTCCCTTTGTCCTAATGGACACTGGACAACATACAATACTTAGTATAAGTCCCTTGAGTTGAATAACTCAAACCCTGTGCGTCGTAGGTTGAAAACTGTACCCAGGAGATTTTCTCAAATATCACCAATTACAACGAATTCCGATATAATGAGGATGGTCACCTAATTCCCAATAACTTACTCCCACTCGACATCTGTAAAACTATACAGATGTGAGAATCATACCTGGTAAATACATACCCTGGAGCAAGGGTCTAATTGGGAAATCAGTTTACAATTAACAATGCACAGTGAAACTGAAACATGAAAATGTTTCGAAGGGGTATCCGGGTATTCCTAGTAAAGCCTTTTCCATTATCGAGATTCATGGCTGTAACCATATATTTCTTTGCCATCTCTCCAAATCCCTTTATTTGTCTTTAGTCGTTACCTTCTGTACACCTTCGTTAGGCTTAAATGGTTTTCTTCCTTCCCTACCGTTCGGCACCAGCCTATGGTTTGGAAGAAGACTATCCAATAAGCATAATAGGTGTACTCTCCTAATCCTAGGAGTACTCGCAACCTGAGAAAAGGTGATGATAAAAGACAACTGAATAAACCTTATTCTTATTTCTCCTGAACCAGAATCCATCCTCGAAAAAGTTCCTTCGAGTTCGTATTTAACCAAATGATGGATTTATCCAATAGGATTGGATGTTCGTAGTGATACGGGGTGTTTTGGAGAAATACAAAGGTGAAGTAGGAGTGGCGATGAAATACGTGGTTTGGTCGTGAATCATAGCAGTCGCATTTTACTTTACCCTCTTTCTAATCCCTTTATTTGTCTTTACTTATTACCTTCTGCACACCATACTTAGGCTAATTGGTTTTCTTCATTCCCTACCTTTTGGCACCTGCCTATGGTTTGGAAGAAGACTATCCAATAAGCGTAATAGGTGTACTGTCTCCTAATCCTAGGAGTACTCACAACCGGAGAGAAGGTGATGATAAAAAACAACCGAATAGTCCTATTCATTTTCTCCAGAACCAGAAACCATCCTCGAAAAAGTTCCATTGAGTTCGTATATAATCATACGATGGTTTTATCCAATGGAAGTGGATGTTCGTAATAATACGGGGTGTTCTAGAGAAACACAAAGGGTAGAAGAAGGAGCGGAAATGATGTATGCAACTCGGACAATCCAAAAGCTTGTGTTTTTAAGAAAGTTCAGTTAACTTGGTCATTGAGTTATTGTCTAGGGCCGGGCCATGGTCGCTGCCAAAGAGAGAGAGAGAGAGAGAAGAAACACTCAGCGTGCACTCTAACCAAGATCAGAATGGATAATCACTTTATCTAATCTGGATGGTTCCCACTGTTTTCTCGAATTCTCCTCCAAACCCAAAAGGAGAATTAGTCAAAATTACCCGAGGAGTAATCCTACTCATCAGTGGGAATCGGGATCCAACTATCATCGCATGATAACTGTTAGTTATATGTATGCCCTAGAGGCCATTACAATACATAGGATGTATATTGTAGTGGATGCTTGGACATATATAGGGATGACTTTCTTGCTCGATATGATAGTATGCTATCTGGTTACTCTTTACCTTAACGTGTACACTGATTGTCTCTCTGTTACATGTTGGTAAAGCCCTTAGAATGTGTACTTGACTACCTGGACTATGATGCGGATCATACGAGTGGGGACGTAGTAGTCTATAAGTACATCCTTCAAAGTCCCTAGTCGTGGGTGTATTGAGACGGGGCATCGATATACCAGAGTAGACTAGCGTATACCGTCTCGACCCATACAGATGGGCGATGGATGATTCCATATCCATTGGTGTTTGACATCAGAGATGATATACGGGTGCTCAGTGGTGACTGGGTATACTGGACGGACTCGCCGAGAACTCCCAGATGGTATTATACCTTACGTCAGATGGCAGTTCTCTGGTGACACTGGTACAGGTTAGTATGTAGACCCGAGATCGTCATAGAGTCTTGTATGATTCCCACTGTGCTTTGATTTCCATCATACCACGTCCAAGAGGGCATGCAAAAAGGTGGCTTTTGGGTACAGTCCCGAATCACATGGAGGCAATGAGCGATAGGAGGGGTTTCGTCTCTCCCGGTATAGGGAGTTGATGTTGCGCAGTGTTCGATTGGCTATAACAGGAAGTCCTAGGCCAAGGCTGCTTTAGGGATTTACTGGTAAGTGTTACCAGTAGTTTCTCGACCCGTTATGAGCCTCATATCGACACGACTTATCGAGTTATTGGGGTCTGACGTTTACCACCCCTAGACAAGATATGCGACATATCAGACGAACAGACCGGACTGTACGGTAGTTTTACTCGTTGGATTCACTGGAGTGTGAGCGGGCTTGCTCGTTGATCTTATAATCGCTCAATACCCGGGTGGCCGTTACGTTTGGCAGACCGCTTGCGGCTTGTGGGTGTTTGATATGATCATCACCTGCTGCCGGCGTATTGACGAGTCTTGAGAGTCCTACACAGGGGTTTCCTGGCTCAAGCGAAACGAAATAGGAGCGCATATGAGATATGTGCGAGACCGAGAATAATACCAGTATGTGATACTGTATTCTATTCTCGCGATTTGTATCATCGGTCGGTTATATGTGATATAATTGGGTTACCGAATCAAGTGTTGATTCGATACATTGATACACTAGATATTAGTCGGTTATATGCGATATGACCGGATCGTTAAATCAAGTGTTGATTTAATGATTTAATGTATAATTATATATTTGATATATTACTTTACATTAACTAGTATTGGTTCACTTAAGATTTGTTTTCTCACTAGTTTGTGCATAAGTGTATATATGATATATATTTGTGTACATATGTTTGTATCATGTTGGATGATACATACAAGATGTGTGTATGAGACCCATACCAAGATTAGGGTAAAGATTAGGGTTATTGTTTCATCTTAAGATTTAACAAAGGGTTTAACTTAGTCAAAGTTATCAAGCTTGAAGAAGCTTGGAGAAGCTTTGACAAAGTCCACTCTTTTGTCATTTCTTTTGATATTCCTTAACCTAACCTTTATCCTAAAGCCTTGGTTAATTCTCTACATGAGTTAAGCATGAAGGCTTAACTCAACCATGGTGCCATGATTAAAAGGATAAGTGTTCATATTATTCTTTTAATGGAAATGATTCTTTCTTCTTCTTCATCTTCATCAAGCTCACAAAAGCTTGAGTGCTCCAATGGTGCCATGGTAAAAAGAGTGAGAAATCCAATTCTAAAGTGAACCCACTTCCTATTTCTTCATTCTCTACTACTTTCCATGTAGTATAGGGTGTTCTCTTCACAAAGTTCTTGACCAAGTGAAGGAATAGCTTGAGTTTGAGTCTCCCTGACGTAGATCATCTTCGGCCTCGAAGTCAATGACCTAGCCCGATCATTTCTCTGACGAACCATTTCTAGGGTCCGGGATCTGATGATCACAGCGGAGGGACATCAACATGGAGCTAAAGAAGTGGTGGACCGGATCTACAAAGGTTGTATTTTCGTTTACTCATAGTTAAGTTGTTAACTAGTTATAGTTTTCGCCTAAATTCTAGTTAACGATCCGTATTAGGGTTTGTAGGCACAAGAAAAATTTGAATTTGGCATGGTTGATGCCTTGTGAGACCTCATTAGCGTGCCTAGGAACCCTACAGTGGTATCAGAGCCTAGCTAGAGCATTAGGCGATCTGTTTACGAATTTAAAACCCCGATCGAACCCGGTATCGACAAAATAAATCGCTCTCTGTACATTTTTCAAAATCTGGGATTTTTCCATATTAAAAATGCTTAAAAAATTCAGCATCGTTTTATATGAATTACCATAAAAAAAACGTGCCCCTAAATCCTCTAAATGGCCGCGGAACCGCGGCAATAACCCCCCATTTGCCACGGTTCCGCGGCAAGAATAGGGAATTAGGGACGGGTTTCTGTACAGTAATATCAATAGTTATTCCTGCAGTTTTTTGGGTATTTTTAATACTGACTCAAGTGTTGAGTATTTTGTGGTTTATTTTGTAGTCGTTGTTTCGATCGGAATTTTTAAATTCGTAATCTCTTCCGGATAATTTTAGAATATGTTAAAAAGTTCGACCGGATATAAATACCCACTTTTTCCCCTGTCGGGAAATTTCCAAGTGTTGGATCTTTCCGTGGTTTAATAACGTTCTAAGTAGTGCAAGTAACGCGATGGACCCTCTAGAAGACAACAAACCTTAACTCGATTATGTGACCGTCTTGAACTGCCCTTTGAACCTTCAGGTTTGGGACAGTACGGCGTGCCACATGTGAGGCGTGGCTTGACCCTTCTACGGCTGGACCGTTGGTACTGAGGCATGAACTGGATGTTTTTAAACTTGTTTCATGTGTTGATCTGTTTCGGGAAAACTTGGGTGTTTGAATGTTCGATCGGAAAGTTTAACATTTACTATTTTATCTGGAATGTGGTACAATATTTGGAATTCACAAGTAGTTATGAGATAACTGAATGAATGTTATAAACATAGAGTTTTAGTCTCACTTGATCGGTTGCCACGGAATTTTGATACGATCAAAAGTCCGTCGCAATCACGTAGCGTACGCGGATACTCGCCGGGTAAACTTAATAGATAGCTACGCCCCATAGCCCCGACCAAGTGACTGTAGGAGAACTCTGTCGCCGAAAGCATCCGTTCGGGTGCTCACGGCAGCGGTGTTCCGCCTTGGTGCACTTCGTCGACGGTATCAGGGGTGCGGCCGTCTACTGAAGTTTGCGACGAGCATTCGATCAGGATGTCGGGAATCTTGTTGAATTGCCCGACTTGATATTGAAAAGTGTTTTCGATAATGAGACTAAAATGTGATGTTTATAATTGTTAGGCATATGATGTCTAAGGAATTCATTTGATTAGGCATGCGATGTCTATGCAGGTTGCGGATTCCAACTGTTGTAGTTTTACATTTTCTTTTCTGCGACCGTAAATGTAATATGTGATATCGCCAGTTTCGTTGCTATATGTCAACGACAATTGGGATGGGCATATTTACTTACGTTGATGACATGTGATGTTATGTGTTGCTGGATATGTTATATTGGATCGTCGTGTTTGAATAGCCGGGGGGTTTTTATGTGACATGAGTGTTTTTCTTTTTCATTCATGTAAAAACTTGTATGTAATATTCTTTTATTGGGGCACTTCCAGGTTGCGGAAGATGTCACCATTTGTATATTATTTACTTTTCCGCACTAGGATAGACCGAAGGAGGAGGGCACAAGTAACCGGGTTCTGGAGTCCAGTGGGAGACCAACTCGAGGAGTCGAGTCCGGGTCTCCTAACTCTAGAATTGGTAGGGTCGCTTGCCGCTCTGGTAGGGGTCTAGGGGTGTGGGTTTGGCTATTCATTGCGACCGTGGAATCCGTATTTTATACTGGCTCGTATTGAAAACACGGACGTCCTAGCATATCCAGTGTTTCATATGTTACTTTTGCTGCGATATCTGTGATGTGATCATGTGATATGTTCTGTGATGGATACAGTATATAGTATATATGATATATTATATAGACGTTACTTATATTTTACACCCGCGCTAACCCTGCCCCGCTCTGTCGTTAGTTACCTAACCTAACGGTGCACGAGGGAACATCGAAGCGAATGAGGATGGCATAAGTGTACGTCGTATTTATCTGTGATGTTTAGGTGATTTAAATGATGGGACTTCATTAATGTGATTAATGAAAGAAAATAAACCTAAAGATGTTGTGGAATCGAATTTTCAAAAACAGGTAGCTACAGTTCTTGCTTTGCATCGTGGTGTTCCTTGTAGAACATCCTGCACCTTATTCGATAAGGAAAGGACCGAGATCCCTTCACCGGGAGTGACTCCTTTAGAAATAACTGGTAGATGCTACAACCCTCGGTTTGTCTTTTGATTGCTTCTATAGTTCTTGCTTTGCACAGTGATGTATATGATATATCCTGCACCTCATTCGACGAGGAAAGGGCCAACGATCCCTTCACCGGGAGTGACCCCTTTAGCAAAACTAGAAAAGCCTCAAAAGCACTCCATTTTAAAATCATTTGATTCTACAACGATATAAAGTTCATTACGCAAAGGGTTTTCTTAAAAACCTGTCGTAGCCCTCCGTCATTTCAGATAAGTAATAGTTAGTATTCGTGCTGCGTTTGTTGACTCAGTCAAGGCGTAATGTGTGGTAGCTGATTACTGCTTATCTGCAAAGCATATGATGCGATTGGATTAGGGTAGTCGTGCGGCCTTGTTGACTCAGTCAAGGGTCGTGCGGGTGGGTTTAATTCAATCGGGAAATGAGGGGTTGAACTTTACTTGCGGTCTATGGTTTGTTGACTCAGTCAAGGTCATAGATCGCTTGGGGAAAAATATTATCGGGAATTTCAAGTGTTGAAATTTGCAATGAGATTGCATACCTTCTATATGATAGTTGGATCCCGATACCCACTGCGAGTAATTGTTACTCCTGGGAGAGTTTTACACATTACAATTAGCCGATCTAGTAGCTGTCTAGAAAGGTGTCAATAGGGTTACGCCTCTGGGAAAATGAGGTTTACATTAATTAGGTTCGTGCGAAAGCACGGGGGACCTCCCTCAAAGTACCGACACTGGCCTGGCTGAAAGATTGGCGAACTTGTAGCGTGTAATTAATCCCGGCTAGTCTTTCCTTTTAGGGTTTGAAGGAAGATTTGATAAAAAATAGTGGGAGCCATCCTGATTAGATAAAATAATAACCAATCTATTCTTGCAAGAGCACACACAGAGTGTTTTCTTCTCTCTCTCTCCAGGAAGCGACCATGTCACGCCTTAATCAAGATAATAAAACGGATATATTGACCGAACCCGCTTGTTATACTGAGCTGGGGAACGTTGGTCCCGCTCCATCTTATAAATGTTATAAGACAGAGCAAGAAATTGGGGAATACCAGATTTCCCATGCCGCCCAAACGAAGAAAGTGCATATTGATGCATCATCTTCGGGTGTGTTCATTACAGAGAACTGTTTCTAAGTACCCTTTACGTCCTGGGTATGTGATACCAGATCAGGATCCCGCATATGTAATTTGTTACATGGGCTACAGAAAGGTAAAGAACAGAGAACGGGTGATAAGTTTCATGAGGCAGAAAACGGTGCAAGTGTTGCAGCCAAGTCTGTTGGTCACTGTCACCCTGTATTACCAGAATACATTGATTCTGAGCAAATGTTATTTGATACCGAACCTGATATACAAAATCATACCAGTCTCTTTATTTAGATAAAGAAGGATATAATTTTGTATTGTTGGATAATGTTTTGAACATTTCCTATATCAAAAGTTGATCGGTTCAGGCACGTTATCTAAAAGCATTGACGTTGTAAATCAAATTACAGTTCTTAGTATACGGAACACACACAAGAGGAAGAGTTCAGAAATGAACGGATCCTTCTTGTGGTATTGTAGACTTGGTCATATCAATGCGACCCGACTAGCTGAAGTTACATTTAGATGCATATTTAAATCTGTTTGAATTTATATCTTGTGGAACTTGCCAGTCATGTCACAGAGATATTATGACCATAGCTCTGTTTATTGGAAACAGAGAAAGAGATAGTAAACTCTTGGGATTGATACATGCTGATGTATGAAGGTCCCCTGTCTACACATGCCAAGACCGGTTCTTTGTACTTCATTACATTATCTGATAATCTCTCAAGATTCAGACATATGTTCCTGTTGAAACAAAAGTCCGAACCTTTTGAGATATTCACAGAATATAAGTTAGAAGTAGAGAACCAAAATACGGGTATAAGTATTATGTCCTTTGATGTGATCAAGGAGGAGAATACTTGAGCACGGAAATCCTGGATTATTCTAAAGGAGAATGAGATTCTCTCTCAGCATTAACACCCTATGTGATATGGTGTGCTCTATGATGAGTACTACTGAGTTTCCTATTTCCTTTTAGGGAGTTATGCACTTATGAAGTTGCATACCTATTGAATAGGTTTCCGATCGAATAAGTTGCCTACCATTTCATATAAGATATGGAAAGGGAAGAACCCATATCTTAAGTTTGTTACGATTTGGGGTTGTCCGGCCTATGTCTAAAAGCAAAATCCGGACAAGCTCGAGGCGAAGTCAGTTCTTTGGAAGTTTGTTGGATATCCCAAGCAATCGCAAGGGAATATCTTCTACCTAACCAAGCAACAAAAGATGTTTTGTTTCTCAGCATGCCACCTTTGTGAAAGGGAATTTCTTGTGAAGAAATTATTGGTTATGAGGTAGAACTGGAAAGAGTTCCAGCTATACAAAATGCAGCTGATGATTTGGTAGAACTAAAAGATTCAATAGAAACCAACGAGCCTCAGCCTCTCCGCCGATCTAGTAGGTTTCCTCACCCACCTGAGAGATACTTTGGTTTCTCTATGACAGTGGGAGCAAGGATTGCATCATGAGATGATGACCCAACTAGTTTCGAGCTGGCCATCAGGGGTGAGACTCTGTAAGAATGGCTGGATGCTTAGCGATCTTAGATGGAATCCTTATACACCAACAAAGTATGGACGTTGGTTGTTTTATCTGAAGGGTTAAATCCCCATCAGGAGCAAGTATATCTTGAGAAGATTACTTGGTGTACATGGAAAAGTTAAGCCTTTCAAAGCTAGACTTGTTAAAAGTTTGCATCATTAACTAGGTCTGGATTATGTTGAAACCATTTCTAAGTACCTATGCTTAAGTCCATCCAGATCCTACTTGCCACGGCTACATACCATGACTACGATATCTGGTGGTTGGGTGTCATGACAGCTTTTCTAAATGATGTTTTAGAAGAGAGCGTCTATAAGTACACGGCCAGAGGGCTTCGTAGACAGTGGGAGCAGCGGAAATGTGTACAAGATGTTTTATAGGATAAAGCAGGCATCGCGGAGTTGGAACGTCTGTTTTGATGTGGTAGTCAAAGAGTTTGACTTCATCAAAATGGTAGATGAACCTTGTATATACAAAAAGGTAGTAGGAAGTATAGTGGTGATCCTCGTAAAGTACGTGGATGACATACTCTTGATAGGGAAGGAGTTTCCTATGCTACGCTCGGTCAATCTCCGCTTATCGCAAGGATTCTCCATATAGGATCAAAATGATACCTACTAAATCCTGGGTTTTGGATCTATGAGATAGATCTAATTGGATTTTAGGATACTCACTAGTTGAAGTGAGCTGGTATCAATCGATCCTGGGGAGAATCACTGGAAAGGTTTCAGGGTGATAAGGACGACTGAATGTCAGTCGCAGGCATTGTCTTTACCCTCAGCTCAGGGACGGTATGTTGGAAGAGTTCCAAGCTAGATACCGTGACATACTAGACGATAAAGGCTGGGTACATCGCTACTTAAGATACTACCAAAGAGGATGTCTGGATGTATATTAGTTCATGAGATGAACTTCGTTCCTCCCATTGTGTGTCAATGGAGATGTGGCTTATGCCTAGGAACGCCCATCCCATCAGTGATCCAGACATATTCTTAGGCAGTATCACCTGATCGTGTTGATGGTTGATCTCCAGGGGATCGAGGTTAGGAGAGTAGACTCAGAGGACAACACGGCGGATCCACTCACAAAGGCTTTTTCCCAAAGAGAGACTTTTAAGGGATGGTTGAGTATGAAATACTACAACCAGTGCTATCGGATGGCCCTAGTGCAAGTAGGAGATTGTTAGTTATATGTATGCCCTGGAGGCCATTACTATACATAGGATGTATATTGTAGTGGATGCTTGGACATATATAGGGATGACTTTCTTGCTCGATATGATAGTATGCTATCTGGTTACTCTTTACCTTAACGTGTACACTGATTGTCTCTCTGTTACATGTTGGTAAAGCCCTTAGGATGTGTACTTGACTACCTGGACTATGATGCGGATCATACTAGTAGGGACGTGGTAGTCCATAAGTACATCCTTCAAAGTCCCTAGTCGTGGGTGTATCGAGACGGGGCATCGATATACCAGAGTAGACTAGCGTATACCGTCTCGACCCATACAGATGGGCGATGGATGATCCCATATCCATTGGTGTTTGACATCAGAGATGATATACGGGTGCTCAGTGGTGACTGGGTACACTGGACGGACTCGCCGAGAACTCCCAGATGGTATTATACCTTACGTCAGATGGCAGTTCTCTGGTGACACTGGTACAGGTTAGTCTGTAGACCCAAGATCGTCATAGAGTCTTGTGTGATTCCCACTGTGCTTTGATTTCCATCATACCACGTCCAAGAGGGCGTGCAAAAAGGTGGCTTTTGGGTACAGTCCCGAATCACATGGAGGCAATGAGCGATAGGAGGGGTTTCGTCTCTCCCGGTATAGGGAGTTGATGTTGCGCAGTGTTCGATTGGCTATAACAGGAAGTCCTTGGCCAAGGCTGCTTTAGGGATTTACTGGTAAGTGTTACCAGTAGTTTCTCGACCCGTTATGAGCCTCATATCGACACGACTTATCGAGTTATTGGGGTCTGACGTTTACCACCCCTAGACAAGATATGCGACATATCAGACGAACAGACCGGACTGTACGGTAGTGTTACTCGTTGGATTCACTGGAGTGTGAGCGGGCTTGCTCGTTGATCTTCTGATCGCTCAATACCCGGGTGGCCGTTACGTTTGGCAGACCGCTTGCGGCTTGTGGGTGTTTGATATGATCATCACCTGCTTCCGGCGTATTGACGAGTCTTTAGAGTCCCACACAGGGGTTTCCTGGCTCAAGCGAAACGAAATAGGAGCGCATATGAGATATGTGCGGGACCGAGAATAATACCAGCATGTGATACTGTATTCTATTCTCGCGATTTGTATCATCGGTCAGTTATATGTGATATAATCGGGTTACCGAATCAAGTGTTGATTCGATACACTGATACACTAGATATTAGTCGGTTATACGCGATATGACCGGATAGTTAAATCAAGTGTTGATTTAATGATTTAATGTATAATTATATATTTGATATATTACTTTACATTAACTAGTATTGGTTCACTTAAGATTTGTTTTCTCACTAGTTTGTGCATAAGTGTATATATGATATATATTTGTGTACATAGGTTTGTATCATGTTTGATGATACATACAAGATGTGTGTATGAGACCCATACCAAGATTAGGGTAAAGATTAGGGTTATTGTTTCATCTTAAGATTTAACAAAGGGTTTAACTTAGTCAAAGTTATCAAGCTTGAAGAAGCTTGGAGAAGCTTTGACAAAGTTTACTCTTTTGTCATTTCTTTTGATATTCCTTAACCTAACCTTTAACCTAAAGCCTTGGTTAATTTTCTACATGAGTTAAGCATGAGGGCTTAACTCAACCATGGTGCCATGATTAAAAGGATAAGTGTTCATATTATTCTTTTAATGGAAATGATTCTTTCTTCTTCTTCATCTTCATCAAGCTCACAAAAGCTTGAGAGCTCCAATGGTGCCATGGTAAAAAGAGTGAGAAATCCAATTCTAAAGTGAACCCACTTCCTATTTCTTCATTCTCTACTACTTGCCATGTAGTATAGGGTGTTCTCTTCATATAGTTCTTGACCAAGTGAAGGAATAGCTTGAGTTTGAGTCTCCCCGATGTAGATCATCTTCGGCCTCGAAGTCAATGACCTAGCCCGATCATTTATCTGGCGAAACCATTTCTAGAGTCCGGGATCTGATGATCACAGCGGAGGGACATCAACACGGAGCTAAAGAAGTGGTGGACCGGATCTACAAAGGTTGTATTTTCGTTTACTCATAGTTAATATGTTAACTAGTTATAGTTTTTGCCTAAATTCTAGTTAACGATCCGTATTAGGGTTTGTAGGCACAAGAAAAATTTGAATTTGGCATGGTTGATGCCTCGTAAGACCTCATTAGCGTGCCTAGGAACCCTACAATAACTTGATGGAAGCCACTCAAGTTATCACACTCCAGAAGGTATGCGCATGCCTGGAAAGTTTCCTGTATGTTTGAAACTCCCGATGTGATTTTTATCCCATGCTCTTATGACCTTGACGTAAGCCAACAAATCTTAAGTCACATGTCAAGTTCTACCCGTCATTATCCAGGTTAATTTGAATCCATCCGTACATACCCTTAACGTAGGCCAACAAGGTAGTACGACTGTTCTAAACCGACGCATCTATCTATGCAACAGAAAAGTAACAAATAGCTACCATACACTATGCGTTGACGTAGGCCAACAAACATAGTATGAATACTAAGTGCTACCCGTCAGAAATGAGGGAGGTCTACTAATGGATTTTAGGGAAAAACCTTTAACGTAATGAACTTGATATCGTTGAAGGAACCGGATAGCTTTTATAGAAATATAGCTACGAAAACCTTTGCTAAAGAGGTCACTTCCGGTGAAGGGATCTCGGCTCTTTCCTCGTCGAATGAGGTGTAGGATATTCCAAACTGAATACCACGATGCAAAGCAAAAATAATTGACTATAGTAAAGTTATTACGTTCACGCAAACTTTCACTCAAGGGGTCACTCCCGATGAAGGGATCTCGGCCCTTACTTCGTCGAATGAGGTGCTGGATATTCATAACTGAATACCACTGTGCAAAACAAAAGCGTACGTCTGTAATGTCAGTTTTTAAAATTGGTTCCAACAACATCATATATAGGTTTGTTTTATCCTTGCATTGATAAGAATCAATGCATTCCCATCAATTAATCACACCAGAAAAGAACAAAAATATAATGTATGTATATGCCATCCGCATTCGCTACTGGGTCCCGTCATCACCCGTTAGGTTCCTTAACTAACGACAGAGCGGGGACTGGACTAGCGCGGGTGCAAAATATATACAACATCTACTAGTATATATAAATATATAATAATCGCTCCAGGCATAATAAATGCAACATCACAAAAAAATAATAAGCATCACAGAACAATACAGATAATCTGGGATCCCCGGATTTTCATTGAGCCACAAATGAAAACCCGACGTTCCCCTGGTCATGTGGATAGCCTATGCAATGAAAGTCTTAGACCCCTACGAGCGCGGCAAGTTACCCGCCAAAACCTGAAGCGAGGCAGCCCCCTTCAGCAAAGTGAATGGACCACCCAGCACTTCACGGAATCTGGTAACTTGGGCACCCCTCCTTGGGTCAACCTATACCCCCTACGTGTGCGGCGAATAGCCCGTCAATTCTAGAGTAAGGTCCCCTCCGTCTCAATGCCATGAGATGCTGATCTGTTGCCCTCTAGAACCCGGCTATTCGTGCACTCCACTGCGGGGTAATCCTAGTACAGAAAAGAAAATAATATACAGGGTGACATCGACCTCAGCCCGGTCGTGCCCCAAAAGAATAATATACAAACAAGCAGTGACGGCAGTCCACATGTCGGACGCTCGCCCTGCAATATCAAATGTACAAATAAATCCAAACTGCACTACCATTGCACACAAGCTATCCACCATGACAATCCGCAACATCACAGTACAACACAGAACATCAACGTGAATGTCACGTTCGCAAACCCGTCTAAAAGGACTATAGCGATTAGACAAGGTTTACCGATCAAATGACATTCACGGTCACAGATAGAAATGTAAAGTACTGAAAAATTACACAATTAAAATTTCGATCAACTAAATTTGTCCGCAAAGGCCCCAAAAGCAAATCCAGTACTCAAAAGATTCTGGGCCAAAACCATATATCACAAAAATCATTTTTCCATGTCAGAAAGTGGCAGAAAACATTGGACGCATTTGGCCACAAAAGCGCGGCTGAACTGCCGCCAAATGGCATGTTGTGCGGCGGTTCCGCGGCCAAAAAATCGATTCATGCTTCCAAATTTCTTGTGCTGCTCTACAATTGCCTGCACGGATTTTTAAGCTATACAGAAAGATTTTTTGAGCAAATTTGAAAATCGACAGAAACTTGGAAAATTTGGAATAATGATTCGGAAAATTCGTTCGATCGATATTCTAACTTGTGCAACCTAGCTACTAATGGTTTATGGGTGGCTCTGATACCACTGCTGGGTTATGCCGGCGCCCTGGCCATCAAAAGCGGCCGGTGCGAAACAAAAACGACGAATAAAAATCTGCCGCCGATGGAACCCAATCCCAAGATCGAACCCATAAACACTAAAACTAGCAAACCAAACACAAAGAGATGGAATGGTTATACCTAATGAACCAAGTCCTTTGGGTCTTCAACCATTTCTAAGCTCCTAGCGATGCGGATCGACTTTGGTAGCCGGTCTTCCTTCATCTCCGATGATCCACCTGAGAGAAACGGCACAAGCTCTAGGTTCGCCAAGTGGACTAACCGACTCTCTAGGATTGCAAGTAGTAGAGAGTGGGGTGTGTAGAATAATGTCACTATAATTCTTTCTCTCATTTATGAGCTTAAGTAAGCATCAAGTGAGGATGAAGAAGAGGTGAACAAAAAGAGATGGCATGAAAATTGGCTAAGTATTTTATGTGTGCATTGTAAGCCCACGTTACCTCTCCCAGTTCTTTCGGGCTTGCGGAAACAGTGAAAAACGATTTTTTTGGGTTATGGTAACATGGACTATAAAACACGGATCTTTGCTAAACTACACACTAGCAACTAACTAGAGCTTTAACTACTCGGTTAGGGGTTATATCTCAACTTGAACTCCTTCTCTTGGACTCCTTGTGGTGGTCGGATGGTTCTCTCCTCGTCGCCTTCTCTTGCCGAAGATGGATCCACCTGAGGGTCTCTACCTTGAGCTCCTTCCTCGAACTTGAGAAAACTAAAGTGTCCGGCTTGCTAAACCTTCAACCTTAGGATGAGTAGAGAGTGGCTTTGGGGGTTTTATCTCAAAGGAAATGTTTCTCAACACATGAGATGAATTTTTCTTGAGCTAGAGGAAGAGGAAGAAGAAAGGATGAGAGAGAATGAGAATGAGATTATGATATGAAAATCACAACCATATCACATATATGTGAATTAATAATTAACAATATTAATCAAAATGAAAAAGGTGATGGTTGGTTTGATATGACCATTATCATTTCACATTTAATGTGTTTTGCAAAGATCAAAGAGCAACTTTGCTTGAAATGATGATGGTCAAAGTTTCAACCTTGGTCAACATGTCAACCTTGGTCAAAATGTCAAAAACCCTAACAATAACTCAATTTCCTTTTAATTAACATTATTAATCATAATTCACATGTTCATTAGGGTTTGGTAAACGACAACTGTCAACTGTGCATACACACCCGTACCAAAACCCTAATGAGAATCCTCTTCCTCCGCCTCAAACAACTGTGCATACACACCCGCATTCGTGTTCCGAGGAACACGAATACAATGAGATAAAACTAACCACAAAACATATACTAGGATCTGGCTCAAATCAGAGCCCGCTAGTAATGACTGCCCGGACACCAAATGTGCATAAGTGCGCGGATGTGAACGAACCCGTCGCAAAACCATGCGACCTCTACTCTGTTTTGCCCAAAGGCGAATAAACCTCTGTGTGGTACTCTAAAAACTTGACACTAAGCTGGCAGTGGGTTTAACCACAGACCGCAAGCGGCACTAGCTGTACGTAACGGTCCCCGGGTAGATGCCGATAAGAAGACTGATGAGGTGAACCCATCCGAACTCCTACTGAGCCTGTATGTGACAATCTCCATACAGTCCGGTCTGTTCATCTGAGAATATCGCATGGCGGGCCTAGGGGGTGGTAAACGTCAGTCCCCTAATAGCGGTACAAGTCGTTTCGGAGTGTAGCCCAGAACACCCTGAGATATCACTGGAAACCTACCAGTATATCTCGCTAGCCCTGGCCAGGGACTTTGTATAATGGCTCTCCTAGACACTACGCAATATCAACCATCAATACCGGGAGAGACAAATCCTATCTAACCGTCACTGCCTCCTAGTGCTTCGGGACTGCACCCAACTAATACCCGTTTGCACGACTTCTTTGAGCCGTGGTAGGGTAGTAATCAAAGTACAGTGGGAACACACTCGAGGCAAAGTGACAGTGTTAAGTCAGCGGATGTAACGTTTTGAAAATCGTTTCGGTGAAATTTCGAAAAAATCGGTAAAATGAGGGGGGGTTTTCTGTAAAAAGTCAAAATACAAATATCTTATTATAAAAATTAAATATACATATTCTAGCTATGTAATTGCTATTTTTTGGTGTTTATTGAGCCGCTTGTGAAATTTCAAATTTTCTGAAAAAAATATTATTTTATTATTATTTTAAGCCGTCACTAATACATTTAATTAGGGAAAATTTCAAATTAGAATGAGTTGAAACAAATTTTGTGCATCATAAAACATTAAATAAAAATTTGTCATGTGGTTTTTGGAACGAAATCAATTGCCAAAACGGTTTAGAAATTATTGAAGAAAAAAGGCTTTTTTTTAGCGTAAATGGATGTTTGGGGTATTGTATTTATCATTTTTCATCACCCCACACCCGTGCCCACACCCACACACCCCCACTTACTCCTCCCCTTAGCCAAATTCAGCAGCCCTCACTTTTCCCCCACTTGGTTTGCAAAGGAACAAGGAAATGAAGAAAAGAATAGAAAATGGATAAAGTAGTTAGACTTTTGACTTGCTTTGACCTTGACTTTGTCCCCCACCATTTTCTCTACCTCCCTCTCTCTCCTCACTCCCAATTCTGGCCGAAATTCTCAGCCCCCCAACAGCAGCCCCTCCCTCCCTCTTCTCCTCTCATTTTCCATCAAAAAATTCACCCATTTCCATCAAAAATCAAAGCTAAAATGCAAATCAAAGCCCTACCCATTTTCTCTTATCTCTTTAAGCATGGATCTTGGTGCAAAGATTTCAATTTGGAGGTCTAGTTTCATGTTGATCTCATGATGGTTTTAAGGTATAAATCCTAACCTATTATTCAATTGTTGGGTTAAATTCCTTAATGTATCTTATTAGGTGCTTAAATATGGTTTAATTGCAAGTTTGGAAATCTAAAGAGAAGAAGTTTGAATTGAAAAGTTAGGGTTTGTTGTGGAAATGAGTTGTGTTTGATTGTGCATGGTTTAGTGAAGTGGTTTAACATAATTAGTTTTGTAGAAAACTAATCTAGTTGTTAATTACAAGTTGTTACTTGAAAAATTGTGTTAATTTGCTAATTGCTTACTAGGTTTTTGAAATTTGTTAAATTCTTGGGATTAAAAATGTGATTAGGGTTTTCTTGGCTTCATTAACTTTATTAAGTGTGGTTTAATGCTTTGGATCATGCAAATCTAAGCTAGATTGTAGTTTGTGCATTTTTGCTTTGAAATTGTTAAAAAAGGGTATTTTTGTAAACTAGAATATTAGGATTTTTGGAATTTAATGAGATTAAATTCCGGAAATTGTTTATACGACTTATTTAAGATATTTAATAAGTATATTGGCCGCTACTTTCATTTAAACATCATGTTTTGTACAAAAACGGCGAATTGTGCTTGCTAGATTTTCGGAAAAACGACTTTTTAAGTGAAATTGGGGTTTTTAGGAATTTTAAGCTATTTTATATTATAATTAGTGCTTGTAATTGTGTAAATGAGTGTGATTGGATTTTTCTCGATGGTTTGACGTTTGTACATCGACATCGAGGGTTGGTTTTACTATTCTTGCATGCGTAGGCGATAGGTTTGGACCTATGCATGATACGCGTGCCGATTTGATTTTCGTATGCTGTTTCGATCTCGAATTTAGTTTTAATGCATTATGATATGTAGGTACCCCCACGGGGACTTCGAGACGACAAGCAAGCGCGTGGCGACGTCGGCACCGGCGAGCGAGGACCAGATGAGTAGATTTATATCTACGGGGAGAAGTCGGGTGGATGGCGTATAGCACCCCCGCAGTTCGTGGTGATGTATACGAATACGTATACACACATATATATATTCTGACTATAATTTGTTTGATATTATCGATGATATAGATATTTGGTGTTCTTGGATGATTTAGTGTCGCGAAACCCTAGAGTAGTGGTCGCACCACACATGCGCACACACACCCATACTTGCATACTTTCTTCTTTCATTTGCGCTTATACGGGATTATATAGTTATGTGTTCACATGGGTATGGAACTATGTGTTCACATACGGATTGAGGATGATAGTACTTGGGATTTATGATGAGTCGATGAGATTTGATTTGAGGCCGTGAGATCGGTGATATAGCAGGGTTCGTATCTTAGATACGACATGACGTTGTAGCGGGTCCTTGACGTAGTGTTTCACACACGTCCATGCATACGTAGGCGGTATCAGTATGGTACTAGACGTAGATCAGTACCCCGATCATGATATTTGATAAAGAGGATACCAGGTGAATAGTATGATGAATGTGATATTGACCCGTACCCAGATTGGGATGCCGTACGACGGATTTACGTACGAGCTATATTGATGATTGATCCGCATTCTTGACTTGGGATGCCTGATTATAGATATGGTATCGGATATGATATTATTGAGGCGAGATCACCGACTATACATATACAGGTATGTATATGTATCGACTCAGATGATAGGCGGTTTCCTTACCTGTAGTTCAGCTTGTAGTTCAGCCGTATAGTTTAGTGTAGTTGTTAGATTAGATTAGACTTCTTACCTATTTCAAAAACTAACGAATCGTGGGCATTTTTAAAGACAGCTCAAGGGAATCTACGGATATTTCAAAAACGACGTATCTTTTCATAAAAAACACCGTAGCCCCTATTTTCAAAACCCCATGATTCGTGTTATTTCAAAAGGCACCATTTGTAGGACTTATATTAGATTATTGCAGATTAGTTATCGTTGTGTCTAGTATTCAGCTCCCGCACACTATTGCTGTTCGCTCTGCCTCACATATTTATTTTGCTGCATATTCCATTATTGATATCATGCTGTTAGGACACCAGCACCATTACCGATGATGCGTATGTACCACGTACACCTACTTGCCGGCTCACACACACCTTCATCGGTAATTGCCATGTCACGTACACTTTAGAGAATATAATTGCTTGACTTAGATTGTTAGCTAGTAGTGTTGACATGATATTAGTGTACTTCCCTTATATGCCATATTAGACATTGTAGTTATTACCTACCACTTCATGCATACTGTTATTCAGTTGTTCATGCCTAGTTCATTATCATTGACATATGCACTTGTGATGATTTCTTGAGATTTATGATATTTCTGGATTTCGGGGAAAGCCGCAAAATTTACAACTTATGATCTTTTAAAATATAAAATGTTGCGGTTTTCTAGTGATGTAAAGTGTCGTCCACCATGAGTTTGCTGTGGTTTTGGAGATCCGTGTCGAGGAGTGGAGGAACCGTCACGGGTACATGGTGGGCCCGGTATGGTACCCCGGGGCAAGAGAAATGTGGTGTTGACGTTGAGCCTGGCTGGGGAGCACTACCTACCGGTGATATTACCCGACGCGTCGGATATCCGGAGGATACCGTCGTGGTCTTGAGATGGATGGTAGGGGCCGGTCTGGACTGACGGCGCCCTAGATATTGAGATTGAGACATTGATATTTCGAGACAGTGAGATTTATGTTTTGTGTCGATGCTAGACACTGTTGACACTGATTTTAATTATGATACCTCAGTTTAAAATATGAAGGAAATCTCACTAATTTATGAAAACAGTTTCTTCATTTACATGTATTCTGTTTTCATGCATTCATACCTCATTCATATGATATATTGCTACCTGAGGCACTGACACGGGCACATGAGTTTACACTCGGGTTAGATATTTACCCTAGCCATTGTTATAGGCTGCATGTTATTTATATTTGAGGATATATTATGATCATTGACCTAGGATTGCGTTATTTATGCGATTTCTGTGTGTAGATGTTTTTCTATTCACGAGTTGGCAACTCACCCCCGTTATGCCGCAGTTTCTTGCAGGTTGCCGTACAGGTTCATTACGGCTTTGCGGGCATAGTTTCATTCGGGTGATTTGCTAGTAGGTGGGTTTACTTGTATCATACCCCCATTATTTATCTTGTATATCATTATTCTGTTGTATCTAGAATTCCATCAACCAAACATGTATTTTTTTTGAGATAGAGACCAGTGTTGGTTATTCTTTCGACCTTAGAGTCGCTCGTTATTTTTCTGGTGGTTTTGAGTTTCCTTTTGAGTTTTGATCCTCGTCGTTGGCGTTGTATATTATATTGTTTGTGTGGTTGTGACCGTCGATTGACGAAGAGCTAGGTCCCGCTTGGGGATGCCCTTTTCTTGATTTCGTATACTATTCATGTTGTATCCCGTTTGGGGGCCAGTATTTACAAAGGAGACTCTGCCGAAATTTTAAGTAAATTTTTGATGTTTTAAAAACCGCATAATTCGGCTTATGCTATTGAAATTACTTGCTTTAAGTTGTTTTTCCTGCACTCTACTATTTTCTTGGTTTGGATTTCTGGGTTTTCGGTTTACTTAGATTGCGTACGCCTCGAGACGTTCGTAGTTTAAGTGCCGGTCATGTTCCATACTTTCGGGTCGTGACAAAGTTGGTATCAGAGCGTTAGGTTTTAACCTTCGGAGCGTAGGATGACCCTTGGTTGATGGAATAGGTGACTAAAGTAGAGTGACGTACCGTGGGTATGTTCCGTGACATATTCACGATACGCTACTCCACTTAAGAAGCCTTAGGATGTATATTTCTTTGTTCAGTATTATGTTCTTTCCGATCTAGCCTCATCGGTACCAGTTTGGTTTTGCTGCTACGGTTACGACAGGGAGAGCTACGGCTAGAGTTGCGGTCAGCACAAGCTCGTCACGAACGAGGACTGACCAGGGCGAAATTCCGGCGACACGATTGCAGAGATGTGTCTTCTTACTGTGTTTCCGCGCCACGAGCGTTTGGCGGATCGCCCTTATGAGGTTACTTGGAGGTGCTGGTCGACACTAGAGAATTGGGCCGATGATGGAGGCCAGCCAGATTTTGATGACAATTGGTATGTTGCTTACTCCTGATGATTGAGGCACTGTTCACCATGCAGACGAGCAAGCCAGTGGTTGCTGCGAGCGACGAGATATCGCCCCATATGTTGGAGCTATTGCGGGGCGAGTTGTATGAATAAATGATAGAAGGTCGCTAGTCACCCGATGATGAATGACTAGGACAAGTGGTTCGTTCGCTACCCCGATGCGAGGTCATCAGATAGATTGATTCTAGCTAGAGACGACTTCACGCGGAGACGTTGGGAGTCGACAGAGACGATTGAATGTCAGAAACCTATTTATCCAAGTTTAAAGTAGTCGGAAAGACATGCAGGCAATTCTATGGTCCCTCTAGAAGAATGAAACCCTAACTCGACTTATTGACCGTATGAAAGCCCTTGAACCTTAGGGTTTGCGGCAGTTCTGCGGCGCCATTAGTGAGGCTTGGGTTTGCCCTTCTACGGCTGGACCACCGATGCTGTGGTATGTACTCGATACTATTAAACTGTGTCCAAGATGTTGAGCTCTTGGGGGATTATGAGGTTTTGACGACTCGATCGGATGGCTCGACTCAATTCAGATGCTAGCTGGTGAGATGCATTTCTTGGGAGACTCCCGATACGAGGATAGCCGTTGGAGCTCAGTCCATGCAGCCGCGACAAGACGAGTCCAAAGCAGACGACATTAGAGAAAAGTGGAGTAAGAGGTTCGCACCAGATCTAGATGAGATGGTGTTCCACTCCGCCGACATCAGAGAGGCGATGCGCATGCCGAGGCATGGTACTTGGACTTACCTTCCAGAAGGAGTCGCGATGAGTATGCAGTCGTTCCAGAGCAAGATGCAGATATAGGAAAGGACAACGACTTTCGGACAGTTGGCAGAGACGAGACATGGAAGAGATCGTGAGCAGGATTCCTTCCAGGACACTGCTGCAATGATACTTGCACCCAGGATCAGATGTGTCACGTACATTAAGAGAGCCAGAGGCCGACGCCAGTGATATGCTGTCTTACGAGTGGTCGCGATGATTGACCAAGAGATGACCAGAGAAGTGCCAGAACGGAATCGTCCCCGTTAGCACACCTGACAGGGCCGATGAGCCGATGGACCGAAAGATTGGTAATTCACAGTGAAGACCTTGACCCAGGAGTGGTCATGGTTATGCACACCAGCAGGACAGAGTTCATGATCATCGACGAGACGTCCCACTAGTGACCACGACAGTTGGCCGAGATTCTTAGAGGATGCACTTGAGCGGTACTATTCCGCCATTATTGATTACGATGTTTTGGGTGATTTATTCGTATGATTTGATTTTGATGATTGAGGATTTACGACCTTTGCACAGTGTTGCACTTGATATCGTTTTCGTGCTTTAGTTTCACATGTTTGTGATATTACGGTTTTAAACAGTTGAGTTGGTTTTGTGCGTATGCATGCACACGATTTCGTTCCTGCACTCGGTATAGTTTATATATGCTTGCAGTGCAGTGATACGCCTTATGTGCACTTAGATGCACTGGACTTCGATTTCGATTATGATACTCGATATTTGTTTTGTGCACCTTGTGCACCTGATTGATTTTGCGCACGTTCGGCGCTTGATATTGGATTTCATGATTTCGTGCGCGATGGATGCACCTGATTTGGATTTTCGCGCATGTTGAGCGCATGTCTTGAGATGCGATTTTGGTGCACACCAGATGCACTAAATTGAGATTTTTCGTGCATGTCAGATGCACCTGATTTTGCCGTCAGGCACACATGTTGCCTACGACAGATGTTTCGTGCACACCCGATGCACTTAGATGTTGTTTCTGTGCGCATGTATGGCACATTCATGGATTTTGATTTCCGTGCGCACCAGACGCACGTAGTATTCATGTGCATATTTTGGGATTGATTTCTTATAGAGTAGTACGTTTTTATGATATTGCTATGTGTTTTCGTACTGAACAGGACTAGTCAGAGGACAGTACCTGAATATATTTGGCATGCATTGATAGTTATTGAAGGGATTTCCAAAAAGCGAGCTATAGCCTCAGTATTTACCTACGTGTCTGATATGACACGAAATGTTTAAAACAAGGAGACCCTTCTAAATTGTTTCCAAAACGGCGGAACGTACATTTCAAACAAAGGTATATATGTATATAGTTATTTCCTTATGATAGACGTCCGCCACTGTGCAGTGTTATACGCGTGCACAGCGACTTAAAGAGATTTGGCATGCATTTCCTTCAGATACTTACATATATAGATTCGATATTTACATGTATAGTTTCGAGTTATATCATATTGGTTTTGATTTGGATTTGGCATTGATGTCTTCTCCATGACTCCGATGATTGCGGGATGCTTGACGGAGTTTTGATTTGAGTTATATGCTCATTTTTCATGCGCGTGCGCTGCGCTACGATTTGTTTTATGTAGTTACAATTTCGGAGCCCCGACGACTTGATGGTTTTTCTTAGATGTTTTAGTATTTGGGGGAGTTGAATTTAAATTCGGGGACCGAATTTCTTTAAGGGGGGAAGATTGTAACGTTTTGAAAATCGTTTCGGTGAAATTTCGAAAAAATAGGTAAAATGAGGGGGTTTTCTGTAAAAAGTCAATATACAAATATCTTATTATAAAAATTAAATATACATATTCTAGCTATGTAATTGCTATTTTTTGGTGTTTATTGAGATGCTAGTGAAATTTCAAATTTTCTGAAAAAAATATTATTTTATTATTATTTTAAGCCGTCACTAATACATTTAATTAGGGAAAATTTCAAATTGGAATGAGTTGAAAAAAATTTTGTGCATCATAAAACATTAAATAAAAATTTGTCATGTGGTTTTTGGAACGAAATCAATTGCCAAAACGGTTTAGAAATTATTGAAGAAAAAAGGCTTTTTTTTAGCGTAAATGGATGTTTGGGGTATTGTATTTATTATTTTTCATCACCCCACACCCGTGCCCACACCCACACACCCCCACTTACTCCTCCCCTTAGCCAAATTCAACAGCCCTCACTTTTCCCCCACTTGGTTTGCAAAGGAAAAAGGAAATGAAGAAAAGAATAGAAAATGGATAAAGTAGTTAGACTTTTGACTTGCTTTGACCTTGACTTTGTCCCCCACCATTTTCTCTACCTCCCTCTCTCTCCTCACTCCCAATTCTGGCCGAAATTCTCAGCCCCCCAACAGCAGCCCCTCCCTCCCTCTTCTCCTCTCATTTTCCATCAAAAAATTCACCCATTTCCATCAAAAATCAAAGCTAAAATGCAAATCAATGCCCTACCCATTTTCTCTTATCTCTTTAAGCATGGATCTTGGTGCAAAGATTTCAATTTGGAGGTCTAGTTTCATGTTGATCTCATGATGGTTTTAAGGTATAAATCCTAACCTATTGTTCAATTGTTGGGTTAAATTCCTTAATGTATCTTATTAGGTGCTTAAATATGGTTTAATTGCAAGTTTGGAAATCTAAAGAGAAGAAGTTTGAATTGAAAAGTTAGGGTTTGTTGTGGAAATGAGTTGTGTTTGATTGTGCATGGTTTAGTGAAGTGGTTTAACATAATTAGTTTTGTAGAAAACTAATCTAGTTGTTAATTACAAGTTGTTACTTGAAAAATTGTGTTAATTTGCTAATTGCTTACTAGGTTTTTGAAATTTGTTAAATTCTTGGGATTAAAAATGTGATTAGGGTTTTCTTGGCTTCATTAACTTTATTAAGTGTGGTTTAATACTTTGGATCATGCAAATCTAAGCTAGATTGTAGTTTGTGCATTTTTGCTTTGAAATTGTTAAAAAAGGGTATTTTTGTAAACTAGAATATTAGGATTTTTGGAATTTAATGAGATTAAATTCCGGAAATTGTTTATACGACTTATTTAAGATATTTAATAAGTATATTGGCCGCTACTTTCATTTAAACATCATGTTTTGTACAAAAACGGCGAATTGTGCTTGCTAGATTTTCGGAAAAACGACTTTTTAAGTGAAATTGGGGGTTTTTGGGAATTTTAAGCTATTTTATATTATAATTAGTGCTTGTAATTGTGTAAATGAGTGTGATTGGATTTTTCTCGATGGTTTGACGTTTGTACATCGACATCGAGGGTTGGTTTTACTATTCTTGCATGCGTAGGCGATAGGTTTGGACCTATGCGTGATACGCGTGCCGATTTGATTTTCGTATGCCGTTTCGATCTCGAATTTAGTTTTAATGCGTTATGATATGTAGGTACCCCCACGGGGACTTCGAGAAGACAAGCAAGTGCGTGGCGACGTCGGCACCGGCGAGCGAGGACCAGGTGAGTAGATTTATATCTATGGGGAGAAGTCGGGTGGATGGCGTATAGCACCCCCGCAGTTCGTGGTGATGTATACGAATACGTATACACACATATATATATTCTGACTATAATTTGTTTGATATTATCGATGATATAGATATTTGGTGTTCTTGGATGATTTAGTGTCGCGAAACCCTAGAGTAGTGGTCGCACCACACATGCACACACACACCCATACTTGCATACTTTCTTCTTTCATTTGCGCTTATACGGGATTATATAGTTATGTGTTCACATGGGTATGGGACTATGTGTTCACATACGGATTGAGGATGATAGTACTTGGGATTTATGATGAGTCGATGAGATTTGATTTGAGGCCGTGAGATCGGTGATATAGCAGGGTTCGTATTTTAGATACGACATGACGTTGTAGCGGGTCCTTGACGTAGTGTTTCACACACGTCCATGCATACGTAGGCGGTATCAGTATGGTACTAGACGTAGATCAGTACCCCGATCATGATATTTGATAAAGAGGATACCAGGTGAATAGTATGATGAATGTGATATTGACCCGTACCCAGATTGGGATGCCGTACGACGGATTTACGTACGAGCTATATTGATGATTGATCCGTATTCTTGACTTGGGATGCCTGATTATAGATATGGTATCGGATATGATATTATTGAGGCGAGATCACCGACTATACATATACAGGTATGTATATGTATCGACTCAGATGATAGGCGGTTTCCTTACCTGTAGTTCAGCTTGTAGTTCAGCCGTATAGTTTAGTGTAGTTGTTAGATTAGATTAGACTTCTTACCTATTTCAAAAACTAACGAATCGTGGGCATTTTTAAAGACAGCTCAAGGGAATCTACGGATATTTCAAAAACGACGTATCTTTTCATAAAAAACACCGTAGCCCCTATTTTCAAAACCCCATGATTCGTGTTATTTCAAAAGGCACCATTTGTAGGACTTATATTAGATTATTGCAGATTAGTTATCGTTGTGTCTAGTATTCAGCTCCCGCACACTATTGCTGTTCGCTCTGCCTCACATATTTATTTTGCTGCATATTCCATTATTGATATCATGCTGTTAGGACACCAGCACCATTACCGATGATGCGTATGTACCACGTACACCTACTTGCCGGCTCACACACATCTTCATCGGTAATTGCCATGTCACGTACACTTTAGAGAATATAATTGCTTGACTTAGATTGTTTGCTAGTAGTGTTGACATGATATTAGTGTACTTCCCTTATATGCCATATTAGACATTGTAGTTATTACCTACCACTTCATGCATACTGTTATTCAGTTGTTCATGCCTAGTTCATTATCATTGACATATGCACTTGTGATGATTTCTTGAGATTTATGATATTTCTGGATTTCGGGGAAAGCCGCAAAATTTACAACTTATGATCTTTTAAAATATAAAATGTTGCGGTTTTCTAGTGATGTAAAGTGTCGTCCACCATGAGTTTGCTGTGGTTTTGGAGATCCGTGTCGAGGAGTGGAGGAACCGTCACGGGTACATGGTGGGCCCGGTATGGTACCCCGGGGCAAGAGGAATGTGGTGTTGACGTTGAGCCTGGCTGGGGAGCACTACCTACCGGTGATATTACCCGACGCGTCGGATATCCGGAGGATACCGTCGTGGTCTTGAGATGGATGGTAGGGGCCGGTCTGGACTGACGGCGCCCTAGATATTGAGATTGAGACATTGATATTTCGAGACAGTGAGATTTATGTTTTGTGTCGATGCTAGACACTGTTGACACTGATTTTAATTATGATACCTCAGTTTAAAATATGAAGGAAATCTCACTAATTTATGAAAACAGTTTCTTCATTTACATGTATTCTGTTTTCATGCATTCATACCTCATTCATATGATATATTGCTACCTGAGGCACTGACACGGGCACATGAGTTTACACTCGGGTTAGATATTTACCCTAGCCATTGTTATAGGCTGCATGTTATTTATATTTGAGGATATATTATGATCATTGACCTAGGATTGCGTTATTTATGCGATTTCTGTGTGTAGATGTTTTTCTATTCACGAGTTGGCAACTCACCCCCGTTGTGCCCCAGTTTCTTGCAGGTTGCCGTACAGGTTCATTATGGCTTTGCGGGCATAGTTTCATTCGGGTGATTTGCTAGTAGGTGGGTTTACTTGTATCATACCCCCATTATTTATCTTGTATATCATTATTCTGTTGTATCTAGAATTCCATCAACCAAACATGTATTTTTTTTGAGATAGAGACCAGTGTTGGTTATTCTTTCGACCTTAGAGTCGCTCGTTATTTTTCTGGTGGTTTTGAGTTTCCTTTTGAGTTTTGATCCTCGCCGTTGGCGTTGTATATTATATTGTTTGTGTGGTTGTGACCGTCGATTGACGAAGAGCTAGCTCCCGCTTGGGGATGCCCTTTTCTTGATTTCGTATACTATTCATGTTGTATCCCGTTTGGGGGCCAGTATTTACAAAGGAGACTCTGCCGAAATTTTCAGTAAATTTTTGATGTTTTAAAAACCGCATAATTCGGCTTATGCTATTGAAATTACTTGCTTTAAGTTGTTTTTCCTGCACTCTACTATTTTCTTGGTTTGGATTTCTGGGTTTTCGGTTTACTTAGATTACGTACGCCTCGAGACGTTCGTAGTTTAAGTGCCGGTCATATTCCGTACTTTTGGGTCGTGACAGCGGACTAAGCTGTACTCATGTCACCTGGGAACTAACAACTGACGATAGGTATAGTACCAACCAACAGTTCTCGAAGAGTCCTGTCCAGTGTACTCGTAACCTAACGAGCACCCGCATACTATCTCAAGTATGATGTACTGATGGCCGTGGGACAGACTGTCTCCCCTGCTGGGATGAGAAGCGCATACGCTAGTCTACTCCGGAGTATCGATGCCCCGTCTCGATAATCTCACGACCAGGGACGTATATATTAGTATGTGCTTATAGATTACCCAGCCCCCACGAGTGTGACTGCCATCACAACGCTGGTAATCAAGCAAAGATCCTAAAGGCTCCACTAATGCGTATAGGTGATATACTAAAAGAAACACATGTACACACTAAAGCAGAGACAAACCAAGTAGCATACTACAATTTCGAGCAAGATTGTCTATACAACTGTGAATATCCCAAGCTTCCATCAAGTAATATACATACTAGTATGATACAGTAATGGCCTCTAGGGCATATACACTAACAATCTTCCACTTGCACTAAGGCCATTTACTGGCGTATCGAAGACCTATCATCTCGATCAGCCGCTCGAACTGAGTCTGGGGTAAGGCCTCCGTGAGTGGATCTGCAGTGTTATCTTCTGAAGCAACCCTCTGAACCTCGATCTCCTGGCGATCCACGATCTCCCTGATCAGGTGATACCGCCTCAAGATGTGTCTGGATTTCTTATAGGACCTGGGTTCCTTCGCTAAAGCTATAGCCCCGTTGTTGTCGCAATACAAAGGTATTGGATCAATAATGGACGGAACCACCTGAAGTTCTTTCAAGAACTTCCTCATCCAGACGGCTTCTTTTGCGGCATCAGATGCAGCGATATATTCCACTTCCATTGTCGAGTCAGCAACGGTTTCCTGTTTGGAACTCTTCCAACACACCGCCCCTCCATTGAGGGTAAAGACAAAACCCGACATGGACTTGGAATCATCCTTGTCACTCTGGAAGCTTGAGTCAGCAAAGGCCTCGATCTGGAGGTCTTTTCCGCCATATACCAAGAACATCTCCTTAGTCCTTCTCAGGTACTTGAGAATGTTCTTTACCGCTATCTAGTGCTTCTCCCCAGGGTTTGACTGATACCGGCTTACCACACTCAGTGCATAAGCTACATCTGGTCTGGTACACAACATCGCATACATTATAGAGCCTACCGCAGAAGCGTAGGGTATAACAGACATGCGATCCCTTTCCAAATCAGTCTTGGGAGACATCTCTTTGGAGAGGGTGATCCCGTGACAAGCCGGTAGATTACCGTGCTTGGAATCTTCCATACTGAATCTTTTCAGTATAGTGTCGATGTACCTGGACTGTGAAAGTTCTAATATCCTCTTGGATCTATCACGATGGATCCGGATCCCCAGAATGTAAGAGGGATCACCCAGGTCTTTCATGGAGAACCTGTGTAACAAGAACCCTTTGACAGATTGTAGCATAGGAATGTCATTTCCTATCAAGAGAATGTCATCCACGTATAAAACGAGGAATACGACAGTTCGTGCTACAAATCTACTATAGATGCATGGTTCATCTGGATTTTTGATAAAGCCAAATTCTTTGACCGTCTCATCAAAACAGATGTTTCAACTCTGCGATGCCTGCTTTAGTCCATAAATGGACTTAAGCAACTTGCACACCCTTCCACTGCTCGCACTCTGAATGAAACCCTCTGGTTGGTCCATATATACACACTCCTCTAAATTTCCATTTAGAAAAGCGGTCTTTACGTCCATTTGCCAAATTTCATAATCGTGGAAGGCAGCAATGGCAAGAAGGATCCGAATGGATTTCTGCATAGCCACTGGAGAAAAGGTTTTGTCATAGTCCAAACCAGGTCTTTGACGAAAACCCTTTGCAACAAGTCTAGCCTTATAGGTCTCAACCTGTCCATCTACACCAATCATCCTCTTGAAGATCCACTTGCATCCTACGGGTTTTACCACATCTGGTGCAACGTCCAAAATCCATACTTTGTTGGTGTACATGGACTCCATTTTAGTCTGCATTGCATCCAGCCATTTTACCGAGTCAACGCTCTGAATGGCCTGCTGGAAGCTACTCGACTCATCATAATCAATGATGCAATCCACTCTATCCCTGTCTATGAGAAAACCATAGTATCTCTCGGGCGGATGAGACTGCCTACTACTCCTGCGGAGCGGCGCAAGAATGTCATGTTCTTTTGAACCCTCTGGTTCAACTAAGCTTTCAGTAATAGTCTGTGGTTCTGGAATTTCTTCCTGTTCTATTGCGCTCCCACTAATTTCCTTTTCTAAGAACTGGTGTTCTAGAAAGTGGGCATTACGAGAAACAAAGACCTTTTGTTCTTCTGCGTAATAGAAAAGATACCCCCTGGAGTTCATGGGGTATCCTACAAACTTGCACAGTACTGAGCGTGCCTCGAGTTTGTCCGCATGCTGCTTTTTGACAAAAGCTGGACATCCCCAGTTCTTCAGATATTGAAAATAGGGTTTCTTCCCACTCCATATCTCATATGGTGTGGTAGGCACAGTTTTAGTTGGAACTCGGTTCAAAAGGTATGCACCTGATTCTAGCACATATCCCCAGAATGATCGCGGCAACTCAGCGTTACTCATCATAGAACGTACCATATCCAATATGGTTCGGTTCCGTCTCTCCGATATACCGTTATGTTGCGGAGTGTATGGAGGAGTAAGCTGAGAGAGAATTCCATTCTCTTTTAAGTAATCCACAAACTCGGCACTTAAGTATTCACCACCTCGATCAGATCTTAGTGTCTTGATACTTTTGCCTGTTTGTTTTTCTACTTCATTCTTATATTCCTTGAATTTTTCAAAGGCTTCAGATTTATGCTTCATTATGAAGACATGTCCGAACCTAGAAAAATTATCCGTAAAAGTAATGAAGTAAGAAAAACCACTTCGCGCATGTGTAGACATTGGACCGCACACGTCACTGTGTACGAGCCCCAAGAGCTCGCTCGCTCTTACTCCGTGTCCAGTGAACGGAGTCTTTGTCATCTTTCGTTTGAGACAGGATTGACAAGTTGCATATGAATGATATTCGAACGGATCCAAATATCCTTCTGTATGTAACTTCATCAACCTTCTCTCATTGATGTGACCCAGTCTACAATGCCATAAGAAAGCATGATTGATTTCTGGAGACTTTCTTTTGTGTGTATTCTGGACATTGAAAATCAGTGGTTGGTTTAATACGTATATACCATTGTTTAATGTACCCGATGTTGCTGATAGTGCCCTCATAGTCAATTATTGGATCGCAGGTACATGATTGCAATGATTGCGGAGGACCTATACCGGTAGGACAGTCTTACTCAAGATGATAGTATGCTATCTGGTTTGCCTTTATCAGTCGTGTACATGTTCAGGTGACTGATTACATGTTACACTTTGATAGAGCCCTTAGGATCTTGCTTTACTACCAACTGTATGATGGCGATCATATACGTGAGAGTTGGGTAGTTTATACGCATATCCTTAATTGTGGTCCCTAGTCGTGGGAGTTTCGAGACAGGGTATCGATACTCCGGAGTAGACTAGTGTATACAGTCGAGACCCCGACGAGGAGCGGTGGCCGGTCTCACAAGCCACTGGTGTCAGTTGGATCACCTAAGATGTATACAGGTGCTCATTGGGTTATGAGTACACCGGACAGGACTCGCCGGGAACCTGCTAGTTGGTATTATACATATCGTCAGATAGCAGTTCCGTGGTGACATGTGTACAGGTTAGTTCATCGACCTGAGGTCGTCATTTATCTCGTGTGAGTTCCCACTGTGCTTTGATTTCTACCCTACCACGGCTCAAAGGAGTCGTGCAAACAGGTAGCTTTTGGGTACAGTCCCGAGCCATATGGAGGCACGTGAGCGGATCGGCAGGGGATTCGTCTCTCCCGGTAGTGGGGGCGAGATCGTGCTGTGTCTAGGAGAGCCATTACACATAGCCCACGGCCGTGGCAGGAGATTTACTGGTAGGAACTCCAGTAGTATCTCAGGGTGTTATTGGGCTACACTCCGACACGACTTATACAGCTATTGGGGGTCTGACGTTACTAGCCCCCTAGGCAGATATGCGATACTCATAGACGAACGGACCAGACTGTATATACATTGTCACTGTTAAGCTTAGTAGGGTTTCCGGATGAGTTCGCTCATCGGCCTCCCTTGATGTCAGTCCATGGGCAGCCGTTACGCATTGCTAGTGCCGCTGACGGTTTGTGGTTATAAACACTGCCAGGGTACTGACGAGTCATTAGAGTCCCCCACAGACAGTTTCCCAAGTTCGGGCGAAACGTTGTAGAGGCCGTATGGTTTTATGGCAGGGTTCGAAAAATGCACGTGCGTTTACGCACGTGTCAGTTTTCGGGCAGATGATACTGGTCGGCTTTGGTTTAAGCCGGATTCGAGTATTATATTGAGTAGATATAATATCTTTGTCTCAGTTGCATTTGTATTCGGTTGTAATACAAATACGGGTATATTTATACAGTTACGGGGTTATCCTGAAAGTCGTTTCAGGATCACTTTTGGAAGTTGCCAGTTTCCAGTTTTCTATCAGCCGTCTTTTAACATTCGGTTAAAAACGGATTTATCTTTTCTTGAGATGAGTGTGGAAGTTTCTAGAAGCATCTAGATGAGGTGACTAGGTTAAAAGGTGTTGTGTTTTCATTGGTTGCTTTTGGTGTGTTCACACTTTGTGTTCACACTTGAGATATTTGTTTGTGTTCACACATGATATTTTCTTGTGGTCACCCCCCCTCTCCTACACTCACCCTCCTCCTCTCTATATATGGCCGGCCCCCTCCCCTCTCCTCCTTCTCACTCTCACTTGATGATAGAAAAAGATTATGATAGTTTTCGGTGTTTGGAATTTCACAGCTCATTTCATTCCATCACCCGATTCCCACGGCAACTTCATTAACCGTTTGTCCATAGCTTTGGACGGAACGAGACAAAGTCTTCTACTCATTCTCTATATCAATCTTGGTCGTCTCTTTTAGCAAACTTGACGACCGAGTTGCCTCGAGTCAGAGGCGGGAGCCCGTTTAAAGAATCGTCGACGTGGTGCCACCTGGACGAGCAGATCGGAGATCGAAGAGATCGGAGCAACCGCAACGGAGCGTGGGATGATGGTTAAAGAACGAAGGACTCGGATCGTTCGGTATAACCTTTCTACACTCTTTACAGTTTGTTAGTTTAGCAATAATGGCAGATCCGGGTTAAAGTATACGATAGCGCCAGTTAAAAAGTTTTTGTTCCGCATTTGGCGTCTGTAGACGGCCGGGGCGCTACCGTAGACTTACAGTGGTATCAGAGCCTCACCATTTTGCTTTACTAACTTGTGCTAACGCGTTTAAAACATCGATCGAACCGGATATCGAAAACTGCAAAATCTCCATTCACAGTTTCTGTCGATTTTAAATGAAGTCCTAAAATTATTCTACATATCACAGAAAGTTGTGCAGGGTTTTAGAAGCACACCGACCAAATTTGAGCACGTGATTCCACCAAACTGCCGCGGAATCGCGGCCAAACCATGGGTTTGGCCGCGCATCCGCGGCCTTTCTATTGAATCAGTGCACCAAATTTGCACAGTGTCTTATCTGTTGGAATTTGGGGTTTTTGGTATATATCTTTTGGGCCTAGATTTTGTTACTGTTCACCAGTTGTTCGTGGGGCCCACTTCGTGATATTTAGTCGATCGAAATTTAAACACGTTAGTTTACAGTGCTTACATTATATCTCCGACCGGGAATGTCATTTGATCGGTAAACCGCGTCTGATTGCTATAGTTCTTTTAGACGGGTTTGCGAACGTGACATTCGCGTTGATGTTCTGTGTTGTGCTGTGAAGTTGCGGATTTGTCGTGGTGGATAGTAATGTGCAATGATAGTGCAGTTTGGATTTATTTGTACATTTGATATTGCGGGGCGAGCGTCCAACATGTGGACTGCCGTCACTGCCTGTTGTATAATATTCTTTTGGGGCACGACCAGGTTGCGGTCGATGTACCTGTTGTACTATTTTTCATTACTGTACTAGGTTTTGCCCAGCGACGGAGTGCACGGATAGCCAGGTTCTGGAGGGCAACGGGTCCGCATCTCATGGCTTTGAGAGGCAGAGGGGCCTCACTCTAGAATTGGCAGACTATTCGCCGCACTCGTAGGGGGTACAGGTTGACCCAAGGAGGGGTGCCCAAGATTACCGGATTCCGTGAAGTGCTGGGTAGTCCATTCACTTTGCTGTAGGGGGCTGCCTCGCTTCAGGTTTTGGCGGGTAACTTGCCGCACCCGTAGGGGTCTAGGTTTCATTACACAGGCTATCCACACGACAGGGGAACGTCGGGTTTCAGCAGCAGCTCTGTGAAACCCGGGGATCCCAGATTATCTGTATTGTTCTGTGATGCTTATTACTTTTCTGTAATGTTGCATATTATCACGCCTGGAGCGATTATTGTATATTGGTATATATACTATTAGATGTTGTATATGTTTTACACCCGCGCTAGTCCAGTCCCCGCTCTGTCGTTAGTTAAGTAACCTAACGGGTGATGACGGGACCCAGTGACGAATGCTGATGGCATATACGTACATTTTATTTTCGTTCTTTTCTGGTGTGATTGATTGATGGGACTGCGGTGATTCTGATCAATGCCAAGGAAAACAAACCTATCTGCAGTTGTTGGAACAAATTTAAAAAGTGTTATTGCAAAGATGTTTCCTTTTGTTTTGCATAGCGGTATTCAGTGGAATATCCTGCACCTCATTCGACGGGGCAAGGACCGATATCCCTTCACCGGGACTGACCCCTTGGGCAAAAGTTTGTGTCAGGGTAATAACTTCACTATAGTCGATTACATGTTGCTTTGCATCGCGGTATTCAGTGGAATATCCTGCACCTCATTCCACGAGGAAAGAGCCGAGATCCCATCACTGGGAGTGACCTCTTTAGCAAAAGGTTTTCGCCACTATATTTTAAAAAGCTATCAGGTTCCTTCAGCGATATCAAGTTCACTACGTTAAAGGTTTTTCGCCAAAAACCAGCCGTAGCCCTCCGTCACTTCTTTTGGGTATTCAGTAGTATTCAAGCTATGTATTTTGACCTAATGCCAAGGCATAGTGTTTTGGTAGCTGCTGGGTATTCAATTGTTGCATAGATAGATGAGTTGGTTTGGGACAGCCGTTCTGCCATTTTGACCTAATGCCAAGGGCATGTGCGGGTGGGTTCAAATTAACAAGATAGTGACGGGTAGAACTTGGCATGTGACTTATGACATTTTGACCTAACGCCAAGGTTATAAGAGCATGGGGCAAAAATCTTATCGGGAGTTTCTAAAGAAACTGAAACTTGCCAAGTATGCGCATACCTTCTGGAGTGTGAGTAACGTGGATGCATTCCATCACGTTATCATGCGATGAGAGTTGGATCCCGATTCCCACTGATGAGTTGGTTTACTCTTCGGGTGATCCCGATTGATTCTTTTTTCAGGTTTGGAGGAGAATTTGACAGGACAGTGGGAGGTTTCCGGATTAGATAAAGTGATAACCATTCTGATCTAGGTTAGAGTGCACGCAGAGTGTTTCTTTTCTCTCTCTCTTTGGCAGCGACCTTTGACCGACCCTAGACTATGACTCAGTGACCTTGTTGACCGAACCTTCTTAAAATACTGGCTTCTGGATTGTCCTAGTTGCATAAGTCATTGCCACTCCTTCTTTTACCCTTTGTATTTCTCGGAACACCCGTATTACTACGAACATCCACTTCCATTGGATAGATCCATCGTATGGTTATATACGAACTCGAAGGGACTTCTTCGAGGATGGATCAAGGTTCAGGAGAAATAGAATTGGTTTATTCAGTTGTCTTTTATTATCACCTTCTCTCAGGTTGCGAGAGCTCCTTGGTTTAGGAGAGTACACCTATTACTCTTATTGGATAGTCTTATTCCAAACCATAGGCAGGTGCCGAAAGGTAGGGAATGAAGAAAACCAATTAGCTTAAGTAGGCTGTGCAGAAGGCAATAACTAAAGACAAAATAAAGGGATTAGAAAGAGGGCAAAGTAAATTGCGACTAATATCATTCACGACCAAAACCGCGTACTTCATCGCCACTCCTATTTCACCTTTAAAAGAATAAGGTATTATTCAGATGTCTTTTATCATCACCTTCTCTCAAGTTGCGAGTACTCCTTGGTTTAGGAGGGTACACCTATTATGCTTACTGGATAGTCTTCTTCCAAACCATAGGCTGGTGCCGAACGGTAGGGAAGGAAGAAAACCATTTAGCCTAACAATGGTGTACAGAAGGGAACGACTAAAGACAAATAAAAGGATTTGGAGAGATGGCAATAAAATATACGGTTGAAGTCATGAATTGGTTTATGGAAGAGGCATTGCTATGAATACCAAGATACCCCTAGGAAACATTTTCATGTTTCAGTGCATTGTTAAAGGAAAACTGTTTTCCCGATTGGATAATTACTCCAGGGTATGTATTTACCAGGTTTCATTATCATATCTGTGTGGTTTTACAGATGATGAGTGGGAGTAAGTTATTGGGAATTAGGTGATTATCCTCATTATATCGGAATTCGTTGTAATTGGTGATATTTGAGGAAATCGCCAGGGTACAGTTTTCCACCTACGACGCACAGGTTTTGAGTTGTTTAACTCAGCGGACTTATACAGAGTATTGTATGATGTCCAAGTGTCCATCAGGACAAAGGGGTAGGTCCTCGTACTATGTTCTGTTTACTTATGACTTCTCTATTTAGACAAGTGTTTCGTAGAAATACAAGGTCTAAGTTTTGAGAAGTTGTGGGTATAAGAATAAAGTAGAGAACCAGGTATCACAAGTATCGGGATTCTTCAAAGAGATCGAAGATGTAGATTCTTGTGATTGGTATTCAGATGATAGTGATGATTTTGAGAAACGTGTTTCTCTTTCAGGTTACTCATAATTGGATGGATTCCTAAGTTGAGTAATGCTGATTAGCCTCTTTCTATTAAGTTGATATGCACTGGAGACAGTTGCATGATTGAATCTGGTTCTAATTAAATAAGTGCCAAAGTTTCTATATTGGATATAGAATGGTTCATACCATAAAAGATGTTAAGGTACGGGGAGTTGTCCAGCTTATGCTTAAAACCAGACTCTGGATAACTCAGGGCACGTTTCTGTAATGGCAGTTTGTGGGTTGACCCTGGCTATGACGAGGGTTGATATTCTACCATTTGGAAGATCAATAGTGATATTGTTCTTGACTCGCCACAGTTTTAGTAAAATGGATTTTTTCAGAAAACAGAAGTGGGAGTATGGTAGAACTGGAAGTGATTCCAGAACCGCGAACGATTGCGGAAAATTTAATAGGACCTATATATTCAATCAGGTTTGACATTCCAATAGCCACTCCGCAGATACGGTGGGTAACCTCAGACACCCGAGAGGTACTTCGGTAGCCTCAAGGACGGTGACAGGGAGGTTCTTATCTACCCAGACTTGACACTACTGTTGTTCCAGGCTATGAGACCCGGTAGGAGGGTTGTCGTAGTCAGTGGGAGCAGCGGAAGCATAGTGGGCAAGACGCTTATATCTATTTATAGACTTGAGCAGTTATAGCGGAGATAGATCATCTAGTTTTGATATGACAGTCATGGGTTTGACTTCAATCAGGATAGGGGATGAATCTGGTAAGAAGGTAGTAGGGTGTGATGTCATGGTTTCAGGATGACATACACAGAGTAGGAAGTAAAATTCCTATAGTACGATCGGTTGTACTGTGGTCGTCACACAGTTGTTTCTCCAGACAGGATATGGATATAATATTTGACATTCTGGTTTCTGGATCTATGGTTTTAGATCTAGATTTGGGTAGTTTCCCAATATGGGTACTTTGACAGATATTCTAATGGTTTTTAGAATAGTTGACTCCTAGCATGGTGGTGTACCTGCAGGTGATGGAGTCACCCTCTCTAAAGGTGTCGTATAGACTAAAGGGGAGAGGGCTGTGCATGATTGGCAGATCACTTGCTTAGGCAATTGAGTCAATCGTGAGATGTCAAGTACCACACCAGATGTTGTTTTTGCACTAGTTGCAATAAGTTTGTATTAATCCAATCCTGGAGAAACATAAGGAAGCAGTTTTAGAACATAGATGCATGTTCTACGGATTTGATAACGGCAGCCTCCTTTGGGAGACGGTTATCATTCCAGGCTTCAAAGGTGACGTGGATGACAGAGTGATTGTCAGAGTTTTAGTTTTCCCTCTGACGAGGGACAGTATTATGGACAGGTGGTCCAAGAGGATACTGTGGGTGGCTTGGTGCAGGATACTGATTAGGTTCAGTGATCGATACAGTCTAAGAAGTTTGGATTAAGAGTTCATTTATGAACTAGGTCCCATCAGATATCCAGACATATTCTTAGACAGGTATTACTCAATTCGGAAGATGGCTTTCTCCGTGAATTTGAGATTAAGAGAGATACAGAAAGAAACTTCTAGGCGGATCCACTCACTGAGGCTATTTCTCGAACACAATAGTTTTACAAACGGGCTTTGTGAAACTGATTAGTAGAGGAGTTGGGTGTTCGGTTTCACACGGGCTGTGAGTAGTCGACATCGTAATAATTAGCCTTGAGTGCAAGTGGGAGATTGTTGGTGATAGTGCCCTCATAGTCAATTATTGGATCGCAGGTACGTGATTGCAATGATTGCGGAGGACCTATACCGGCAGGACAGTCTTACTCAAGATGATAGTATGCTATCTGGTTTACCTTTATCAGTCGTGTACATGTTCAGGTGACTGATTACATGTTACACTTTGATAGAGCCCTTACGATCTTGCTTTACTACCAACTGTATGATGGCGATCATATACGTGAGAGTTGGGTAGTTTATACGCATATCCTTAATTGTGGTCCCTAGTCGTGAGAGTTTCGAGACAGGGCATCGATACTCCGGAGTAGACTAGTGTATACAGTCGAGACCCCGACGAGGGGCGGTGGCTGGTCTCACAAGCCACTGGTGTCAGTTGGATCACCTAAGATGTATACAGGTGCTCATTGGGTTATGATTACACCGGACATGACTCGCCGGAAACCTGCTAGTTGGTATTATACATATCGTCAGATAGCAGTTCCCTGGTGACATGTGTACAGGTTAGTTCATCGACCTGAGGTCGTCATTTGTCTCGTGTGAGTTCCCACTGTGCTTTGATTTCTATCCTACCACGGCTCAAAGGAGTCGTGCAAACAGGTAGCTTTTGGGTACAGTCCCGAGCCATATGGAGGCATGTGAGCGGATCGGCAGGGGTTTCGTCTCTCCCGGTAATGGGGGCGAGATCGTGCTGTGTCTAGGAGAGCCATTACACATAGCCCACGGCCGTGGCACGAGATTTACTGGTAGGTACTCCAGTAGTATCTCAGGGTGTTATTGGGCTACACTCCGACACGACTTATACTGCAATTTGGGGTCTGACGTTACTAGCCCCCTAGGCAGATATGCGATACTCATAGACGAACGGACCAGACTGTATATACATTGTCACTGTTAGGCTCAGTAGGGTTTCCGGATGAGTTCGCTCATCGGCCTCCCTTGAGGTCAGTCCATGGGCAGCCGTTACGCATTGCTAGTGCCGCTGACGGTTTGTAGTTAAACCCACTGCCAGGGTACTGACGAGTCATTAGAGTCCCCCACAGACAGTTTCCCAAGTTCGGGCGAAACGTTGTAGAGGCCGTATGGTTTTATGGCAGGGTTCGAAAAATGCACGTGCGTTTACGCACGTGTCAGTTTTCGGGCAGATGATACTGGTCGGCTTTGGTTTAAGCCAGATCCGAGTATTATATTGAGTAGATATAATATCTTTGTCTCAGTTGCATTTGTATTCGGTTGTAATACAAATGCGGGTATATTTATACAGTTACGGGGTTATCCTGAAAGTCGTTTCAGGATCACTTTTGGAAGTTGCCAGTTTCCAGTTTTCTATCAGCCGTCTTTTAACATTCGGTTAAAGACGGATTTATCTTTTCTTGAGATGAGTGTGGATGTTTCTAGAAGCATCTAGATGAGGTGACTAGGTTAAAAGGTGTTGTGTTTTCATTGGTTGCTTTTGGTGTGTTCACACTTGAGATATTTGTTTGTGTTCACACTTGAGATATTTGTTTGTGTTCACACATGATATTTTCTTATGGTCACCCCCCCTCTCCTACACTCACCCTCCTCCTCCCTATATATGGCCGGCCCCCTCCCCTCTCCTCCTTCTCACTCTCACTTGATGATAGAAAAAGATTATGATAGTTTTCGGTGTATGGAATTTCACAGCTCATTTCATTCCATCACCCGATTCCCAAGGCAACTTCATTAACGTTCGTCCATAGCTTTGGACGGAACGAGACAAAGTCTTCTACTCATTCTCTACATCAATCTTGGTCGTCTCTTTTAGCAAACTTGACGACCGAGTTGCCTCGAGTCAGAGGCGGGAACCCGTTTAAAGAATCGTCGACGTGGTGCTACCTAGACGAGCAGATCGGAGATCGAAGAGATCGGAGCAGCCGCAACGGAGCGTGGGATGATGGTTAAAGAACGAAGGCCTCGGATCGTTCGGTATAACCTTTCTACACTCTTTACAGTTTGTTAGTTTAGCAATAATGGCAGATCCGGGTTAAAGTATACGATAGCGCCAGTTAAAAAGTTTTTGTTCCGGATTTGGCGTCTGTAGACGGCCGGGGCTCTACCGTAGGTAGACTTACACCCGACCCAATCAAATTTTGATTAAGGTGAATGTTCACAACATTACTTACAAATGCAAATTCATAACCTTCTTTAGATAATAAAGATACAGATATGATATTACAGGTTGCATTGGGTATAAAATAACAGTCACGCAAAACCAAAACATGTCCATCTGACATTCCCAGGTGATAGTCCCCCACAAACTCAGCATCCATGCCAGCTCCGTTCGCAACTCTGAGGGTCATATCACCTGCCTTCAAAACCCTACGCCTTCTCAGTGCCTGCAAAAATTTACAGATATAAGATCCTGACCCGGTATCCAATACCCAGGAAGTAGAGTTTATTGAAAGACAGTTTTCAATAACATACACACCTGAAGCCGAAGCCGTAACTTGCTTCGGATCCTGGTTTCTGGCCTTCCAAGCCCTGCAATCCCTTTTCCAGTGTCCACTCTTGTGACAGTAAAAGCATTCTTCCTTTCCCACAAGCTTTCCTGCTACCTCTGTTGCCTTTGCCTTTCCCTTCGTATCCACTTTACTAACACCGCCCCTTGGTTTGGCGGGGGCTTTCTTCTTCTCTCCCTTAGCTTTCGCCTTGGACTTAGAAGAGGAAGATCCACCTACAAACAAAGTGGATGTTTCCCTACCTTTCTGTAGGGTGCCCTCAGCACTCCTTAACATGTTAGAAGTTCGGAAAGTTCAACCTCCTTTCCTTGCATGTTGAAGTTTAGGATAAACTGGGCGTAAGTGGAAGGAAGGGACTGGAGAATCAAGTCCGTATAGAGCTCGTTCTCTAACGTGGTCCCAAGGTCCGCGAGCTCTTCAATGAAGCCAATCATCTTAAGCACGTGTTCCGCTACCAATGATCCGATGGCCAATCTCGCCAAAAACAACTTTTTCGAGACTTCGTATCCGGCGATACGGGATTGCTCTCCATACTGTTCTTTTGTATGAAGAAATATGGATTCTAGGTCCATATTCTCGTGCCTCCTCTGATGTTCATTGTCCATAGAGGCAAGCACGAGGCACTTGGCCTTCGCGCAGTCGATCTGCCATGTCTTACGGATTTCTACATCCGCGATGCTGGAGGTGGGACCTGGGACAGGGGGAGCTTCGGTGGTAAGGAGATACCCCAACTTGTCGTAAGTGATTGCCATTTTGACATTCCTGATCCAATCTTTATAGTTTGGCCCTGTCAATATGTTTTTATCTAGTAATAACTTAAGTCCGATCATGTCGATTGGTCGCTGCAATTAGAAGAGAGAAAAGAAAACACTTTAGCATGATGCTCTTGCAAGTTTAGAGTGGTTTTTAGTTTGTCTAAACAGGATGGCTCCCACTGTCTCTCGAATCCCTCCTCAAACCATAAAGGAAGAATTAGTCGGGATCAATCTCACCGTACAATACTTGCTTAACCGTTCAGCCAGGCCAGTGTCGGTACTTCGAGGGAGGTTTACCAACGCTTTCGCGATGTTCCTTAATTTAAGAACCTCTTTTCCCTGGGAGCGTACCCCCGCTAACACCTTTCTAGACACCTACTTGGTTTATAGCATTGATCGTTAAGTGAGAAATTTCCTGAGGAGTAGCATATACTCACAGTAGGATCGGGATTCAAATATCATCGTGTGACAAAACTGAAGGAATCCTACCAGAATCATCATACTCTAAATGGTATGCAGCGCTAACAAGTTTCAGTTTCTTCTGAAACTCCCGATGTGGATTTTTGCCCCATGCTCTTATGACCTTGGCGTGAGGTCAAAATGTCATAAGTCACATGTCAAGTTCTACCCATCATTATCCAGGTTAATTTGAACCCACCCGTACCTACCCTTGACGTAGGCCAAAATGGCAGTACGACTGTCTCAAACCAACGCATTCTATCTATGCAACAGATAAATATCCGGCAGCTACCAATCACTATGCCTTGGCGTGAGGTCAAAATACATAGCTTGAATACTACCGAATATTTAACTGAAATGATGGAGGGCTACAAATGGTTTTGGTGAAACCGTGAATGTAGTGAACTTGATATAATCGATGGAACGAGATAGCTTTTAAAAGGAGTGGTTCAAGCTCCGCATTTAAAAGTTGGTTTTTGAAAAGAACCGAGTGGTTTTGAAAGTGTTCCAACGAATTTTACTTGGTTTAGTTTCTTGCATTAATTTTAATACGTCCCATCCTTTAATCCTACCATTGCAGAAAACAACGAAAATATGACGTACGCTTATGCCATCCGCATTCGCCACGGGGTCCCGTCATCACCCGTTAGGTTACTTAACTAACGACAGAGCGGGGGCTGGACTAGCGCAGATGCAAAACATATGCAACGCCTAAATAGATATCATATATTGATATATACACATTCGTCAGATGCAATGATAGCCATTCCAGATCACAGATGAATATATTGGATATACTAGGAATCCGCATTCCGTTCGAGACTGTAACGAAAAGCGGATTACACGGTCGCGATGAATAGCCAATAACCCACCCTAGACCCATACGGGTGCGGCAAACTACCCGCCAAGTACCCGAAGCGAAGCAACCTCCCTCAACGACGTGAGTAAGCCACTCGGCACTTCGAGATACCCGGTAGTTTGTGCACCCCACCTTGGGTCTATCCTAGGAGCAAAAACAGTAAAAAGAAATTATACAATGGCGGCTACAACGTCATCCCGGATGTGCGGCCATACAAATAATATTACATCAAATTTACATATTACATGAATTGAAAGATAAAGAAAAAACTCTCATCTCACAACCTCCCGGCTATTCATCCGCGATAATCCAACGAATTCATATACACATACCATCAACATTACAGATCACAGATATGTATAACCCCCACTAATCGACGTATAGCGATTAGCAGACGTTCAATACATATATAACATCACAAATACAACCCATTAGCCAAAGTCTACAGAAAATCGATCAAAATACGGATTTTAACCACCCGGAAAACAAATTTGTTCAGTGGAAATTCTGGGCAGAAACAAACCATCCTAAAAATCACAAAACACCAACACAACAACACTGCAGGAGAAACGATCCACGGCCGAGTCAACTCGGCCGCGGATCCGCGACATAAGCAAGCTCATGCCGCGGATCTGCGGTGAGTTGGTCGACTCACTGGATCATTTTTCTTGCCTGTTCTGTAAAAACCCTGAGCCGATTTTTAGTACAATATTTATTATTTTTTGAGCAGAAATAAAATTCGGCAGAAACTTGAATTTTTCGGGGTGTTTTGCGGTTTTTTCTGATCGAAATTCTAGATACTTTGCTAACATGCTGGGTGTGTTTAGCTAGGCTCTAATACCACTGTAAGTCCACGTTACCTCTCCCGGTTCTTTCGGGCTTGCGGAAACAGTGAAAAACGATTTTTTGGGTTATGGTAACATGGACTATAAAACACGGATCTTTGCTAAACTATACACTAGCAACTAACTAGAGCTTTACCTACTCGGTTAGGGGTTATACCTCAACTTGAACTCCTTCTCTTGGACACCTTGTGATGGTCTGATGGTTCTCTCCTCGTCGCCTTCTCTTGTCGAAGATGGATCCACCTGAGGGTCTCTACCTTGAGCTCCTTCCCCGAACTTGAGAAAACTAAAGTGTCCGGCTTGCTAGACCTTCAACCTTAGGATGAGTAGAGAGTGGCTTTGGGGGTTTTATCTCAAAGGAAATGTTTCTCAACACATGAGATGAATTTTCCTTGAGCTAGAGGAAGAGGAAGAAGAAAGGATGAGAGAGAATGAGAATGAGATTATGATATGAAAATCACAACCATATCACATATATGTGAATTAATAATTAACAACATTAATCAAAATGAAAAAGGTGATGGTTGGTTTGATATGACCATTATCATTTCACATTTAATGTGTTTTGCAAAGATCAAAGAGCATCTTTGCTTGAAATGATGATGGTCAAAGTTTCAACCTTGGTCAACAAGTCAACCTTGGTCAAAATGTCAACAACCCTAACCATAACTCAATTTCCTTTTAATTAACATTATTAATCATAATTCACATGTTCATTAGGGTTTGGTAAACGACAACTGTCAACTGTGCATACACACCCGTACAAAAACCCTAATGAGAATCCTCTTCCTCCGCCTCAAACAACTGTGCATACCCACCCGCATTCGTGTTCCGAGGAACACGAATACAATGAGATAAAAATAACCCCAAAACATATACTAGGATCTGGCTTAAACCAGAGCCCGCTAGTAATGACTGCCCGGACACCAAACGTACACAAGTGCGCGGATGTGAACGAACCCTGTCGCAAAACCATGCGACCTCTACTCTATTTTGCCCAAAGGCGAATAACCCTCTGTGTGGGAATCTAAAGACTCGACACTACGCTGGCAGTGGGTTTAACCAAAGACCGCAAGTGGCACTAGCTGTACGTAACGGTCCCCAGGTAGATGCCGATAAGAAGACTGATGAGGTGAACCCATCCGAACTCCTACTGAGCCTGTATGTGACAATCTCCGTACAGTCCGGTCTGTTCGTCTAAGAATATCGCATGGCGGGCCTAGGGGGTGGTAAACGTCAGTCCCCTAATAGCGGTACAAGTCGTGTCGGAGTGTAGCCCAGAACACCCTGAGATATCACTGGAAACCTACCAGTATATCTCGCTAGCCCTGGCCAGGGACTTTGTGTAATGGCTGTCCTAGACACTGCGCGATATCAACCCCCAATACCAGGAGAGACGAATCCTATCTAACCGTCACTGCCTCCAAGTGCTTCAGGACTGCACCCAACTACTACCAGTTTGCACGACTCCTTTGAGCCGTGGTAGCGTAGTAATCAAAGTACGGTGGGAACACACTCGAGGCGAAGTGACAGTGTCAAATCAGCGGACTAAGCTGTACTCATGTCACCTGGAAACTGAAAACTGACGATAGGTATAGTAACAACAAACAGTTCCCGACGAGTCCTGTCCAGTGTACTCGTAACCTAACGAGCACCAGCATACTATCTCAAGTACGACGTACTGACTGCTGTGGGACAGACCGTCTCCCTTCCTGGGATGAGAAGCGCATACTCTAGTCTACTTCGTAGTATCGATGCCCCGTCTCGATAATCCCACGAACAGGGACGTATATATAAGGATGTGCTTGTAGATTACCCAGCCCCCAATAAGTTTCAAGTTCTCAGAAAAGAAAAAGAGAAGAGCAAGCTCTAAGATGAAAAACCTTCTTCAAGGTAAATAAAAAGAAGAGAGATCATAACATCTCTTCCATACTTGAGAGTTTGACTCTTACATCAGAAGAACTTAGTTCTTTTTCTAGATCATTGATCTATAAGATAAAGTCTTTCACAAAAACAGAAGAGATCATAGCATCTCTTCATAAAAAGAAGAACATAGTTCTTAGATCCATGAGACAAAGTCTCTCTTCATAAAAAGAAGAACTTAGTTCTTAGGTCCATGAGACAAAGTCTCTCATAAAGAAAAACAAAAGAGATCATAGTATCTCCTCATAAAGAAGAACTCGGTTCTTAAATCCATGAGACAAAGTCACTTATAAACGAGAATTTAATCATCAGAGCATAGAACTAACCAGAACTGCCAAAGAAGCGCTTCAGCGCTCCAAGTCTGGCGCTCAGCGCCAAGCGCTCCACGTGCTCCTCAAGTGGGCGTTGTTTTTATAGGGAGCGTTGTGCACTCATTTGTTGGTGCCAAGCGCTAAGTGCTCCACGTGCTTCTCACATGGGCATTGTTTTTATAAGGAGCGCTCTGCACTTATTGATTGGCACCAAGCGCCAAGCGCTCCACGTGCTCCTAATATGGGCGCTGTTTTTATAAGGAGAGTTCTTCACTCATTGGTAGGCGCCCAGCGCCAAGGGCGCCACGTGCTCTTCACGTGGGCGCTGTTTTTATAAAGAGCGCTCTGCACCCATTGGTTGGCGCCAAGCGCTAAGTGCTCCACGTGCTCCACATGTGGACGCTCCTTGACATAGAGTGCTCTATACTCATCACACAGAACCCAGCGCCATAATAAAGAGTGTTTGAAACTCAGTAAAAGACAAAAAGAAAAAGGGGTGTCAGAATCCAATTCAATGCTCAGCATTGTTTGATTAAAAGGGACTGAGCCCAAACAAATGCTCAACATTTTATTCAAAACTGAGTGGGATGAGCCCAAGTTGGCCATAAGTCCCCAATTCAGATTAAACGAGCCCATGTGCTCACAATCTATTTTGGTCTTAGACCCAAACCTGATTATAGATCTCCCAACCAACATTGGTTCAAGGGTACATCTCTTCATAACTCTCATACATGTCGTTGTAATTCTTCAACGTCTTCAGAGAGATGGAGGGTCCCAATAACCAATAACTTTTGGTTCATCCCCAAACGGTTAAACCAAAACCAAACTACGATGTCTTTAAACCAGATTTCGATATCTTTAAACATTACAGACTACGAAGTCTTTAAACCATACAGACTACGATGTCTTTAAACCATACAGACTACGATGTTCTTTAACCTTTCGGACTATGAGGTCCTTAAACTCATGGACTACGATGTCCTTAAACCCGATGGACCGCAATGTCCCTAAACTAAGACGATAGAGCCCAAAAATTCTTTCGTTGGATCTAAATGATCTCAAAATCCCGTTGAGTAGATCTTAGTCTAAAATTAGACTAACGTATCCTTAACAAACATTTAAGTTGATCTTAATCTCAAATGAGATTAACGAGTCTTAAAATCAAACAAACCCAAATTTAAGAAAATACGGATTTGGACTAATCCCCGCCCTACGGGCGACAACATAAATTAGTCTCCGTATACAATCTACGGGCGACAACTTAAGTAGCTCACTTTCTGCCAGTGAAGACCACTTTTGGATTTGCTCAGTATGCCCAGATATACATCGACGAGATTGTACGATTGCATGAAGTCCCGACATGTATTGTGTCCGACCGTGGTACCCAGTTTACCAGCGGACTATGGCAGAGGCTTCAGGACGTTTTGGGCACCCGGTTGAGTTTCAGCACAGCATTTCATGCGTAGATCGACGACCAATCAGACCGGACTATTCAGACTCTTGAGGACATGCTCCGAGCGTGCATTTTAGATTTTAGAGTTAGCAGGGATCACCATTTGCCCTTAGTAGAGTTCTCCTAAAATAACAGTTTCCAGGAGACCATCCAGATGGCACCATTCGAGGCTCTATATGGGAGGAGATGCAGATCGCCCGTCTGTTGGACAGATCTTAGCGAGAGTAGTATTTTGGGGCCGCAGATTGTTGAGGAGACGACCGCGAAGATCCAGTTGATTTGTGATAGGATGAGAGCAGCCCAGAGCAGGCAGAGACCTTATGCGGACTGTCGTCAGCACAGACTTGAGTTTTCTGTTGGCGATAATGTTTTCTTGAGGGTCTCCCCAATGAAAGGCGTGATGAGATTTAGGAAGAAGGAGAAACTTAGTCGCAGATACGTGGGCCCCTTCGAGATCCTCGAGCGTATTGGTGTTGTTGCGTATCGATTAGCTCTTCCGTCCAGTTTCCCAGACGTCCACCCCGTCTTCCACGTTTCGATGCTCCGCAAGTATCTTCATGATCCTTCGCATGCGATTCAGCACCCGACGATCCAGCTGGAGCGCGACCTTTCTTTTGCAGAGCAGCCGGTGGTCATCTTGGATCGACAGGTGAAGAAATTGAGATCGAAGGTTATACCATCCGTCAAGGTCCTTTGGCGTGGCCCGAGCAGCGAGGAGGTCACCTGGGAGACCGATGACGAGATGAGGAAGAAATATCCCCATTTCTTTGAAGGTACGCATAGCTAGATTTTTAAATTCGGGGACCGAATTTTTTTAAGAGGGAAGATTGTAACACTTTGGAATTCATTTAGATTAAGTTCATGTTAATTAGAGTTAAAGCGTGTTTTCATAAAATCTCGTAATTCATTTAACTTCCACATAAACTAGAATAAATTAAACTTTAATTGTGAAATCATGTGATCTTATATATAAATGTGTTTTATTAATTATTAATTAGTTTATTGTTAACTTAATTTGAAAATCTTCTTAATTACATTTTCCTAAGCAAAATTAGTGTAGCATGCAAAATTTCACCTTAGGCCAAGTTTTAGTATGTCTACCACTTCAAAATTTTCATTTCATTCCTTTTAAATAAAACCCAAAACAAAATAAGCTTCAAAGAAAAAAAATAAGAAAAGAAATGAGGCATGGTGCATTTAATGGGCATGGGGGAGTGTTGACTTTGCACATTCTCTCTCTCTCTTCCCTCTCTCTTACACCCACAGCAGCAGCAGCAGCAGAAGCAGCAACAGCAGTGCTAGCACATTCATCATCATCATCTTCTTCTTTTTCTTCTTCTTCTTGTATCCAAGCACCAATCCGTACACAAAAATTCATCTTTTCTTCATTAAACCCTTACAAAACACCTCCTTTGTTGGTCTTGATTGCAAATCTTTGCTTTTGAAGGCAAGTGCAGCAAGTTTAGACCCCCTAAAACAAATTTGAGGTATTAAGCTCACCCAAATCACATTATTGCTAAACTTGTAGTTTTAATTAGCTAAAATTTATGTTTTTATGAGTTTTAGTGCTAATTAGGTGGTTTAAGTGAAGATTAGGGTAAGTTGGGGTTTTTAGGGTTTGATTAACTTAATTAGGTGCTATTAATATTGTTTAAACCAAGTCATTTCTTCAGTTTACACTAAAATACCATTTTTACCCAATTAGTGTTTTTTAAAACGTTTTAAGCAAGATTATAGGATACGGTGAATCTGCTATATCTGCAATTATTTTCTTGATTTGCAAACATATACAGAATGATGTGCAGGCTTTTTAGAGTAATGTGTAGGATTTCGTGTAAGTCGATGTACAACACCCGACGACTTGCGGGGAGGCGGAAATATGAAAAACGATCTTGTTCTTTACTTAAACATCGACTAACCGCATGAATCGAAGCTAAACGATAACTAACATCAAACATAGTTGTTAACAACTACTATGTAAAGGGATTATTCCTAAAGAACCGTGTCCTTCGTCTTTACAAACTCCACCTCCTCCTCGGCCTTCTCCAAGTAGTAGACGATCCACCACGAGTGCTAAACTCCAAGCTTTGCCTCTAAACTTAAGGCAACTAGGTATCTTTAAGTGCTAATCAAAGTACCTAGATGAAATAGAGTATGGTTATGGATTAAGTAGTCTAACTAATCTTTGTACTCAACACATGAGAGGGGAGGATTAGGGTTTGAAGAGAGAGAGCTTGAGGAGAGAGAAGATGAACATAATAATGAGAAGAGAAAATGAGTTATCATAATATATATCAACCATTTTTATTTATCAAGAAAAGAAAAGAAAATGATTTACAACCATGCTTGATAAATATCTTGTGGTGATTCATCTCCATGAGTCATTAAGCAATTATGAAGCATTAATGACATGGATGAATCATCCATATGACACACTAATCTCATTCAATGTATATGCCACCTAAACCTCCTTAGTCACCATCTTCTAGAAGCTTCTCGCGCAATTACGAGAACGCCCCTCCTATCCGTGAAAACACGGAAAAACTTTAGACTGTATAAATCCAATAACTGGATACTAGTAACTGGCTTAAACAAAAGCCGACTAGTAAAAACTGTCCGAAAGTCGTACGTGCAAAAAAACACGTATGCGTCCGAACCCTTGTCGTAAAACCATACGAGCTCTATATCGTTTCGCCTGGAGTAGGAAAACTCTCTGCGTGGGACTCTAGAGACTCGACTACTACGCTGGCAGTGGGTTTAACCACAGACCGCAAGCGGCACTAGCTGTACGTAACGGTCCCCAGGTAGATGTCGATAAGAAGGTGATTATTCCAAAAATTTGTAGTTTACCGTAATCCGAAACGGCGTCGCTTCGCAGCTAGCCGGTGAATACGGGTCGATCCGCAGGGATGTGTGAGTTTCTGTTTTTGTGTTATAACGAGTTGATTCAAATTGTTGTTTGGTTTTTGTCGATTGAATTTAAGACGAACTTATGTCATATGAAAGAACTCGTTAGGGTTAGGTCGAAGGTAGGGGTGTTGAGATAAATGTTTTCACCTCTTTCAATGCCGTTGATTTAAGCTTTTTAGAAAAATTACAACAATTATTAGCAAAGGGGATTAGGATGATCGGGAAGAAACAAAGTTTCTTCCTCTAGATCCTTGTCCGTCCTTTCCTATTAATTGTTGTGATCTTCATGGACGTCATATATGTCCAGCCTTTTATACTACGGTTCACCTTTACCTTGAAGGTAGGGTGCCGTAAGGGGCGGATCATACATGCGTGCATGAAGATTTCGTTTTAAAAATATGTTAGCATTGAAAGAGGTGAGAGACATCCATCTCTCACTCCCTCTCTTGTTCCTAACCCTAACGAGCGAGGATTTTACTCGCTCATTAGGGAATTATTTGAAAGTGACATTTTTTATGTTTATGTTTTAAAGGGTAATTACTTACTGCAGATTAAAGAGGATTATACTAGTTAAACTAAAGCAACAATTAGATAACTAGGGCAAGTAAAAGATTATACTAAGGCAGGAATTAAATAAACTAAAAAAAACTTACAAGATGATGCTCTTGATCTCTCAAAAGGTCTGAACTTTTATTGATTGATAAGAGGCATGCCATTTTACAGATCTTGAGTACAATTTATAAGCAACTAGTGAAGCTAGGGTTACAGACTCTCGTAGACATGAAATTACAGATCTGCCCCCTAAAAATCCCAACATATGAAACGACACACCGACACAAGAAGTCGGTGCCGACACGGGCACCATATGGCCGCGGTTCCGCGGTAAAGACATGCCTTTGGCCGCGGTTCTGCGGCCCTTTGGTGGGCTTGGCTCACCAACTTTCTGTGATTGGTTTGTCTTCTCTTGGGCTTCCTATATTCATTGTTCTTTTCTCTGTTGGGCTTCTTAGCATTCTCCAGATCCTTAGTGAAACTTGTAAGGATCTTTTGACCGTTTCACTTGTTTTTCGTCTCGGCTTGAGTAAGATCCGTGTGCTGGTTGGTCAAAAGTCCATTTCCTGTATCATCTTTGTCTTTTTCACTGTATTTGCTCCGAGATCTTGTATCCTGTATCATGCAACAAACGAGCGTCAAAAGTACCTGTTTACTTATAAAATGCATAAAAGTGGGGCGTATGAATTGAAATATTATAATGTGAACAAATACCCCCAAACTTACCTTTTGCTCGTCCTCGAGCAAACTTATTAGTTTATTCTAACCTAGCCACACTTTTGCAGGGAAACGCGATTGCACTGAGCACGTGCAACAAGCCATTAAACCTCTAGGTATCCCTAGTAGGAGGAGTGTTGTCTCCTGAGGGTTTTCAGCGGAATACACCCACAAAATCCTATCAACTTGGTTTTTTCGACTTTTGTTTTCCAATTAGGTTTTCTAACAAGGAATTCTATTATCGTCGCCCCGCAAATTATCCACCCATATTCTTCACACTTCCTTATTATGTAACTTAAGATTGTACATGTTCTATAGAATTACTTAGAATTCAGTATTTCTTAAGTTTTCCTTCTAGAGTTTCATCTCCACTTAGGTATTTCTATCAACTCTATTAAAGATACAAGTTTTATTTTTCATTCCTTTCTCTTATCTCAACTCTAATCACATATCCCCACGTGTGTGTAATTTTCACCCCTACACTTGGAAATTCAAATCAAGCAATCGTACTCTCGTCCATTGTCCAAAGCACTTAACTTTCGATTACACATCCTTCCTGCGACCGTTAATACTTCTTGAGGTACCAACAGCCGATTACAAGATGCGTTAGGCCTTTAAAGCGTATTTCCTAGTTTTGCAACACCCAAGGCTTTTAGCAGTGACTCCCAAACCAGTTGGTCTAAGGCACTAGGTGATGAAGCACCCTCGCTAATTAATTTTCTAGCCCTAAGTAATCACAAAAACCAGTGTCCATTTTTTTATTCACTCCCTTTTTTTTCTTTTTATTTTCATTGTGCTAAGGACTTTAGACAAGAGTAATTCAAGGTCTCTTCTACTAATCCAAGTTTCAAGGTGCGTGATTGTGCATTTTGTAGGGTACATGTTTTCAGAATCTAAACTCAAGCTACGAACTATCTTTCGAACTTATACTTTAATGAGAACATTAATACTCTTCCCTCGTTTTGACTTAACCCACGAAGTGAACCCAAAATTTGCCTATTCCTAAATAACTTACAAAGATATACACTTTCTACCGTTAAACTTTAAGCAAGGTTATTTTTAGGGTTTTTAATTTACTAAGTCTAAGATCTAGTTTTTCCTAGCTAGTTAACCTTTTTATCAACTCAAGTCAATTAACCAAAATTGAATACAATAATTTTTATAATTTTTTTGAAATTTTCTCAATTTTTATGGGTTTTTAGTTTTCTAAAATTTTTTTTTTTTTTTATTTTTCAAATTTTTCAAATTTTTGTGATTTTTATATAAAGATGCAATGCAGAAATTAAATATGCAAAAGGAAAACAAAGATATATACAATATGCAATGCGAAGGATAACTATATACATCACCCTCTAATACCCCCAAACTTGAGCAAAGCAGTGCCCTCACTGCTCGGCCCCACGTCGCGCTCGTGAGCGTGAACGTGATCTCTCCCCTCTAGCCAAAAGTGTTTGGATCCCCCGCTCAATTTCCGTCAACCGACGATCGTGCTCTCGTGCAGTTGCCCGAAACTCATCTCTCAAAGAGTCTATTCTTCTCACTGTTCTTCGCATTAATCGCGCATGCTCCTGGGGAGTTAGCTCTTCCCCATTCGAAGTCGAGCTCGAGCTAGGGGTGTGTGCAGGTACATTCTCTGTCGGTTCTGTTCGTGTCCAAATATCCGTAAGTCTAGAGTAGGACGACGAGACGCCCTCTAACAGTGGTCGAACCGGGACATCGTCTATTATAATTGAGTCAAATTCCTCGGCTGGGAGGAAATAACGGCAGAGTTGGGTAACGAGCATGGGACATGGATATACACTCCCTCGTTTCCCCGTACCTATGGATTGGAGCAAAACCGTGCACATGTCGAACCTAGGATTTTTCGTCATTAGAGTGTGGACGACATGTAACGATGGGGTGAAAAAGGTCGTCTTGTGAGAACTTCCAAAAATATTGTTTTGTGCCCACCGGCACACAGTTAAAACATTTGCGAAAAGGGTCCGTGCTTGGATCCCCTTACGCGGTTCTCATGCACAGTCATTACCCATTAATGGCATATAATCTTCAAAGCGAAGTGGGTGTTCATGTGCAGGTACACGTGGTATGAGTGTAACCTCGTGTATCATGTCCCTATCGATGCGAATTTCACGGTTTCCCCAATTCAGTTTAATGTACCCTAAGTTGTCTAGGCTATTGTCTTCCATGGATCCGTAAAATAGAGCAACTAGGTTTGGTAGAGCAAATGCAGATGCATGATTATAGAGGAGGAAATTCCAGCCCCTTTGTGCGATTTCGTGTGGGAAATATGTACCGTAAATCTCGTGTGCGAAAACAGGGGAAAAATCCCTTTCATACTGCATTTTGTGTGCCATCACGATTTTACAGTAAAGAAATATGCAGTAACAGAGAGGGTTTAGATAGATTTACCTCCCATGAAAATTTCAGGGGGGGAAGAGGCAAGGCGGCGGCGGTTGCGCGGCAAGAGACGGCAAACGCGGCGGATCCGCGGCGATCTGGTGGCGGAGCGGCAAGATTCTTCTGCAGCGGGTAGGGGACGGCGGCTAGGGTTTGATGAGATGAAAAGTTTTTAGGGTAAACACACAGGGGGCTCGGTTCCTTTAAATAGGGGATGAGAGGGTGATTTGCACAAAACACCCTCTAAAACGAGGGTTTTATTTGTAAAAACAGCTCTTAATCTGCAAATTTGCAATTAGGTCCAAAAATTATTATTTTTTATTTTTTATTTTTTATTTTTATTTTTTTTATTTTTTTTATAGTATTTTGGAAATATATACAAATAATATACACAACCCCAAACTTATTTGAAATAGTGTCTTCGGGAAACGAAATTTGGGGGTGAAAGCGGAGGAAGATCAATCAGTGTAAATTGGCTCCTGCAAAAACAGGAGCTCCTCCGAAGGATCCGCTGTGAAGAACGGTTTCAGTCGATGCCCATTTACCTTGAATAAGGTACCGTCTTCAGGGTTCTCAAGATCAACCGCACCGTGCGGATAAACGGTGCGGACTACAAAAGGTCCTCTCCATCTGGACCGAAGCTTCCCGGGATGAAAATGTAACCGAGTGTCATAAAGTAGAACCTGTTGACCAGGTTCAAAAGTTTTTCGCAAAAGGTGATTATCGTGGAACACCTTGGCTCGGTTTTTAGCAATTATGGCATTATCATATGCCTCATCCCTCAACTCCTCCAACTCATTCAATTGCAGCTTTCTGTTGCTGCCCGCATCTCCTAAAGACAAATTCAGCTCTTTGATAGCCCAAAATGCTTTATGCTCGATCTCCACTGGGAGGTGGCAAGCCTTCCCGTACACAAGCCGGTATGGAGACATACCAAGATCGGTCTTATATGCAGTACGGAAAGCCCATAGTGCATCTATCAGTTTAAGTGACCAATCCTTACGGTTTTTGGAAACCGTTTTCTCCAAAATTTGCTTTATTTGCCGATTTGAAACCTCGGCTTGCCCACATGTTTGGGGGTGATATGGCATTGACAATTTGTGGGTGATAGAGTATTTACGCATTAAGGATTCGAAAGTCCTATTGCAGAAGTGAGAACCATTATCACTTATTATCGTCCGAGGGTGCCCGAATCGAGAAAATATGTGTTCTTTAAGGAATCGAACGACAACTTTATTATCGTTCGTTCGGCTGGGCACAGCCTCGACCCACTTAGAAACGTAGTCAACCGCCAACAGAATATACACATTTCCAAAAGAGTTAGGAAATGGTCCCATGAAATCTATACCCCAAACATCAAAAATGTCCACTACCAAAATGGGTTGGAGTGGCATTTCGTTTCTCCGTGAAATCCGGCCCAAGTGTTGGTACCGGGAGCAAGTTTTCCAGTATTCAAATGCATCCTTGAAGAGTCGTGGCCAATAGAAACCACACTGCAAAACTTTTTCGGCTGTCTTCTTTGGGCCAAAGTGCCCGCCACATGCTTGATCGTGGCAGAAAGACAGCACGCTCTTGACCTCACTCTCGGGCACACACCGACGAATGATTTGGTCGGAACAGTATTTAAAAAGATAGGGTTCATCCCAGTAAAAATGCTTTACTTGGGACAAAAATCGAAGCTTATCCTGTTTCGACCAATCATTAGGAATCAGGCCGGTGGCTAAATAGTTTACAATATCGGCGAACCATAGTTCGCAAGAAATGGTCAAGAGTTGCTCGTCGGGAAAAACGTCAGTGATTGTAAGATCGAGCGTGGGCGAAGAAGGAAGTCGTGATAGGTGATCAGCTACTACGTTTTCACATCCCTTTTTGTCCTTAATGACAAGGTCAAACTCTTGCAATAAAAGGATCCAACGTATTAGCCTTGACTTAGCATCCTTCTTCGCAAAAAGGTGGCGAAGAGCCGAGTGATCAGTATAAACAACGACTGGAGAGCCGATTAAATAAGGCGGAAATTTTTCGAGTGCAAACACAACAGCTAAAAATTCTTTCTCTGTTGTTGTGTAATTAAGTTGGGCCTCATTTAGTGTTCGGCTAGCATAATAAATCACGTGCAGCATCTTATTAATGTGCTGTCCAAGAACAGCGCCAATTGCAAAGTCTGATGCGTCGCACATGATTTCAAAAGGGTGCGTCCAGTCGGGAGATGAGAGGATGGGCGCAGTGATGAGTGAATGTTTTAAAGACTCGAATGCTTCAGTGCATGTGGAGTCGAAACCGAAGGTCGTGTCCTTGGCCAGTAAGAGAGTCAAGGGTCTAGCAATCTTGCTAAAGTCCTTGATAAACCGTCTGTAAAAACCGGCGTGGCCAAGGAAGGCTCTAATATCTTTGACGCATTTTGGGGAAAGTAGGTTAGAAATCACTTCGATTTTAGCCCTGTCAACCTCGATGCCGTTTTGCGAGATGACATGTCCTAAGACGATGCCCTCTCGCACCATGAAATGGTACTTCTCCCAATTCAATGTTAGGTTCTTATCCCTGCAGCGGGTAAGAACAGCGTCAAGATGGCGTAAACACTCGTCGAAGGAGTCGCCAAAGATGGAGAAATCATCCATAAAAATCTCCAAGAACTTTTCAACCATGTCTGAAAAGATCCCCATCATACACCACTGAAATGCAGCGGGTGCGTTGCATAACCCAAAGGGCATGCGACGATAAGCAAAAGTGCCAAAGGGACAAGTGAATGTTGTCTTGTCTTGATCCTCTTTGGCGATGGGGACTTGATTGTAACCGGAATAGCCATCGAGAAAGCAGTAGAACTCGTGCCCTGCCAATCGCTCGAGCATTTGGTCAATGAAAGGTAAAGGAAAGTGGTCCTTCCTTGTTGCGGCATTGAGTTTCCTATAGTCTATGCAGACTCGCCACCCAGTTTGGGTGCGAGTGGGGATCAACTCATTTGCCTCGTTTGTAATGACCGTAATGCCCGATTTCTTTGGCACAACGTGGATTAGGCTCACCCATTGGCTATCCAAGATAGGGTAAATGATACCGCTATCCAGACATTTGACAATTTCCTTCTTAACAGCCTCTTTCATGATGGGGTTGAGGCGCCTTTGTGGATCTCGTGCTGGCTTGGCATCATCCATTAAGTGTATATGATGTTCGACTATGAGGGGACTAATCCCCTTAATGTCCGCCATAGACCAGCCGAAAGCTTGCCGATTATCATGTAAGACCCTCAAGAGAGCCTTCTCTTGCTCAAGAGCTAGAGAGGCTGATATAATGACGGGTAAGGTCTCATTATCACCTAGATATGCATATTTTAGGTGTGTCGGCAAAAGCTTTAATTCGAGTTTAGGAGGTGAAAGAATAGATGGTAACAATGGGGTAGTTGTTTCAAACTTGAATGATTCCATCAAAGGTTCGAACCGAGTGTACGCAACAGTGTCGGATGGTTCAATTATCTCATCCGAAAAAGCAAAAGACTCCAATTCAGGTGATGAGTCTTCAAAGTCGTCGAGGAATGTAAAACACTCAAAATCGTTATCCTCCGTGAAAGCTGTGTCGGATTCTAGGAGGAACGCACTAGTGGCGTTAACATTGCTGTGGTCGAATAAAAAATTCTCGAACTCACAGTCCTCCTCCGCGATCTCATTGATCGAGCAAACGTCGAGTACGCTAGCATTAGGCTCAGCAGGCTGACTTCCCAACTTGAATATATTGAGCTCAATTGTCATATTGCCGAAAGATAGGTTCATTGAACCGTTACGACAATTGATCACTGCGTTGGAAGTTGCCAAAAATGGTTGACCAAGTATTACCGGAATTTGGTTCCGGGGGTTAGCAACAGGTTGTGTGTCCATCACAATAAAGTCAACGGGGAAAATGAAATCCCCTACTCTTATTAACACATCCTCCAGCTCTCCCCTAGGATGGGTTATTGACCGGTCGGCCATTTGGAGAGTATAGTGAGTGGGCTTAAGCTCTCCAACGCCCAATTGCTCGTACACAGAATAGGGTAGCAAATTGACGCTCGCGCCAAGATCTAATAGTGCTCTATTGATGTTCTTGTCCCCAATTGTTATCGAAATGGTAGGACACCCGGGGTCCTTTTGCTTTAGGGGAAGGGAATTTACAAGAGCATCACTAATAGCACTAGCCACAAAAACTTTCTTTGGCACTTGCGACTTTCTCTTTTTGGTGCACAAGTCCTTTAAAATTTTGGCATATGAAGGAACTTGCTGAATTGCATCAAAAAGAGGGATATTTATGCTAACCTGTTTGAACAACTCGACAATCTTCTCCATTTGAGGAGTTGGTTTATTGGATCTCAATCGATTAGGAAAAGGAATATTTTGAAAGGTGGTTGAGTCCAATTTTTGCGGATCAGATTGTCGAGTTGGAACGGCACCCCGTGTAGATGTGTTCGTGTTGTGAGAAATGGGTCCGTTCGAGCTAGAAGGGGTAGAGCCATGTGAAGGGTGGAGAATAGGCTCTAAGGAAGAAGATGATGAAGGTGAAGAAGATGAAGAAGTCCCACCGGCAGGGGTGTCATTGTTAATGCCCACATTGTTTCGCAACACTTTCCCCGATCTCAACGTGGTCACGGCATTCACGTTATGATTTTGCTGATGGTGTGCAGCATGTGCGTGACCGGGGTTGGGCAGAGGTTGAGATGGGAGTTTTCCTTTTTCGCGCTCGCTCAAAGCTGCATTGAGTTGTGCAATTTGTGCCTCAATAGATTTGATGCTTTGATCGTGTGAGGCACTATTTTGCACTAAAGATTGAATAGAAGTCTCAAGTCTTGCTGTAGACTGTGTAGATTGCTTAAGGAATGCATCTAGACTTCTTTCGAGCGAGCTAACCTTATCATTATTAGGTTGAACATAATTGTTTGGCTGGTAAGCATTGTTCGGCACAAAATTGTTCACCTGATTAGGGTAAGGTTATTGAAATTGTTACGGTTGATATTGAGTTTGCGAGGGTGCTTGTTGTTGTTGTTGTTGTGGAGGAGGAGGTCTTTGAAAATTATTATTTCCTTGGAATTGTTGATTTTGGTTCCAAGCGAAATTTGGGTGACTCCTCACCCCGGATTATACGTCGAAGAGTACGGATCGTTTCTTTGTCGTTGCTGAAATGCAGCATTGACTTGATCCTGTCCTTGTGTAGATGCATTATAAGGACACTCTTCGGTCAAGTGCGATGGATCCGCACAATAGGCACAGACAGTTCGTGGAGGCATAGCAGGGGCAGGAGAAGACGATGAGATTTTGGTCTCGATCGCTTCTAGCTTTTTCGTAAGAGCGGCCATCTCGGCCTTCATGGCAATCGACATCTCTACTTGATGTATGCCTGCCCTAGATTGACCACTAGAAGATGAAGTGGTCTTGGTACTCTCCCACTGTATTGTCTGCTCACTAAGATCCTCGAGAAAGTGCCACGCTTCATCACTAAACTCAGAGAGAAAATGACCTTGACAGATGGTTTCTAGCAACTGTTTCGTTGCCGAGTTCAATCCCTCATATAGTGTTTGGCAAAGTTGCCAACTTTCTATCCCATGATGAGGGCATTGAACCCAGAATGGTTCTGATGGAAGTTGTGAGAATTGAATTATTTCATTGTGGATTCTGGCAGTTTTATGGTGAGGATAGAACTTTTTTAGAAAAGCTTTCACAAACTCATCCCAATTTCTAATAGAATGTGATGCGGTGCTATATAGCCACTTCTCGGCTAGGTCACATAAGGTGAAAGGAATGACCCTTAGCCTTATAGCGTCATCACTCAATTGCGTCGTTTTCATCATAGCGCACACATTTTGGAATTTATTAATAAAGATATATGCGTCTTCAGTTTCCAAACCATGAAATTTCGGCAGCATATTGATAAAATGTGGTTTAATCTCAAAATTGTCCCCATTTGCCGGTGGGGGTGAAAGACAGGTGGGTAAAGAAGTGTGGATGGGGTAAAAGAGGTCCTGGAGCGCAACTCGTGCGGGCGCTTCAACAGACGGCTGGTTCGGGTCATTCGCACCTAACGGAGGTGGAATTCTTCCCGTCGGCAAGGTATTGTTGGGGTTCAATCCCGACATACCTTCGGTGAAAGAAGTTGAAGGTGAAGGTGAGAAAGTGGACGGATTTTCGACTTCGGTGTCGAAAGGTTCGTTGGTCGGTACCAAGGAAACGCGGACTAATCGGGCGTCTGTATCCCTACTCCAAAGTGACATACACTAAAGGGGATAGTGCAGTCAGAAAAAAAAAGAGAAAAACAGAATGTGTGGGTAAGATAACGTCAGTGAGGGAAAGTGGTGTGGTGAATTTGCAGGTTCTTTTTTTGCGACAAGTTGCAAGTTTTGAAAAGTTTTATTTATTTATTTTCTTTTTGTTTTATGTGGAAGTTTTGCAAAGAGGTGTTTGAAAAAAGGACTCATGACACAATTGTATCAACCACACATGCACAATCAGGCCTAGATCTAGGGTGGCCTAGGTCTACTAGAAAGCTCCTAACTAGGGCTAGAAGGAGGACCTCAAACCGCCTCTTCACGGACAAGTACGGCCAGGTAAGTGGGAAGGAACCACCACTATAGTGGGCCTAATTAATAACCACTAGCCTAGACACCGCAATGTCGGTTAGGATAAACGGCCGATGCCTACCCTAGTCCTTTTCCTATTGAGCTCGCTGTCCTTAGGTCTGAGTCTAATCTTTTTTAATTAATTGTGGTCGATGCAAAATGCTTTAGGTGTTTTCTGGGGTCCTGGGAAGGGTGATGAAATCCCCACGCAATCTGAGTTTGGTCAATTAGCCCCTTAAGTCCAATTAAATTATGCAAAACAAAAATTCACTTGCAATCAATTTTAGCGCGGCGCAAAGAAACCTGCAGCAAATCTGTTATTTAGAAGGGGGAAGAAGATTTTTTTAGCGCAAAGAAACCTGCAGAAAATTTTTACAGTGGAGATATGGAGGTTGCAGAGGGGAGAAAGAGGGATCTAACCATGCAAATTTTATGTGCTGACGTGGCTAGATGGCGGCGGAACCGCGGTCTGGGGCACTACTATGCGGCGGAAGCGCGGCACCTTGGTGGATTCAGCCTCTGAGAAATTTTGTGCTGCTCTGTACTTGTGATTCCTCTCTGTTCTTATGTTCCCTTTTCTGTTTTGACCTTCTGTAAAACTCTAGATCCAAAAGTCTTTGCTGTTCCTGCAAGATTCCAACGAGAAACCCTTCAAACAAATAAAAATAATGAAAAGATAATTTTTGTATTTTGTATTTTCTGATTTTTAGAATTTTTCAAAATTTATATCAACCCGAAATCATACAAAAAGAGAAAATTACGCCATCCCCGGCAACGGCGCCATTTGATTATTCCAAAAATTTGTAGTTTACCGTAATCAGAAACGGCGTCGCTTCGCAGCTAGCCGGTGAATACGGGTCGATCCGCAGGGATGTGTGAGTTTCTGTTTTTGTGTTATAACGAGTTGATTCAAATTGTTGTTTGGTTTTTGTCGATTGAATTTAAGACGAACTTATGTGATATGAAAGAACTCGTTAGGGTTAGGTCGAAGGTAGGGATGTTGATATCAATGTTTTCACCTCTTTCAATGCCGTTGATTTAAGCTTTTTAGAAAAATCACAACAATTATTAGCAAAGGGGATTAGGATGATCGGGAAGAAACAAAGTTTCTTCCTCTAGATCCTTGTCCGTCCTTTCCTATTAATTGCTGCGATCTTCATGGACGTCACATATGTCCGGCCTTTTATACTACGGTTCACCTTTACCTTGAAGGTAGGGTGCCGTAGGGGGCGGATCATACATGCATGCATGAAGATTTCGTTTTAAAAATATGTTGGCATTGAAAGAGGTAAGAGACATCCATCTCTCACACCCTCTCTTGTTCCTAACCCTAACGAGCGAGGATTTCACTCGCTCATTGGGGAATTATTTGAAAGTGACATTTTTTATGTTTATGTTTTAAAGGGTAATTACTTACTGCAGATTAAAGAGGATTACACTAGTTAAACTAAAGCAACAATTAGATAACTAGGGCAAGTAAAAGATTATACTAAGGCAGGAATTAAATAAACTAAAAAAAACTTACAAGATGATGCTCTTGATCTCTCAACAGGTCTGAACTTTTATTGATTGATAAGAGGCATTCCATTTTACAGATCTTGAGTACAATTTATAAGCAACTAGTGAAGCTAGGGTTACAGACTCTCGTAGACATGAAATTACAGATCTGCCCCCTAAAAATCCCAACATATGAAGTGACACACCGACACAAGAAGTCGGTGCCGACACGGGCACCATATGGCCGCGGTTCCGCGGCAAAGACATGCCTTTGGCCGCGGTTCCGCGGCCCTTTGGTGGGCTTGGCTCACCAACTTTCTGTGATTGGTTTGTCTTCTCTTGGGCTTCCTATTTTCATTGTTCTTTTCTCTGTTGGGCTTCTTAGCATTCTCCAGATCCTTAGTGAAACTTGTAAGGATCTTTTGACCGTTTCACTTGTTTTTCGTCTCGGCTTGAGTAAGATCCGTGTGCTGGTTGGTCAAAAGTCCATTTCCTGTATCATCTTTGTCTTTTTCACTGCATTTCCTCCGAGATCCTGTATCCTGTATCATGCAACAAACGAGCGTCAAAAGTACCTGTTTACTTATAAAATGCATAAAAGTGGGGCGTATGAATTGCAATATTATAATGTGAACAGAAGGCCGATGAGGAAACCCATCCGAACTCCTACTGAGTCTGATGTGACAATCTCCGTACAGTCCGGTCCGTTCGTCTAAGACTATCGCATATCGGGCCTAGGGGGGCGGCAAGCGTCAGTCCCCTAATAGCTGTATAAGTCGTGTCGGAGCGAAACCTATTAAACCCTGAGAAACTACTGGAACCTATCAGCAAATCTCGCTTGCCCTGGCCAGGGACTTTGCGTAATGGCTCTCTGACACAGCGCGATATCAACCCCAATACCGGGAGAGACGAATCCTGTCTAACCGCCACTGCCTCCAAGTGCTCGGGACTGCACCCAACTGCTACATGTTTGCACGACTCCTTTGAGCCGTGGTAGGGTAGCAATCTAAGAACAGTGGGACACACTCGAGGCGAAGTAGCAGTGTCAAGTCTGCGGACTATGCTGTACTCATGTCACCTGGGAACTGTTCACTGACGACTGGTATAAAACCAACCAACAGTTCCCTATGAGTCCTGTCCGATGTACCCGTAACCTAACGAGCACCTGCATACTATCTCCAGTACGACGTAATGACAGCTGTGGGACAGACCATCTCCCCAACTGGGATGAGAAGCGTACACACTAGTCTACTAGGGAGTATCGATGCCCTGTCTCGATAATCCATCGACTAGGGACCTGAATAAGGATGTGCTTGTAGACTACCCAGCCCCCACTAGTGTGACTGCCATTACAACGCTGGTAATCAAGCAAGATCCTAAGAGCTCTATCAACACGTATACTCGCATATTAAGATAGAAAAACCAAGTAGCATACTACCATGTTTAGCAAGACTGTTATATACATGTGAATATCCCAAGCTTCCATTAAGTAATATACAAACTAGTATGATACAATAATGGCCCCTAGGGCATATACACTAACAATCTCCCACTTGCACTAGGGCCATGTACTGGCATATCGAAGACCGATGATCTCGAGTAGCCTCTCGAACTGAATCTGAGGCAGGGCCTTCGTGAATGGATCACCAATGTTCTCTTCAGAAGCAACTCTCCGAACCTCGATCTCCCGACGATCAATGATCTCCCTGATCAGGTGATACCGCCTTAAGATGTGTCTAGACTTCTGATGGGACCTTGGTTCCTTCGCTAAATCTATAGCGCCGTTGTTGTCGTAATACAGAGGTATTGGATCAACTATGGTAGGAACCACCTGAAGTTCTGTTAGGAACTTCTTCATCCAGACTGCTTCTTTTGCGGCATCGCAAGCAGCTATATACTCCGCTTCCATCGTCGAGTCAGCAACGGTGTCCTGCTTGGAGCTCTTCCAGCACACAGCCCCTCCATTGAGGGTAAAGACATAACCCGGCATGGACTTGGAATCGTCCTTATCACTCTGGAAGCCGGAATCAGTAAAGGCCTCCAACCTGAGGTCTTTTCCGCCGTAAACCAAGAACATCTCCTTAGTCCTTCTCAGGTACTTGAGAATGTTCTTTACTGCTATTCAGTGCTTCTCCCCTGGGTCTGACTGATACCGGCTTACCACACTTAGTGCGTAAGCTACATCTGGTCTGGTGCACAACATCGCATACATTATAGAGCCTACCGCAGAAGCGTAGGGTATAATAGACATGCGTTCCCTTTCCAAATAAGTCTTGGGAGACATCTCTTTGGAGAGGGTGATTCCGTGACAAGCCGGTAGATTACCGCGCTTAGAATCTTCCATACTGAATCTTTTCAGTACAGTGTCGATATACCTGGACTGCGAAAGTCCCAACATCCTCTTGGATCTATCACGATAGATCCGGATCCCCAGAATGTAAGAGGCATCACCCAAGTCTTTCATGGAGAACCTGTGTGACAAGAATCCTTTGACAGATTGTTGTAGGGTTCCTAGGCACCCTAGTGAGGTCTCACAAGGCATCAACCATGCCAATTTCAAAAATTATGGTGCCGAGAAACCCTAGTGTACGGATCGTTGGCTAGAAATCTAGGCCAAAAACAATCTAGTTAACAACTTAACTAATGGGATATCGGAAATACAACCTTTGTAGATCCGGTGCTCCACCGCCATAGCTCCGCAACGAAGTCGTCTCCGCTGTCCAAAAGGAATCCGGCTCTAGAGTCGGCTTCGTCGGAGAAAAAGCGAGCTAGGTCGTCGATGTCCATGCCGAAGATGATCTACGTCGAGGCATCGCTAAATCAAGCTCCACCTTCACCAAGCCCAAAAAACTTGTGAAGGAAACACACTCTACTACTTGGCAAGAGGTAGAGGATGAAGAAATAGGAAGTGGGTAGACTTTAGAATTGGATTTCTCACTCTTTATCATCAATCACCATTGATGACCTTGCTTTCTTCACTTGAAGAAAAATGAGGAAGAAGAAGATAATAGTTATGATAAGTTAATTAAAAAGGATAAATTATCTCAATACTTATCATAACCTAACTCTAGTTAAGTGTAGAGAATAGACCATGGTTTGCTTAAATGGTTAGGGTTAAGAATGAAGACAAGAAAGGTGACTAAGTCAAAGGTTCATGAATCTTCAACAAACAAACAAACAAAGCCACCATTCTTTCTTTATCTTATCCAAAACAAATAAATAAATAAATAAATAAGATAATCAAAACCCTAATCATTAACTTAACCATGGTTTAATCTTTACACTTAACCAAGTTAACATGTATCATCAAACATGATACAAATAAGTGCACAAAAGTATATCGCATATACAATGCGCACATCCGAGTGAGAAAATCCATCTTAAGTGAACCGATACTAGTTAACTCAAAGTAATATATCAAATATATAATTATGCATTAAATCATTAAATCAACACTTGATTTAACGATCCGGTCATATCGCATATAACCGACTAGTATCGAATGTATCGGCTTATCGAATCAACCCTCAATTCGATAACTAGGTTATATCGCATATAACCATTCGACACATTCATCGCGAGAATGAAATACGGTATCACATACTCGTATTATTCTCGGTCCCGCACATATCTCATATGCACTCCTATTTTGTTTCGCTTGAGCCAGGAAACCTCTGTGTAGGACTCAAAAGACTCGTCAATACGCCGGCAGCAGATGATGATCATATCAAACACCCACAAGCCGCAAGCGGTCTGCTAAACGTAACGGCCACCCGGGTATTGAGCGATCTGAAGATCGACGAGCAAGCCCGCTCACACTCCAGTGAATCCAACCAGTAACACTACCGTACAGTCCGGTCTGATCGTCTGATATGTCGCATATCTTGCCTAGGGGTGGTAAACGTTAGACCCCAATAGCTCGATAAGTCGTGTCGATATGAGGTCTATAACAATTAGAGAAACTACAGGTAACACTTACCAGTTAATCTCAGCAACCCTGGCCAGGGATTTCCTGTTATATCCAATCGAACACAGCGCAACATCAACCCCCTATACCGGGAGAGACGAATCCCCTCCTATCGCTCATTGCCTCCATGTGACTCGGGACTGTACCCAAAAACCACCGTTTTGCACGCCCTCTTGGACGTGGTAAGATGGAAATCAAAGCACAGTGGGAACCACACAAGACTCTATGACGATCTCGGGTCAACAGACTACTCTGTACCAGTGTCACCAGAGAACTGCCATCTGACGTGAGGTATAATACCATCTGGGAGTTCTCGGCGAGTCCGTCCAGTGTACCCAGTCTCTACTGAGCACCCGTATATCATCTCTGATGTCAAACACCAATGGATATGGGATCATCCATCGCCCATCTGTATGGGTCCAGAAGGTATACGCTAGTCTACTCTGGTATATCGATGCCCCGTCTCGATACACCCTCGACTAGGGACTTTGAAGGATGTACTTATGGACTGCTATGTCCCCACTAGTATGATCCGCATCATAGTCCAGGTAGTCAAGCACACATCCTAAGGGCTTTACCAACATGTAACAGAGAGACAATCAGTATACACGTTAAGATAAAGAGCAACCAGATAGCATACTATCATGTCGAGCAAGAAAGTCCTCCCTATATATGTCCCAGCATCCACTACAATATACATCCTATGTACAGTAATGGCCTCTAGGGCATACATATAACTAACAATCTCCCACTTGCACTAAGGCATCTGTAGCAGTGGTTGCAGTATCTCATACTCAACCATCCCATAAAAGTCACTCTCTGGGAAAAGGCCTTTCGTGAGTGGATCCGCTGTGTTTGTCCTCTGAGTCTACTCTCCTAACCTCGATCCCTTGGAGATCTACCATCTCCATGATCAAGTGATACTGCCTTAGAATATGTCTGGATCACTGATGGGACGGACGTTCCTTGGCATAAGCCACAACTCCATTGTCACACAATGGAAGGAACTAAGTTCATCTCATGAACCAATATACACCCAGACTGCCTCTTTGGTAGCATCTTAAGTAGCGATGTATCCTGCCTTTATAGTCTAGTATGTCACGGTATCTAGCTTGGAACTTTTCCAACATACCGTCCCTTTACTGAGGGTAAAGATAATGCCTGCGACTGACATTCAGTCGTCTTTATCACCCTGGAACCCTTCCAGTGATTCTCCCCAGGATCTATTGATTCTACAACATCTTAGGTTTCTTTTATTTTGAAATTCTCCCCAGGATCTATTGACTCTATCTCATAGATCCAAAACCCCAGGATTTAGTAGGTATCACTTTGATCCTATATGGAGAATCCTAGTGATAAGCGGAGATTGACCGAGCGTAGCATAGGAAACTCCTTCCCTATCAAGAGTATGTCATCCACGTACTCTACGAGGATTTTCACCATACTCCCTACTACCTTTTTGTTTATACAAGGTTCATCTACCATTTTGATGATGTCAAACTCTTTGACTAACACATCAAAACAGACGTTCCAACTCCGCGATGCCTGCTTTATCCTATAAAGCATCTTGCACACGTTTCCGCTGCTCCCACAGTCTACGAAGCCCTCTGGCTGTGTACTTATAGACGCTCTCTTCTAAATCATTATTTAGAAAAGCAGTCAAGACACCCAACCACCAGATATCGCAGTCATGGTATGTAGCCGTGACAAGTAGGATCTGGATGGACTTAAGCATAGCTACTTGAAAAGGTTTCATCATTATCCACACCTGGTCAATGATGCAAACTTTTAACAAGTCTAGCTTTGAAAGTCTCAACTTTTCCATCTACACCAAGTAATCTTCTCAAGATATACTTGCTCCTGATGGGGTTTTAACCCTTCAGATATAGAAACCAAAGTCCATACTTTGTTGGTGTATATGGATTCCATCTCAGATCACTAAGCATCCAGCCATTCTTACAAAGTCTTACTCCTGATGGCCAGCTCCAAACTAGTTGGGTCATCATCTCATGATGCAATCCTCGCTCCCACTGTCATAGAGAAAACGAAGTATCTCTCAGGTGGGTGAGGAACCCTACTAGATCGGCGGAGAGGCTGGGGTTCGTTGGTATCTACTGAATCCTTTGGTTCTATCAAATCATCAGCTGCAGTTTGTATAGCTGGAACCTTTCCAGTTCTACATAACTGACCTTGTCTCGAGCTTTTCCGGATTATGCTTTTCAGACATAGGCTGGACAACCCCAAATCTCAACTAACTTGAGAGATGGGCTCTTCCCTTATCATATCAAATATGAAGTGGTAGGCAACTGATTTGATTTGAACCCTATTCAATAGGTATGCAGCTTTTCAAGTGCATAACTCCCAAAAAGGAAATAGGTAACTCAGCAGTACTCATCATAGAGCACACCTTATCATATAGGGTGAGATAGCTCCGCCCCGATATACCATCGTGCTATGGTGTATACAGAGGAGTAATGCTGAGAGAGAATCTCATTCTCCTTTAGAATAGTCCAGGAATTCCATGCACAAGTATTCTCCTCCCTGATCTCATCATAGGACATAATACTTATACCCGTATTTTAGTTCTCTACTTCTAAATCATATTCTGTGAATATCTCAAAAGGTTCGGACTTGTGTTTCAACAGGAACATATGTCTGAATCTTGAGAGATTATCAGAGAATGTAATGAAGTACAAAGAACCGGTCTTGGCATGTGTAGACAGGGGACCTACATACATCAACATGTATCATCTCAAGAGTTCACTAACTCTTTCTCTGTTTCCAGTAAACGGAGCTATGGTCATCTTATCTTTGTGACATGACTGGCGAGTTTCACAAGATATAAATTCAAACTGATTTAAATATGCATCTAAATGTAACTCAGCCAGTCGGGTCGCATTGATATGACCTAGTCTACAATACCTCAAGAAGGATTCGTTCATTTCTGAACTCCTCCTCTTGTGTGTGTTCCGTATACTAAGAACTGTAGTTTGATTTAGAACATTAATGCTTTTAGATAACATGCCTGAACCGATCAACTTTTGATATAGGAAATGTTCAAAACATTATCCAACAATACAAAATTATATCCTTTCTTTACTAATAAATAGACTGATATGATTTTGTATATCAGGTTCGGTATCTAATAACATTCGTTCAGAATCAATGTATTGGTAATACAGGGTGACAGTGACCAAAAGACTTGGCTGCAACACTTGCCCCGTTTTCTGCCTCATGAAACTTATCACCCGTTCTCAGTTCTCTACCTTTCTGTAGCCCTATGTAACAGATTACATATCTGGGATCCTGATCTGGTATCAAATACCCAGGACGCAGAGGATACTGAGAAACAGTTCTTTGTAACGAACACACCCGAAGATGATGCATCAGCATGCACTCTCTTCGTTTGGGTGGCACGGGAAATCTGGTAATCCCCAATTTCCTGCTCTGTCTTATAACAATTATAAGTTGGAGCGGGACCAACGTTCCCCAGCTCAGTATAACAAGCGGGTTCGGTCAATAATCCGTATTATTATCTTGATTAAGGCGTGATATGGTCGCTACCAGGAGAGAGAGAGAAGAAAACACTCAGCGTGCGCTCTGTCAAGAATAGATTGGTTATTATTTTATCTAATCAGGATGGCTCCCACTGCTTTTTATCAAATCTTCCTTCAAACCCTAAAAGGAAAGACTAGCCGGGATTAATTATACACTACAAGTTCGCCAATCTTTCAGCCAGGCCAGTGTCGGTACTTTGAGGGAGGTCCCCCGTGCTTTCGCACGAACCTAATTAATGTAAACCTCGTTTTCCCAGAGGCGTAACCCCGTTAACACCTTTCTAGACACCTACTCGATCGGCTAATTGTAATGTATAAAACTCTCCCAGGAGTAACTCTTACTCGCAGCGGGTATCGGGATCCAACTATCTCATAGAAGGTATGCAATCTCATTGCAAATTTCAACACTTGAAATTCCCGATAATATTTTGCCCCTAGCTCGCTATGACCTTGACGAATGCCAAACAACCCATAGTCCACTAGTCAAGTTCAACCCGTACATTTCTTGATCGAATTAAACCCACCCGCACGACCCTTGATGAATGCCAAACAACGCCGTACGAATACCCTAATCCAATCACATCATATGCTCAAGCAGATAAATACTAGTTAGCTACCGTACACTACGCCTTGACGAATGCCAAACTACCGCAGCACGAATACTAACTAGTACATATCTGAAATGACGGAGGGCTACGACAGGTTTTTCTGAAAACCTATTGCGTAATGAACTTGATATCGTTGTAGAATCAAATGATTTTAAAATGGAGTGCTTTTGAGACTTTTCTAGTTTTGCTAAAGGAGTCACTCCCGGTGAAGGGATCGTCGGTCCTTTCCTCGTCGAATGAGGTGCGGGATATATCATATATATCACTGTGCAAAGCAAAAACTCTAAAAAGCAATCAAAAGACAAACTGAGTGTGTAGCATCTGCCAGTTATTGCTAAAGGAGTCACTCCCGGTGAAGGGATCTCGGTCCTTTCCTCATCGAATAAGGTGCAGGATATATCGTATATACCGCTGTGCAAAGCAAAAACTGTAGCTACCTGTTTTATTTTGAAATTCGATTCTACAACATCTTAGGTTTCTTTTATTTTCATTAATCACATTAATGAAGTCCCATCATTTAAGTACCTAAACATCACAGATAAATACGACGTACACTTATGCCATCCGCATTCGCCTCGATGTCCCCTCGTGCACCGTTAGGTTAGGTAACTAACGGCAGAGCGGGGCAGGGCTAGCGCGGGTGTAAAACATAAGTAACGTCTATATAATATATCATATATACTATATACTGTATCTATCAGAGAACATCACATGATCACATCACAGATATCGCAGCAGAAGAATCATATGAAATATTGGATATACTAGGACGTCCGTGTTTTCAATACGAGCCAGTATAAAACACGGATTCCACGGTCGCGATGAATAGCCAAACCCACACCCCTAGACCCCTACGAGAGCGGCAAGCAACCCTACCAATTCTGGAGTTAGGAGACCCGGTCTCGACTCCTCGAGTTGGTCTCCCACTGGACTCCAGAACCCGATTACTTGTGCCCTCCTCCTTGGGTCTATCCTAGTGCGGAAAAGTAAATAATATACAAAAGGTGACAACTTCCGCAACCTGGAAGCGCCCCAATAAAAGAATATTACATACAAGTTTTTACATGAATGAAAATGAAAAACACTCATCTCACATAAAAACCCCCGGCTATTCAAACACGACGATCCAATATAACATATCCAGCAACACATAACATCACATGTCATCAACGTAAGTAAATATGCGCATCCCAATTGTCGTTGACATATAGCAACGAAACCGGCGATATCACATATTACACTTACGGTCACAGAAAAGAAAGTGTAAAACTACAACAGTTGGAATCCACAACCACCTCAGACATCGCATGCCTGACCAAATGAATTACTTAGACATCGCATGCCTAACAATTGTAAACCCCGCATTTTAGTCTCTTTATCGAAAACACTTTTCAATATCAAGTCGGGCAATTCAACAAGATTCCCGAAATACTGATCGAATACTCGTCGCAAACTTCAGTAGGCGGCCGCACCCCCGATACCGTCGACGAAGTGCACCAAGACGGAACACCGCTACCGCGAGCACCCGTACGGATGCTTTCGGCGACGGGGTTCTCCTACGGTCACTTGGTCGGGGCTATGGGGTGAGGCTGTCTATTAAGTTTACCCGGCGAGTATCCGCGTACACTACGTGATTGCGACGGACTTTTGATCACATCAAAATTCCGTGGCAACCGATCAAGTGAGACTAAAGTGCTATGTTTATAACATTCATTCAGTTATCTCATAACTTCTTGTGAATTCCAATTATTGTATCCCATTCCAGATAAATAGAAAATGTTAAACTTTCCGATCGAACAATCGAACACCCAAGTTTTCCCGATACAGCTCAACACATGAAATAAGTCTAACAACATTCCGTTCGTGCCTCAGTACCAACGGTCCAGCCGTAGAAGGGTCAAGCCAACGCCTCACATGTGGCACGCCGTACTGCCCCAAACCCGAAGGTTCAAAGAGCAGTTCAAGACGGTCACATAATCGAGTTAAGGTTTGTTGTCTTCTAGAGGGTCCATCGAATTACTTGCACTACTTAGAACGTCGTTAAACTACGGAAAAATCCAACACATGGAAATTTCCCGACAGGGGAAAAATTGGGTATTTATATCCGGTCGAACTTTTTAACATATTCTAAAATTTATCCGGAACGCCACATAGACAAAATTTGATACTCCGATCGAAACACCGAATCCCCAAAACAACTCCAGAAAATTCAACTCTTGAATAAAATATAAAAATTTCCAGATGACTCAGCACTCTGAGACAAGAATTACTGTGCTATCCACGTGGTGTAAATCTACAGTGTGGCCGCGGAAGCGCCGCTAATGCTATGGTGTGGGCCGCGGTGCCGCGCTTCCTTAGTGTATTTATCATCACGTGCTTCACAGTAACTCATACAATTCCCTGCTGAATTTTTTGGTAATTTTTAATCTGGAAAGATCCCGGTTTTTAGAAAAAGGACAGAGAGCAATTTTGGGTTCGTGTTTTCGGTTCGATCGGACTTCAAATTCAGTCTGGACATCGCCTAAGGCTCTAGCTAGGCTCTGATACCACTGTAGGGTTCCTAGGCACCCTAGTGAGGTCTCACAAGGCATCAACCATGCCAATTTCAAAAATTATGGTGCCGAGAAACCCTAGTGTACGGATCGTTGGCTAGAAATCTAGGCGAAAAACAATCTAGTTAACAACTTAACTAATGAGATATCAGAAATACAACCTTTGTAGATCCGGTGCTCCACCTCCATAGCTCCGCAACGAAGTCGTCTCCGCTGTCCAAAAGGAATTCGGGCTCTAGAGTCGGCTTCGTCGGAGAAAAAGCGAGCTAGGTCGTCGATGTCCATGCCGAAGATGATCTACGTCGAGGCATCGCTAAATCAAGCTCCACCTTCACCAAGCCCTAAAAACTTGTGAAGGAAACACACTCTACTACTTGGCAGGAGGTAGAGGATGAAGAAATAGGAAGTGGGTAGACTTTAGAATTGGATTTCTCACTCTTTATCATCAATCACCATTGATGACCTTGCTTTCTTCACTAGAAGAAAAATGAGGAAGAAGAAGATAATAGTTATGATAAGTTAATTAAAAAGGATAAATTATCTCAATACTTATCATAACCTAACTCTAGTTAAGTGTAGAGAATAGACCATGGTTTGCATAAATGGTTAGGGTTAAGAATGAAGACAAGAAAGGTGACTAAGTCAAAGGTTCATGAATCTTCAACAAACAAACAAACAAAGCCACCATTCTTTCTTTATCTTATCCAAAACAAATAAATAAATAAGATAATCAAAACCCTAATCATTAACTTAACCATGGTTTAATCTTTACACTTAACCAAGTTAACATGTATCATCAAACATGATACAAACAAGTGCACAAAAGTATATCGCATATACAATGCGCACATCCGAGTGAGAAAATCCATCTTAAGTGAACCGATACTAGTTAACGCAAAGTAATATATCAAATATATAATTATGCATTAAATAATTAAATCAACACATGATTTAACGATCCGGTCATATCGCATATAACCGACTAGTATCGAATGTATCGGCTTATCGAATCAACCCTCGATTCGATAACTAGGTTATATCGCATATAACCATTCGACACATTCATCGCGAGAATGAAATACGGTATCACATACGCGTATTATTCTCGGTCCCGCACATATCTCATATGCGCTCCTATTTCGTTTCGCTTGAGCCAGGAAACCTCTGTGTAGGACTTTAAAGACTCGTCAATACGCCGGCAGCAGATGATGATCATATCAAACACCCACAAGCCGCAGGCGGTCTGCTAAACGTAACGGCCACCCGGGTATTGAGCGATCTGAAGATCGACGAGCAAGCCCGCTCACACTCCAGTGAATCCAACCAGTAACACTACCGTACAGTCCGGTCTGATCGTCTGATATGTCGCATATCTTGCCTAGGGGTGGTAAACGTCAGACCCCAATAGCTCGATAAGTCGTGTCGATATGAGGTCTATAACAATTCGAGAAACTACTGGTAACACTTACCAGTAAATCTCAGCAACCCTGGCCAGGGATTTCCTGTTATAGCCAATCGAACACAGCGCAACATCAACCCCCTATACCGGGTGAGACGAATCCCCTCCTATCGCTCATTGCCTCCATGTGACTCGGGAATGTACCCAAAAACCACCGTTTTGCATGCCCTCTTGGACGTGGTAAGATGGAAATCCAAGCACAGTGGGAACCACACAAGACTCTATGACGATCTCGGGTCAACAGACTACTCTGTACCAGTGTCACCAGAGAACTGCCATCTGACGTGAGGTATAATACCATCTGGGAGTTCTCGGCGAGTCCGTCCAGTGTACCCAGTCTCTACTGAGCACCCGTATATCATCTCTGATGTCAAACACCAATGGATATGGGATCATCCATCGCCCATCTGTATAGGTCGAGAAGGTATACGCTAGTCTACTCTGGTATATCGATGCCCCGTCTCGATACACCCTCGACTAGGGACTTTGAAGGATGTACTTATGGACTGCCATGTCCCCACTAGTATGATCCGCATCATAGTCCAGGTAGTCAAGCACACATCCTAAGGGCTTTACCAACATGTAACAGAGAGACAATCAGTATACACGTTAAGGTAAAGAGCAACCAGATAGCATACTATCATGTCGAGCAAGAAAGTCCTCCCTATATATGTCCCAGCATCCACTACAATATACATCCTATGTACAGTAATGGCCTCTAGGGCATACATATAACTAACAATTGTAGCATAGGAATGTCATTTCCTATCAATAGAATGTCATCCACGTACAAGACGAGGAATACGACACTTCTGGCTGCAACTTTACTATATATGCACGGTTCATCTGGATTTTTTATAAAGTCATATTCTTTGACTGTCTCATCAAAACAGATGTTCCAACTCCGCGATGCCTGCTTTAGTCCATAAATGGACTTAAGCAGCTTGCATACTTTCCCGCTGCTCCCACTCTGATTGAAACCCTCTGGCTGATCCATATAGACGCACTCTTCTAAATTTCCATTCAGAAAAGCCGTCTTTACGTCTATCTGCCAGATTTCATAATCATGAAAGGCAGCAATAGCAAGAAGGACCCGAATGGATTTGAGCATAGCCACTGGAGAAAACGTTTCGTCATAGTCCAAACCAGGTCTTTGAGGAAAACCCTTTGCAACAAGTCTAGCCTTATAGGTTTCCACCTGTCCATCTACACCAATCTTTTTCTTGAAGATCCATTTGCATCCTATGGGTTTCACCTCATCTGGAGCAAAGTCCAAAGTCCATACTTTGTTGGTGTACATGGACTCCATTTCGGTCCGCATTGCATCTAGCCATCGTACCGAGTCGCCGCTCTGGATGGCCTGCTGAAAGTCAGTAGGTTCATCATCATCTATGATGCAATCCTCTCTATCCCCATCCATGAGAAAACCGTAGTATTTCTCAGGCGGATGAGACGGCCTACTACTCCTGCGGAGGGGTGCGGGAATGTCCTGTTCTTCTTGAACTACCGGTTCTACCAAACTTTCAGTATTAGTTTGTGGTTCTAGAATTTCTTCCAGTTCTATTTCGCTCCCACTTGATTCCTTTTCTAAAAACTGATGTTCTAGAAAATGGGCATTACGAGAAACAAATACCTTTTGTTCCTCTGCGTAATAGAATAGATATCCCCTGGAGTTCTTTGGATATCCCACAAACTTACACTTTACTGATCGTGCCTCGAGCTTGTCCACATGCTGCTTTTTAACAAAAGCTGGACATCACCAAATCTTTATATACTGTAGATGGGGTTTCTTCCCGCTCCACATCTGATATGGAGTGGTAGGCACAGTCTTGGTAGGAACCATGTTCAAAAGATATGCCGCTGATTCTAGCTCATAACCCCAGAAAGATCGCGGAAACTCAGCATTACTCATCATGGATCGTACCATATCCAATAGGGTTCGATTCCGTCTCTCCGATACACCATTATGCTGTGGAGTGTATGGAGGAGTAAACTGAGAGAGAATTCCTTTCTCTTTTAGGTAACCTAAGAATTCGGCACTCAAGTATTCACCATCTCGTTCAGATCTAAGTGTCTTGATACTTTTACCGGTTTGGTTTTCTACTTCATTCTTATACTCTTGGAATTTCTCAAAAGCCTCGGATTTATGTTTCATCAGATAAATGAATCCGTATCTTGAGTAATCATCCGTGAAAGTAATGAAATAGGAAAAACCACCTCTTGCATGCGTAGACATTGGACCACATACATCGCTATGTATGAGTCCTAAGAGCTTGCTCGCTCTTACTCCATGTCCAGTAAATGGAGTCTTTGTCATCTTTCCTTTGAGACAAGATTGACAAGTGTCATAAGTTTGATATTCGAACGAGTCCAAATATCCTTCTCTATGCAACTTAGTCAACCTTCTCTCATTGATGTGACACAGTCTACAATGCCATAAGAAAGCTTTATTTAAATCTGGAGACTTTCTTTTTAGTTTGTTCTGGACATTGAAAATTTGGAGTTGGTTTATAATATATATTCTGTTATTTAGTGTACCGGACCCAATCAAACCATGATTAAGGTGGATGTTAACAACATCTCTTACAAACGTGAAATCATAACCTTTATTTGATAACAAGAAAACTGATATGATATTACACGTTAAGCTTGGTACAAAAAAACAGTTATGTAAAACCAAAATGTGTCCACTCGTCAATCTTAGGTGATAATCCCTGACGGACGCAGCTCCCACGCTAGCTCCGTTAGCAACCTTTAGGGTCATATCACCTTCCTTCAGCACTCTACGGTTTCTCAGTGCCTATAATGAATTGCAAATATGAGATCCTGATCCGGTATCCAATACCCAGGAAGTAGAGTTAATTGACAGACAATTCTCAATTACAAACACACCTGAAGTCGATGCCACAGCATGCTTCGGTTCCTGGTTTTTGGCGTTCCACGCCTTGCAATCTTTCTTCCAGTGCCCTTTCCTGTGACAATGGAAGCACTCATCCTGGCCCAATACCGGTACTGCAAACTTTTTTTTCCCTTCCCTCCCACCTTACTAACACCTCCTCTAGGTTTGGTGGCGGCCTTCTTCTTCCTTCCTTTGGCCTTAGCCTTGGACCCGGAAGAAGATGCACCGCCAACAAACATAGCGGGTGTTTCCCTTGTCTTCTGCAAGGTGCCCTCTACACTCCTTAACATGTTCAGGAGTTCCGGAAGTTCAACTTCTTTTCTTTGAATGTTGAAGTTCAGGATAAACTGGGCATAGGTGTGAGGAAGGGACTGGAGAATAAGGTCTGTATAGAGCTCATTATCCCAAGTCGTCCCAAGGTCTGCGAGCTCTTCTATATAGCCGATCATCTTTAGGACATGTTCTCCTACCGATGACCCGACAGCCAACCTCGCTCGAAACAAGTTCTTAGAGGTCTCGTATCTTGCTATACGAGATTGCTCTCCATAAACTTCCTTTGTATGGAGAAATATGCCATCTAGTTCCATATCCTCGTGCCTCCTCTGATGTTCATTGTTCATCGAGGCAAGCACGATGCACTTGGCTTTCGCGCAATCGAAATCCCAGGTTTTGCGGATTTCCTTATCCGCATTACTGGATTTGGGACCAGGGACAGCAGGTGCCGTAGCGGTGAGGACGTACCCCAATTTGTCATAGGTCAAAGCCATTTTGACATTCCGCAGCCAATCTTTATAGTTTGGCCCTGTCAGTATATTTTTCTCTAAAAGTAACTTAAGTCCAGTCATTTTCAGGGTCGCTGCAAATAGGAGAGAGAGAAGAAAACTCTTTAGCATGATGCTCTTGCAAGTTTAGAGTGGTTTTTAGTTTATCTAAACTGGATGGCTCCCACTGTTTCTCGAATCCTTCCTCAAACCATAAAAGAAGAATTAGCCAGGACTATTCTCACCGTACAATACTTGCTTAACCGTTCAGCCAGGCTAGTGTCGATACTTCGAGGGAGGTTTTCCAACGCTTTCGCGAAGTTCCTTAATTAAATAACCTCTTTTCTCTGGGGGCGTAACCCCGCTGACACCTTTCTTGACACCTACTTGGTTTATAGCAATGATCGTTAAGTGACGAATATCCTGATAAGTAGCATATACTCACAGTAGGATCGGGATCCAAATATCATTGTATGATAATGTTGAAGGAATCCTACCAGCATTCATCAAACTCCAAATGGTATGCAACTCTTTGCAAATTTCAGTTTCTTTAGAAATTCCTGATATATATTTTTGCCCCATGCTCTTATGACCTTGGCGTTAGGTCAAAATGTCATAAGTCACATGTCAAGTTCTACCCATCATTATCTTGTCAATTTGAACCCATCCGTATATATCCTTGACGTTCGGCCAAAATGATAATACGACCGTCCCAAACTAACTCATCTATCTATGCAACAAATGAATACCCAGTAGCTACCAAACACTATGCCTTGGCGTTACGTCAAAATACATAGCTTGAATACTACTGAATACCCAGATGAAATGACGGAGGGCTACGAATGGTTTTGGCGAAACCGTGAACGTAGTGAACATGATATAACCGAAGGAACCTGATAGCTTTTAAAAGGAGTGGTTAAAGCTCCGCATTTTAAAAATATCTGTTTTTAAAATTAACCGAGTGGTTTCTTTTAAATTGTTCCAACGATTAAACTTTTTGGTTTATTTTCTTTGCATTATAAATAATGCGTCCCATCATTAACCTATCATTGCAGAAAACAACGAAAATACAACGTCCTCTTATGCCATCCGCATTCGCCACGGTGTCCCGTCATCACCCGTTAGGTAACTTAACTACGACAGAGCGGGGACTGGGCTAGCGCCGGTGTAAAACATAAGTGTCGTCTAAATAGCTATCATATATAGATATTGTACATTCGTCAGACGCAATAATAGGCATTCCAGATCACAGATGAACTTTATTGGATTTGCAAGCAATACGTGTTTGTTTTGAGCCTGCAACAAAAGACGGATTACACAGTTGTGATGAATAGCCATTACCCCACCTAAGACCCCAACGGGTACGGCAAACTACCCGCCCGGCAGTTTGTGCACCCTACCTTGGGTCTGTCCTAGGAGCAAAAACAGTAAAATGAAATAATACAACGGTGGCTACAACCGCAACCTGGATGTGTCCCGCAAAATAATATTACAACAAATTACATTTACATCAAATGAATTAAATAATAACCCATCACATAACCCCGGCTATACATCACAACAGTCCAACACAGTTCATATCCACAAACAGAAAAATCCATTACAGAAATGTGCAACCCCCTGCCAACCGACATACTAGCAGTTAGGGGAGGTTTACGAACACATTATACAAACACAGATATAATCCAACAAGAAAATACCGTATAATTTCGATCGATTAAACACATTTAATTTTGCTCCAATACTTCTCTGTAAATCTGAAACCTGAGCAAAAATAAAAAATTCCAGAAAATACCAAATATCACAGAGAACCAACACAGGAAAATTGGGTTCACGAATCGGCAACTCGGCGGCGGAAGCGCGGCGGATCGGTGGGAGGCGCTTTAGTCGATTCGTGAGCCCAGTTTTCTTGGGTGTTCTAATACTATCATTTTGGGCTTTCTGAACCTGCCTGAAAAATTTTTGGACTTCATTTAAAAAACGACAGAAACACATGATATCGGGGTTTTCCGGTTTCGTTTTTTCCGTTCAAAATTCATACAATTTTGCAAGTGAGTTATTTATTGTTTAGCGAGGCTCTGATACCACTGTAAGTCGATGTACAACACCCCACGACTTGCGGGGAGGCGGAAATATGAAAAACGATTTTGTTCTTTGCTTAAACATCGACTAACCGCATGAATCGAAGCTAAACGATAACTAACATCAAACATAGTTGTTAACAACTACTATGTAAAGGGATTATACCTAAAGAACCGTGTCCTTCGTCTTTACGAACTCCACCTCCTCCTCGGCCTTCTCCAAGTAGTAGACGATCCACCACGAGAGCTAAACTCCAAGCTTTGCCTCTAAACTTGAGGCAACTAGGTATCTTTAAGTGCTAATCAAAGTACCTAGATGAAATAGAGTATGGTTATGGATTAAGTAGTCTAACTAATCCTTGTACTCAACACATGAGAGGGGAGGATTAGGGTTTGAAGAGAGAGAGCTTGAGGAGAGAGAAGATGAACATAATAATGAGAAGAGAAAATGAGTTATCATAATATATATCAAGCATTTTTATTTATCAAGAAAAGAAAAGAAAATGATTTACAACCATGCTTGATAAATATCTTGTGGTGATTCATCTCCATGAGTCATTAAGAAATTATGAAGCATTAATGACATGGATGAATCATCCATATGACTCACTAATCTCATTCAATGTATATGCCACCTAAAGCTCCTCAGTCACCATCTTCTAGAAGTTTCTCGCGCAATTACGAGAACGCCCCTCCTATCCGTGAAAACACGGAAAAACTTTAGACTGTATAAATCCAATAACCGGATACTAGTAACTGGCTTAAACCAAAGCCGACTAGTAAAAACTGTCCGAAAGTCGTATGTGCAAAAACACACGTATGCGTCCGAACCCTTATCGTAAAACCATACGACCTCTATATCATTTCGCCTGGAGTAGGGAAACTCTCTGCGTGGGACTCTAGAGACTCGACTACTACGCTGGTAGTGGGTTTAACCACAGACCGCAAGTGGCACTAGCTGTACGTAACGGTCCCCAGGTAGATGTCGATAAGAAGGCCGATGAGGAAACCCATCCGAACTCCTACTGAGTCTGATGTGACAATCTCCGTACAGTCCGGTCCGTTCGTCTAAGACTATCGCATATCGGGCCTAGGGGGGCAGCAAGCGTCAGTCCCCTAATAGCTGTATAAGTCGTGTCGGAGCGAAGCCTATTACACCCTGAGAAACTACTGGAACCTACCAGCAAATCTCGCTTGCCCTGGCCAGGGACTTTGCGTAATGGCTCTCTGACACAGCGCGATATCAACCCCAATACCGGGAGAGACGAATCCTGTCAACAGCCACTGCCTCCAAGTGCTCGGGACTGCACCCAACTGCTACCTGTTTGCACGACTCCTTTGAGCCGTGGTAGTGTAGCAATCTAAAAACAGTGGGACACACTCGAGGCGAAGTAGTAGTGTCAAGTCTGCGGACTATGCTGTACTCATGTCACCTGGGAACTGTTCACTGACGACTGGTATAAAACCAACCAACAGTTCCCTGTGAGTCCTGTCCGGTGTACCCGTAACCTAACGAGCACCTGCATACTATCTCAAGTACGACATACTGACGGCTGTGGGACAGACCATCTCCCCAACTGGGATGAGAAGCGTACACACTAGTCTACTCCGGAGTATCGATGCCCTGTCTCGATAATCCATCGACTAGGGACCTGAATAAGGATGTGCTTGTAGACTACCCAGCCCCCACTAGTGTGACTGCCATCACAACGCTGGTAGTCAAGCAAGATCCTAAGAGCTCTATCAACACGTATACTCACATATTAAGATAGAAAAACCAAGTAGCATACTACCATGTTTAGCAAGACTGTTATATACATGTGAATATCCCAAGCTTCCATTAAGTAATATACAAACTAGTATGATACAATAATGGCCCCTAGGGCATATACACTAACATTTCGAGCCCGTTTTCCTCCCCAAAATCCGGCGAGACCCTTCCAAATTCCGATGTCGCCAGCCTCCTGAAGGAATTGGGAGTTAGTGCTGTGCAGGGGGGTGTCTGTGTAATTTTGTCTGTATTTGGTATTATTTATTTTCTTGTTATGGTTCCGGGTAAAAATCTGGGACCAATTATCCTTAATTGGTGTTTTGTGACCTGCGCGACATGTAGGCTTCGAGTCTGGGTTCAGTGGGTTCTGTGTGTCGTAGCACATCAGGAGAGTTCTGGGTTTGCACACACATGTTTTACTGTATTGATTTGCACACGCGTTTAGCTTGCGACGCTAGTTTCTCGTGTGATCTTGTTATCGCGTTTTTGCAAGGTTGTAGCCTTATGAATGTTGTTTGTGTAAATTCTAGGTTCGCAGGCGAGGACTTCGGACACCGTGAAGAAGGGAAAGAAGGTGGTCGGATACACTTAGCACGAGATCACCGGTGAGTAGATTTAACATCTACGGGGATATCTCCCGTATGGCGTTAAGCGTCAGGGCTTGATAGGATATTGTAGTCGCGTGTTACATTCATATATATATTGCTTGTGCATATGTACCATTGTAGCGTACCCCTCTTTTGTTGCATATAGACACAGTATTTATGTAACACCGCACTGTTACTAAGAGTTCATAATGCACGAGCACTAATTGTATGTTACACACACACCGTTAGTAATTGCCATGACACTCGATCTATAGAATTGCTACGAACTATACATATTGTACACTCATGCTTGCGTATATACCACTTGTATATCTATATTGGCATATATATATATTGTACATCCATACTTGCGTATATATATATCTTTGTGCATCCATGCCTACATACATACTCTTGCACTTACATAGATGATGTTGACTTTGATTTTGGAAAATTGGGGACCGCATGAAATATTTTCAACTGGATCCTTTTAAAAGAGCGGTTTTCCCCTTTTACTCATAGTACGATTTTATGCGGCATATAACACATTTCATGGATTTACGCAGTGAGTTTTGGGTTCATGTGATTTCTAGATTTGAGAACCGTGGTATTATTTTAAGAAAGTATGCACTGTTTTGAAAAAACCAGGTTTCTCTTGATATAATATTTCAGTGCATCCACTATGCGTTTTCTCGGTTCTGAGACGTGTGACATATGAAACCCGATTCGAGGAGGAGGATGATCCGTTTGCGGGTACATGGTGGACCCGGTATGGTATCTTGGGGTGAGAGAGAGATTTCGTGTGGATGACAATAAGCCTGACAAAAGGACTCCTACCAACCAGTGATTGGTTGGACCTGGCGGTTATCTGGAGGGTACTGACCAGAGTCGAGAGATGGATACGGGCGGACCCATACTGCCGGGGCCGAGGGCCGATTCCGCAGACGGAGCCCGTGGGCCGATCCGGACTGACGGAGCCCGATATATGAGGATTTGCGTGTCGATGCTGGACACGAGAATTTCATGTTCGGGTGCCGATGTTGGGCACCCCATTTCTATGAGATTTAGAGGATTGAAGGCCAGATAGAGTGACGGCGCCTGAGTTATTGGGATTTTGGGATTTTTTTGGTAGACACCGGTGCTTTCCGCTATGATGGTTCGTGTAGATTCTATTTTATCCCATGTTCAACATTCATTGTTATGCATTGCATCATGTAGTCGTAGTACCTGATAGAGTACTTTGCATGATTACTGTGTACCCAGCTCATCATATAGATGTTATTAGATTACACTTTTTATGCAGGATTATTGCATACCCAGTTCATCATATAGATGTTATCTGATTGCACATGTTAGATTATCGCAGTACGTGCATACTGGCGATTACCTTTATATGTTATTTACTATTCATGAGTTGGCAACTCACCCCCGTTGTGCCACAGTGTTTGCAGGTCGACCCTCAGAGTAGTTGCGGCAGGGCTATCCCATTGTATCTCTTTGGCTACGGATACCATTGCAGTCGGCGAGTGAGCCGTTTTGCCTTTGGGTGGGTTTTGTGGTATCCGTTTATTTCCATTGTACTCTCTTTTGTATCTAGTACTTTCCATCTACCATTTCATGTATTGACTTAGAGACCAGTTGTGAGGACGATGTTGTATATTATTTTGTACTCTAGATGTCGAGCTCGTGTGAGCCGACTTTACTTAGCATTTTTATCTTTTATGATGTTTTTCACTCATATTGCTCATTTCTTCGCTACGGCGTCGTATATTATTCTTGTGGTGGTTGTTTCCACCATTGGGCATGATTGCTCCCACTTGGGGATGCTTTACTCTTATTATCAGTCATTTTACTTATATCATGTGTTGTACCCGTTTCGGGGCTAGTTTTTACAAAGGAGGTGCTGCCGAATTTTTTAAGAAAAATAACGTAAATTTTAAAGATTCTTACTCAAGATTTTCTAAATGTCTTAAACTAATGTTTTCTTCACTCACTATTTTAATGGTTTTGATTTCTGGGTTTCGGCTTACTTAATCGCGTTGCTCCTGTAGACGTTACGTGGTTAAGTGCCGGTAACGGGCCGAACTTTGGGTTGTGACAAATTTGGTATCAGAGCGTAGGTTTTACCTTTCGAAGTGTTGGATGACCTTGGTATGATGGAGTAGGTAGCTGGAGCAGAGTGGTGTAGCGTGTGTATGTTCCGCGACATACTCACGGCACGGTACTTCGCCTAAGTGACCTTAGGACCTATTGGTTGAAATTCATTCGTGATTATATATATTCCTGTGATTCGATTTCCGTATTCTTATCGAATCTTGTTTCATTTCCATCCATTATGTCGCCGAAGACTACGAGGGCGCAGAGAGCGGCCGCGAGAGCCGAGATTAGAGTTGACTCGTCTGAGACAAGGACTGACCCGGGCAGTACACCTGTTGTACCAGAGCAGGCTGTTCCCCCTTCGACAGACCAGATCTCTATGCTAGGGGCCGGTATGCAGGAGATGCGCCAGATGATGGCGTCATTAGTTGAGGCACTTCGAGCGCAGCGACCAGAGGTAGTTCCACCCGTTACGGGGACCGTGATGGTACCTACAGTTTAAGCAGTTGCACCTGCAGCTACAGAGATTATCACAGTATCGCTATCTGAATTTATGAGGCTGAAGCTCCGGTCTTCACAGGCATCAATGCAGCTGAGGATCCACAGTCTTTTGTTGATCGAATGGCCAGGATATGCCGTTCACTGAGATACTCCAACGGGAGATGGGTAGAGTTCGCGATTTTTCGTCTAGAGGGTCTTGCGCAGAAGTGGTGCGAGTCGGTAGAGAAGGGAAGACCAACAATTCTTCCTCCTATGACCTGGACTGAGTTCGTGACGGTATTTCTAGCCCGTTTCCTTCCAGAGAGTGTCAGGGATGCTCGAGCAGCAAGGTTCGAGTCATTACGCCAGACGCCGGATATGACGGTGGCGGAGTATGATGTGCAGCACCAAGCTACCTGTTTATGCCTCGTATTTAGTGGCTACTAAGGAGATGCGAGTCAAGAGGTTTGTTCGAGGCTTGCTTACCCCGTTGTTTCTTGTGATCAGCGCACAGCATTGCGAGACCTATGCAGCAGCTATGGATGCAGCCCTATTAGTCGAGGAGCGTCTTGCCGAGACTTCGGTAGTTCCGGAACCGAAAATAGTTCGCACTGATATGTCTTCCTAGAGGTAGATGGGTAGGCGCCGCAGCAGACCCCCTCAAGGCCATGACGGAGGTTCGAGACGAGGACGGTTATACAGCACCTATCCATAGGGTCGGCAGTCACCGTCTAGATGTTTCCGGTGCGGGAGTACTTATCATCAGGTTCGAGATTGTCTGGAGCCACGTGAGGGCGAGACAGCCGTACCACATGTCACATTTCCACCTTCTCCACCCCAGAGGGCGTTGCCTCTTGTACCTGCTATTGCTCCACGTCAGACTTATGCACAGAGTGGTCGTGGTCGCGGAGGGTTTGCTCAGAGAGGACGAGGTGGCCGAGGCAGAGGATAGCCAGCTGCCGGCAGAGGACAGCCAGTTGCTAGTAGGGGACCGCCAGTCACAGGTAGAGGACAGGCACGGGTATTCACTTTGACGCATCAGGACGGGCAGGCGTCTAATGCAGTGGTCTTAGGTACTCTTTCAGTATGTTCTTTTGATGCACACGTATTGTTTGATCTGGGGTCTACACAGTCGTATGTTTCTACACACTTCGTGCCGAGTTTGGGCAGAGAGTCTTGTTTGCTTGATCAGCCGCTTGTTGTGACCACTCCTGTGGGCGAGTCGTTTGTTGCTAGACACGTGTTCCGGTCGTGTGTTGTCCATATTGGCGAGAGAGAGTTTCCTGTTGACTTGATCCTTCGTGAGATGTTTGACTTCGACGTTCTCCTGGGCATGGACTGGTTAGCCATGTGCTACGCGTCTGTGGATTGCCACGAGAAGACAGTTAGGTTTTGTTTTCCCGGCGAGTCGGCTTTTGTTGTGCAGGGGGACCGTGGTGCCGCCCCTCACAGTTTGATTTCGTCTCTTCGCACAGGACAGCTTTTGAGGAAGGGATGTCAGGGATTTCTAGCATATGTTTGCAATACTAAAGCTACAGAGGTTCCGTTAGACCAGGTCCCGATTGTTAGTGAGTTCCCTGATGTTTCCCTGACGAGCTTACTGGGCTACCGCCTGAGCGCGATATTATTTTCTGCATTGACTTGATTCCCGGCACGGGGCTTATTTCCATACAGCCTTATCGGATGGCCCCAGCGGAGCTCAGGGAGTTGAAGGGTCAATTGCAAGATTTGCTGGATAAAGGGCTTATTCGACTTAGTGTGTCTCCTTTGGGTGCTCCAGTCCTGTTCGTCAAGAAGAAGGATGGCAGTTTGCACTTGTGTATTGACTACCGCAAGCTGAATAGGGTTACCGTACAGAACAGATATCCCTTACCATGTATCGATGACTTGTTCGACCAGCTTTAGGGTGCGGGATACTTTTCGAGGATTGACTTGAGATCAGGCTACCATCGGTTGTGGGTTCGGCAGGAGGATATTCCGAGGATGGCTTTTCGCACGCGTTACGATCAGTATGAGTTTTTAGTGATGTCGTTCGGACTCACCAACGCCCCAGAAGCATTTATGGACTTGATGAACCGCGTCTTCAGGCCGTATCTTGATCAATTCATCATCGTATTCATCGACGATATCTTAGTGTACTCCCGGAGCCGAGAGGAGCACGAGCAGCATTTGCGTATTACGTTGCAGACCTTGAGAGAGCATCAGCTGTTCGCTAAATTCTCCAAGTGCGCATTCGGGCTCGACAGTGTAGACTTCTTGGGTCACGTGGTGACGGGAGATGGTATATGTGTGGACCCGAAGAAGATCGAGGCCGTTCAGCATTGGCCCAGACCAGCAACAGTTACACAGCTCCGCAGCTTCCTAGGACTGGCCGGCTACTATCGACGATTTGTTCAGAACTTCTCCCGTATTGCTGCACCGTTGACCGGATTGACTCGGAAGGGAGTTCCTTTTGTTTGGACGGAGGCGTGCGAACATAGCTTTCAGCAGTTGCAAACTCGTTTGACTACGGCGCCGGTGTTATCATTGCCTTCAGGATCGGACGGATTTGTGGTCTATTGTGACGCTTCTCGAGTGGGTCTAGGGTGCATATTGATGCACACGATAGGGTTATCGTTTATGCTTCTCGGCAGCTGAAGAAACACGAATAGAACTACCCCACTCACGATTTAGAGATGGCTGCAGTGGTGTTTGCACTCAAGATCTGGAGACATTACCTATACCGCGAGGCGTGCCAGATATTCATGGACCATAAGAGCTTGAAGTATATATTTCAGCAGCAATACCTGAATCTAAGACAGCGCCGTTGGATGGAGCTAGTGAAGGACTACGATTGCGAGATCCTTTATCATCCGGGCAAGGCGAATGTAGTGGCAGATGCTTTGAGTCGGAGGCCCGGAGGTAGCCTATCTTGTTTGAGCGCAGTGCAGAGGCAGTCGTCGGCAGATTGGCAGATTCTATGCGACAGCCGAGTGCAGTTCGAGTTTACTCCGACAGGGGGACAACTTGTGCATATCCATGCACGTCCACAGTTGCTTAACCGTATCCGTGAGGCGCAGCCCAGTGATGACTGTCTTTCAAAGATTAGTGAGCAGGTTAGGCAGGGCAGAGACTCCGAGTTCATGATCGATGATCAGGGGGTACTGCGATTTGGGACCCGACTGTGCGTACCAGATTCTGAGGGACTGAGGCATAAGATTCTCGAGGAGGTGCATCGATCGTTATACAGTGTTCATCCAGGTTCCACCAAGATGTACCATGATATGAGAGATGTTTACTGGTGGGAAGGTGTTAGTTATATGTATGCCCTAGAGGCCATTACTGTACATAGGATGCATATTGTAGTGGATGCTGGGACATATATAGGGAGGACTTTCTTGCTCGACATGATAGTATGCTATCTGGTTACACTTTACCTTAACGTGTATGCTGATTGTCTCTCTGTTACATGTTGGTAAAGCCCTTAGGATCTGTACTTGACTACCTGGACTATGATGCGGATCATACTAGTGGGGACATGGTAGTCCATAAGTACATCCTTCAAAGTCCCTAGTCGTGGGTGTATCGAGACGGGGCATCGATATACCAGAGTAGACTAGCGTGTACCTTCTCGACCCATACAGATGGGCGATGGATGATCCCATATCCATCGGTGTTTGACATCAGAGGAGATATACGGGTGCTCAGTAGAGACTGGGTACACTGGACGGACTCGCCGAGAACTCCCAGATGGTATTATACCTCACGTCAGATGGCAGTTCTCTGGTGACACTGGTACAGAGTAGTCTGTTGACCCGAGATCGTCATAGAGTCTTGTGTGGTTCCCACTGTGCTTTGATTTCCATCTTACCACGTCCAAGAGGGCGTGCAAAACGGTGGTTTTTGGGTACAGTCCCGAGTCACATGGAGGCAATGAGCGATAGGAGGGGATTCGTCTCTCCCGGTATAGGGAGTTGATGTTGCGCTGTGTTTGATTGGCTATAACAGGAAATCCCTGGCCAGGGTTGCTGAGATTTACTGGTAAGTGTTACCAGTAGTTTCTCGAATTGTTATAGACCTCATATCGACACGACTTATCGAGCTATTGGGGTCTGACGTATACCACCCCTAGGAGAGATATGCGACAGATCAGACGATCTGACCGGACTGTACGGTAGTGTTACTGGTCGGATTCACTGGAGTGTGAGCGGGCTTGCTCGTCGATCTTCAAATCGCTCAATACCCGGGTGGCCGTTACGTTTAGCAGACCGCTTGCGGCTTGTGGGTGTTTGATATGATCATCGCCTGCTGCCGGCGTATTGACGAGTCTTTAGAGTCCTACACAGAGGTTTCCTGGCTCAAGCGAAACGAAATAGGAGCGCATATGAGATATGTGCGGGACCGAGAATAATACGAGTATGTGATACTGTATTCGATTCTCGCGATGTGACATTGATCGGTTATATGCGATATAGCCGGGTTATCGGATCAAGTGTTGATTCGATAAGATGTTACTAATGATACCAGTCGGTTATGTGCGCATGACCGGATCATTGAATCAAGTGTTGATTTAATGATTTAATGTATAATTATATATTTGATATATTACTTTGCATTAACTAGTATCGGTTCACTTTAGACGGATTTTCTCACTTGGTTCGTGCGCAATGCATATGCGATATGTTTTTGTGCACTTGTATGTATCATGTTTGATGATGCATGCTAACTTGAGTTTGTGTAAAGATTAAACCATGGTTATTCAAATGGTTAGGGTTTTGTTTTTCATATCTATTTATTTATTTATTTATTTATTTTCTTTTTGGAAAATGAAATAAGAAGAATGGAGGCTTTCTTTGTTTTTTCATGAAGATTCATGAACCTTTGACTTTGTCCACCATTCTTATCTCATGCTTAACCTAACCATTTGATTTAACCCTAGTTCAATCTCTACACATAACCATGGTTAAGTTATGATAAAGATTGGATTATTCTTTTCTTTTTATTTTAACTTATCATAACTATTTTTTTCCTTCTTCTTCTTCCATTTTCTTCAAGTGAAAAAAGCTTGCCCCATCAATGGCAAGTGATGGAAATGAGTGAGAAATCCGATTCTAAAGTCTACCCACTTCCTATTTCTTCATCCTCTATCTCTTGCCAAGTAGTAGAGTGTGTTTACTTCACATGTTTCATGACTTGGTGAAGTCGGAGCTTGATTTAGCGATGCCTCGACGTAGATCATCTTCAGCATGGACATCGACGACCTAGCTTGCCCATTCTCCGACGAAGCCGATCCTAGAGCCCGGATTTGACTTGGACAGCGGAGAGGACTTCGTTGCGGATCTATGGAGGTGGAGCACCGGATCTATAAAGGTTGTATTTCCGTTTTCTCATTAGTTAAGTGTTAACTAGTTCAATGTTCGCCTAGACATCTAGTTATCGATCCGTAGTTTAGGGTTTGTAGGCACCATAATTTTTGATATTGCCATGGTTGATGGCTTGGGAGACCTCACTAGAGTGCCTAGGAACCCTACAGTGGTATAAGAGCCTAGCTAGAGCCTTAGGCGAAGTCTAGACGGAATTCGAAGTCCGAACGAACCCGAAATCCCAAACCAATCTTGCTCTCTGTACATTTTTGAAAACAGTGAGTTTTTCCAAATTAAAAATATGCAGAGAACTCAGCAGGGAATTCTAAGAATTACGGCTAAAAAATTTTTTGATGAACAGTTAAAACCGTGGCTGAAGCGCGGCATAAGACAGGTTTATGCGGCGGTTCAGCCGCACATTGATGACGTCAGCCCTAAATTTTTACACTGTAATTCATTGTTTCTGGTTCTGAGTTCTCTGGATGTTTTGAAATTTTATTCAAGAGTTGAATTTTCTGCAGTTGTTTTGGGGATTCGGTGTTTCGATCGGGGTATCAAATTTTGTCTATTTGGTTTTCCGGATAAATTCTAGAATATGTTAAAAAGTTCGACCAGATATAAATACCCAATTTTTCCCCTGTCGCGAAATTTCCAAGTGTTGGATTTTTCCGTAGTTTAACGACGTTCTAAGTAGTGCAAGTAACGCGATGGTCCCTCTAGAAGACACAAACCTTAACTCGATTATGTGACCGTCTTGAACTGCCCTTTGAACCTTCGGGTTTGGGGCAGTACGGCGTGACACATGTGAGGCGTTGGCTTGACCCTTCTACGGCTGGACCGTTGGTACTGAGGTACGAACGGAATGTTGTTAGACTTATTTCATGTGTTGATCTGTATTGGGAAAACTTGGGTGTTCGATTGTTCGATCGGAAAGTTTAACATTTTCTATTTATCTGGAATGGGATACAATAATTGGAATTCACAAAAGTTATGAGATAACTAAATGAATGTTATAAACGTAGCAATTTAGTCTCAATTGATCGGTTGCCACGGAATTTTGATGTGATCAAAAGTCCGTGGCAATCACGTAGCGTACGTGGATACTCGCCGGGTAAACTTAATAGACAGCCTCACTCCATAGCCCCGACCAAGTGACTGTAGGAGAACCCCGTCGCCGAAAGCATCCGTTCGGGTGCTCCCGGCAGCGGTGTTTCGCCTTGGTGCACTTCGTCGACGGTATCGGGGGTGCGGCCGCCTACTGAAGTTTCCGACGAGCATTCGATCAGTTTTTCGGGAATCTTGTTGAATTGCCCGACTTAATATTGAAAAGAGTTTTCGATTTTGAGACTAAAATGCGGGGTTTATAATTGTTAGGCATGCGATGTCTAAATAATTCATTTGGTCAGGCATGCGATGTCTGAGTTGGTTGCGGATTCCAACTGTTGTAGTTTTACACTTTCTTTTCTGTGACCGTAAGTGTAATATGTGATATCGCCGGTTTCGTTGCTATATGTCAACGAAAATTGGGATGCGCATATTTACTTACGTTGATGACATGTGATGTTATGTGTTGCTGGATATGTTATATTGGATCGTCGTGTTTGAATAGCCGGGGGTTTTTATGTGAGATGAGTGTTTTTCATTTTCATTCATGTAAAAACTTGTATGTAATATTCTTTTATTGGGGCGCTTCCAGGTTGCGGGAGTTGTCACCTGTTGTATATTATTTACTTTTCAGCACTAGGATAGACCTAAGGAGGAGGGCACAAGTAACCGGGTTCTGGAGTCCAGTGGGAGACCAACTCGAGGAGTCGGGTCCGGGTCTCCTAACTCCAGAATTGGTAGGGTTGCTTGCCGCTCTCGTAGGGGTCTAGGGGTGTGGGTTTGGCTATTCATCACAACCGTGGAATCCGTATTTTATACTGGCTCGTATTGAAAACACGGACGTCCTAGTATATCCAATATTTCATATGATTCTTCTGCTGCGATATCTGTGATGTGATCATGTGATGTTCTGTGATAGATACATATATAGTATATATGATATATTATATAGACGTTACTTATGTTTTACACCCGCGCTAGCCCTGCCCTGCTCTGCCGTTAGTTACCTAACCTAACGGTGCACGAGGGGACATCGAGGCGAATGCGGATGGCATAAGTGTATGTCGTATTTATCTGTGATGTTTAGGTACCTAATTGATGGGACTTCATTAATGTGATTAATGAAATAAAAGAAACCTAAGATGTTGTAGAATCGAATTTCAAAATTAAAACAGGTAGCTACAGTTCTTGCTTTGCATAGCGGTATATGTGATATATCCTGCACCTTATTCGATGAGGAAAGGACCGAGATTCCTTCACCGGGAGTGACTCCTTTAGCAATAACTGGTCGATGCTACGCCCTCGGTTTGTCTTTTGATTTCTTTTAAGAGTTCTTCTTTGCACAGTGATATATATGATATATCCCGCACCTCATTCGACGAGGAAAGGACCGACGATCCCTTCACCGGGAGTGACTCCTTTAGCAAAACTAGAAAAGCCTCAAAAGCACTCCATTTCAAAATTCATTCGATCCTACAACGATATCAAGTTCATTACGCAATAGGTTTTCAGAAAAACCTGTCGTAGCCCTCCGTCATTTCAGATAAATGCTGTTTAGTATTCGTGCTGCGTTTGTTGGCCTCCGTCAAGGCGCAGTGTGCGGTAGCTAACCAGTATTTATCTGCTTATGCATATGATGCAGATTGAGTTAGGGTAGTCGTGCGACCTTGTTGGCCTCCGTCAAGGGTCGTGCGGGTGGGTTTGATTCGATCAAGAAATGACGGGTTGAACTTGACTAGTAGCCTATGGTTTGTTGGCCTCCGTCAAGGTCATAGGGTGCTAGGGGCAAAACATTATCGGGAATTTCAAGTGTTGAAATTTGCAATGAGATTGCATATCTTCTATGAGATAGTTGGATCCCGATACCCGCTGCGAGTAAGAGTTACTCCTGGGAGAGTTTTACATATTACAATTAGCCGATCAAGTAGGTGTCTAGAAAGGTGTCAACGGGGTTATGCCTCTGGGAAAACGAGGTTTACATTAATTAGGTTCGTGCGAAAGCATGGGGGACCTCCCTCAAAGTACCGACACTGGCCTGGCTGAAAGATTGGCGAACTTGTAGTGTGTAATTAATCCCGGCTAGTCTTTCCTTTTAGGGTTTGAAGGAAGATTTGATAAAAAGCAGTGGGAGCCATCCTGATTAGATAAAATAATAACCAATCTATTCTTGACAGAGCGCACGCTGAGTGTTTTCTTCTCTCTCTCTCCTGGTAGCGACCATATCACGCCTTAATCAAGATAATAATACGGATTATTGACCGAATCCGCTTGTTATACTGAGCTGGGGAACGTTGGTCCCGCTCAAACTTATAATTGTTATAAGACAGAGCAGGAAATAGGGGATTACCAGAATTCCCGTGCCGCCCAAACGAAGAGAGTGCATGCTGATGCATCATCTTCGGGTGTGTTCATTATACAGAACTGTTTCTCAGTATCCTTTACGTCCTGGGTATATAATACCGGATCAGGATCCCAGATATGTAATCTGTTACATAGGGCTACAGATAGGTAGAGAACTGAGAACGGGTGATAAGTTTCAAGAGGCAGAAAACGGAGCAAATGTTGCAGCCAAGTCTGTTGGTCACTGTCACCCTGTATTACCGATACATTGATTCTGAACGAATGTTGTTAGATACCGAACCTGATATACAAAATCATATCAGTCTCTTTATTAGTAAAGAAAGGATATAATTTTGTATTGTTGGATAATGTTTTGAACATTTCCTATATCAAAAGTTGATCGGTTCAGGCACGTTATCTAAAAGCGTTGATGTTCTAAATCAAACTACAGTTCTTACTATATGGAACACACACAAGAGGAAGAGTTCAGAAATGAACGAATTCTTCTTGAGGCATTGTAGACTAGGTCAGATCAATGTGACCCGACTAGCTGAAGTTACATATAGATGTATATTTAAATCAGTTTGAATTTACATCTTGTGCAACTCGCCAATCATGTCACAAAGATAAGATGACCATAGCCCTGTTTACTAAGAAACAGAGAAAGAGTTAGTGAACTCTTGGGATAATACATGTTGATGTATGTAGGTCCCCAGTCTACAAATGCCAGGACTGATTCTTTATACTTCATTATATTCTCTGATAATCTCTCAAGATTCAGTCATATGTTCCTGTTGAAACACAAGTCCGAACCTTTTGAGATATTCACAGAATATAAGTTAGAAGTAGAGAACCAAAATACGGGTATAAGTATTATGTCCTTTGATGTGATCAAGGAGGAGAATACTTGAGCACGGAATCCTGGACTATTCTAAAGGAGAATGAGATTCTCTCTCAGCATTACTCCTCCGCATACACCATAGCACGATGGTATATCGGGGAGGAGCAATCACACCCTATATGATATGGTGTGCTCTATGATGAGTATTACTGAGTTACCTATTTCCTTTTTGGGAGTTATGCACTTGAGAAGCTGCATACCTATTGAATAGGTTCGAATCAAATCAGTTGCCTACCACTCCATATGAGATATGGAAAGGGAAGAGCCCATGTCTTAAGCCAGTTAAGATTTGGGGTTGTCCGGCCTATGTCTAAAAACAAAATCTGGACAAGCTCGAGGCAAGGTCTGTAATGTAGAACTGGAAGTGTTCCAGCTATACGAACTACAGCAGATGATTTGATAGAACCAAGGGATTCAGTAGATACCAACGAACCTCAGCCTCTCCGCCGATCTAGTAGGGTTCCTCACCCACCTGAGAGATACTTTGGTTTCTCTATGACAGTGGGAGCGAGGATTGCATCATGAGATGATGACCCAACTAGCTTCGAGCTGGCCATCAGGAGTAAGACTCTGTAAGAATGGCTGGATGCTTAGTGATCTGAGATGGAATCCTTATACACCAACAAAGTATGGACTTTAGTTGCTATATCTGAAGGGTTAAATCCCCATCAGAAGCAAGTATATCTTGAGAAGATTACTTGGTGTACATGGAAAAGTTGAGACTTTCAAAGCTAGAATTGTTAAAGGTTTTCGTCATCGACCAGGCGTGGATAATGATGAAACCTTTTCAGTAGCTATGCTTAAGTCCATCCAGATCCTACTTACCACGGCTGCATACTATGACTACGATATCTGGTGGTTGGGTGTCATGACTGCTTTTCTAAATGATGTTTTAGAAGAGTGCGTCTATAAGTACACAGCCAGAGGGCTTCGTAGACAGTGGGAGCAGCGGAAACGTGTGCAAGATGCTTCATAGGATAAAGCAGGCATCGCGGAGTTGAAACATCTGTTTTGATCGATTAGTCAAAGAGTTTGACATCATCAAAATGGTAGATGAACCTTGTATAAACAAAAAGGTAGTAGGGAGTATGATGGTGATCCTCGTAGAGTACGTGGATGACATACTCTTGATAGGGAAAGAGTTTCTTATGCTACGCTCGATCAATCTCCGCTTATCACCATAATTCTCCATATAGGATCAAAGTGATACCTCCTAAATCCTGAGTTTTGGATCTATGAGATAAATCTAAATGGATGTTAGGATTCTCACTAGTTGTAGTGAGACGGTATCAACCGATCCTGGGGAGAATCACTGGAAGGGTTCCAGGGTGATAAAAACGACTGAATGTCAGTCACAGGCATTGTCTTTACCCTCAGTGGAGGGACGGTATGTTGGAAGAGCTCCAAGCTAGATACCGTGACATACTAGACGAAAAAGGCAGGATACATCGCTACTTAAGATGCTACCAAAGAGGCTGTTTGGATGTATAATGGTTCATGAGATGAACTATGTTCCTCCCATTGTGTGACAATGGAGTTGTGGCTTATGCCAAGGAACGCCGGTCCCATCAGTGATCCAGACATATTCTAAGGCAGTATCACTTGATCATGGAGATGGTTGATCTCCAGGGAGATCGAGGTTAGGAGAGTAGACTCAGAGGACAACACAGCAGATCCACTCACAAAGGCCTGTTCCCAGAGAGAGACTTTTATGGGATGGTTGAGTATGAGATACTGCAACCACTGCTACAGATGGCCCTAGTGCAAGTGGGAGATTGTTAGTTATATGTATGCCCTAGAGGCCATTACTGTACATAGGATGTATATTGTAGTGGATGCTGGGACATATATAGGGAGGACTTTCTTGCTCGACATGATAGTATGCTATCTGGTTACACTTTACCTTAACGTGTATGCTGATTGTCTCTCTGTTACATGTTGGTAAAGCCCTTAGGATCTGTACTTGACTACCTGGACTATGATGCGGATCATACTAGTGGGGACATGGTAGTCCATAAGTACATCCTTCAAAGTCCCTAGTCGTGGGTGTATCGAGACGGGGCATCGATATACCAGAGTAGACTAGCGTGTACCTTCTCGACCCATACAGATGGGCGATGGATGATCCCATATCCATCGGTGTTTGACATCAGAGGAGATATACGGGTGCTCAGTAGAGACTGGGTACACTGGACGGACTCGCCGAGAACTCCCAGATGGTATTATACCTCACGTCAGATGGCAGTTCTCTGGTGACACTGGTACAGAGTTGTCTGTTGACTCGAGATCGTCATAGAGTCTTGTGTGGTTCCCACTGTGCTTTGATTTCCATCTTACCACGTCCAAGAGGGCGTGCAAAACGGTGGTTTTTGGGTACAGTCCCGAGTCACATGGAGGCAATGAGCGATAGTAGGGTATTCGTCTCTCCCGGTATAGGGAGTTGATGTTGCGCTGTGTTTGATTGGCTATAACAGGAAATCCCTGGCCAGGGTTGCTGAGATTTACTGGTAAGTGTTACCAGTAGTTTCTCGAATTGTTATAGACCTCATATCGACACGACTTATCGAGCTATTGGGGTCTGACGTATACCACCCCTAGGCGAGATATGCGACAGATCAGACGATCAGACCGGACTGTACGGTAGTGTTACTGGTCGGATTCACTGGAGTGTGAGCGAGCTTGCTCGTCGATCTTCAGATCGCTCAATACCCAGGTGGCCGTTACGTTTAGCAGACCGCTTGCGGCGTGTGGGTGTTTGATATGATCATCGCCTGCTGCCGGCGTATTGACGAGTCTTTAGAGTCCTACACAGAGGTTTCCTGGCTCAAGCGAAACGAAATAGGAGCGCATATGAGATATGTGCGGGACCGAGAATAATACGAGTATGTGATACTGTATTCGATTCTCGCGATGTGACATTGATCGATTATATGCGATATAGCCGGGTTATCGGATCAAGTGTTGATTCGATAAGATGTTACTAATGATACCAGTCGGTTATGTGCGCATGACCGGATCATTGAATCAAGTGTTGATTTAATGATTTAATGTATAATTATATATTTGATATATTACTTTGCATTAACTAGTATCGGTTCACTTTAGACGGATTTTCTCACTTGGTTCGTGCGCATTGCATATGCGATATGTTTTTGTGCACTTGTATGTATCATGTTTGATGATGCATGCTAACTTGAGTTTGTGTAAAGATTAAACCATGGTTATTCAAATGGTTAGGGTTTTGTTTTTCATATCTATTTATTTATTTATTTTCTTTTTGGAAAATGAAATGAGAAGAATGGAGGCTTTCTTTGTTTTTTCATGAAGATTCATGAACCTTTGACTTTGTCCACCATTCTTATCTCATGCTTAACCTAACCATTTGATTTAACCCTAGTTCAATCTCTACACATAACCATGGTTAAGTTATGATAAAGATGGATTATTCTTTTCTTTTTATTTTAACTTATCATAACTATTTTTTTCCTTCTTCTTCTTCCATTTTCTTCAAGTGAAAAAAGCTTGCCCCATCAATGGCAAGTGATGGAAATGAGTGAGAAATCCGATTCTAAAGTCTACCCACTTCCTATTTCTTCATCCTCTACCTCTTGCCAAGTAGTAGAGTGTGTTTACTTCACAAGTTTCATGACTTGGTGAAGTCGGAGCTTGATTTAGCGATGCCTCGACGTAGATCATCTTCGGCATGGACATCGACGACCTAGCTTGCCCATTCTCCGACGAAGCCGATCCTAGAGCCCGGATTTGACTTGGACAGCGGAGAGGACTTCGTTGCGGAGCTATGGAGGTGGAGCACCGGATCTACAAAGGTTGTATTTCCGTTTTCTCATTAGTTAAGTGTTAACTAGTTCAATGTTCGCCTAGACATCTAGTTATCGATCCATAGTTTAGGGTTTGTAGGCACCATAATTTTTGATATTGCCATGGTTGATGGCTTGGGAGACCTCACTAGAGTGCCTAGGAACCCTACAGAAGGGATGAAGAGGGACATCATAAACTTCGTGTCGAGATGCCTGACTTGTCAGCAAGTCAAGGCCGAGCACCAGAGGCCCGCGGGAGAGCTACAGCCATTGCCCATTCCGGAGTGGAAATGGGAGCAGATTTCTATGGACTTCATTGTGGATCTATCCAGGAACAGTCGAGGGTAAGACTCTATTTGGGAGATCGTGGATCGATTGACTTAAGCGGCTCACTTTCTGCCAGTGAAGACAACTTTTGGATTTGCTCAGTATGCCCAGATATACATCGACGATATCGTACGATTGCATGGAGTCCCGAAATGTATTGTGTCCGACCGTGACACCCAGTTTACCAGCCGACTATGGTAGAGGCTTAAGGAGGTTTTGGGCACCCGCTTGAGTTTCAGCACAGCATTCATCCGCAGACCGACGGCCAGTCAGAGCGGACTATTCAGACTCTTGAGGACATGCTCCGAGCGTGCATTTTAGATTTCGGAGGTAGCTGGGATCACCATTTGCCCTTAGTCGAGTTCTCCTACAACAACAGTTTCTAGGAGACCATCCAGATGGCACCATTCGAAGCTCTATATGGGAGGAGATGTAGATCGCCCGTATGTTGGACAGATCTCAGCGAGAGCAGTATTTTGGGGCCGCAGATTGTTGAGGAGACGACCGTGAAGATCCAGTTGATTCATGATAGGATGAGAGCAGCACAGAGCAGGCAGAGACCTTATGCGGACCGTCGTCAGCGCATACTTGAGTTTTCTGTTGGCGATCATATTTTCTTGACGGTCTCCCCAATGAAAGGTGTGATGAGATTTAGGAAGAAGGGGAAACTTAGTCCCAGATATATGGGCCCTTTCGAGATCCTCGAGAGTATTGGTGTTGTTGCATATCGGTTAGCTCTTCCGCCCAGTTTCCCAGACGTTCACCCCGTCTTCCACGTTTCGATGCTTCGCAAGTATCTTCATGATCCTTCACATGCGATTCAACACCAGACGATCCAGCTGGAGCGTCGCCTTTCTTTTGCAGAGCAGCCGGTGGTCATCTTGGATCGACAGGTGAAGAAATGGAGATCGAAGGTTATACCATCCGTCAAGGTCCTTTGGCGTGGCCCGAGCTGCGAGGAAGTCACCTGGGAGATCGAGGATGAGATGAGGAAGAAATATCCCCATCTCTTTGAAGGTACGCATAGCTAGATTTTTAAATTCGAGGACCGAATTTCTTTAAGGGGGAAAGATTGTAACACTTTGGAATTTGTTTAGATTAAGTTCGTGTTAATTAGCGTTAAAGCGTGTTTTTCATAAAATCTCGTAATTCATTTAACTTCCACATAAACTAGAATAAATCAAACTTTAATTGTGAAATCATGTGATCTTATATATAAATGTGTTTTATTAATTATTAATTAGTTTAGTGTTCACTTAATTAGAAAATATTCTTAATTACATTTTCCTAAGCAAAATTAGTGCAGCATGCAAAATTTCACCTTAGGCCAAGTTTTAATATGTCTACCATTTCAAAATTTTCATTTCATTCCTTTTAAGAAAAACCCAAAACAAAATAAGCTTTAAAGAAAAAAAAAATAAGAAAAGAAATGAGGCATGGTGCATTTAATGGGCATGGGGGAGTGTTGACTTTGCACATTCTCTCTCTCTCTCTCCCCTCTCTCCTACACCCACAGCAGCAGCTGCAGAAGCAGCAGCAGCAGCACATTCATCATCATCATCATCTTCTTCTTCTTCTTCTTGCATCCAAGCACCAGTCCCTACACAAAAATTCATCTTTTCTTTATTAAACCCTTGCAAAACACCTCCTTTGTTGGTCTTGATGGCAAATCTTTGCCTTCGAAGGAAAGTGCAGCAAGTTTAGACCCCCTAAGACAAATTTGAGGTATTAAGCTCATCCAAATCACTTTATTGCTAAACTTGTAGTTTTAATTAGCTAAAAGTTCTGTTTTTGTGAGTTTTAGTGCTAATTAGGTGGTTTAAGTGAAGATTAGGGTAAGTTAGGATTTTTAGGGTTTGATTAACTTAATTAGCTGCTATTAATGTTGTTTAAGCCAAGTCATTTCTTCAGTTTGCACTAAAATACCATTTTGTACAAAATTAGTGTTTTTAAAAATGTTTTAAGCAAGATTATAGGATACGGTGAATCTGCTATATCTGCGATTATTTTCTTGATTTGCAAACATATACAGAATGATGTGCAGGCTTTTTAGAGTATTGTGTAGGATTTCGAGCCCTTTTTCCTCCCCAAAATCCAGCGAGACCCCTCCAAATTCCGATGTCGCCGGCCTCCTGAAGGAATTGGAGGTTGGTGCTGTGCAGGGAGTGTATGTGTATTTTTTTCTGTATTGGGTATTGTTTATTTTCTTGTTTTGGTTCTAGGTAAAAATCTGGGACCAATTATCCTTAATTGGTGTTTTGTGACTTACGCGACACGTACGCTTCGAGTCTGGGTTCAGTGGGTTCTGTGAGTCGCAGCATATCGGGATAGTTCTGGGTTTGCACACACATGTTTTAGTGTATTGATTTGCACACACGTTTAGCTTGCGACGCTAGTTTCTCGTGTGATCTTGTTATCGCGTTTTTGTAAGGTTTTAGCCTTATGAATGTTGTTTGTGTAAATTCTAGGTTCGTAGGCCGGGACATCGGACTCCGCGAAGAAGGGGAAGCAGTTGGTCGGATACACTTAGCACGAGATCACCGGTGAGTAGATTTAACATCTACGGGGAAATCTCTTGTATGGCGTTAAGCGTCAGGGCTTGATAGGATATTTTAGTCGCGTTTTATATTCATATATATATTGCTTATGCATATGTACCATTGTAGCGTACCCCTCTTTTGTTTCATATAGACACGGTATTTATGTAACACCGCACTGTTACTAAGGGTTCATGCTACACGAGCACTAATTGTATGTTACGCACACACCTTTGGTAATTTCCATGAAACTCGAACTATAGAATTTCTATGAACCATACATATTGTAAACTCATGCTTGCGTATATACCACTTGTACATCCATATTGGCACATATACATATTGTACATCCATACTTGCGTATATATATATATATCTTTGTGCATCCATACCTACATACATACTCTTGCACATACATAGATGATGCTGACTTTGATTTTGGAAAATTGGGGACCGCGTGAAATATTTTCAGCTGGATCCTTTTAAAAGAGCGGTTTTCCCTTTTTACTCATAGTACGATTTTATGCGGCATATGACACTTTGTATGGATTTACGCAGTGAGTTTTGGATTCATGTGATTTCTGGATTTGAGAACCGTGGTATTATTTTAAGAAAGTATGCACTGTTTTGAAAAAACCCGGTTTCTCTTGATATGATATTTCAGTGCGTCCACCATGCGTTTTCTCGGTTCTGTGATGTGTGACATGTGAAACCCGATTCAAGGAGGAGGAGGAGGATCCGTTTGCGGGTACATGGTGGACCCGGTATAGTACCCCGAGGCGAGAGAGAGATTTCGTGTGGATGACGATGAGCCTGGCAGAAGGACTCCAAACTACCGGTGATTAGTTGGACCTAGCGGTTATCCGGAGGGTACTGACCAGAGTCGTGAGATGGATACGGGCTGACCCGTACTGCCGGGGCTGAGGGCCGATTCCGCAGACGGAGCCTATGGGCCGATCTGGACTGACGGAGCCCGATATATGAGGATTTGCGTGTCGATGCATGACATGGGTATTTCATGATGTTTTCGGGTGCTGATGTTGGGCACCCCGTTTCTATGAGATTTACAGGATTGAGGGCCGGATAGAGTGACGGAGCCTGAGTTATTAGGATTTTGGGGTGTTTTTGGTAGACACCGGGGTTTTCCACGATGATGGTTCGTGTAGATTCTATTTTATCCCATGCTCAGCATTCATTGTTATAGATTGCATCATGCAGTCGTAGTACCTCATAGATTACTTTGCATGATTACTGCGTACCCAGCTCATCATATAGATATTATTAGATTGCACTTGTTATGCAGGATTATTGCATAACTAGTTCATTATATAGATGTTATCTGATTGCACATGTTAGAGTATCGCAGTACGTGCATACTCGCGATTACCTTTATTTGTTATTTACTATTCACGAGTTGGCAACTCACCCCCGTTGTGCCATAGTGTTTGCAGGTCAACCCTCAGAGTATTTACGGCAGGGCTACCTCATTGTATCTTTTTGTCTATGGATACCATTGCAGTTGGCGAGTGAGCCGTTTTGCCTTTGGGTAGGTTTTACGGTATCCGTTTATTTCCATTGTACCCTCTTTTGTATCTAGTACTTTCCATCTACATATTCATGTATTGACTTAGAGACCAGTTGTGAGGACGATGTTCTATATTATTTTGTACTCTGGATGTTGAGCTCGTGTGAGCAGACTTTACTTAGCAGTTTTATCTTTTATGATGTTTTTCACTCATATTGCTCATTTCTTCGCTACGGCGTCGTATATTATTCTTGTGGTGGTGGTTTCTGCCGTTAGGCGTGATTGTTCCCGCTTGGGGATGCATTACTCATATTATCAGTCATTTTACTTATATCATGTGTTGTACCCGTTTCGGGGCTAGTTATTACAAAAGAGGTGCTGCCGAATTTTTTAAGAAAATAACTCAAACTTTAAAGATTCTTACTCAAGGTTTTCTAAATGTCTTAAACTAATGTTTTCTTCACTAACTATTTTAATGGTTTTGATTTCTGGGTTTCGTCTTACTTAATTGCGTTGTGCCTGTAGACGTTACGTGGTTAAGTGCCGGTCACGGGCCGAACTTTAGGTCGTAACAGGAACCTTTTGTCCTACAGTGAAAGTTTTTCTGAAAACCGCCTTGTCGTGAAAAACTTTTGTTTTTCCTTTGTACAGTTTGACGTTCTCATACGCACCATTGCGTATCTCGTCGAGCTCATTCAATTGATGTTTTCGAGTCTCATCGGCCTTTTATAGGTCGACATTAAGCCGTTTGATTGCCCAGAACACGCTGTGTTCCAATTCAACAGGCAAATGACATGCTTTTCCAAAGATGGGTTGGTATGGGGACATACCTAGATTTGTTTTGAAGGAGGTGCGAAATGCCCAAAGCATGTCATTTAACTTTAATGAACAGTCCTTGCGGTGTTGGATGACAGTCTTTTCTAGAATCTGTTTAATCTGTCTATTAGAGACTTCGACCTGAACACAAGTCTAAGGATGGTAAGGTGTTGACAGTTTGTGGCGAATGGTGTATTTCTTCATCAGCGCTTGAAAAGATCGGTTGCAAAAATGCGTCCATTATCACTGATGATGGTGCGAGGCGTACCAAACTGAGAAAATATATTCTCTTTTAAGAATTTTAAGACAACCTTGTTATCGTTGGTTCGACACGGGACAGCCTCCACCCATTTGTACACATAATCCACAACCAGCAAAATGTATAAATTCCCAAAAGAGTTTGGGAATGGCCCCAAGAAATCAATACCCCAGACGTCGAAAATTTCTACAATCAGAATGGATTGTAAGGGCGTCTGATTTCGTTTTCCAATCTTTCCCATGTATTGGCAGTGGCTACAGGTTTTGCAATATTCGAAAGCATCCTTAAAAAGCGTCGACCAGTAGAAGCCGCTTTGCAAAACCTTTTCAGCCGTCTTTCTAGGTCCAAAATGGCCCCTACAAGCTTGATCATGACAGAAGGACAGAACACTTCTCATTTCAGAGTTAGACATGCACCTTCTAATAATCTGATCAGGACAGTACCTAAACAGGTATGGTTCATCCAAATAAAAAATTTGACTTGGGAGAGAAATTTTGACTTGTCCGGATTAGACCAAAAGGAAGGTGGTTCTCCGGTGATAAGAAAGTTGACATTATCAGCGAACCAGGGTTCGACTGATACAGAGAGAAGTTGTTCATCAGGAAATTCCTCGTTGATTGGAATTTCCTCAGTTGGTGCAATTGTTAAGCGAGACAAATGATCGGCAACAAAATTGTCGGTTCCCTTATTATCCTTGATAGTCATGTCAAATTCTTGAAGAAGGAGAATCCAACGTATCAATCTTTCTTTGGCATCCTTTTTTGCAAAGAGGTGTGCAGAATGATCAGTGTAAATCGTGACGCTGGTTCCGATCAAGTAAGGACGGAATTTTTCAAGTGCGTACACAACAGCTAAGAATTCTTTTTCAGTAATTCAGCTGTGCGTCATTCAACGTCCTGCTCGCATAATGGATAACATGTGGCTTCTTTTCAAATCGTTGTCCTAAGACAGCACCTATGGCAAAGTCAGAAGCATTGCACATTAGCTCGAAAGGTTCATTCAAGTCTGGTGCACTTAAAATCGGAGCGGAAGTGGGTTCCGATTTCAGAAGCTTGAACGCGTGAAGGCACTCAGAATTGAAGTCAAAGGAAGTATCTTTAGCCTGCAAGGAAGTTAACGGTCTAGCTAGTTTGCTAAAATCCTTGATGAAACGCCTGTAAAATCCGGCGTGGCCTAAGAATGCCCTGATGTCACGGACAGTCCGTGGAGGTGGGAGGCATGAAATGCCATCGATCTTTGCCTTATCCACTTCAATGCCATTTTCGGAAATTATATGGCCTAACACAATGCCGTGTTTGACCATGAAATGACACTTCTCCCAATTAAGTGTGAGGTGTTTTTCCTTGCATCGTAACATGACTAGTTCAAGATGCCTCAAACACTCAGAAAATGAATCTCCAAAGACGGAGAAATCATCCATAAATACTTTCAAGAATCGCTCTACTATGTCAGAAAAGATGCTCATCATGCACCGCTGAAATGTTGCAGGTGAATTACACAGCCCAAAAGGCATGCGACGGTAGGTGAATGTTCCAAAAGGACAACTGAAAGTTGTTTTGTCCTGATCCTCCGGATCGATCGGGATTTGATTGTAGCCGGAATACCCATCTAAGAAACAATAGTAGGCATGTCCGGCTAGGCGTTCAAGCATTTGATCAATGAAGGGCAGCGGGAAATGATCCTTTCGAGTGGCTGCGTTGAGCTTTCTATAATCAATACAGACTCTCGATCCCGTTTGTATGCGGGTTGGGACTAGCTCGTTTGCTTCATTCGTGATTACATCGATACCCGATTTTTTTGGCACAACATGAATGGGGCTTACTGTTCAGACCATAATATTGCATTTTTTATCCCCCTATTCTTATCCGTTTTATAAATAAACAGGTACTCTTGACGCACGTTTGTTGCATGTTACAGGATACAGGCTCTTGGAGTAAATACAGTGAAAAAGACGAAAGTTGATACAGGAAAGGGACTTTAGACCAATAAGCAGACGGATCTTACTCAAGCCGAGACGAGAACAGTGCAAGGTCCAAAAAAGACGAAAGTGAAATGGTCAAAAGATCCTTACAAGTTTTCACTGAAGATCTAGAGAAGACTAAGAATCCTAACAGAGAAAAGAAGTATAAAAATAGGAAGCCCAAGAAATCCTGAACCAAGCCAAGAATTTTGGTGAGCCAAGCCCACCAAAGGGCCACGGAACCGCGGCCCAAGGCCTACATTTGCCGCGGTTCCGCGGCCATTCAGAGCCCGTGTCGGTGGAATTTTTCTGTGTCGGTGCGTCGGTGCGGGTGTTGGGATTTTCCGAGGGCAAATCTGCAATTGCACATCTGCGAGAGTCTGTAACCCTAAATTCTCTTGTTTACTTATAAATTGTAATCGAAAATTGTAAAACCCTATACCTCTTTTCAATCAATAAAATTCAGAATTGCTGGGAGTATTATTCAGATTTGTTCTATATTGCTTGGAGGGAGCCGTCAACCTAGTAAGTTATTTTATGTCTTTGTTTTAATTCTTTTAATTAGTATGTCTTCTCATCCCCTAATGAGCGAGTAGTCTCCTCGCTTGTTAGGGTTAGCCTTAGGGAAAGGTTTGAGTGATGAGATCTCTCATCCCTTTCATGCCATCCACACCTAAGAGTTAGAACTCCATGCATGCACGCACAACCGCTCCCTACGGCATCCTACCCCACGAGGTAACGATGAACCGTAGTATAAAGAGCCGGTTGCGCGTGTTTTCCATGGGGGTTAGGGTAACTATCAATAAAGGAAGGATACGAATCTAGAGGAAGAAACATCTTCCCAAAAGATTCGGATCCACTTTATTGATAATTACCGTAACATCTAATAGATCTAAAATAGGGCAATGAAAGCGGTAAGGAAACCTTTAATCTCCAAACTTCCCCTAAACCTAACCCTAGCAAGACTTTAATTTAGATTAATTTAGTTTAGTGATAGATCTAGTATTTTAGATTAAATCAATCCAAACAACAATTGGAATCAACTCGTAAAGACACAATAAGAAATCTACCCATCTCTGTGGATCTACCAGTACTCACCGGCTAGCTGCAAAGCGACGCCGTTTCTGATTGCGGTAAATACAAGTTTTTGAGACTAATCACTTACCCACTTGCTATCAGAGATGGGATAGATGATCCCATTGTCAAGACACTTTAGCATTTCATTTCGCACCGCTTCTTTCATCACCGGGTTAAGCCGGCATTGAGGATCCTTGAACGGTTTGTAATCATCAGTCATAAGGATTCTGTGCTGACAGATAGCAGGGCCAATTCCTTTGATATCAGCCATTGACCACCCAATTTCTTCCATGTTCTTTGTCAGAACGTCTATGAGGGCCAACTCTTGCTCAGGCGCAAGGTCGGTTGTGATTATAACAAGAAGCGTTTCATTATTTCCTAATTACGCATACTTGAGATGGTCAGGAAGAACATTGAGGTCGAGTTTTGGTGGCTCCTCTACAGATGGTCGCACTTCAAGGGCCGGTTCGTTATGATGTGGTTCAAATGGGGCCCCCAGTGTGCGTAGGAAGCCTATTCAGGACTTAGCTTCTTAAGGAAAAGAAGCTCCTCAGAAAACAGTTCTTTAAACATTTCTTCAAGACACTCATTTTTGAAGTCAAATTTCCCCTCCTCAGACATATCGTATACATCGTTGACTTCAAATGTATCGTCGTGTTTCTCGCTCACTTGGTTTCCTAGCGTGAAGATGTTGAGGTCAACTGTCATGTTTCCAAATGAGAGTTTCATGGATCCATTACAAAAATTGGTCAACGCGTTGAGGAAAGGCCGCCCCAGTATGATTGGAATTTGACCGCTGGGATTGGTGACAGATTCAGTCTCCAACACAATGAAATCTACGGGTAATACGAATTCCCCGACCTTGATTAGAAAATCATCGATTTCTCCCCTCGGTACCTTCGTTGATCGATCTGCCAGTTGCAGAGTTACTCTGGTCGGTTTAAGTTCTACCAATCCCAATTGTTTGTAAACTGTGAATGGGAGAAGGTTCACGCTTTCCCCTAAGTCTAACAAGGCACGATTGATTTGCTTGTCCCCGATAGTGCAAGAAATAGTAGGACAGCCAGGGTCCTTATATTTTACAAGAATGGATTTGGACAATACGTCACTTAGAGTGGTGGCCAAGAAGACTGTTATGGGCACATTCGTGCGTCGTTTTTGCATCCACAAATCCTTCAGGAATTTAGCATACGCTGGAACTTGTTAGACCACGTCCAACAATGGAATGTTAACCTCACAGCGTTTGAAGACCTCTAACACCTTTTCCATACTTGCAGAAGGCTTCTTTGATTTCAACCTATTGGGATAGGGAGCCTTAGGCCCAAACACGAAGTTTGGAGAAGTTGTAGATGGAACAGGTGCAGAAGGCGGGAGTGTTCTTGCTGGATCATTAGGGTGGACTTGCGGCGAATTCTTAAGCTACTTTGAAGGATGTGCAGCAGACGACGATGAAGGAGAAGAAGAAGAAGAAGGTAATGAAGATGACGACGGATCACAATGAGGAACAGAAGATGAGATACGTGCTGGTAAACTGACAACCATACGTTTGGATGATTCTTTGGGGTTGACAACCTTGTTGTCAATCGTACGTCCTGATCTGAGGACAATGATGGCGTTCGCATTCTCAATATTGTTCTGCTGAACAATGTTAGCGTTGTTGTTTCTCTGCTCTCTTGTATTTGTTACGGGTTGAGAGGGAAATGTTCCCTTTTCACGTTCATTAACTGCAGCAGCTACTTGACTGATTTGGATTTCTAGTTTAGCTATCGCTTGAGTGTTAGCGCTATGCAACTGACCAGATGTTTGCATAAAAGTAGCCAGACTAGACGAAGTCTGCGCAGAAGTTTTAATAAAAGCTTCCAACCCTTTTTCAATGGATGACACCCTATTGTCGTCTTGGGCGAACCCAGGGGGTGTAAAGGTTGGGTTGGGCTGATTCGGCTGTTGGGGCTGCTTGTTGGAGTATCCCAATTTCTAGTTTTGAAATTTTGAATTTTGAAATTGTTGGAAAAGCGGGTTTGAATTGTTGTTTTGAAAACGTGCCTGATTCCAAGCAAAATTGGGATGATTCTTCCAACCAGGGTTGTACATCTGTGCGAAGGGATCGTTCCTAGGACGCTGGTTTTAATACAGCGCATTAACATTTTAGGGTCCCTGCAACGAGAAATGGACATTCTTCCGTTCTATGGCTAGGATGCTGACAATTAGCACACAAGGTTTAAGAAATTTGGTTGACCGGCAGCGGTGAATTTTTTCCCTCTAAAGCTTCCATTCGCCGTACAAGAGCGGCGATTTTTTCTCCGGCAGCTATAGAAGTGTCTACTATGTGTGCACCGCTCCTAATCACAGATGGTTTCTCACTCACACTCTCCCACTGAATGGTCTTGTCAGCCAGTTCTTCAAAAAAGTTCCATGCGTCCTTAGCACCATAGCTCAGAAATTTGCAATGACAAATGGACTCTAACATCATGCGCGAACTGGAGTATAAACCTTCATAGAGAATCTGACACAATCTCCACTGTTCTAACCCGTGATGGGACATTTGATTAAGATGTCTTCGAATCTTTCTATGTAATTCCAAAAAATTTCACCCTCTTTTTGTTTGAAATTGTGGACTTCATTCTGAATTCGCACGGTTTTATGAATAGGGTAAAATTTCTTTAGAAAAACTTTCACAAAGTCGTCTCATGTCGTGATTGATCAAGCTGGCAAACTATTTAATCAACTTTTCGCATTGTCCTTAAGAGCAAAAGGAATGAATTTGAGCTTAACGACATCCTCACCCACTCCGTGAATTTTCATCATAGCACAAACTCCTTCAAATTCACTGATTAGAAGGTAAGCATCCTCGGACTCGAGTCCGTGGAATTTTGGGAGTAATGGTATGAATTTCGGCTTGATTTCATAGTTGTTTGCCGCAATGGTGGGCAACATTATGCATGAAGGTAGGGATGAACGGTGTGGGTAGCATCTGTCCTGTAACCCCGCCTCCTGCTGCTCCACGATCGTTTAGTCATCATTGTCGGTGGTGTAGGAGAAGAAGGTGAGGGTGAAAGAAGTGTAGGATCGGACGGCTCTGATGAAGCAGAAGATAAGAAGGTCGGAAGGTTCTGAGGAATCAGAAGGTGTAGAAGAGTCGGAAGATACAGTCACAAACCGGAATAATCGAGATTGTGAATCTCTAGTCCAAGTTGACATGCACTATACGGAAGTGGTAGGGAAAGACTGAGAAAATAGAAGAAGGGTGTTGCTAAAAAAAATATTCACAACAACAAATATCATACAAAAGGTATAACAAGAACACAAACATGACACACTGCACACTCCTAAATAGTCTAGGGTTACCTAGGTCAACTAGACCTGCTCACAAACTTGCTTTGTGAAGTAAAAATGTACTGCGAAACGGGCCCCAGATAGATTGATCAAGAAGCCAGGTAAGTGCAGAGAAGAAGAGAGGTTGTCCCTCGCTTTTGTGAGATTGCTTAATTAGAATAACCTTCTCTCTTTCGGCGGTTGCGCTTTTCACACTTTCCTAGACACTTCTTAAACAATGTACCGATGGGTGGTGTTCGAGATACACTTAACTTTCCTTATTGAGCGCGAAGTCCTTAGAGACTGAAAGTCTAATTTCTTTTAATATTAATAGGGTGTGAAAAATGCTCGTTCTTTGTGGTTTGTGGGCCACGGAGAAGGGTGATGAAATCCCTTGCCGTATCTTGTTGGGGTTCTTTTTCCCTTAAGTTCGTATTAAAGTTATGCAATGCCCAATTCAATGAAAAAGTTGTTCAACACATCATGTAATCATTTTTCTGTTTAAAAGCGGCGCTGCAACAGATATGGGTTAGTTCCTTTAGTGTTTGGCAATGAACTTGCAAAGAATCCTGCAAAGATAGAATAGTGGACGCGTCAGATTTGAGAAGAAGGTGTTAGAAAATACGTACCGATGGATTGTTGGCTTAAGAAACCCCCGTTGAGTTGAATCCGAATGGCTTGAAAAGTTCGCTTCCGCAGGTCAAACTACCCGGATCTTTGGCACTGTACTTTCCTAACGTCTTACAATTTGATTTTAATTTTGCTCCGCACGATCGCTCCTCGTAATTCCGTCAAAACCTGAAATGTCGGAAATACGATATTTAGTGCAGAAGCGATATATCTGTCCCAATTCCTGCACACACATAATTATAAAAATCAAATAATACCAACAGAGTACTAACAAGACACTAGAGAGATCACAACAAGACAATTCCAGAACCCATCAATAAGGGCTGGCGCCGCCGAAGGTTTTAAGAATCTCGCCGGCCACTTTAAATGCAAGGGTGCTAAATTTTCGAGTGAATTCTCCAATTTATATTAGTATTCTACTGGTATAACTTGATTTTTAAATTGACTCACAATGTGCTAGCAGGTTTAACAACAGAGAACAAAAATGTCAAAATGATATACAAAAAAAATTTGTTTTGGTTTTTCTGAAGTTTATATACAAGGATAACTCAAAATAGCTTAGTGATGTTGCCACTCCCCGGCAACAGCGCCAAAAACTTGTTGTAAACTCACGGTGTCGTGCCGTTGAAGGCTTTTGTCAAATTAGGATATGTCGGTTTTGTTAATGAAAATAGTGCACGACGTGAGTCTCGAGTTCTAAAAATACCGCAAATGCACGGTGCGTTGATGCAAGCCAGCAAGTACGGGTCGATTCACAGGGAGTGAATATCACGACATCATTTTGAGTTATGAAGCGAAGGGTTGGAAATGGATTTTGTCACGTTTTTACAACAATTAAATGAAGAAAGGTTTTGGGTTGTCTAGAGAAAACTTAGGCTAAAATTTGGTATGGTTGAAATACGGCTTTTACCCCCAACTCCCCGTCTTAATTCAATGTCCATTTTTAGTTTACGAAAGCATACCGCATCTATCCGAAACAAGCGTCGGTTTAGAATATGATATCAAGGTTAAGTTAAAAAGAAACTAAAAATTTAAGTTTTATGAATGAAATGAATACAAAATTAGTTGAGTGAAGTTAGCAAGTATAGAACATATGTTTGTATGCTATATATCGTATCTAGCTAGGTTGCAACACTTAACTTAATTTCGTATTTCTTTCAACTTCAAATCATAATATAGCAACAATAGAATGTAAAGAAGGAATAGGATATATGTTATGATGTCTAAAGAAATGTGGATTCTAATTATTGTTGTTTTTCATTTCTTTTCTACGACCGTAAGTGTAATATGTAGGGTATCCCAAATCACATTGCTATATGTCAACGGCATTTGGGATACACATATTTACTTACGTTCATGACATATGATATTATGTGTTGCTGTGATATGTTATATTGGATCGTCGTGAATGAATAGCCGGGGTTTTTGCGTGAGATGAGAATTTTTTTTATTTTCATTCATATAAAAAAAAGTATGTAATATTCTTTTATTAGGACACTTACGAGTTGAGGATGATGTCACCATTGATGTATACTATTTACTTTTCCACATTAACCTAAGGCGGGGAGCACAAGTAACCGGGTTCTAGAGTCTAGTAGGAGACCATCTCGAAGAGTCGATACCGGGTCTCCTAACTCTAGAATTGGCAGGATTGCTTGCCGCTCTCGTAGGGGTCTAGGGATGTGGGTTTGGCTATTCATCACAACCGTGGAATCCGTGTTTTTCATTATTGGCTTAATTGAAAACACGGACCTCCTAGTATATCCAATATTTCATATGTTGACTTCTGCTGCTTGGTTCTGTGATGTGATCATATAACTGTGTGAGATGAATGCTATATATATATATATATAAAAGGTTGCTTATATTTTTCACCCGCACGAGTCCAGCCCCCGCTCTGCCATTAGCTAAGTAATCTAACGGTGCATGACGGGGCCCCGTACCGAATGCGGATGGCATAAGCGTACGTTCTATTTTCGTTTCTTTTTCTATGATGTTTAGGGAAACATAAATGATGTGACTTCATTAATGAAATTAATGAAAAGAAAAGAAACCTAAAGATGTTGTAGAATCGAAACTTTTTAAAAAGTTAGCTCTAGTTCTTGCTTTGCATAGTGGTATTCCTTGATGGATAACCAGCACCTCATTCGATGAGGAAAGAGCCGAGATCCCTTCACAGGGAGTGACCTCTATAGCAAAACTAGCAAATGTTACAACCCACTCGGTTTTGTTTTTATAACTTCTCTAATTCTTTCTAAGCATAATGGTATTCTTTGATGAATATCCAGCACCTCATTTGATGAGGAAAGAGCTGAGATCCCTTCACCGGGAGTGACCTCTTTAGCGAAACTAGCAAAAGCTATAAAAAAACACTCATTTTCAAATCACTAGATTCTACAATGATATTAAGTTCATTACGTTAAAGGTTTTCTTCAAAACCAGCAGTAGCCCTCCGTCATTTCAGATAAGTACTATTTATTATTCGTGATGCGTTTGTTGACCTTGTCAAGGCATAGTGTACGGTAGCTGATTAGTGCTTATCTGCCGCATGTGATGTGATTGGATTAGGGTAGTCATACGGATTTGTTGACCTTGTTAAGGGTCGTACGGGTGGGTTTAATTCAATCAAGAAATGGCGGGTTGAACTAGGCTAGCACTAATGATTTGTTGACCTTGTTAAGGTCATAAGTGGTTAGAAGTAAAGCTGATATTAGGAATTTCATGTGTTGAAATTTGCAATAAAATTGCATACCTTCTATGAGATAGTTGGATCCCGATACCCACTGCGATTAAGAGTTACTCCTGGAAGAGTTTTCCACTTTACAATTAGCTGATCAAGTAGGTGTCTAAGAAAGATGTTAATAGGGTTATGCCCCTGCAGAAACGAGGTTATTTAGTTAGTTCCATGCGAAAGCATGGGGAGACTCCCTCAGAGTACAAATACTTGCCTGGCCGAACGATTGGCGAACTTGTAGGGTGTAATTAATCCCGGCTAATCTTACCTTTTAATGTTTGAAGGAAGATTTGATAAAAACAGTAGGAGACATCCTGATTAGATAAAATAATAACCAATCAAATCTTACAAGAGCGCACGCAAAAGTTATTATCCTTCTCTCTTTCCTGGTAGCGACCAATGACATGTAAATATAGTAATATGGATGTATTGACCGAACTCGCTTATTATACTGAGCTAGGGAGCGTTGGTTCCGCTTATTCGTATGATTGTCATAAGTCTGAGCAAGGAATAGGGGAATATCAGGATTCCCATGCAACCCGAACGAAGAAAGAGCATGATGATGCATCTTCTTCAGGTATGTTCGTTACCGAGAACCATTTCTCAGTATGCTCTACGTCCTTGGTATTGGATACCAGATCAGGATCCCACATATGTAATTTGTTACATGGGATAAAGAGAGGTAGAGAACTGAGAATGGGTAATAAGTCTCTAACAGTAGAGAATGGAGCAATAGTTGCAGCCAAAGCAGTTGGCGAATATCACCTAGTGTTACCAAATGGTAATACATTGATTCTGAATGACTGTTACTACGTACCAAAGATGATGTGCAATATTATATCAGTTTCTTTGCTAACTAAAGAAGGATATAATTTCACATTAGAGGATAATTTTATGAACATTTTTCTAAAACAAGTGTTGATTGGGTTTGGTACGTTGTGTAACGGTATATACTTTCTGAATCAAACTACAGTTCTAAATATACAGAACACACACAAGAGGAAAAGTTCAGAAATGAACGAAGCCTTCTTGTAGCATTGTAGATTAGGTCATATCAATGAGACACGACTAGCTAAGTTGCATAAAGATGGATTTTTGAATCAGTTCGAACTTACATCCTATGAAACTTGTCAGTCATGTCTCAAAGGCAAGATGACCAAGACGCCATTTACTGGACACGGAGAAAGAGCTACTGAACTCTTGGGACTGATACATAGTGATGTATGTGGTCCTATTTCTACACATGCCAGAAATGGTTCTTCGTACTTTATTACATTCACCGATGATCTCTCAAGGTTCGGACATGTGTTCCTATTGAAACACAAGTCTGAGGCTTTTGAGAAATTCAAGGAATATAAGTGCGAAGTCGAGAACCAAACGGGTAAAAGTATTAAAATCCTTCGATCTGATCGGGGAGGAGAATACTTGAGCACATAATTCCGTGATTATTTAAAAGAGAATGGGATTCTTTCTTAGCTTACTCCTCCATATACACCACAGCACAACGGTGTATCGGAGCGGAGGAATCACACCCTATTAGATATGGTACGCTCTATGATGAGTACTGCTGAGTTGCCTATTTCTTTTTAGGGTTATGCACTTGAGACAGCTGCATACCTATTGAATAGGGTTCCGACCAAATCAGTGCCTACCACACCAATGAGATATAGGAGGAGAAGAGACCATGTCTTAATTTCATTAAGATTTGGGGTTGTCCGGCTTATGTTAAAAAGCAAAATCCAAACAAGCTCGAAGCAAGTCCTGTTCTATGTAAGTTTGTTGGATATCCTTAACATTCGCGAGGGTATATCTTCTACCACACCGAGGAATAAAAGGTATTTGTTTCTCGGAATGCCACCTTTTTAGAAAAGAAAATTTTGTGAGAGAAATTAATGGTAATGAGGTAGAACTGGAAGAAGTTCCTGCTGCACAAACTAGAGCTGATAATTTGGTGGAACTGGAGGATCCAATAGTACCCAACGAATCCCAGCAACTCCGCAGATCTAGTAGGGTTCCTCATCCACCTGAGAGATACTATGATTTTCTCATAGACGGTGGGAGCGACAATTGCATGATGGAAGATGATGACCGAACTAGTTTCGAGCATGCCATCATAAGTGGAGACTCTGTGAAAGGGTTGGATGCTATGCGATCTGAGATGGAATCCATATACACCAATAAAGTATGGACTTTGGAAGTTGCTCCTGAAGGGGTAAAACCCATCCGGAGCAAGTGGATCTTTAAGAAGAAAATTTGTGTAGATGGAAAAGTTGAGACTTTCAAAGCTTGACTTGTAGCAAAAGGTTTTCTTCAACGACCTGGTGTCGATTATGATGGGACCTTTTCTCCTGTTGCCATGCTTAAGTCCATCAGGATCCTACTTGCCATTGCTGCATACCATGACTACGAAATCTTTCAGATGGACGTCAAGACTGCTTTCTAAATGGTGATTTAGAAGAGAGTGTGTACATGACACAACCAGAGGGCTTCGTAAACAGTGGGAGCAGCGGAAGCGTGTGCAAGCGGCTCAAATCAATCTACGGACTAAAGCAGGCAATGCGGAGCTGGAACATCTGTTTCGATGAAGCTGTCAAAGAGTTTGACTTCATCAAAAGCATAGATGAACCTTGTATATACAAGAACGTTGTAGAGAGTAATGTTGTCTTCCTCGTATTGTACGTGGATGACATATTCTTGATAAGAAACGACGTTCCTATGCTACACTTGGTCAAGCTCTTTTTATCACACAAGTTCTCCATGAAAGATCTTGGTGATGTCTCCTATATCCTGGGGATTAAGATCTATAAAGATAGATCTAAACGGATGTTGGGATTGTCCCAATCCAGGTACATAGACACCATACTAAAGAGGTTTAGTATGGAAGATTCTAAGCGTGGTAATTTATCCACTTGCTCAGGAATCACTCTCTCTAAAGAGATGTCTCCCAAGACTGATTTGGAGAGGGCTCATATGCAAGGAATACCCTATGCTTCTGCAGTCGGGTCAATCATGTATGCGATATTATATATCGGATCGGATGTAGCTTACTCACTAGGTGTAGTGAGTAGGTATCAATCAGATCTTGTGGAGAAACGCTAGACAGCTATAAATAACATTCTTAAGTACTTGATAAGGACTAAAAAAATGTTCTTGGTATATGGTAACGGTAAAATCAAGGTGGAGTCCTTTACCAATTCGAGCTTCCAGAGTGATAAGGATGACAGTAAGTCAGTCTCGGGTTTTGTCTTCACCCTCAATGGAGGGGCGGTATGTTGGAAGAGTTCCAAGCAAGATACCGTAGCAGACTCGACGATGGAGGCTGAATACATCGCTTCCAACGATGTTGCCAAAGAGGCTGTCTGGATGAAGAAGTTCATAGCTGAACTTGGTGTGGTTCCATCCATTGAGCAACCAATACCTGTGTATTGTGATAACAATGGAGCTATAGTTTTGGCCAAGGAAACCCGGTCCTATCAGTGATCCAGACATATTCTTAGGCGGTATCACCTGATCAGGGAGATAGTAGATCGCCAGGATATCGAGTACAGGAGAGTCACAAAGGATAACACAGCGGATCCACTCATAAAGGTCCTCCCCCAGATGCAATTCGAGAGACTTTTTGGGATGTTGGGTATGAGATACTACAACAACTGGCCTTAGTGCAATTGAGAGATTGTTAGTAATTGTATGTAGATGTCGCGCACCCCACGTGTCCGCGGGGAGGCGGAAATAGCAAAAAATGATTTTTACAGGCTTCACAACACCGACTTGAACCAAGGATCGATCACAAACTATAGCTAGAAAACAACTTGACGTTTAACTACTCGGATGAATGTTATACCTCATAGTATCGTGTCCTTCGGGTCTTCTCGCTGTCCTCCTCATCATCGTAGGCTTCTAGGATCGAAACGGATTGAAGCAACCTCGACGACCTCCACGAGTCAAAGACGATCCACCCGAGAGTCTATAGTCCGAGCTCCTACCTCAAATCTGAGGTAACTATGGCTTCTAGTTCGCAAAACTAGAAGTCATAGATAGTGTAGAGAGTGAAGATGAGTTACTTTGTCTCTTGGAACCCTCGGATTCTCAATACATGAGAGCTTTTAGGGTTAGAGGAAAAAGAAGGTCACTTGAGGAAAATCTAGTGAAGAATGAACTTTGAAAAAGAATGCCTCAAGAAAAGAATCTTCAAGCATTCTAATAATTCAAGTGAGAAAATATCTCAATAAATATCTAGCATGCTTGGAAATATCTAAAGGTGAGTCATGCTTGATCTTTTGTCCAATTCCACTTCATTTCCTCCACCTCATTTGCTTTAATCCTAAAAAGAATTAAAACCCTAAATGAGGTGTCTCTTCTAGAAGCATTCCCGCAAGAATTATGAGAACGCCCCTCATCCATATATACATACCCGCATCCGCATTCTAAAGAATACGAATACAAAAAGACGAAAATAATTCATCAATATAATACTAGGATCCGGCTTAAAATAAAGCCCACTAGTATTATCCACCCGATCATCATATGTGCATAAGTACACGTAAGTGATCGAAGCCCTGCCGTAAAACCATACAGCCTCAACACCTTTTGCCCGGTGTAGGGAAACCCTCTGTGTGGAACTTTAAAGATTCGACACTACGCTGGCAGTGGGTTTAACCACAAGACGCAAGCGGTACTAGCTGCACGTAACGGCTACCAAGGTATGTGTCAATAAGAAGGCCGATGAACTAACTCATCCGAACTCCTACTGAGCCTGTATGTGGCAATCTCTGTACAGTCCGGTCTGTTCGTCTAAGAGTATCACATATCGGTCCTAGGGGGTGGTAATCGACAGACTCCTAATAGCATAATAAGTCGTATCGGAATGTAGCCAAAAACATCCTGAGAAACTTCTGGAGTACCTACCAGTAAATCCCACTTTTCTTGGCTAAGGAATCTTTATAATGGCCTTCCGAACACAGCGCGATATCAACCCCCAATCCCGGGAGAGACGGATCCTATCTAGCCGCTACTGCCTCCAAGTGCTTCGGAACTATACCCAACAACAACCTGTTTGCACGAATCCTTTGGGCCGCGATAGAGTAGTAATCAAAGTACAGTGGGAACACACTCGATGCGAAGTAGCAGTGTCAAGTCGACGGACTAAGCTGTACTCATGTCACCTGGGAACTGCTACCCGACGATAGGTATAATACCAACAAACAGTTCCCGACGAGTCCTGTCCAGTGTACTCGTAATCTAATGAGCACTTGCATACTATCTCCAGTACAACCAACTAATGGCTGTAGGACATACCATCTCTCCTGCTGGGATAGGAAGCGTATACATTAGTCTACTATAGAGTATCGATGCCTATTCATATCAGATTTTTGCATTTTTATATCGCCCATTCGTAATCACATTGCATATAAATAGGTGCTTTTGATCCATGTCTGCTAAATAGTTGCAGGTTATAGGTTCTCAGATCGTTACAGTGAAATTCATGAAAAGTCGCTACAAATGTGAGACTACAACCAACAATAGATGAATCCGTATGATGTCGCCTACCAGTTCAAGGAACAAATGAAGATCAGTAGACAGTTCAATGCACAAAGCACAAGGGCAGCACAAGATTCAAGACTTCAACGCGAAACTCACGGTAAAAGTCCACATCATCTGCACTATTGGAAATCTGAAAGAAAATAGAAGAGATTCTGAGGAACCAGGTGAAGAAAACAGAAGTTAAAAGCAACATGAAGCAACACTGAAAAATCGAGCTAGAGATCCAACCAAATGGCCGCGGAACCGCGGCCAAACAGGCCTTTCTGCCGCGATTCTGCAGCCATGCTCTGCATGTGTCGGTGGGGTGTTTTGACTCGGTTTTTGGGGTTGTTTTGTAATTTCATGTATGGAATAGAATGTAAACCTAGGGTTTTTCCTATCTATAAATAGAAGAGCTTAAGGCCTTTCTGAGGGTGCCTCTTTTAGGGTGCCTTTCTTAGGATGCCTCTTTTTAATTCTTAGATTTAAATTTCTATTCCATTTGTAATGCGTTGTTGAGAGGTCATCAATAAAGTAAGTTTTAGTTTTATCTCTCATTCTTTTATTATCTGAATTTTAATTCCCGCAAATTTTTATCTGTTCTTTTATTCTCTGCAATTTAATTCATCTATTAAAATAAAAAAAAATTAATCTTATTGTCACTTTCCTAATGAGTGAGTAATTCCTCACTTGTTAGAATTATGATAGGGTAGGTTTGAGAGAAGGAAATCTCTCTCACTCCTTTCTTTGCCCATATAATTTTTAAAATACAGACTCTTTTTAAATCAACCATAATCCGCTCACTACGGCACCATATCCTACGTAACAGCGGTGATTCCCTAGTTAGACCGGGTGTGATTGAATTAACCGGAGGTTAGGGCTAAGAGCCCAGAGCGGACGGACAAGGACCAAAGGGAAGAAACTTAGTTTCTTCCTAGTCGTGCTAATCCCTGTTGTTGACTATTACCCTAACACCTATATTCTTAACTAGGGCATTGATAGAAGCGAGAAGAATCCCTTTTTTGAACTAACCTAATCCTAACCTTAGCAAGCCTTTAAATCAATTTATTCTCATTCTTAGATCATAAAACAAAACCTACCAAAGATAGGACTTAACTCGTTAGAACTTAAAGAAAAGAACACCATTTCCCTGTGGATCGATCCGTACTCAACCAGCTAGCTACCAAGCGACACCGTCTTGAGTGCGGTATTCTTAAATTTAAAACGCATACAAAATCTAACATCAATCAAATAGCGTTATTACCGGGGAAATGGTAGTTTATTTCTTTTTGTAATTTTGGGTTAATTAAATAAAAAAATAAAAAAATAAATAAAAATCAACTTGTTATTTTTGAAAGGTTTTTGTGCAAGTGTGCAGGATTGGAGCAAACTCTGTTTCAGATCTGGAGCAAACTCAGTGAACAAATCCAGAAAAATGAGATCTGAACAGGTAGAGGAAAACCAACTAAGCACAGAGACAAAGTCAGAAGTTCTAAACTCACTGATCGGCGGCGGAACCGCGGCAAAAGCAAGGATTTGACCGCAGAACCGCGGTCAACGGGTGACATCAGCAACCCAAAAATCTCTGTGAGTATCTCATTTCTCATCTACTCTCCTCTGCACTCCGCTAAAAAACAATTCCTGCAGATTTCTTTGCACAGATTCTCTTTCTCCTATCCAATAAATTGTTTTTGTGTAGGATTCTTTATGCTTCCAAATAAAAAAAAATTGCAAGTTTTTTAGATTTTTGGTGTGCTAACAGCTTTGCATATTTAATACGGAATCTAAGGGGCTATAACACCAATAGAGATTGGGTGGGGATTTCATTACCCTTCCTAACACCCCAAAAATCACTAAAAAGCATATGCATCACCCTTGAACTAAATTAAAAAATACCTAGACTTAGCCAACTAAGGACTGTCGTGCTCATTAGGACAGAGAAAGGTTATGGGCATTTAGTCATTTATCTAAACCTGACTTTGTGGTGCCTAGGCTAAACAAGTGAGAAAGGTAATTTTAAAAGGCCCGTCTTACGGTGATTCGTGAGCGGAACCCTTCTTTCTTCATTTGTGCTTACCTGGCCACAATTGGCGGTGAAGATGCGATTTGAGGGATATCTCATAACTTGTCGCTTTAGAACAGTTAGGAGTAGTCTAGTTGACTTAGGAGACCCTAGCTCTAGATTTGATTGTGCATGTTTTAACTGTGGTTTTTTGAAGTAAGTCCGTATACAGTCTTGCAAAAACTCTTTCAAAAAAAATTTCTAAACTCCAAAAACAAACAATTTTTAACAAAAAAAAATTTTAAATAAAAAATCACATTCTTTTTCTTCTCCTTTCTCTCATTACATCATGGGTACCCCACCTCGCAAAACTCTTGCCGAACTTTGGTACCCACAACCAGACATTACTTCCTACGGTTCTTGTTTTGGTCGAATTTCGAACGACCCCTCCATGCTCAAAATTTCTTTGAAAGATCGGATAGACGCGTCTATGACAACCAATTGAACTCCGTAATCCACCTTATATCAACCATTTCAACCTTCATCTTCTCATATTGATACCCCTTTTGAGAGTCCAGTTGTAACCCCAAAACCTATGTCTATTGCTGAATATATTGAACAATCTCGTAACCGATCTTTCACTCCTTTCACCACGGCGAATTTTTTGGATCAACAATTCCATTCACCTTCTTATCCGTATGTTGATCCTACTCCTGTCCACCAATTCAATTCCTACCAGTCCTACCCGATTTTCTCAGCTTCCCTAGACATTGCTTCTATACAGCCATTTGGGAGTTTCCAGTATCCAAACAACTTTGAATCTTTTACTAAAATTCCTTCACAACCCATGTCTAGTTTGGAACAGGCGTTGGAAGACTTTAAGGTAGCGTCATGCCAACAGATGATGGATTTGAATGCGTCCATGGCCGCCCTTATACAACCTAGTAACCCGGTAGCTGGTTTTCAACTATCTCTAAATTTTCCAATGTATGATGTGGCGGTAGGACAGGTTGAGAATTTGAGTGGTGAGAATGAGCTGTACACCCTTCCAAATCAAACCTACCCATCCCCAATTGAATCCCACAACTTCGGTTTTGAATGTCTATCGAGTGTCCCACGTGATTCATTAATTGAAGATAGAATGAGTAATGAGTTGTGCGATTTTGTATTGTTTGATTTACCTGATTGTGAAGGGTCCCTTTCGAGTGAAAGCATCACCAATCCTTTTGACCTCTACACCTCCACTCTAGAATCTGAATTGATTAATATCCATGCTTTTGATGAGGTGTCTAAGAAAATTGATTTTCACTTGATTGAGGATATCGACGCTGGGAATAATTTGGATGATGAACCCGCAGATTTGACTGAATTTTTCTCTCCAATTCATCATCCCGAGTCATTAAATGTTTCTCCCGAACTTCTTATGCGTCTTGATTTTGATGAGAATTGTATGGATAAGCTAAATTTTGAGGAGAGTATTGAGGAAATTATTGAGGATGAAACAGTTTTACTTGTGGAGTCAAATTTTCCAATTCATTCTATCCCTTTCATTGACTGCGCACACCCTCCTGAATCTTTAACCGATACCCTTCCTCACTCACTTCCCTCCATTCTCGCTCCGACCTTGCAAGAAGCCGTTACACTTTCATTTTCAATGTTTGGTTTACCAAGTTCTACGTACCCATGTTTTCTTACGAATCTTGAGGGATTTAACCTCATTTCTCAGTGGGTTGATAAATTAGCACAATTGCTTTTTACACATCGGTCATTACAAATTGTGCTAATTTATACACTCTATCTCCACCCTCAAGTTCATATTCAACTTCTTTCTCCCACTTTCTCTGGTTCTTCTTCTAATCTTCCTTTAATGATAGCGAGTGTTAATGAATCACAATCCGATATTTTGAGTTCGATAATTCTAGAAAAACAACTTGATTTAGACTCTTTTGAGAATAAGGTTGATGAGCCTTACGAGTCTCCTACCTCGGTAATTTTTGAAAAATCAAGTGTGTTGAATTCTAGCGCGACCTTTATTGACATTGAAACGTTCAATCGAACCATCGATGAAAGTTTCGATGATGTTTTCGCCGACGAACTCGCATTCCTAAATGATATGGATTTTGTGATTAATCAACCTCCACCTGAAGAAGTCGAACCACCACCATTTCTTCTTATCCCATACGAGAATGTGACCATTCTTCCCATTCCTAATCATCCACATTCTCGTTTCCATTCACCATTATTGTTTCGTCTCAACAAATTGAGACGTAAACCTTTTCCATTACACCACTTATCCTTACATCATTTCTTCCTGACTCTATACAACATGTTCTTTCACCAACCGCCGCTTTATAACGATAAAATTTTTGAATGGTTGGTGCTAACCTTTGGCCTGTGTAAGACCTTGTATTGCTTGATACTGTGTTTTTCACCTTCCTAACTCTGAACTTTAAAGCTTAAACAGTGGAAACACTGTTTCACTTAAGTTAGGGGGACCTTTTTGTGTATATATATTTTGTTCTCTTTTTCTGTTAATAATAATAATAATAAAACATGGGAGTGCCGACAATTTTGACCCTCTTGGTGTAGCCTAACAGTGAGGGCACTGTCAAGTTTAAGTTTGGGGGTGTGCTCGGTAAGCTTTCTTCCTTCGCATTCATGTGTATATTTTTTTTGCATTTGCATACTTATTTTAAAATCCATAAAAATAAAAAAAAAATTAGAAATTAAAAAAAATTTGAAAATTTCTATTTTGGCCATATTTGATTTAAGTTCAATGTGACGGTTGAATAGTTAGGAAAAAACTAGATCCTAAACATAGTAAATTAAAAACCCTAAAAATAACCTTTCTTAATGTTTAATATACGTCCTTGTAGTTTATTTAGAAATAGACAAATATTGAGTTCAGTTCTTGGGTTAAGTCGAAATAAGAGAAGAGTATTGAAAGCTCTATTTGAAATATAAGTCTGAAAAATAATTCTGAAGCTTAAGTCCAAATTCTGAAAATATACTTTATGCACTCACACGCATTTTGAAACTTAGGATAGTAGAGGATACCTTGAAATGCTCTTGTCTAAAATCCTTAGTATGAAGGAAATTAAAATAAAAGTATAAGTGGTGAATAAAGAGATAAAAAATTAACACAGGTTTTATAATTACTTAAGGCAGCATAAATAAAAAATATAGCGAGGGTGCTTATCACCTAGTGCCTTAGACCAACTGGTTTGGGAGTTACTGCTAAGCCTTAGGTATTGCAAGACGAGGAATTACGCCTAAATGCGCAAGCACATTTTGTAATCGGTCGTTTAGTACCTCAAGAAGTATTAATGGTCGCATGAAGGATGTGTGAGCAATTTCATCTAAAATTCACCAACTAAAAGTATTTTGGAAGATGGACAAGAGTATGATAGCTTGAATTGAATTTCCAAGTGTATAGATGATAATTACACACACGTAGTGGTATATAATTGGAGTTTGGAGGAGAGATAGGAATAAAAGATAGGCCTTATATCTTCAATAAAGATGATAAAAATTCTTGAGTTGAGATTGAACCTTAGAAGCAAAATTCAAAAGATGCTGAAAGCTTAATAAATTTGCAGAACATATATGATCTTAAGTTAAATGAAAAGTGAGTGTGAAAAATACGGGTTGATGATTTCTAAGTAGAAGATAATAGAATTTCTCGCTAAAATACTGAATTGAAGAATGAGAGTCAACAAGCCAAATTGATCGGATTTTGTGGCTAGTATCCGTTGAAAACCCTCAGGAGACAACACTCCTCCTACTAGGGACAACTAGAGGTTTAACGGCTTGTTGCACGAGCTCAGTGCAATCGCATTCCCTGCGAAAGTGAGGTTAGGATTTTTTCGAGAATAAATTGGTTTTGCTCAGGACGAGCAAAAGATAAGTTTGGGATATTTATTCATATCAGATTTTTGCATTTTTATATCGCCCATTCTTAATCACATTGCATATAAATAGGTGCTTTTGATCCATGTCTGCTAAATAGTTACAGGTTACAGGTTCTCAGATCGTTACAGTGAAATTCATGAAAAGTCGCTACAAATGTGAGACTACGACCAACAATAGATGAATCCGTATGATGCCGCCTACCAGTTCAAGGAACAAATGAAGATCAGTAGACAGTTCAATGCACAAAGTAAAAGGGCAGCACAAGATTCAAGACTTCAACGCGAAGCACACGGTAAAAGTCTACATCATCTGCACTGTTAGAAATATGGAATAAAATAGAAGAGATTCTGAGGAACCATGTGAAGAAAACCGAAGTTAAAAGCAACATGAAGCAACCCTGAAAAATCGATCCAGAGATCCAACCAAATGGCCACGGAACCGCGGCCAAACAAGCCCTTCTGCCACGGTTCCGCGGCCGTACTCTGCACGTGTCGGTGGGGTGTCGGTGCTTTGACTCGGATTTTGGGGTTGTTTTATAATTTCATGTATGCAACAGAATGTAAACCTGGGGTTTTTCCTATCTATAAATAGGAGAGCTCAAAGCCTTTCTGAGGGTGCCTCTTTTACGGTGCCTTTCTTAGGATGCCTCTTTTTAATTCTTAGATTTAAATTTCAATTCCATTTCTAATGCGTTGTTCAGAGGTCATTAATAAAGTAAATTTTACTTTTATCTCGCATTCTTTTATTATCTGAATTTTAATTCCTGCAAATTTTATCTATTCTTTTATTCTCTGCAATTTAATTCATCTATTAAAATAAAAAAAATGAATCTTATTGTCACTTTCCTAATGAGTGAGTAATTCCTCACTTGTTAGGGTTAAAATAGGGAAGGTTTGAGAGAAGGAAATCTCTCTCACTCCTTTCTTTGCCCATATAATTTTTAAAAGACGGACTCTTTTTAAATCAACCATAATCCGCTCACTACGGCACTGTATCCTACGTGATAGCGGTGATTCCTTAGTTTGACTGGATGTGGTTGAATTAACCGGAGGTTAGGGCCAAGAGCCAAGAACGGACGGACAAGGACCAAAGGGAAGAAACCTAGTTTCTTCCTAGTCGTGCTAATCCCCGTTGTTGACTATTACCCTAGCACCTATATTCTTAACTAAGGAATTGGTAGAAACGAGAAGAATCCCTTTTTCGAACTAACCTAATCCTAACCCTAGCAAGCCTTTAAATCAATTTATTCTCATTCTTAGATCATAAAACAAAACCTACTAAAGATAGCACTTAACTCGTTAGAACTTAATGAAAAGAACACCATTTCCCTGTGGATCAACTCGTACTCAATCGGCTAGCTACCAAGTGACGCCGTCTTGATTGCGGCATTCTTAAATTTAAACACGCACGCAAAATAGCACATCAATCAATGCCCCGTCTCGATAATCCTACGATTAGGGACCTGTATAGGATGTGCTTATAGACTACCTAGCCCCTACTAGTGTGACTGCACTCACAACGCTGAAAATCAAACAAAGATCCTAAGGGCTCTACCAATATGTATAAGCGATATGCTAAGAAAACACATGCACATATTGAGGTAGAAACAAACCAGGTAGTATACTACCATTTCAAGCAAGACTGTTACCATATCCGTGTATATCCCAAGCTCCCATTAAGTAATATACAATCCATTATGAAACAATAATGGCCTCAAGGGCATATATCACTAACAATCTCCCACTTGCACTAAGGCCATATACCGGCATATCGCAGACCGAAGATCTCGAATAGCCTCGGAAATACAGTCTGAGGGATGGCCTCTGTGAATGGATCTGCAATGTTGTTCTCCGTATCTTCTCTCATCACCTCGATCTCCTGGGGATCAACGATCTCCATGATCAGGTGGTACCGCCTCAAGATATGTCTAGATCTCTGATAGGACCTGGGTTCCTTCCCTAAAGCTATTGCCCCGTTCTTGTCACAATACTAAAGTTTTGGTCCAACAATGGAAGGAACCACCTGATGATCAGTTAAGAACTTCTATATCCAAACTGCATCTTTTGCAGCGTCTCATGTAGTGAACTACTCCGTTTACATCGTCAAGTCTGTAACGGTGTCCTGTTTGGTGCTCATCCAACAGAACGCCCTTCCACTGAGGGTAAAGACACAACACGACATGGACTTAGAGTCAACCTTATCACTCTGAAAGCTGGAGTCAGCAAAAGTCTCGATCTGGAGATCTTTTGCGCTATACACCAAGAACATCTCCTTAGTCCTTCTCAGGTGCTTGAGAATGTTCTTTATTGTTATCCAGTGTTTCTCCCCTGGGTTTGACTGATACCGGCTTACCACGCAGAATGCGTAAGCAACATCTGGTCTGGTACACAACATCGCATACATTATAGTGCCTACCATAGAAGCATAGGGTATAGATGGGATGTGAGCCCTTTCCAAATCAGTCTTTAGAGACATCTCTTTGGAGAGGGTGATTCCATGACAAGCCGGTAGACTACCGTGCTTAGAATCATCCACACTAAATTTTTTCAGTATTGTGTTGTTGTACCTTGACTGCAAAAAGTCCCACCATCCTCTTTGATCTATCACGATAGATCTGGATCGCCAGAATGTAGTTAGTATCACTCAGGTCTTTTATGGAGAACCTCTGTGACAAGAATCCTTTGACTGATTGTAGCATAGGAATGTCATTTCCTATCAAGAGAATGTCATCTACGTACTCAACGAGGAATCCCACAGTTCTCTCTACAATCTTACTATAAATGCATGGTTCATCTGTATTTTTTAATAAAGTCGAATTCTTTTGACCATCTTAATAAAACAGATGTTCCAACTCCGCGATGTCTGCTTTAGACCATAAATAGACTTAAGCAACTTGCACACTATCCTACTGCTCCCACTCTGATTGAAACCCTCTGGCTGATCCATATAGACGCAGTCTTCCAAATAACCATTTAGAAAAGGCGTCTTTACGTCCATCTGCCAGATCTCACAATCTTGGAAGGCAGCAATGGAAAGAAGGATCCGAATGGATTTTAGCATAGCCACTGGAGAAAAGGTTTCATCACAGTCCAAACCAGGTCTATGAGGAAAATCTTTTGCAACAAGTCTAGCCTTATAGGTTTCAACCTATCCATCTACATCAATCTTCTTTCTGAAGATCCATTTTGCAGCCTATGGGTTTTACCCCTTCTGGAGCAATGTTCAAAGTGCATACTTTGTTGGTGTACATGGACTCCATTTCGGTCCACATTACATCCAGCCATTTTACCGAGTCGCCGCTCTGAATGGCTTATTGGAAGCTAGTTGGCTCATCATTGTCACTGATGCAATCCTCTCGATCCCCATCTATGAGAAAACCGTAGTATCTCTTAGGTGGATGAGACCGCTTACTTATCCTGCGGATTGGCACATGGATGTCCAGTTCTTTTGAAACCTCTGGTTCTACCATACTTTCAGTAATAGTTTGTGGTCCTGGAATTTCTTCCAGTTCTATTGCGCTCCCACTATTTCCTTTTACAAAAAATTGATTTTCTAAAAAGTGGGCATGACGAGGAACAATAACCTTTTGTTCCTTTGCGTAATAGGAAAGATACGCCCTGGAGTTCTTTGGGTATCCCACAAACCTATACAGTACAGAGTGTGCCTCGTGCTTGTCCACATATTGCTTTTCAATAAAATCTAGACATCACTATATCTTCAGATACTGAAGATAGGGTTTCTTCCCACTCCACATCTGATATGATGTGGTAGGCACAGTCTTGGTAGGAACCTTATTTAAAAGATATGCAGCTGATTCTAGTGCATAATTTAAGAAGGATCGCGGTAACTCAGCATTACTCATTATGGAACGAACTATATCCAATAGGGTTCTATTCCGCCTTTCTTATACACCGTTGTGTTGTGATGTGTATGGAAGAGTAAGCTGAGAGAGAATTCCATTCTCTTTTGAGTAATCCAGGAACTCGGCAATTAAGTATTTATAAGTTATATGTATGCCCTAGAGGCCATTACTGTACATAAGATGTATATTGTAGTGGATGCTTGGACATATATAGGGAGGACTTTCTTGCTCGACATGATAGTATGCTATCTGGTTGCTCTTTATCTTAACATGTATACTTGTCTCTTGATACTGTCTTATGGTTACATGTTGGTAAAGCCCTTAGGATGTGTACTTGACTACCTGGATTATGATGCAGATCATACTAGTGGGGTCATGGTAGTCTATAAGTTCATCCTTTAATGTTCCTAGTCGTGGGTGTATCGAGACGGGGCATCGATACACCAGAGTAGACTAGCGTATATGCTTCTCGACCCATGAGATGGGAGATGGATGATCCCATATCCATTGGTGTTTGACATCAGAGATGGTATACGGGTGCTCAATGGAGACTGGGTACACTGGACGGACTTGCCAAGAACTCCTAGATGGTATAATATATGACGTCAGATAGCAGTTCTCTGGTGACACTGGTATAGGTTAGTCAGTAGACCCGAGATCGTCATAGAGTCTTGTGTGATTCCCACTGTGCTTTGATTTCCACCTTACCACGTTCAAGAGGACGTGAAAAATGGTGGTTTTTGGGTACAGTCCCAAGTCACATGGAGGCAATGAGCGATAGGAGAGGATTTCATCTTTCCCGGTATTGGGGGTAGATGTCGTGCTGTGCTCGATTGGCTATAACTGGAAGTCCTTGGCCATGGCTGATTTAGAGATTTACTGGTAAGAGTTATCAGTAGTTTCTCGATCTGTTATGAGCCTCGTATCGGCATGACTTATCGAGTTATTGGGATCTGACGTTTACCACCCCTAGACTTGATATGCGACATCTCAGACAAAGAGACCGGACTGTACGGTAGTGTTACTGACAGGTTTTACAGGAGCTAGAGCGGGCTTGCTTGTTGATCTTATGATCGCTCAATTCCCGGGTAGCAGTTACGTCCATCTAGTACCGATGACGGCTTGTGGGTGCTTGATATGATCATCACCTACTGTCGGCGTATTGACGAGTCTTTAGAGTCCCACAGAGAGGTTTCACTGGCTCAGGCAAAACGAAGTAGGAGCACATATGTGATATGTGCGGTACCGAGATAAATACGAGTATGTGATACCGTATTCTATTCTCACGATATTTGTATCAGTCAGTTATATATGATATAGCCAGGTTATCGAATCAAGTGTTGATTCTCTAAGATGGTATATATAATATTAGTCGGTTATATGAGATATAGCCGGATTATTAAATCAAGTGTTGATTTGATAATTTAGTGTATAATTGTATATTTGATATACTAGTTTACGTTAACTAATATTAGCTCACTTAAACATTTTTTTCCTCACCTGTGTGAGTATAATATATATATGTGATATATATTATTGTACATTTTTTTATGTGTCATGGTTGATGATACATGGAACATGGGTGTATAAGACTTACACCATGATAAAGATAATGTAGGGTTTATTTATTTATGGTAATTAAATTATTAGTTGGAAATTTGTCATATAGCATGAAGCTTCATGAAGCTTTGAGATCCATTGACTTAGTCCACTAGTTTTGTCTTACACTAGATATTTGTTAACCAACCATTATCTAAACTCATGGTTAAGTCTCTACATGAGTAATATTAGATATTTTCTCACCCATGGCTGCCATTCATACTCACAATATTATCTCTCTTCATCTTCTTCTTCAAGCTCAAGAGCTCTCTAGCTTTTGTACAAGTGTAATGCCTTAGATTTCGGTTAGTGTTCGTTTAGACGTTAATGCGGATTTACTGTAAAAAGTTTACCAATTCGGGTTTCTCACATTTTATAACATTTAATTAATAATTTATTATTATTTGTAATGAGCATGCACGCACGTGTGCACGTAAATGTGAGGATTTGTTTGTGCTAATTTTGTTCTTAGCAACCTTGACACTTAACCTAATCCTTGTTTAATCCACCCTTTTTCTTAACCCTTAACCTTTTGTGAGAGAGAGAGAGAGAGATATTTGTGTTGGAATGATGAGGTATGGTGAATTAAATGAGAAGGCATGGTCAGCATTAATTGCAATGATACACTCACCTCTCACCTCACCCTACACTCACCTCCCACTCTCATATCCACACACACTCTCTCTTTTTCTCTATCTCTTCTCATTTTATTCTTTCCTCACAAAACAAACTGAAAACTCTCATTTCCCTCACCAATTCATCTCAAATCCATCACAAAATTCACAAATCTTCACAAAAATCACATCTTTATCTTGGTTTTGCCTCATGGATGCCATGTAGTGTGCAAAGCTTGGATCTTTAAGTTCTTTTGGCTAGGTAATGATTCCTTTCTGTTCTTTTTATAGTTTTTGTGATATGTAGCTAGTTAGTTTCAGTTTTGATGGTGTAAAGTTTAGTTTTGTGCATAATATCGTATTTTTAGTGCCTATTTGTGATATCTGTGATCTGCTGTGACCCGGAAAGTTTACTAGAAAACCAAACAATATAGTTGTGTTGTACCTGAGACAATAAGACCTCACCTGGAGCACGGACCCTTGGAGCTCGGACTCGGCCGGTGACGTTTGAAGGGGATTCCGGCGAGATCGGCCGTGGGTAGAAGTTAGGGTGTGGGTTTTTCTGGCTAGGTGTCTGCAGTGGTTTTGTTGTATTTAGTCTTGTTTGATTGTTGAGTTTTCTCAGTATGCAAAATCTGGGATCACCTAGGTAGTTTCTAGTGTTTTGTGTCCGCACGATACGTTATACGACATGGATCATGCACTTTTTGTGGTTTTGCTCTTTGGGTAGTTTCGTCGTGTCGCTACGCACGTTAGCCATAATACGAACACTTGAAAGTATATTTTGTGTTGTTGCGTCGGTCTAATGTAGTTTGTACGCGTTTTTGATCTATTATTAATATATATTTGTGTTATTTTTTTAATGTTGCAGGTTCGCAAGAGGGGACTTCGGACACTGCTACAAAGGGAAAACAGGTGGTTGGCTTCACTTAGCTAGGAGTGTTGGTGAGTAGATTTAACATCTACAGGGGAATCGCCCGCATGGCGTTATGCGTCTGGGCTAGAGATGTTACTTTTGTCGCATATTCTATGTCATATTTAGAATTGCGCATTCACCCTACTGTTAGTTAATTGTTGTGCTTGGACTAGTATCCTTAGGACACCGCACTATTATTGACGATTCATGTTGCACGAGCACTGATTGTTTGTTACACACACCGTCAATAATTGCCGTATCACGCACAACCCACTTATAGATATGATATTGCTTGTTTAGGGACATTATGACATTGATTCATATTTCTTATCGCATATGACATATAGCATACCTGTATATACACATGCTTACACATATGCCTTCACATACTTACATGCTAGATACCTGTATACCTATAGGGTATTGTACCATTAGTGATAGGTACATACACACTTTATGACATAGCTACAGGTATACCTTATACACATATTACACTTATACCCAGGGGGTATACTACATCATTACTCATAGGTAGATACATATATCTTGCTATACCTTTATGTTCTCACATACATCTGGTTATAGCTACATGTTTACCTTTACTTAATGTTATTCAGACTTGGATAAATTAGGAACCGCATGATATTTTATATTAACTTATTGCAGTTAATTAGCGGCTTTTCCTTTATATACTTTCATTACAGTTTTATGCTGCATATATTATATTCATGGATTTTCTCATTGAGATATGGATTTTTCATGTTGTTTTCTGGATTTGGGGACCGTGGGAGTTCATGAAATTATGCATTATTTGAAAAACCCGGTTTCCCTTGATATGATATTTCAGTATCCACCATGAGATTTATAGGTTCTGATATATATATACCCCTATGAGGAGGCGTTGAGGCCGTATGAGGGTACATGGTGGGGCCCGGAGGTACCCTAAGGCAAGAAGATCGATGGACCACGCCGATGAGCCTGTCATGGGAACCATACCATCCGGTGACATTACCTATGACTCGGCGGTTATCATGGGGATACCGACGGGAGTCATGTACGTATAAATACAACGAAAGGCGAGAGTGAGAGCTAGGCACTCGAGCTTTCGGTATAGCGTATGATACGTACCTATCAGGGTGCCAGTCATGGTGACAGCACCTGATAGATCAGCATTTCTGTGTCGATGCTTGACACATTGGTTTCATGATATTTCTTTTTACTCCTATGTATATATAACAGTGGAATGGGACGCTGTTATATATGCCTTTACCCCAATATTAGTGGAATGGGACGCTAATATATGTGTATCGATATCAATTCATATACTTCATCATATTTATTCATGCAAATAAACCTAGGTTATAAGAGATTCACTTGATATTGGATTTAGGACATATGACATTTACTTGATATTGTACATAAAGAATATATGAGATTCACTTGATTTTATACATTCAGGATATAGGAGATTTATTCGATATTGTACATTAAGGATTTGTGAGACTTATATGATATGAGAGCCAATTTGGGGGCTGATTTGAGGAAATTGGGATTTGGATTTGTCTTGATGGATTGTCATCCTACCACGATGTCAGGATTCCGTGGAAATGATATATTTCATTCCATACTCCACATTTATTGTTTATGCATTGTTTCATATATTAGTATTACCTGTTAGTGTACCTTTCATAACTGTTGCATTTACATACCTTTATTTATATGCACTATTTCATGTAGTAGTTGTACATGTTAGTGTACCTTCCATGATTGTTGAATATATACATCTTCATATCATTATTGCATGATTATTGCATACTGCTTGTCATATATTATTGCTTCATGTATTAGTTGCAACTGCTAGTGTACCTTTCATGATTATTGCATTCATATAACCTTTTATTGCTATTAATTGCACATGTTAGATTCACGCTGTACGTGCATACTTGCGATTACCTGCATATGTTATTTACTATTCAAGAATTGGCAACTCACCCCCGTTGTGCCACAGTTGTTTTGCAGGGTGTACCCCAGAGTAGTCGAGACAGGCGATTCATCTATCTGATCATCTTTTGCTGCGGATACCGTTTCAGCTCATAGTGTGCAGTTTTGCTTAGGTGGGTTTTGTGGTTATCCGTATTGTTGTATTGTATATTCGTTGTGTCCTTGTACTCTCTATCTATTATTATTTTGTTGACTTAGAGACTTGGTGAGGACGATATTGTATATTTTTGTGACTTGTTGTCTTTTATACAGTTTCCTTTCTATCGTCTTTTATTTCTTCGCTTCGGCGTCGTATATTTGTTGTGGTGGTTGTTTTCCGTCTTTGTGCGTGTATTTGCTCCCGTTTGGGGATGCTTTATTTATATTTATGTTGTACCCATTTTTGGGGCTAGTTTTTACAAAGGAGGTGCTGCCAAAATTTTAAAGAAAGAAAGTTGGACTTTTAAAGAATTTGGGTTGTGATTTCAAAGACTTTTAAAAATGTTTCTTATCTTATCTTGTCTTTTATTGGTTTAGATTTCTGGGTTTTGTCTTTCTTTTACTGCGTTATGCCTGTAGACGTTGCGTAGTATTAGGGGTGTCACGTGCCAATTTTCGGGTCGTGACAAAGTTGGTATCAGAGCGCTAGGTTTTTACCTTTCGGAGTGTAGGATGACCTTGGTATGATGGAGTAGATAGCTTAAGCAGAGTAACGTAGTGTGTGTATGTCTGCAGCATACTCACGATACGGTACTCCGCCTAAAGGGACCTAAATACAAATTGCTTGAAATTCCTTCTTTGATGATTCATATCCTTGTGTTTCGATTTCCTTATTCTTATCGAATCTTATTTCCATTTATAGCCATGCCGCCGATGACGATGGGGACTCAGAGTGATGCAGCGAGGGACGAGGTCAGAATTGACTCGGGTAGGACGAGGACTGACTAGGATGGCATGCTCGTTGCACAGGAGCAGACGGATCCGCCTTCGACAGATAGTATCGCTAGGCTTGTGGTAGAGATGCAGGACTTGCGCCAGACTATGAGTTCATTGGTCGAGGTCGTTTGAGCGCAGCGACAGGAGGTTGTCACCCCTATTACTCAGTTGTTCCTTACGATCAGCATGCAGCAGTCCGTCACCTATATAGCACCAGTGGATGCAGCCCTAGTTTACGAGACACGCCTTCCAAAGACTTTGAGAGTTCCGGAACAGTGGGGGAATCGTACTGGTGTACCAACCCAGAGACAGAGGCCTAGTCGTCGAGATATATTTTGTGACCGTCGCGGGAGTAGCAAAGGCTTAGGACGAGGACAGTCGTTCAGCTCTCATCCCAGGAGGGTCAGCAGTCATCGCGTGGATTTTTTCGATGTGGGAGCCTTCGTCACCTCATCAAGAGTTGTTCCCTAACACCTCATCAGGGTCATTTTCTGAGACGTCAGGGATGCGGAAGGTTCGCTCATAGGGGTCAGTCTAGCAGAGGAGGAGTTCAGCCTGTTGCGGGTAGAGGACAGACACGAGAGTTTGCTTCTACTCATCGGGAGCGAGGGCGTCCAATGCAGAGTTTTCAGGTATTCTAAATTCATATGTTCTTATATGTACTTGTTTGTTTTACACACTTTGTGCCATGGTTGGGACGAGAGTCGTGTTAGGTAGATCAGTCGTTTGTTGTGTTAATTTCTGTCAGCGATTCTTTTGTTGCGCGACACGTATTTCAGTCATGTGCCAATCGGATAGGAGATAGAGATTCGTCCGTCGTTTTGATCCTCCTAGAGATGTTGGATTTGACGTTCTCCTGGACACAGACTGGTTAGCTACATGCTAGGCGTCTGTGGACTACTACGAGAAAATAGTCAGGTTTTGGTTTTCCCAGCAAGTCAGTTCTTATTGTGTAGGGAGATAGTTGTGCCGCCTCTCACATCTTGAATTCAGCCTTTTCGCTAGTCGGCTTTTGAGGAGAAGACGTCGAAGATTCTTGGCGTTCATTCGTGATACCGGAGCCACAGTGGGATTGTTGGACCGGGTTTCTATCGTGCGAGAGTTTTCCGACATTGTTCCAGATGAGCCGGCGAAGCTTAAAAGAGCTTAAGGATCAGCTGCAGAGTTGTTTGTTGGGGGGTTTGTGCATCTTTGTGTTTTGCATTAGGGAGCTCCTATTTCTGTTCGTCATGGAGAAAGACGGCAGATTGAGGTTGTGTATTGATTGATCGTCAATTGAACCGGCTTACGGTGCGGATAGGTATCCTTTACCTCGCTTTGACGATTTCTTCGATCAGCTCCACAGTGTGAGACATTTTCTAAGTTTGTTCGGGATCAGGTCATCATTGTTGTGGGTTCGGAGTGATGACATTCCGAAGACTGCCTTGTGTGTGCTACAGGCTTTATGTGTTTTGGTGGTGTCATTGGACTCACCAATGCCCTAGGAGTATTCATAGATATGATGAACCAGATTTCTTCAGGCCGTTCCTCGACCAGTTATTATTGTGTTAGTGACGATATTCTGGTCTATTCAATGTGTCTTGAGTGACAGGAATAGCACTTGAGGATTTTTTTTTGCAGACATTAGGAGAGCCCAGCGGTTCGCTAGATTCTCGGAGTGTTCCTTCAGGCTTGTTTGTGTTGACTCCTAGGTCTTGTAGTTACGGGAGACAGTTTTGTATGGTTCCGAGGAAGATCGTGGCCGTACAGCTTAGGCCCAGACTTATGTGCAGGACGGAGGTTCGCAGATTTTTAGGCTTAGCAGGTTCTTACCGCCTTTTCGTGCAGGATTGCTAGTGTAGTGCTGCACCGTTGACTGAACTGACCGGAAAGGAGATTTCTTTTCTTTGGACTGAGGCATGCATGCGGAGTTTTTCAGAAGTGGAAGACTCGGTTAACAACTACATCGGTTATTTCCTTGCTTCTGGTTCGGGCGACTTTGTTGTTTAATTGTAATGTTTCGCGAGTGGGGCTCGATTGTGTACTGAGGTGACACTATAGAGTTATCGCTTTTGCTTCCCTACATCTGGAGGAAGTACGAGCAGGATATCCCACTTATGATCTGGAGATGGCCGCGTTGGTCTTGCGTTGGAGATTTGGAGACACTACTTGTTCGAGAGTCGTGTCAGATTTTCATGGACCACCAGAGCTTAATGTGCATCTTCCTACAGCGGGTGTTGATTGTTGAGACAGTCTTCTGCAGATTTACAGTTCTTGTGCGATCGTTGAGTACAGCTTAAGTTCGCCTCCACTGAGGGGACAGCTTACTCATGTCCGCGTCCGACCACTTTTCCTTAATCGCTTTCGCGAGGCACTGCCCGCCGATGCTTGTTCGTCAGGGATACTTGAGCATACTCGGCTGGGTAATGATTCAGAGTCCTTGATTGTGACAAGGGTGTGCTAAGTTTAGGGACGCGTTTTTGTACCTGATATTATTGGGTGGAGACGTGAAATCCTAGAGCAGGCACATCTGTCAACTCTCTGTACTCATTCAAATTCCACCAACATTGACGTGACTTGTGAGATAGTTACGGGTGGGCAAGGGTGTAAAGAGAAGTTTTGGATTTCGTTTCAAGGTGTCTTTCTTGTGGTGTTCTTTGGTTGAGCGTCTGAGACCGGCTGGAGAGTTGCAACCTTTAACCGTTCCGAAGTGGGAGTGGGAGCAGATCTCCACGAATTTTGTTATGGTGTCTACCCAGGTTTAGTCAGGGTGTGACTCCATTTGGATGCTTGTCGTTCGGTTATACTCAGTTTGCTCAGTTGTTCTTTGTTAAGTTTGTGCGTTGCACGGAGTTCCTTCATGGGTCGTATCTAATGAAGGCACCCTTTTCGCTTTCCGTCTTGGGCAAGAGCTTCAGGAAGTCTTGGGTACTGGTTGAGCTTTAGCTCGGCTTTTCCATCCGCAGGATGATGGTTTTGTGAGAGCGAGTTATACCGACTCTGGAGGATATGCTTATGAGTGCGTTGTTGTTGTTGTCGGTAGTTGGGGATTGTCACTCGCCATTGTTAGAGTTCTCCTTCGATAGCTGTTATCAGGAGTCACTCCAATTTTCAACCTTTAGGTTTAGGGGTTAGGTCGTGTCGATCACCAGTCTATTTTTCTGACTCTGCGTAGTAGGATTTTTGGACCCCAGCTAGTCTAGAGACTTCGGAGATGATCCAGTTGGTTCAGGTCAGGATGAGAGTAGCCCAGTGCAGACAGAGGTCTTATGCCGACCGTGTTGGTTGCAGACTTGAGTTCGCAGTGGGAGATCATGTATTCCTATGGACTTTTCCGATGAATGACATGTTGAGTTTTGTGAAGCTTATCCCAGGATTATAGGTCCTTTTGAGATCCTTAAAGCGAGTTAGTTCCGTTGCCTTTAATTTGGCACTTCCGCCCACATTATTGAGTATTCACCCCGTATTTCCTTGTGTCGATACTTTGCAATTACCTTCATGGCCTTTCTCACATGATTCAGCACCAGACCATTTAGCTTGAACACGATCTTTCGTTCACCAGCAGCCAATTGTGTTAATGGCTCGGCAGGTGGAGAAACTTTGGTCAAGGGTCTTGCCATCTGTGAAGGGTTTTCTTGGACATAGCCGTATAGTGAGGTAATCACTTGGGAGGCTGCGAACGAGATTTGAGAAATTGTAATCTTTTCTTTGATGGTATGCTTAGGGAGAATTTTAAATTCTGTGACGGATTTTTATAAGGGGGAGATTGTAACGCCTTAGATTTCGGTTAGTGTTCGTTTCGACGTTAATGCAGGTTTACTGTAAAAAGTTTACCAATTCGGGTTCCTCACATTTTATAACAATTAATTAATAATTTATTATTATTTGTTATGAGCATGCACGCACGAGTGCACGTAAATATGAGGATTTGTTTGTGCTAATTTTGTTCTTAGCAACCTTGACACTTAACCTAATCCTTTTTTAATCCACCCTTTTTCTTAACCCTTAACCTTTTGTGAGAGAGAGATATTTGTGTTGGAATGATGAGGTGTGTTGCATTAAATGAGAAGGCATGGTTAGCATTAATTGCAATGATACACTCACCTCTCACCTCACCCTACACTCACCTCCCTCTCTCATATACTCACACACTCTCTTTTTTTCTCTATCTCTTCTCATTTTATTCTTTCCTCACAAAACAAATTGAACACTCTCATTTCCCTCACCAATTCATCTCAAATCCATCACGAAATTCACAAATCTTCACAAAAATCATATCTTTATCTTGGTTTTGCCTCATGGATGCCATGGAGTGTGCAAAGCTTGGATCTTTGAGTTCTTTTGGCTAGGTAATGATTCATTTCTATTCTTTTTATAGTTTTTGTGATATGTAGCTAGTTAGTTTCAGTTTTGATAGTGTAAAGTTTAGTTTTGTGCATAATATCGTATTTTTAGTGCCTATTTGTGATATCTGTGATCTGCCGTGACCCGGAAAGTTTACTAGAAAACCAAACAATATAGTTATGTTGTACCTGAGACCATAGGACCTCACCTGGAGCATGGACCCTTGGAGCTCGGACCCGGCCGGCGACGTATGAAGGGGATTCCGGCAAGATCGGCCGTGGGTAGGAGTTAGGGTATGGATTTTTCTGGGTAGGTGTCTGCAGTGGTTTAGGTGTATTTGGACTTGTTTGATTGTTGAGTTTTCTCAGTATGCAAAATCTGGGATCACCTAGGTAGTTTCTAGTGTTTTGTGTCCGCGCGATACGTTATACGACACGGATCGTGCACTTTGTGTGGTTTTGCTCTTGGGTTAGTTTCGTCGTGTTGCTACGCACGTTAGCCACAATACGAATACTTGAGAGTATGTTTTGTGTTGTTGCGTCGGTCTAATGTAGTTTGTACGCGTTTTTGATCTATTATTAATATATATTTGCGTTATTGTTTTAATGTTGCAGGTTTGCAAGCAGGGACTTCGGACACTGCTACAAAGGGAAAACAAGTGGTTGGCTTCACTTAGCCAGGAGTGTTGGTGAGTAGATTTAATATCTACAGGGGAATTGCCCGCATGGCGTTATGCGTCTAGGCTAGAGATGTTACTTTTGTCGCATATTCTATGTCATATTTAGAATTGCGCATTCACCCTACTGTTAGTTAATTGTTGTGCTTGGACTAGTATCCTTAGGACACCGCACTATTATTGACGATTCATGTTGCACGAGCACTGATTGTTTGTTACACACACCGTCAATAATTGCCGTATCACGCACAACCCACTTATAGATATGATATTGCTTGTTTAGGGACATTGTGACATTGATTCATATTTCTTATCGCATATGACATACAGCATACCTGTATATCCACATGCTTACATATATGCCTTCACATACTTACATGCTAGATATCGTATACCTATAGGGTATTGTACCATTAGTGATAGGTACATATACACTTTATGACATAGCTACAGATATACCTTGTACACATATTTCACTTATATCCAGGGGGTATACTACATCATTACTCATAGGTAGATACATATATCTTGCTATACATCTGGTTATAACTACATGTTTACCTTTACTTGATGTTATTTAGACTTAGATAAATTAGGAACCATATGATATTTTATATTAACTTATTGCAGTTAATTTGCGGCTTTTCCTTTATATACTTTCATTACAATTTTATGTTGCATATATTATATTCATGGATTTTCGCATTGAGATATGGATTTTTCATAATGTTTTCTGGATTTGGGGACCATGAGAGTTCATGAAATTATCCATTATTTGAAAAACCCGGTTTCCCTTGATATGATATTTCAGCATCCACCATGAGATTTATCGGTTATGATATATATACCTTTACGAGGAGGTGTTGAGGCCGTATGAGGGTACATGGTGGGGCACGAAGATACCCCGGGACAACAAGATCGATAGACCACGCCGATGAGCCTGTCAGGGGAACCATACCATCCGGTGACATTACCTATGACTCGGCGGTTATCATGGGGATACCGACGGGAGTCATATGCGTATAGATACGTCGAAAGGCGAGGGTGAGAGCTAGGCACTCGAGCTTTCAGTATAGCGTATGATACGTAACTATCAGGGTTCCAGTCTTGGTGACAGCACCTGATAGATTAGCATTTATGTGTCGATGCTTGACACATTGGTTTCATGATATTTCTTTTTACTCTTATGTATATATAACAGTGGAATGGGACGCTGTTATATATGCCTTTATCCTAATATTAGTGGAATGGGACGCTAATATATGTGTATCGATATCAATTCATATACTTCATCATATTTATTCATGCCAATATACCTAGGTTATAAGAGATTCACTTGATATTGGATTTAGGACATATGACATTTACTTGATATTGTACATAAAGGATATATGAGATTCACTTGATTTTGTATATTCAGGATATAGGAGATTTATTCGATATTGTACATTAAGGATTTGTAAGACTTATATGATATGAGAGCCAATTTGTGGGCTGATTTGAGGAAATTGGGATTTGGATTTGTCTTGATGGATTGTGATCCTACCACGATGTCAGAATTCCGTGGAAATGACATATTTTATTCCATACTCCACATTTATTGTTTATGCACTGTTTCATATATTAGTAGTACTTGTTAGTGTACCTTTCATGACTGTTGCATTTACAAACCTTTATTTATATGCACTATTTCATGGAGTAGTTGTACCTGTTAGTGTACCTTCTATGATTGTTGCATATATACATTTTCATATCATTATTGCATGATTATTGCATACTGCTTGTCATATGTTATTGCTTCATGTATTAGTTGCACATGTTAGTGTACCTTTCATGATTATTGCATTCATATGACGTTTTATTGCTATTAATTGCACATGTTAGATTCATGCAGTACGTGCATACTTGCGATTACCTGCATAAGTTATTTACTATTCATGAGTTGGCAACTCACCCCCGTTGTGCCACAGTTGTTTTGCAGGGTGTTCCACAGAGTAGTCGAGGCAGGCTATTCATCTATCTGATCATCTTTTGCTGCGGATACCGCTTCAGGTCATAGTGTGCAGTTTTGCTTAGGTGGGTTTTGTGGTTATCCGTATTGTTGTATTGTATATTCGTTGTGACCTTATACTCTCCATCTATTATTATCTTGTTGACTTAGAGACTTGGTGAGGACGATATTGTATATTTTTGTGACTTGTTGTCTTTTATACAGTTTCCTTTCTATCATCTTTTATTTCTTCGCTTCGGCGTCGTATATTTGTTGTGGTGGTTGTTTTCCGCCTTTGGGCGTGTATTTGCTCCTGTTTGGGGATGCTTTATTTATATTTATGTTGTACCCATTTTTGGGGCTGGTTTTTACAAAGGAGGTGCTGCCAAAATTTTAAAAAAAGAAAGTTGAACTTTTAAAGAATTTGGGTTGTGATTTCAAAGACTTTTAAAAATGTTTCTTATCTTATCTTGTCTGTTATTGGTTTAGATTTCTGGGTTTTGGCTTTCTTTTACTGCATTACGCCTGTAAATGTTGCGTAGTATTAGGGCCGTCACGTGCCAATTTTCGGGTCGTGACAGCAAGTGAGAAATAATAGTGAGAAAAAGAATTCTATGTTGGATATAGTGCCATCAGAGTCAATTATTGGATCGCAGGCATGTGATTGCAATGATTGAAGGAGGACCTATGCCGGTAGGACAGTCTTACTCAAGATGATAGTATGCTATCTGGTTTATCTTTATCATCGTGTATTGCTTCAGGTGACCTTACAAGTCACTATTGCACGTTGATAGAGCCCTTAGGACTCTTTCTTGACGGCCAGCAGTATGATGGTGATCATATACGTGGGAGCTGGGGTCTATAAGCACATCCTTAAAAGGTCCCTAGTCGTGGGTGTTTCGAGACTGGGCATCGATACTCCATTAGTAGACTAGTGTATACAGTTGAGACCCCGACGAGGGGCGGTGGCCGGTCTCACAAGCCATTGGTGTCAGTTGGATCGCCTAAGATGTATACAGGTGCTTATTGGGTTATAAGTACACTGGACAGGACTCGCCGGGAACATGCTAGTTGGTATTATACCTGACGTCAGATAGCAGTTCCCTGGTGACATGTGTACAGGTTAGATCATCGACCTGAGATCGTCATTTGTCTCGTATGAATTCCCTCTGTGCTTTGATTACTACCCTACCACGGATCAAATGAGTCATGCAAACAGGTTTTAGTTGGGTACAGTCCCGAACCATATGGAGGCAGTGAGCGGATCGGCAAGGGGTTTCGTCTCTCCCGGTATTGGGGATGAGATCGCGCTGTGTCTAGGAGAGCCATTACACGAAGTCCTTGCCCAAGGCAGGAGATTTACTGGTAGGTATTCCAGTAGTATCTCAGGGTGTTCTGGGCTACTCTCCGACACGACTTGTACCGCTTTTGGGGGTCTGACTTTTACCAACCCCTTAGGCCCGCCATGCGATGCTTATAGACGAACGGACCGGACTGTACGGATAATGTCACTGACAGGCACAGTAGGGTGTCAGGATGAGTTCGCTCATCAACCTCCCTTTTGGTCAATACCTGGTTGCCCGTTACATACGGCTAGTACCTCTGACGTGCTAGTGGTTAAATCCACAGCCAATGTATTGATGAGTTTTTAGAGTCTCCCACAGACATTTTTCAAGTTTCGGGCGAAACGTTGTAGAGGTCGTATGGTTTTATGGCAGGGTCCGATCATATACGTGCAGTAGTGCACGGATCATGATCGGACGGATCATACTAGTGGGCTTTGGTTTAAGCCGGATCCTAGTATTAGCTTTGTTGGATTACTATAGTCTTATCGCATTCGCATTCAGTCGGAATGCGGATGCAGGTATGTATATACAGGTGAGGGGTATCCTTGTGATCCGTCATGAGTTTACTTTAGATGTTGCCGTATCTTTTTATTGTTGTAAACATTTGGGTTAATGTTTACAAATGGAAATTATGAGCTAGAATTCATCATTTGATGCATTAAATGTGGCACATGCAACCTAGTGATTCATGATCTCTTTTATTATGCATGTGTCACATTTGAGATTGATTTGTGAGTTGATATGAGAGGAAGAAAGAGAAAGGGCAGCCATTAGGTTGAGGGTGAGCTCTTGTATTCTCTCATTCTTACTCTCATTATCATTCCATCACAAAAGAAAAGAAAGAGAAAAACTTCTTCGTCTTTCTCTTTCTTCTCTAGCTCATAATCTCCATTAATACCAACACCTTCAACCTCCATCCATGCTATGGATGCAAGAGACAAATTAATGACACACATTCTCTAATTCACCTTGGACACGTCAGCTAGCGAACTTCGTGCCCGAGTTGCTTCGGATGAAGCGGGAGCCCGTAAAAAGACTCGAAGATGTGGTGCCCTTTCCGACGAGGAAATCGAGACCGGAGAAGCCGCGAAGAGCTTAGGATGGTGGCCAAAGACCGAAGGACACGGATCGATCGGTATAGCTTTCCAACCCTTTCTCTAGTTGCTAGTTGTAGGTTAATGGTTTGATCCGGGATTAAAGTATACGATAGCGCCAGTTTAGAGTTTTGAAAAAGTTTTCGTTTCCACATTTTGGCCTCAGACAGACGGCCGGGGCGCTACCGTAAACTTACATGGTATCAGAGCCACGCCATTAACCTTTTCTAGCTTTCTCTAACGTGTTTAGAAGTTCGATCGAACAAAATTTTCCAAAACTGCATTTCCAAGTCATCAGTTTCTGTCGAATTTTTCCTGTGGTCAAAAAATTATTTTGTGTGCTGCAGAAAATCAGGCAGGGTTTTTTAGGAGTTCTGAGAAAATTTGGATGCATGATCTTACGGTGCCACCGCGGAACCGCGGCAATAACCTTCTTATAGCCGCGGTTCCGCCGCCATTCTGTACCCTCACTGCACCAAAATTGCTACAGTGCTCTCTGACTTGGAATTGGGGTTTCTGGAATGTTTTGTTTGGGCCCAGATTATTTTGAGTTCTGGATTTATGCTTGGGGCCCACTTCGGGAAATTTTGTCGATCGAAAATTTTAAATATGTTAGTTCACAATATTTGCATTATATCTGCGACCATGAATGTCATTTGATCGGTAAATCCTGTCTAATTGCTATAGCCCTTTTAGACGGATTTGCGAACGTGACATTCACGTTGATGTTTTGTGTTGTGCTGTGATGTTGCGGATTTGTCGTGGTGGATAGCCTAGATGCAATGGGAGTACAGTTTGGTTGTATTTGTACATTTGATATTGCGGGGCGAGCGTCCGACATGTGGACTGCCATCACTGCCTGTTTGTATATTATTCATTTGGGGCACGACTGGGCCGAGGTCGATGTACCCGTTGTATATTTTACTTTCTGTACTAGGATTACCCCGCGGTGGGGTGCACGGATAGCCGAGTTCTAGAAGGCAACGAGCCTGCATCTCATGGCTTTGAGACAGAGGGGGATTTACTCTAGAATTGGCGGGCTGTTAGCCGCACTCGTATGGGGTATAGGTTGACCCAAGGAGGGGTGCACAAGTTACCGGATTCCGTGAAGTGCTGGGCGGTCCATTCACTTTGCTGAAGGGGGTTGCCTCGCTTCAGGTTTTGGCGGGTAACTTGCCGCGCCCGTAGGGGTCTAGGATTTCATTGCATAGGCTATCCACACGACCAGGGGAACGTCGGGTTTCAGTTGCGGCTCTATGGAACCCGGAGATCCCAGATTATCTGTATTGTTCTGTGATACTTATTACATTTCTGTGATGTTGCATTTTATCACGTCTTGAGTTATTATTATATATTGATATGTATACTAGTAGATGTTGTATATGTTTTACACCCGCGCTAGTCCAGTCCCCGCTCTGTCGTTAGTTAACTAACCTAACGGGTGATGACGGGACCCAGTGGCGAATGCGGATGGCATATACGTACATCGTATTTTCGTTCTTTATTGTTGTGATCAATTGATGGGACTGCATTGATTCGGATCAATACAAGCTAAACAAACCTGTTTGATGTTGTTGGAACATTTTTCAAAAAAAGCTGTTATTGCAAGGACGTTCTCTTTTGTTTTGCACAGTGGTATTCAGTTGGAATATCCTGCACCTCAGTCGACGAGGCAAGGGCCGAGATCCCTTCACCGGGAGTGACCCCTTGGATAGAAGTTTGTGTCAGGGTAATAACTTCACTAAAGCCGATTACTTTTTTCTTTGCATCGTGGTATTCAGCTGGAATATCCTGCACCTCATTCTACAGTGAAAGAGCCGAGATCCCTTCATCGGGAGTGACCTCTTTAGCAAAGGTTTTCGGCACTATATTTTTATAAAAAGCTATCCGGTTCCTTCAACGATATCAAGTTCATTACGTAAAAGGTTTTTCGCCAAAAACCATTCGTAGCCCTCCGTCATTTCAGACGGGTAGCAATTAGTATTCATGCTATGTTTGTTGGCCAAAGTCAAGGCATATTGTATGGTAGCTATTTGTTACTCTTCTGTTGCATAGATAGATGCGTTGGTTTGGGAAAGTCATACTGCTTTGTTGGCCAAAGTCAAGGGCAGGTACGGGTGGGTTCAAATTAACTTGGATAATGACGGGTAGAACTTGACATGTAACTTATGATTTGTTGGCCAAAGTCAAGGTCATAAGAGCAAGGGGTAAAAATTACATCGGGAGTTTCTAAAGAAACTGAAACTTGCCAGATATGCGCCTACCTTCTGGAGTGTGATAACGTGAGTGGATTCCATCATGTTATCATATGATGATAGTTGGATCCCGATTCCCACTGATGAGATGGTTTACTCCTCGGGTGATCCCGACTAATTCTTCTTTCAGGTTTGGAGGAGAATTTGAGGTTATAGTGGGAGGTTTCCTGATTAGATAAAGTGATAACCATTCTGATCTAGGTTAGAGTGCACGCTTAGTGTTTCTTTTCTCTCTCTCTTTTGCAGCGACCAAGGCCCGACCCTTAACTATGACTCAGTGACCGAGTTGACCGAACCTTCTTATAACAGTGGCTTTTGGATTGTCAGAGTTGCATACTTCATTGCCACTCCTACTTTTACCCTTTTTCTCCAGAACACCCCGTATTACTACGAACATCCACTTCCATTGGATAAAACCATCGTATGGTTATATACAAACTCGAAGGAACTTGTTCCAGATTCGAGGATGGTTTCCGGTTCTGGAGAAAATGAATAAATGACTATTCAGTTGTCTTTTCCTTTTACCTTCTCTCAGGTTGCCAGTGCTCCTTGGATTAGGACGGTACACCTATTACGCTAATTGGATATTCTTCTTCCAAACCATAGGCAGGTGCCGAACGGTGGGGAATGAAGAAAACCAATTAGCCTAACGATGGCGTACAGAAGGTAATAAGTAAAGACAAATAAAGGGAATAGAAAGAGGGCAGAGTAAATTGCGACTGCGATTCACGACCAAACCAAGTATTTCATTATCACTCCTACTTCACCTTTGTATTTCTCCAGAACACTCCGTATCACTACGAAGATCCACGGTTATTTGGATACTCCATCGTATGGTTATATACGAACTCGAAAGGAATTTTTTCCAGTTCGGGGATGGATTATGGTTCAGGAGAAATAGGAATAAGGTTTATTCAGTTGTCTTTTATCTTCACCTTCTCTCGCGTTACGAGTGCTCCTAGGATTAGGACAGTACACTTATTACTCTTATTGGATAGTCTTCTTCCAAACCATAGGCTGGTGCCGAACGGTAGGGAAGGAAGAAAACCATTTAGCCTAACGATGGTGTGCAGAAGGTAGCGACTAAAGACAAATAAAGGGATTTGGAGAGATGGCAATGAAATATACGGTTACAGTCATGAATCTGGATAATGGAAGAGGTATTACTAGGAATACCCAGATACCCCTTCGAAACATTTACATGTTTCAGTTTCACTGTGTATTGTTAAAAGAAAACTGATTTCCCAATTAGTACTTACTCCAGGGTATGTATTTACCAGGTTTGATTCTCATATCTGTATGTTTTTACAGATGATGAATGGGAGTAAGTTATTGGGAATTAGGTGATCATCCTCATTATATCGGAATTCGTTGTAATTGGTAATATTTGAGGAAATCACCTGGGTTGTTTGCTGGACGACAAATATTTGGTTTTGAATATCCGTTGTTATGCTCCAATTTCAAATTGATATATCTGTACGTTTATTTTTATAAAGTGAGATATAACTTTTTGAAATTATGTCCATGACATTTACCTATATCAGTCGATGGTTAGGTAAGGAGCATTAAACAGCGGTGTAATTCTTCTTAACCATAAGTACAGTTTTCAACCTACGACACACAGGGAATGAGTTATTAGACTCAGGAGACTTATACAGAGTATTGTATGTTGTCCAGTGTCCATGAGGATAGAAGGGTTGGAACTCGTACTATATTCTGTTTACTTGTGACTTCTCTAGTTCTTAGACATGTGTTTCGTAGAAATGCAAGGTCTAAGTTTTGAGAAGTTATAGGTATATGAATAAAGTAGAGAACCAGGTATTGCAAGTATCAGGATTCTTCAAGGTGATTGAAGATGTAGATACCTGTGTATGGTATTCAGTTGATAGTAATGATTAAGAGAACTTGCTTCTCTTTCAGGTTACTCATAATTGGAAGTACTCCTAAGTTGAGTAATGCTGATTGACCTCTCTCCATTTAGTTGACATGCACTGGAGATAGCTGCATGATTTGAATCTGGTTCGAATTAATTCAGTGCCTCTGTTTCTATATTGGATATAGAATAGTTCATATCTTAACATTGTTAAGGTACAGGGAGTTGTCCGGCTTATGCTTAAAACCAGATTCTGGAAAACTCAAGGCACGTTTCTGTAATGGCTGTTTGTGGGTTGAACCGGGCTATGACGAGGGTTGATATTCTACCATCTATAAGATCAATAGTGATATTGTTCTTGACTCGCAACAGTTTTAATAAAAATGGATTTTTTCAGAAAACAGTAGTGGGAGTATGGTAGAACTGGAAGTGATTCCAGAACCGCAAACGATTACTGAAAATTTGATAAGAACCTAAAGATTCAATCTGGATTGACATTCCATTGGCCACTCCGCAGATATGGTGGGTAACCTAAGGCACCCGAGAGGTACTCTGGTAGCCTCAAGGATGGTGACAGGGAGGTTCTTGTTTACCCAGATTTGACACTACTGTTGTTCCAGGCTATGAGACCCAGCAGGAGGATGAGTATAGCGTCGTTCTAAACTAGCTTTAGAAGTATACGTGTATATGACTCTGCCAGAGGGTTGTCGTAGTCAGTGGGAGCAGCGGAAGCATAGTGGACAAGTAGCTTATGTCTGTTTATGGACTAAAGCAGATATAGCGGAGATAGATCATCTATTTCTGATGTGACAGTCATAGGTTTGACTTCATCATTATAGGGGATGGATCTGTTAAGAAGGTAGTAGGGTGTGATGTCCTGGTATTTGGATGACACACACAGAGTAGGAAGTTAAATTCCTATACTACGATCGGTTATACTTTGGTTGTCACATAGTGGTTTCTCCACATAGGATATAGATATAATATCAGACATTCTGGTTACTAGATCTATGGTTTTAGATCTAGATTTAGGAAGTGTCCCAATCAGGGTACTTAGACAGCATTCTAAAGGTGTTTTAGAATAGACGACTACTGGCACGGTGGTGTACCTGCAGGTGATAGAGTCACCCTCTCTAAAGGTGTCTTACAGACAAAAGGGGAGAGGGATGTGCATGATTGGCAGATCATTTGCTTAGGCAATTGAGTCAATCATGAGATGTCAAGTACCACACCAGACGTTGTTTTTGCACTAGATGCATAAGTTGATATTAATCCTATCCTGGAGAAACGTTCGGAACCAGTTTTAGAACATAAGTGGATGTTCTAGGGATATGATAACAACAGCCTTCTTTAGGGACGGTTATCATTCCAGGCTTCCAAGGTGACCTGGATGACAGAATGACTGTCAGAGTTGTAGTTTTCCCTCTGACGAGGGGGCAGTAGTTTGGACAGGTGGTCCAAGCGAATACTGAGGGAGGCATGGCGCAGGATACTGATTAAATTCGGTTGACGATGCAGTCTAAGAAGTTTGGATTTGGAGTTCATTTATGAACTAGGTCCCATCAGATATCCAGACATATTCTAAGACAGGTATTGCTCATTTCGGGAGATGGCTTTCTCCGCGAACTTGAGATAAAGAGAGACATAGAAAGAAATATCAGGGCTGATCCACTCACTGAGGCTATTCCTTGAATGCAATAGTTTCGCAAACGAGCTTTGTGAGACTGATTAATAGAGGAGTTGGGTGTTCGGTATCACACGGGCTGTGAGTAGGCGACATCGCAATAATTAGCCTTGAGTGCAATTGGGAGATTGTTTATAGTGCCCTCAGAGTCAATTATTGGATCACAGGCACGTGATTGCAATGATTGAGGGAGGACCTATGCCGGTAGGACAGTCTTACTCAAGATGATAGTATGCTATCTGGTTTATCTTTATCATCGTGTATTACTTCAGGTGACCTTATAGGTCACTATTGCACCTTGATAGAGCCCTTAGGATTCTTGCTTGACGGCCAGCGGTATGATGGCGATCATATACGTAGGAGCTGGTGTCTATAAGCACATCCTTAAAAGGTCCCTAGTCATGCGAGTTTCGAGACTGGGCATCGATACTCCATTAGTAGACTAGTGTATACAGTCGAGACCCCGACGAGGGGCGGTGGCCGGTCTCACAAGATATTGGTGTCAGTTGGATCACCTAAGATGTATACAGGTGCTCATTGGGTTATAAGTACACGGGACAGGACTCGCCGGGAACATGCTAGTTGGTATTATACCTGACGTCAGATAGCAGTTCCCTGGTGACATGTGTACAGGTTAGTTCATCGACATGAGATCGTCATTTGTCTCGTGTGAGTTCCCACTGTGCTTTGATTACTACCCTACCACGGATCAAAGGAGTCATGCAAACAGGTTTTAGTTGGGTACAGTCCCAAGCCACATGGAGGCAGTGAGCGAATCGGCAGGGGTTTCGTCTCTCCCGGTATTGGGGATGAGATCGCGCTGTGTCTAGGAGAACCATTAAAAGAAGTCCTTGGCCAAGACATGAGATTTACTGGTAGGTATTCCAGTAATATCTCAGGGTGTTCTGGGCTACCCTCCGACACGACTTGTACCGCTTTTGGGGGTCTGACTTTTACCAACCCCTAGACCTGTCATGCGATGCTCATAGACGAACGGACCGGACTGTACGGATATTGTCACTGACAGGCTTAGTAGGGTGTCAGGATGAGTTCGCTCATCGACCTCCCTTTTGGTCAATACCTGGTGGCCCGTTACGTACGGCTAGTACCTCTGACATGCTAGTGGTTAAATCCACAGCCAATGTATTGACGAATCTTTAGAGTCCCCCACAGACAGTTTTCATGTTTCGGGCAAAACGTTGAAGAGGCTGTATGGTATTATGGCAGGGTCCGATCATATACGTGCAGTAGTGCACGGATCATGATCGGACGGATCATTCTAGTGGGCTTTGGTTTAAGCCGGATCCTAGTATTAAATTTGTTGGATTACTTTAGTTTCATCGCATTCGCATTCAGTCGGAATGCGGATGCAGGTATGTATATACAGGTTATGGGTATCTTTGTGATCCATCACGAGTTTACTTTAGATGTTTCCGTATCTTTTTATTGTTGTAAACATTTGGGTTAATGTTTACAAATGGAAATTATGAGCTAGAATTCATCATTTTATGCATTAAATGTGGCACATGCAACCTAGTGACTCATGGTCTCTTTTATTGTGCATGTGTCACATTTGAGATTGATTTGTGAGTTGATATGAGAGGAAGAAAGAGAAAGGGCAGCCATTAGGTTGTGGGTGAGCTCTTGTATTCTCTCATTCTTACTCTCATTATCATTCCATCATAAAAGAAAAAGAAAGAGAACAACTTCTTCTTCTTCCTCTTTCTTCTCTAGCTCATAATCTCCATCAATAGCAACACCTTCAACCTCCATCCATGCTATAGATTCAAGAGACAAAGTGATGACACACATTCTCTACTTCACCTTGGACACGTCGGCTAGCGAACTTCGTTCCCGAGTTGCTTCGGATGAAGCGGGAGCCCGTAAAAAGACTCGAAGATGTGGTACCCTTTCTAACGAGGAGATCGAGACCGGAGATGCTGCGAGGAGCTTGGGATGGTGGCCAAAGACCGAAGGACACGGATCGATCGGTATAGCTTTCCAACCCTTTCTCTAGTTGCTAGTTGTAGGTTAATGGTTCGATCCGGGATTAAAGTATACGATAGCGCCGGTTTAGAGTTTTGAAAAAGTTTTCGTTTCCACATTTTGGCCTCAGACAGACGGTCGGGGCGCTACCATAGACTTACATTCTAAAGCAAGCAAAAATCCTACTTCATCATCCTCTACTAGATTAGCACTTTAGTATAGGGTGTTAGCTTCACTAATCTCTCATTGGTGAAGTAGTAGGTTGGGTTAGTGTCTCCTCGACGTAGATCATCTTCGGCCCCAAAGACTTCAAGCAAGTTCGTTCCCCTCTTCTTGTGAAGCCATGCTAGAGTTCGGAAGATCACTACTTGAAGCAAAAGGACTACTACATGGAGCTATTGAAGTGAATGTCCGGTCTACAAAGGTTGTTTCCTAGTTCACTAAGTTGTAAAGTAGTTTACAATTTGTTTCATATGATTCTCTAGTTAAACATTCGAGGTTAGAGTTCTTTAGCATGAAAAAAATTTGAAAATGGCATGGATGATGCCTCCCGAAACCTTGCTGTCATGCACCAGAACCCTACAGTAGTATCAAAGACTAGCTAGAGAATTAGACGGATTGTGTAGGATTACAAAACCAAAACAACTCTGAAACTTGAAACAAGATTACCTAGTTTCTGTCGATTTTAAAACGTGCTCTAAAAATTGTTTAAACAACTGCAGAGTGTTGTATGAGATGCAACATGAACACAGCACAAATTTTAACCCAAACCCTCCGATTTTAGCTGACCACATAGGCTCAAAAACCGGCGTACTCGGTTTTTTTATGGTGTCTGGGGTTGAAATTTGTACTGTGTTCCAGGCTCTGGGTTTTGATGTTTCAGGTGTTGTTTGTTTTTGCTAAATTTACATGTGATGTTAATTTTCTGCAAAGGCAACACAGAGTGTGTCATTGTCGTAATTCTAACAGTTTTTCTTGTTAGTTTAGACGGTGTTAAAATGTTCGAACGGATATCAAATACCCATTTTAACCCTCGCCGGAAATTTCCATAGTTTAAAACTTTCAGAAAAACATGCAAGCGATACTGTGGACCCTCTAGAAGAACGAAACCTTAACTTGATTATGTGACCGTCAGAATCGCCACTAAAGCCTAGGGTTTGTGGTAGTTCAGCGGTGCCACATGTGAGGCATTGGTTGACCCTTCTACGGCTGGTTCATAGGAGCTATGGCATGTACTGAGTATTTTTTAAACTACGCTCAAGTGTTGAGCTTTTTGGGAAATTTTGGGTGTTTGTTGATTCAATTGGAATGTTTAACATCATCTAACTATTTATGGAATGTGATACAATATGTCGAATTCATATAGTTAGGCATGAAATCTAAAGTATGTGATATTTTGAGTTTATGATGTCTAAGGTTATTATGGATTCCAATTATTGTAGTTTGATATTTTCTTTTCTGCGACCGTAAGTGTAATATGTGGTGTATCGCCGGTTTCATTGCTATATGTCAACGACAATTGAGATACGCATATTTACTTATGTTGATGACATGTGATGTTATGTGTTGTTATGATATATTATATTGGATCGTCGCTTTTTGAATAGCCGGGGGTTTTATGTGAGATGAGAGTTTTTATTTTCATTCATGTAAAATTCATTGTATGAAATATTCTTTTGTTGGGGCACTTCCGGGTTGAGGATGATGTCACCATTGTTGTATATTATTTACTTTTCCGCATTAGGATAGACCCAAGGAGGGGAGCACAAGTAACCGGGTTCTAGAGTCCAGTGGAAGACCAACTCGAGGAGTCGAGTCCGGGTCTCCTAACTTTAGAAATGGTAGGGTTGCTTGCCTCTCTCATAGGGGTCTAGGGATGTGGGTTTGGCTATTCATCGCGACCGTGGAATCTGTGTTTTCACAGGCTCAAAATAAAACATGGACCTCCTAGTATATCAAATATTTCATATGTTATCTTCTGCTGCTGATATTCTGTGATGTGATCACTTTATATGTTTGTGACGAATGCTTTATTATTATATCTATGATATATAATAAACGTTGCTTATGTTTTACACCCGCTGTCACGACCGAAATTTAGCTCATGACCGGCACTCAAACCACGCAACGTCTAAAGGCGTAACGTAATTCAAGTAAGCCGAAACCCAGAAATCCAAACCTTTTTAAGAAAATAAAGAGGTGATGTTTTGAAATAAAGGTATGGTAAAAAATCCAAGTTTTCTTAAATGCATAAATAATGGAACATGAAAATGCAAGTAAATTTTACTGGTTGAAAACATGTTTCGTCTTTTAAAAATTTGGACAACACCTCCCTTGTATTTTTTTATCCAAAACCACAATACATGATAATATAAAGGCATCCCCAAGCGGGAGCTAGCTCTTCGCCAATCGGCGGATCCACAACCACGCAAAGCAAAAATATATGTATACGACGCCCAACGACGAAGTTCACCACAAAAGATAAAGAAATAAGTAAGACATCAAAACCACAAGTAGCGGAATACCCCTCGCTCTAAGTCTCGCAACCACAAGTCTCACTAAGTCTCATTACTTATACAAATACTAGTTTGATTGATAGAGTTGACTAGATACAAAATGAAAAATAAATATAAGAGGGGTATGATCCAATATGTACCATCTACCAAAGCAATCACCCGAATGCAACTGTGTTCCAGCGATACCGCTACTGATCCATGTTGTCAACCTGCAAGAAATGTGGCATAACAGGGGTGAGTTGCCAGCTCGTGAGTAGAAAAACATCAACAAGTAGAAATCGAATAAACAACGACTCCTAGGTCAACTGTATCATAAAGGTAATACTATGATATCTAGGGTGACCGTATCTGCATATGTGCCAACCATATAAATAAATGCCTATCAGTATGTGGATATCATCCAACCAAATAATCAATGCCTGTATGCATGTGGATCCCGTCCACGTGTCAACCTGTGACACAATAACATCATGCATGTAAATATCATGAAAACATATGCATGTAAATATGAGGATATAAATCAATGTGTGTCCCTCGCGACACATCCAAATCATGGAACCTGAGTGTCCAGCATCGGCACTCGAAACATCATGAAACCCGTGTCCAGTATCGACATGTAAATCCTCATATATCCCGGGCTCCGTCAGTCCGGATCGGCCCACGGGCTCCGTCTGCGGGATCGGCCCTCGGGCCTCGGTAGAACGGGTCGGCCCAATATCCATCTCTCGACTCCGGTCGGTATCCTCCGGATAACCGCCAGGTCTAACCAATCACCGGTAGGTAGTAGTCCCTCTGCCAGGCTCACCGTCTACTGCACAGCAATCCGTTCTCGCCCGGGGGTACCATACCAAGTCCACCATATACCCGCAATCGGCCTTATCCAGCCACTCGAATCGGGTATCACTGTCACACGTCTCAGAACCGAGAAAAAGCATGGTGGACGCACTGAAATATCATATCAAGAGAAACCGGGTTTTTAAAATAATACATACTTTCTTTTTAAAATGACCATGGTTCTCAAATTCAGAAATGTCATGAAAATGGCATATCTCAACACGTATAATCGTAAAGCATGATGTTTGCGACATATAACAGAAATGTAAGCATATCCGTATATCATGCAACATGGAATAGTAATATGCACATATCGAGGGAAAACCGCTCTTTTAAATGAATGCAGTTTTTAAAATATACCCTGCGGTTCCCAAATTCTCCAAAGTCCAATGCAATATCGTATAAAGTGTATATGTACGATAGCAAGTAATTCATGCAAGGAGTCATATCATGATGCAGCAATTCTACTGTGTAGTGACATAAGAATTATCGATAATGAAGTGTGTGAGCCGGTAAATCTGTGTAAGTGTAACATACGCATCATCGATAATAGTGTAGGTATACTAGCATAAGTATATGTAATGCAATGAGAGTGACATGAGCATAGCATAAAGTAAATCATATGCAAATGCTGACAGGTATACGTATCTAACATGACCGAGTCGGTGAATCTATCAATCGGCATCCAACCTCACAACATCACGTACGGTATAATCCATCGTACGACATCCTCTAGTCAAGGGTATGGATCAAACATCAAGTCAAACTCATCACGTACGGAAAATCATCGTACGGCGGCATTAAACCATTAGGGATCCTATCATCCTATATGACAATGAGGGGTATGGACCTAACGTCTCGTACGATATATCAATCAAGATTCACAGTATTATATAAATCTATATGCTTATATCCTCGGGTCACAACCATAACAATCTTATATCAGGGGACCGGTAAGGTATTAGTCATCTCAATCGACTCGCATCCGTATACCGACATATCAATCAAGTCATCATATCACCTCGTATATTCTTTTCATCATATTAAGTCATCTTTTATATATACATCTATTTTATTAATCTAGTTTCATGCCACTCTAAAACTCATACTTATTCTAGTGTAACTACATATCTATAAGTCGTGATTCACCTTCACTTTTCATATCCCTAAAGCTTTCATCTCATCTCTCGATATACATATTCAATCATTCGCATCATCTCTAACTATCCTTTTAAACCATATCCCTAGTTTTCTAATCTAGGTTTTCTTAACCATATTCTATGTATCGGTTTCCATCAAAAACATGCGGGGGTGCTATACGCCATCCACCCGATTTCCCCCGTAGATATAGATCTACTCATATTGATCCATGCTTGCCGAAGTCGATGATGACATGCTCCATTTTGAAATCCATGCGAAGGTACCTACAATACATACACAGTCGCAATAGCATTAAAATCAAGTAGGGAAAACCAATACGGCACACGGTGTGCTCATAGGTTAGAACCTATAGCCTACGCATGCAAAACAACCATATCAACCCTTGTTGTTGATGTACAAACGCCCAACAACCAAATGCAATATCAAACACTAAAACTAAGCAATCAAAATACAGAAAACGTATCCAAAAATCACACCAATGTGCTCCCAGATTTTGACTCAGGTCAATTGGGGCAAAACAAACAAGTATAGGGTGTTGTATATGTAGTAGGTGAGCTACTGGACCAACCTAGACCCAATACCTCCCAAAGCGGCCAGCCACATGCCTATAAAATCCGGCCACCTCGGCCATATCATCTCTGTTGGTGCTCATCTGGTCAGGGTGGTCTCATATTGGTCCAATTTGGTCTCTAGAGTTGTTTGTTTAACTTAAAAACTTCCCGGGTCGCTCCAGATTCACTGTAGGCAACTCAAATGCCACAAAACCGACATGGAACTAATCTAAGTTTGTATTCTCTGTTCTAGGTCTAGAATTTGATCTCTAGGGCCTTGTACATCCTCACTACAACTCACAAGTCCACAAGTCACCCAAACACTCTCTTGAATTTTCCAATTTCACAAACCCACACCTTAACCCAATTCTAAACTAACTAGAATGCTAGGAAAACATAAACTAAACTAAATGGAAGGGATTATACCTCATGGATGAAACTCAAGAGAAATCCTAGCTTCACAAAGTCATCAAAATCCAACTTTGCTTGGTCCATTGTGTAGAGGATGAAGAGGTGGTCATTTTTTGTGAAAGGGGTATATGGTTTTAGCAAGGTTTTTGAGATGGATCTTAGGGTTGAAGGTGGAGGAAGTGAAGAAGAAGAAGGAGAAGAAAATTATGGAGGGAAATGAATGAGGCAGCCCCTCTCTCTCTCACACACTTATTCTCACTCTCTCTCTCTATTTACCCGTTTACCCTTTTCCCTTTTTTTTCTTTTTTTTCTTTTCTTTCTAATTTTTAAATCCAACTCACATAATACACATAAAATAACACAAATGCAACAACATATAACTAAATGCAACATGACATGGTATACTAACTATGGAAAACTGTAGAATCACGGATTTGGCCTAATCGCGATTAGCAGTGCACTGATCGGGTTTTTATCCAAACTGTATATAATTAAATATAAAAATGGCAAATCCAATAAATATATTTTTAAACGAATAAATCATTTTCATTTCCAATTATTTCACAATTATTGGTATATATTTATACCCTTTTTCGAAAACCCCAGTTTCGCAAATCGGACAGTTTTCGGGAAATATATTATTTTAATATTAAATTCCAAAAATAATATTTTATATTTTCTGAAAGGTTACACCAGCGCTTGTTCCGCCCTGCTATGCCGTTAGTTATGTAACCTAACAGTCCATAACGGGATACTGTGGCGAATGCGGATGGCATAAGCGTACGTTGTATTTTCGTTTCTTCTGTGATGCTTAGGAAGCAAAAATGATGGGACTTCATTAATAAGATTAATGAAAGAAAAAAAACCCAAAAGATGTTGTAGAATCAAATTTTCAAAAAGGGTAGCTCTAATTTTTGTTTTGCATAGCGGTATTCCTTGTAGAATATCCAGCACCTTATTCGAGAAGGAAAAAGCCGAGATCCCTTCACCGGGAGTGGCCTCTTTAGCAAAACTAGCAGATACTACAACTCACTTGGTTTTGTTTTTGATTGCTTCTATAGTTCTTGCTTTGCATAGCGGTATTTATGAAATATCATGCACCTTATTCGATAAGGAAAGAGCCGAGATCTCTTCACCGGGAGTGACCTCTTTAGCGAAACTATTAAAAGCCTCAAAAACACTCCTTTTCAAAAATCACTTATTTCTACAATGATATCAAGTTCATTACGTAAAAGGATTTTTGAAAAACCTGTCGTAGCCCTTCATCTTTTCAGATAAGTCCTACTTAGTATTCGTGTTACGTTTGTTGGCCTGCGTCAAGGCGTAGTGTGCGGTAGCTAAGTAGTGCTTATCTGCAACATAAGATGAGATTGGATTAGGGTAGTCGTGCGACTTTGTTGGCCTGCGTCAAGGATCGTGCGGGTAGGTTTAATTCAATCAGGAAATGACGGGTTGAACTTGACTAGCGGACTATGGTTTGTTTGCCTGCGTCAAGGTCATAAGATGCTAGGGGCAAATATTATCGGAAATTTCAAGTGTTGAAATTTGCAATGAGATTGCATATCTTCTATGAGATAGTTGGATCTCGATACCTACTGCGAGTAAAAGTTACTCCTGGGAGAGTTTTACACATGACAATTAGTCGATCAAGTAGGTGTCTAGAAAGGTGTCAACGGGGTTATGCCTCTGGGAAAATGAGGTTTATTTTAATTAGGTCCGTACGAAAGCATGGGGAACCTCCCTCAAAGTACCGGCATTGGCCTAGCTGAAAGATTGGTGAAATTGTAGGGTATAATTAATCCCGGCTAGTCTTTCCTTTAATGGTTTTAAAAAAGATTTGATAAAAACAGTGGGAGCCATCCTGATTAGATAAAATAATAACCAATTTGATCTTGCAAGAGCATACGCTAAAGTGTTTTCTTCTCTCTCTCTCCAGGTAGCGACCATGCCAGGCCTTAATCAAGATAATAATATGGATGTATTGACCGAATGCGCTTGTTATACTGAGCTGGGAAATATTAGTTCTATTCTTTCTTATAATTGTTATAAGACAAAGCAGGAAATAGGGAAATATCCGTATTCTCACGCCGCCCAAACGAAGAATAAGCATGTTGATGCATCTTCTTTGGGTGTGTTTGCAATCGAGAACTGTTTCTCAGTTCACTCTACATCCTGGGTATTAGATACCAGATCAGAATCCCACATATGTAATTTGTTACAAAGGCTACAGATAGGTAGAGAACTGAGAATGGGTGATAAGTTTCAAGAGTTGGTGTTACGACCCGAAATGGCACGTGAATGGCACTTGAATCATATGAAGTCTATAGGACCCCATCTAATTCAAGCAAGCCAAAAACCCAGAATTCTAAACCATTTGAAAAGAGAGTAGGAAAAGTTTAGTTTTAAAGCAAGTAGTTTAACAAAATAAACCGTAGTAGGCATTTTTAAAACATCAAGTCTTTTCTGAAAATTTCGGCAAAGTCTCCTTTGTAAATACTGGTCCCAAACGGGTACAACACATGAAATATATATAAAGGCATCCCCAAGCAGGAGCTAGCTCTTCGTCAATTGGCGGTCACAACCACGCAAGCAGTATAATATAAAATGCCGAAGGGCGAGAATCAAAACTCAGAAGAAAACCAATAACCACCAGAAAACCATAATAATACAAGCGCGACTCTAAGGTCGAAAGAATAAACACTGGTCTTCTAAGTGTATCAATAATACAAGTCGGGTTGATGGAGTTACTAGATACAACTGAAATAATAAAGTACAATGGTGGTCACAATACGAGTGAACCCACCTCCCAAGGCAATCACCCGGAAGGAAGCAGTGTGCCAGCAAAGTCGCAACGAAACTTATATGGCAAAACCTGCAAGAACTGTGGCACGACGGGGGTGAGTTGCCAACTCGTAAGTAGAAAACATCACCGAGCAGAAATCGTATGTATGACTCAATCCTAGGTCATACGATAATATATATATCCTCAATATAATATCCAGATCCATCTACAAATAAGTGTAATACCACGTGTTTATGTCAGTGCCTCAGATAGCAACATATCATATATATAATGTATGAATGCATCGAAATGAAAACAGAATATATCATGAACGAGAAAACTGTTTTCTTAATATAGTGAGATTTCTGTATAATTAAATCGAGGTATCAACAATGAAATCAGCATAAAATCCGTGTCAAGTATCGACACAAAACATATATCCAAATATCCAATATCTCGAGCTCCCGCTATCCGGACTGGCCTATATCATAAAATCTCAATACCTCAAAGTCTCAATATCCCGGGCTCCGGCTATCCGGACTGGCCCTAAGGCTCCGGCTATCCGGACTGGCCCCTCATCAAATCTCACGACTACATCGGTATCCTCCGGATATCTACCGCGTCATAAATAACCGATCGGTAGTGCTACCCTGCCAGGCTCAACACCATCATTTGCTACCTTCTCGCCCCGGGATACCGCACCGGGTCCACCATGCACCTACAGATGGTTCCTCCTTCTCCTCGAATAGGGTCTATGATATCGCTCAAGAGCCGAGAAAACTCATGGTGGACATATCTCATATCATATCATGAGAAAACCGCACATTTTATCTTTTGAAAATGATAATCAGTTTATAAAATCTTACGGTTTCTCCAAATCCAAAAATCTTATGGAAAGTCCGAAATCCAAACTGAAGGGTCGATAATAGTGAATACCGGGCTCCGGCAATCCGGACTAGCCCATAATATCGCATGGCAAATGAATATATAAATACACATGAAATATCACAGTAAATAAAAGCAATATCTAAATTAGCATATAAAGGCATGCGCACCCATACTATGTCGAAACTATTAGTTAGCAATTTATACTAATGAAGTAGTATTTTTTAATATGTACGTGACATAACAATAACCGATGATGATGTGTGTGAGCCGGCAAGCAGGTGTACGTGTAGCATACGCATCATCGATAATGGTGCTGGTGTCCTGACAGTATAGTATCATAATCACCAAAGTACACATTAAGCATGCAATGCGATGATGACAACATGAATATGCAGAAATGAATAGTAAATGCAACAACAAGGAATATACATTAGATATACGAGTTAGACAGTTTGTCATTTGAAATAACACGAATCGTGGTGTTAAGAAAATAGGGGCTACGGTGTTTTTAAGAAAGATACGTCTTTTGAAATATCCGTAGTACCCCTTGGTCAGTCTTTAAATATTCACGATTCATTGGTTTTGGAAAAAGTATGACTCGAGCCCAGTCTATCATCTACTAAGTAACTACAGGACAAAGCTAAGAGACTAATCCATAGGGTTAGGAAAAACCACCTGAGTCTGAATTGATAAATATATATAGTAGTCGGTGATCCCGCCTCTATAGCGCCACATACGATAAAAGTATAATAAGACATTCTCGAATCATGTGTGCAGATCAATCATCATATTTATATCTCGTACAGTAAATCCATCGTACGGCATCCCAAATCAGGGTACGGGTCAACTTCACATTTATCTCATTATTTATCTGGTATCATTATCATCATATCCCGAATTAAGGGTATTGATCTAAAGTCTAATACATACTGATACCATCAACTTATATCTGTGTGTGTATGAAAACACATCGCTAAATGATCCGTTAAAATCTCATATCGTATCTCATAATACGACCCAAGTCACATCACCGATCTCGTGGCATCAAGCCCAATAACATCGACTTATCTCCAAGTACCATATACTATCCTCATTATCCATGTATATGTATACGTATATATATATATATACATACTCACATTCATATATGTATATATATATATGTATCCCCATATACGTACAAGTAAAACAAATGTATGCGTGTGTGTGTGCGTGTGTGTAAATCTTTACTCTAGGGTTTCGTGACTAGGAAGCTAAACTAAGTTACTTCTAATTACACTAAAACTAACCCATGAACACCTAAACCTATCTTGATAATCATTAGACTCACAATACACACATTTATATATATATATATATATAATATAACGTAATCATATTTTACACTACGAAACTGCGGGGGTGCTATACGCCATCCACCCGAGTTCCCCCGTAGATATATATCTACTCATTTGATCCTTGCTTGCCGAAGTCGATGTCGCCATCCTCTTCTTCATCATCCGAAGTCCACGAGGAGGGTACCTACATATATATCACATGACATCGTAAATAGAAATCGCACACGAAAACCAAAACGGCACGCGTATCACACATTGGTTAAAACCTATGGTCTACACCTACAAGAAAAACCGAACAACCCTTGTCGCTAATGTACAAACGTCAGACGATGGGACACAATATCAAATATCAAATCCCAATTCTTTAAAAGCCGCAAAACGAAATCAGAAACATAAGAAAACCTCTCCAGATTTTGCCTAAGGTGAAATTAGCCAATTTTACACATGTGGAAGGTCTAGTTTATTGAAGATTAAGCCCTAGACCAAGCACGAACCAAAATGGGAGTACCAAGGCTGCAATTTGCAGCCCAAGTGAATAAATCTATGGCCTGGATGGAGGCTTTGGGGCTCTGGTCTATAGGTTAGCTTCTAGGTTGCCTGCAAGACTCACTGTGATCGCTATAAAATTTTCAAGTGTCCCGGGTCATAGCAGATCTCCAAAACACATCCCTAAAGTCAATAAAATCCGATATCGGGGTTTCTAAGTTGGAGTTAATGAGTTCTAGTCTCTGTTTTAGTCCAAAATACAATCATTACAGGGGTTGTAGTCACTAATTACACCTCAATTGCACCATCACAACACATAAAATCTCCTAAACCCTAACTTAGAATTCTCAAACATCACCAAACCTCACTAAAACACTTCTAAACTAATATAGGTGCTAAAGGAATTGGATTACTACACTAAAAGTGAAGAAAGTACCTCATTTGGCAACTCAAGAATTCTCTTGAGTTGCCCCAAGTGCTCAAAATCCAAACATTCTTGGTTCCCCATGCTTGTAGTGAGCTTGTGTATGATTTTTGTGAAGAAGATGCAAGGTTTTGATGTAGTTTTGGTATTGTTTTGAAGGGATAGAGGTGGAGGGGAAGAGAGGGCAGCCATGGTGAGTAGAGGGAGAAGAAATGATGAAGATAATGATATGAGGAAAATATCCATGGTCAAATGAAGACCCCTCACCCTCTCTCTCTCTCATGCCCAAGCCTAATTCTTTATTCCTTTTCTTTTCTTTTACCTTTCATTTAAAATCAAAATCCAAGCTTGAAAATAGAAAAGCCATGGTAGAAAAATGTAACAATGTGTAATATGACATGGTGCATTTCATGTGCACAAATCAAGCTTAAAGCACGATTAGTGATATTTAATCGCGATTAGCATTAAAATAGAATATAATTAATCATAAAGATTTTATAATTTGTTAAATCATATAAAACACCCTCATTTCAGTAATTCCTATAATTTTCCAAATTTTTCCCAATTTATCGGTAATTAATTATATCACATCATTAAAATATTCATAATATTTATTATTTAATTATAAAAATTCACAAAAATAATATTTTATTTTTCTGAAATGTTACAATCTTCCCCCTTTAAATAAATTCGGTCCCTGAATTTAAAATTAAACCCCTTGAATACTAAAACATTTCAGTAAAATGATCAAGTCGTCGGGGCTCCGAAATCATACATGCATAAAACATATCGTAGCGCAATGCATGTGCATGAAAAACGAGTGTATAATTCAAAATCAAAACTCCGTCAAGCGTTCCGCAATCATCGGAGTTATGGTGAAGATACTAATATAAAAGTCTAATACGAAAACCAACATGATATACATCAAAACTATAAATGTACACATCGTAGTAATTCGTCAAAATATCTGAAAGAAATGCATGCCAAACCTTTTCAAGTCGCTTTGCGATGCGCGTATCACGGCACAGTGGCGGATGTCTATTGTAAGAAAATAACTATAAATATATATATATATATATATATATATATATATATATCCTTTATTTAACATACTCGTCCCGCCGTTTTGAAATTTATTTAGAAGGGTTTCCCTTGTAAACTGTTTCGTGTCACTCAGAAACATAGGAAAAATATTAAGACGGTAGCTCCTTTTTGGAAATCCCTTCGAAAACTATCGATGCATGCGAAAACATATTCAGGTACTGTCCTCTGACTAGTCATGCTCAGCTACTAAACCAAATAGTAAATATCATAAAAATGTACTGCTCAAGAGAAATCATACTCAATAGTACATGTAACAATGCCACATGCGTCTGGTACGCACAGAAATCGAAATCAATGAATGTGCCATACATGGGCACAGAAACAAAATCTAAGTGCAATGGGTGTGCACGAAACACCTGTTAAGGCAATTGGTGTGCCTGATAACAATATCAGGTGCATCTGATATGCACGAAAAATCCCGATTTAGTGCATCTGATGTGCACCAAAATCGCATCAAGCGCCCAAGCATGCGCAAGAATCCAAATCAAGTGCATAAGGTGCACGAAAACAAATATCGAGTATCACAATCAAAATCGACGGTATACAACACATCTCAATCCAAATCAAGCATACCGTGGTATCTAATCTCACAACCATGTGTATCAGCGTGCACAAAATCGAATCAAAGTACTAAAAGTGCATGAAAACTATGCCGAAAGCACAAGTCAAATAACATGCATACCATAGGCATGAAATCCAAATCAACATCTCGAATGACATCAAATCGAAGTCAAGTGCAACTGTAGTGCACAAAATCTCAATCATGCAAATAAATCGCCCAAATTACCGAAATCAAAGATGATGGAAACAGTCCCGCTCTGGTACATCCTCTAAAGATCTCTGGCCAACTATCATGGTCACTCATAACATGTCTCACCGATGATGCCGAACTCTGGCCTACTGGGTGTGCACAATACGACTGATCCTAGATCCAAGTCTTCTCTTATAGTATTCAAGAAAGGTTCTGTCGAGGTCTCTCCCAATCTCGTTTCTGCTGAACGGCCCGGAAGTTATCATCCTTTACTGAATTTATTTCTTGTTCCGGAATGGCTGCATACTCATCACGACTCCTTCTTGAAAATATATCCATATACAACACCTCTGCCTGCGTATCACATCTCTGATGTCAATAGAGTGGAACGTTATCTCTTCGAAATGTCGTACGAATCTCCTACTCCACTTTTCTCTAATTTCGACTGATTCGGACTCGTCTCTTCGTAGCTGTATACACTGCAATCTAACGGCTATACTCATATCTTGAGTCTCCCAAGTAATGTATCCCATCATATGATATCCGAACGACGTCGAACTTTTTGATCGATTCATCAAAGTCCTATAATTCCCCAAGAGCTCAACTCTTGAGTGCAGTTTAATAATATCTAGTCTATGCCACAGTACTTATGGACCAGCCGTAGAAGGGCAAACCCAAGCCTCATTAAAGGCACCGTGAAACTGCCACAAACCCTAAGGTTCCAAAGCGTTCCCATGGTCATTATATCGAGTTAGGGTTTCATTCTTATAAAGGGTCCACAGAATTACTTGCATGTTTTTCTAAATACCTTAAACTTAGAAAAATGGGTTTCTGACATTCTATCGACTCTCAACGTACTTGCGTGAAGTCTTCTCTAGCTGGAATCAATCAATCTGATGACCTCGCATCGGGGTGTGCAAACGAACCACATGTCCTAGTCATTCATCCTTGGTGACTAGCGATCTTATATCATATCTTTAAGTATAAACTCGTGCTGCATTAGCTTCAAACATCTGGGGCGATATCTCTTCAGTCGCAGCAACAAATAAATCATTTGTCCGCACGTTGAACAGTGCCTCAATCATCAAGAATAATTGGTGGATTGATGGTCATCACATTTTGGCTGGCCTCTAGCAGTGGCCCAATCCTCTGGTGCTGATCTGCACGTTCGAGAAATTTTATAAAAGCAATCCATCAAACGCTCATGGCGCGAAACACAATAAAACGATACATCTATGCAATCGTGTCCCTGGAATTTCGCCCTGGTCAGTCCTCGTCCAAAAGGAGCTCATGCTGACCGCAACTCTAGCTACAGCTCTTTCTGCCTATGCAATTATGGTAGCAAAACCATAAACCGATATCGATGAAGATAGATCATAGGAATGAATATAATACCTTACAAAGAAATGTACATCCTAAAACTTCTTAAGCGGAGTAGTGTATGGTAAGTATGCCGCGGAACATACACGCGGTACGTCACTCTACTTAAGTCACCTACTCCATCAACCAAGGTCAACCAATGCGACGAAAGTTCGGGTCTAATACCCCCTCGACCAAGTCTAAGTTCCGTAAGGTCAAGCCTAGGTTCTGAATATATATAAACGCCCTAGACTCCGCATAGTCAAACATAGACTCGAACAAAGGTTAACTTAGTGCTCTGATATCAACTTTGTCACGACCCGAAATGGCACATGACTGGCACTTGACATATGAAATCTATAGGACCCCATCTAATTCAAGTATGCCAAAAACCCAGAAATCTAAACCATTTGAAAAGAGAGAGTAGGAAAAGTTTAGTTTTAAAGAAAGTGGTTTAACAAAATAAGCCGTAGTAGGCATTTCTAAAACATCAAGTCATTTCTGAAAATTTCGGCATAGTCTACTTTGAAAATACTGGCCCCAAATGGGTACAACACATGAAATATATATAAAGGAATCCCTAAGCGAGAGCTAGCTCTTCGCCAATTTGCGGTCTGTAAGTCCATATTGCAACCCCCGGTGCTTACGGGGAGGCGGAAACGGTATAAAAAACGAATTTTTATCGCAAGAGGCAACATGGACTAAACTAGGTCGGGATCGTTGTCTAAACTAAAACTAGTATACTTGCTAAAGAGAGTTAGCTACTATGGAAGATGGTTATACCTAAACTTGAACTCCTTCTTCTTCAAACCTTGTAGAGGTTGATGGTTCTCTTTTCGTCGCCTTCTTCCGTCGAAGATGGATCCACCTCGAAGGTTCGACCTTTGGGCTTTTCCTCGATCTTTGAGTGAACTAGGGTTTCCGGCTTGCTAAACCTTCATCCTAGAATGAGTAGAGAGTGATTAGGGTTTGCTTTTCCTTTTAAAGAGAAGGATTCTCAACACATGAGAGGGTTTCTCTTTGCTAGAGGAAGAAGAAGATGAAATGAAGAGAGAGAGTGAATATGATAGAATGAGCTCTCATTTCCTTTCTTGCAACCATAATGCAAAAAGAAAATGAATTATCAAATAATAATAATCAAAATGAAAAGGTTGATGGAAAGTTTTAGAATGACTAATATCATTACAAGCATTAAATGAAAATGCAAGAATCAAGAGCATCTTTCTCTTGTAATGATAATGGTCAAATGTTCAACCATGGTCAACAAGTCAACCATGGTCAACAAGTCAACAAAAACTAACCATGACACAATTTCATTTTATTATATATTATTAAATGATATAATACAAATCCATTAGGGTTTGGAAAAATACAACTGTCAACTGTGCATACGCACCCGTTCCGAAACCCTAATGAAAAATCATCTTCCTCCTCCTCAAAAAGAACTGTGCATACACACCTGCATTCTTGTTCCGAGGAACATGAATACTGAGAGATAAAAGCAACCCCCAAAACATATACCAGTATCTGGCTCAAACCAGAGCCTGCCAGTATAATCCGTCCGGACTCCAAACGTGCACAAGTGCGCGGATGAGAACGAACCCTGTCGCAAAACCATGCGACCTCTACTCTGTTTTGCCCAGAGGCGAATACCCTCTGTGTGGGACTCTAAAGACTCGACACTACGCTGGCAGTGGGTTTAACCACAGACCGCAAGCGGCACTAGCTGTGCGTAACGGTCCCCAGGTAGATGCCGACAAGAAGGCTGACGAGGTGAAACCCCATCTGAACTCCTACTGAGTCTGAATGTGACATTCTCCGTACAGTCCGGTCTGTTCGTCTGATACATCGCATGGCGGGCCTAGGGGGCGGTAAAACGTCAGTCCCCCAATAGCGGTACAAGTCGTGTCGGAGTGAAGCCCAAAACACCCTGAGATAACACTGGAAACCTACCAGTATATCTCGCTTGCCCTGGCCAGGGACTACTCGTGTAATGGCTCTCCTAGACACAGCGCGATGTCAACCCCCAATACCGGGAGAGACGAATCCTGTCTAACCGACACTGCCTCCAAGTGCTTCGGGACTGCACCCAACCACCACCTGTTTGCACGACTCCTTTGAGCCGTGGTAGGGTAGTGATCAAAGTGCAGTGGGAACACACTCGAGGCGAAGTGTCAGTGTCAAGTCAGCGGACTAAGCTGTACTCATGTCACCTGGGAACTGATAACTGACGATAGGTATAATACCAACCTGTCAGTTCCCGACGAGTCCTGTCCAGTGTACTCGTAACCCAACGAGCACCCGTATACTATCTCCAGTACGACGTACTGATGGCTGTGGGACAGACCATCTCCCACACTGGGATGAGAAGCGCATACGCTAGTCTACTCCGGAGTATCGATGCCCTGTCTCGATAGTCCTACGACTAGGGACCTGTATAAGGATGTGCCTATAGATTACCCAGCCCCCACTAGTGTGACTGCCATCACAACGCTGGTAATCAAGCAAAAGATCCTAAGGGCTCCACTAATGCGTATAAGTGATATACTGAAATAAACACAAGTACACATTGAAGTAGAAATAAACCAAGTAGCATACTACTATATTGAGCAAGATTGTTTATACAAGGTGAATATCCCAAGCTTCCATCAAGTAATATACAAACTAGTATGATACAGTAATGGCCTCTAGGGCATATACAATAACAATCTCCCACTTGCACTAAGGCCATGTACTGGCGTATCGAAGACCTATCATCTCGATCAGCCGCTCGAACTGAGTCTGGGGTAGGGCCTTGGTGAATGGATCTGCAGTGTTCTCTTCTGAAGCAACCCTCCGAACCTCGATCTCCTTGCGATCCACGATCTCCCTGATCAGGTGATACCGCCTCAAGATGTGCCTGGATCTCTGATGGGACCTGGGTTCCTTTGCTAAAGCTATAGCCCCGTTGTTGTCGCAATACAGAGGTACTGGGTCAACAATGGACGGAACCACCTGAAGTTCTTTTAAGAACTTCCTTATCCAGACAGCTTCTTTTGCGGCATCAGATGCAGCGATGTATTCCGCTTCCATAGTCGAGTCTGCAATGGTTTCCTGTTTGGAACTCTTCCAACACACCGCCCCTCCATTGAGGGTAAAGACAAAACCCGACATGGACTTGGAATCATCCTTGTCACTCTGGAAGCTGGAGTCAGCAAAGGCCTCAATCTGGAGGTCTTTTCCGCCATACACCAAGAACATCTCCTTAGTCCTCCTTAGGTACTTGAGAATGTTCTTCACCGCTATCCAATGTTTCTCCCCAGGGTTTGACTGATACCGGCTTACTACACTCAGTGCATAAGCTACATCCGGTCTGGTACACAACATCGCATACATTATAGAGCCTACCGCAGAAGCGTAGGGTATAATAGACATGCGATCCCTCTCCAAATCAGTCTTGGGAGACATCTCTTTAGAGAGGGTGATCCCGTGACAAGCCGGTAGGTTACCGCGCTTGGAATCTTCCATACTGAATCTTTTCAGTACGGTGTCGATGTACCTGGACTGTGAAAGTCCTAATATCCTCTTGGATCTATCACGATGGATCCGGATCCCCAGGATGTAAGAGGCATCACCCAGGTCTTTCATGGAGAACCTGTGTGACAAGAAACCCTTGAAAGATTGTAGCATAGGAATGTCATTTCCTATTAAGAGAATGTCATCCACGTATAAAACAAGGAATACTACAGTTCTCGCTACAAATCTACTATAGATGCATGGTTCATCTGGATTTTTGATAAAGTCAAATTCCTTGACCGTCTCATCAAAACAGATGTTCCAACTCCGCGACGCCTGCTTCAGTCCATAGATGGACTTAAGCAGCTTGCACACCTTTCCGCTGCTCCCACTCTGAATGAAACCCTCTGGCTGATCCATATAGACACACTCCTCTAAACTTCCATTTAGAAAAGCGGTTTTTACGTCCATCTGCCAAATCTCATAATCGTGGAAGGCAGCAATGGCAAGAAGGATCCGAATGGATTTCAGCATAGCCACTGGAGAAAAGGTTTCGTCATAGTCCAAGCCAGGTCTTTGACGGAAACCCTTTGCTACAAGTCTAGCTTTATAGGTCTCAACCTGTCCATCTACACCAATCTTCCTTTTGAAGATCCACTTGCATCCTACGGGTTTTACCCCGTCTGGAGCAATGTCCAACGTCCATACTTTGTTGGTGTACATGGACTCCATTTCGGTCCGCATTGCATCCAGCCATTTTACCGAGTCAATGCTCTGAACGGCCTGCTGGAAGCTTGTAGGCTCATCATAGTCTATGATGCAATCCTCTCTATCCCCGTCTATGAGAAAACCGTAGTATCTCTCGGGCGGATGAGACTGCCTACTACTTCTGCGGAGCGGCATAGGAATGTCCTGTTCATTTGAACCCTCTGGTTCCATTAAGCTTTCAGTAATAGTCTGTGGTTCTGGAATTTCTTCCAGTTCTATTGCGCTCCCACTTACTTCTTTTTCTAAGAACTGATGTTCCAGAAAATGGGCATTACGAGAAACAAGGACTTTTTGCTCCTCTGCGTAATAGAAAAGATACCCCCTGGAGTTCTTTGGGTATCCCACAAACTTGCACAGTACTGAGCGCGCCTCGAGCTTGTCCGTATGCTGCTTTTTGACATAAGCTGGACATCCCCAAATCTTCAGGTACTGAAGATAGGGTTTCTTCCCACTCCATAACTCATATGGTGTGGTAGGCACAGTCTTAGTAGGAACTCGGTTCAATAGGTATGCAGCTGTTTCTAGCGCATACCCCCAGAATGATCGCGGTAACTCAGCGTTACTCATCATGGACCGTACCATATCCAATAGGGTCCGATTCCGTCTCTCCGATACACCGTTATGTTGCGGGGTGTATGGAGGAGTAAGCTGAGAGAGAATCCCATTCTCTTTTAAGTAATTCAGGAACTCGGCACTTAAGTATTCTCCACCTCGATCCGATCTTAGAATCTTGATACTTTTGCCGGTTTGTTTCTCTACTTCATTCTTAAATTCCTGGAATTTTTCAAAAGATTCTGACTTATGTTTCATTAAGAAGACATAACCGTATCTTGAAAAATCATCCGTAAAAGTAATGAAGTAAGAATAACCACTTCGCGCATGTGTAGACATTGGACCGCACACGTCGCTGTGTACGAGTCCCAAGAGCTCGCTCGCTCTTACTCCGTGTCCAGTGAACGGAGTCTTTGTCATCTTTCCTTTGAGACAGGATTGACAAGTGGCATACGATTGATATTCGAACGGATCCAAATATCCTTCTGTATGTAACTTAGTCAACCTTCTCTCATTGATGTGACCCAGTCTACAATGCCATAAGAAAGCCTGATTGATATCTGGAGACTTTCTTTTGTGTGTATTCTGGACATTAAAAATCTGTGGTTGGTTTAATACGTATATACCATTGCTCAGTGTACCTGACCCAATCAGAACTTGATTAAGGTGAATGTTTACAACATTACTTACAAACGCAAATTCATAACCTTCTTTAGAAACCAAAGATACAGAAATGATATTACAAGTTGCGTTGGGTACAAAAAAGCAATTACGCAAAACAAAAACATGCCCATCTGACATTCCCAGGTGATAGTCCCCCACGGCTTTAGCATCCATGCTAGCTCCGTTCGCAACTCTGAGGGTCATGTCACCTGCCTTCAAAAACCTACGGTTTCTCAACGCCTGCAAAGAATTACAGATATGAGATCCTGATCCGGTATCCAATACCCAGGAAGTAGAGTTTATAGAAAGACAGTTTTCAATAACATACACACCTGAAGCTGAAGCCGCAACCTGCTTCAGTTCCTGTGTCCTGGCTTTCCAAGCCCTGCAATCTTTCTTCCAGTGTCCACTCTTGTGACAATAGAAGCATTCCTCTTTACCAACAAGCTTCCCCGCTATCTTTGTTGCCTTTTCCTTTCCCTTCGTACCCACTTTACTAACACCGCCCCTTGGTTTGGCGGGGGCTTTCCTCTTCTTTCCCTTGGCTTTCGCCTTGGACCTAGAAGAAGAAGATCCTCCTACAAACAAAGTGGATGTATCCCTACCCTTCTGTAGGGTGCCCTCTGCGCTCCTCAGCAGGTTGAGGAGTTCTGAAAGTTCAACTTCCTTTTCTTGCAAGTTGAAATTCAGTATGAACTGGGCGTAAGTGGATGGAAGGGACTGGAGAATTATATCCGTATAAAGTTCACTGTCCAACGTGGTCCCAAGTTCCGCGAGCTCCTCAGTGTAGCCAATCATCTTAAGCACGTGGTGCGCTACCGATGATCCGATGGCCAACTTAGTCGAAAATAACTTCTTCGACACTTCGTATCTTACGATACGAGACTGCTCTCCGTACAGTTCTTTTGTATGAAGAAATATGGATTCCAAATCCATATTCTCGTGCCTCCTCTGATGGTCGTTGTCCATCGAGGCAAGTACGAGGCATCTGGCCTTCGCGCTGTCAATCTCCCAAGTCTTACGGATTTCCTTATCCGCGACGCTGGAGGTGGGACTTGGGACGGGGGGAGCTTTGGTGGTAAGAAGATACCCCAGCTTGTCGTAAGAGATTGCCAATTTGACATTCCTGAGCCAATCTTTGTAGTTTGGCCCTGTCAATATGTTTTTATCTAGAAGTAACTTAAGTCCAGTCATTTCGATTTGGTCGCTGCAGGGGGAGAGAAGAAACACTTAGCACGATGCTCTTGCAAGTTTAGAATGGTTTTTAATTTGTCTAAACAGGATGGCTCCCACTGTCTCTCGAATCCCTCCTCAAACCACAAAGGAAGAATTAGCCGGGATCAATCCCACCGTACAATACTTGCTTAACCGTTCAGCCAGGCCAGTGTCGGTACTTCGAGGGAGGTTTTCCAACGCTTTCGCGAAGTTCCTTAATTTAAGAACCTCTTTTCCCTGGGGGCGTAGCCCCGCTAACACCTTTCTAGGCACCTACTAGGTTTATAGCATTGATCGTTTAGTGAGAAATTTCCCGAGGAGTAGCATATACTCACAGTAGGATCGGGATCCAAATATCATCGCGTGACGAAAATGAAGGAATCCTACCATAATCATCACACTCCAAATGGTATGCAAATCTAGCAAGTTTCAGTACTTATGAAACTCCCGATGTGGATTTTTGCCCCATGCTCTTATGACTTTGGCGTGAGGTCAAAATGTCATAAGTCACATGTCAAGTTCTTCCCATCATTATCCCGGTTGATTTGAATCCATCCGTACCTACCCTTGACGTAGGCCAAAATGGTGGTACGACTGTCTCAAAACAACGCATTCTATCTATGCAACAGATAAATATCCGGTAGCTACCAATCACTATGCCTTGGCGTGAGGTCAAAATACATAGCTTGAATACTACCGTATATTTAACTGAAATGATGGAGGGCTACGAATGGTTTTGGCGAAACCGTGAACGTAGTGAACTTGATATAATCGATGGCACGAGATAGCTTTTAGAAGGAGTGGCTCAAGCTCCGCATTTAAAAGTTAGTTTTGAAAAGAACCGAGTGGTTTTTCGAAAGTGTTCCATCGACTTAAACTTGGTTTATTATCTTGCATTAGTTCTTTTAATGCGTGATATTCTTGCATTAGTTCTTTTAATGCGTCCCATCATTTAATCCTACCATTGCAGAAAACAACTAAAATATGACGTACGCTTATGCCATTCGCATTCGCCACGGGGTCCCGTCATCACTCGTTAGGTTACTTAACTAACGACAGAGCGGGGGCTGGGCTAGCGCGGCTGTAAAACATAAGCAACGCCTAAATAGAAAGCAATGATAGACATTACAGATCACAGATGAATACATTGGATATACTAGCAATCCGCAATCCTTTCGAGCCTGAAATGAAAAGCGGATAACACGGTCGCGGTGAATAGCCAAATACCCCACCCAAGACCCCTACGGGTGCGGCAAACTACCCGCCAAGTACTCGGTAGTTTGTGCACCCCTCCATGGGTCTATCCTAGGAGCAAAAACAGTAAAAAGAATTATACAATGACGGCTACAACCCCGACCCGGTTGTGCGGCCAAACAAATAATATTATTACATCAATTTACATTTACAATGAATGAAAGAAAAACAAAAGCTCATCTCACATCCACCCCGGCTATTCACCCGCGACAGTCCAACAGATTCATATACACATTCCAGCACATTACAGATCATGTATAACCCCGACTAATCGACTTATAGCGATTAGCCGACGTTCAATACATGCAAACAACACAGATATAACCAACATAGCCAAAGTGCAGTGAAGTTCGGAAAAAAAATACGGAATTATAGGACCCCAAAAGTGAATTTCTGTTCTGGAAAATCTGGGCACATATAATATATTTTAAAAATCCCAAAACCAATACACAAACACTCTGCACGAAAATCGATGGACAGAAAAAGACAAACCTCGGCGCTTCCGCCGCACATGCCTACCTCGTGCGGCGGAAGGGCGGCGGTTTGAGGGAATTAGGTCATCGTTTTTCATGGGTGCACTCACAAAACCCTGAGACGATTTTACAAGTATAAAGTTTTTCATTTTGAGCCAAAAAAATTTCAACAGAAACTCAGGTTTTGTAATATTTCCGGTTTTGTGATTTTTCGTTTCCGAACTTCGTTACACTTCACTACCAAGCTAGTTTAAGTTTAGTTAGGCTCTGATACCACTGTAAGTCCATATTGCAACCCCCGGTGCTTACGGGGAGGCGGAAACGGTATAAAAAACGAATTTTTATCGCAAGAGGCAACATGGACTAAACTAGGTCGGGATCGTTGTCTAAACTAAAACTAGTATACTTGCTAAAGAGAGTTAGCTACTATGGAAGATGGTTATACCTAAACTTGAACTCCTTCTTCTTCAAACCTTGTAGAGGTTGATGGTTCTCTTTTCGTCGCCTTCTTCCGTCGAAGATGGATCCACCTCGAAGGTTCGACCTTTGGGCTTTTCCTCGATCTTTGAGTGAACTAGGGTTTCCGGCTTGCTAAACCTTCATCCTAGAATGAGTAGAGAGTGATTAGGGTTTGCTTTTCCTTTTAAAGAGAAGGATTCTCAACACATGAGAGGGTTTCTCTTTGCTAGAGGAAGAAGAAGATGAAATGAAGAGAGAGAGTGAATATGATAGAATGAGCTCTCATTTCCTTTCTTGCAACCATAATGCAAAAAGAAAATGAATTATCAAATAATAATAATCAAAATGAAAAGGTTGATGGAAAGTTTTAGAATGACTAATATCATTACAAGCATTAAATGAAAATGCAAGAATCAAGAGCATCTTTCTCTTGTAATGATAATGGTCAAATGTTCAACCATGGTCAACAAGTCAACCATGGTCAACAAGTCAACAAAAACTAACCATGACACAATTTCATTTTATTATATATTATTAAATGATATAATACAAATCCATTAGGGTTTGGAAAAATACAACTGTCAACTGTGCATACGCACCCGTTCCGAAACCCTAATGAAAAATCATCTTCCTCCTCCTCAAAAAGAACTGTGCATACACACCTGCATTCTTGTTCCGAGGAACATGAATACTGAGAGATAAAAGCAACCCCCAAAACATATACCAGTATCTGGCTCAAACCAGAGCCTGCCAGTATAATCCGTCCGGACTCCAAACGTGCACAAGTGCGCGGATGAGAACGAACCCTGTCGCAAAACCATGCGACCTCTACTCTGTTTTGCCCAGAGGCGAATACCCTCTGTGTGGGACTCTAAAGACTCGACACTACGCTGGCAGTGGGTTTAACCACAGACCGCAAGCGGCACTAGCTGTGCGTAACGGTCCCCAGGTAGATGCCGACAAGAAGGCTGACGAGGTGAAACCCCATCTGAACTCCTACTGAGTCTGAATGTGACATTCTCCGTACAGTCCGGTCTGTTCGTCTGATACATCGCATGGCGGGCCTAGGGGGCGGTAAAACGTCAGTCCCCCAATAGCGGTACAAGTCGTGTCGGAGTGAAGCCCAAAACACCCTGAGATAACACTGGAAACCTACCAGTATATCTCGCTTGCCCTGGCCAGGGACTACTCGTGTAATGGCTCTCCTAGACACAGCGCGATGTCAACCCCCAATACCGGGAGAGACGAATCCTGTCTAACCGACACTGCCTCCAAGTGCTTCGGGACTGCACCCAACCACCACCTGTTTGCACGACTCCTTTGAGCCGTGGTAGGGTAGTGATCAAAGTGCAGTGGGAACACACTCGAGGCGAAGTGTCAGTGTCAAGTCAGCGGACTAAGCTGTACTCATGTCACCTGGGAACTGATAACTGACGATAGGTATAATACCAACCTGTCAGTTCCCGACGAGTCCTGTCCAGTGTACTCGTAACCCAACGAGCACCCGTATACTATCTCCAGTACGACGTACTGATGGCTGTGGGACAGACCATCTCCCACACTGGGATGAGAAGCGCATACGCTAGTCTACTCCGGAGTATCGATGCCCTGTCTCGATAGTCCTACGACTAGGGACCTGTATAAGGATGTGCCTATAGATTACCCAGCCCCCACTAGTGTGACTGCCATCACAACGCTGGTAATCAAGCAAAAGATCCTAAGGGCTCCACTAATGCGTATAAGTGATATACTGAAATAAACACAAGTACACATTGAAGTAGAAATAAACCAAGTAGCATACTACTATATTGAGCAAGATTGTTTATACAAGGTGAATATCCCAAGCTTCCATCAAGTAATATACAAACTAGTATGATACAGTAATGGCCTCTAGGGCATATACAATAACAATAACCACACAAGAAAAATAATATACAACGCCGAAGGGCGAGGATTAAAACTCAGAACAAAATCAATAACCACCAGAAAACCATAATAATACAGGCGCGACTCTAAGGTCGAAATATTAAACACTGGTCTTCTAAGTCTATCAATAATACAAGTCGGGTTGATGGAGTTACTAGATAAAACTGAAATAATAAAGTACAATGGTGGTCACGATACGACTGAACCCACTTACCAAAGCAATCACCCGGAAGGAAGCAGTGTACCAGCAAAGCCGCAATAAAACCTGTACGGCAAAACCAGCAAGAACTGTGGCACAACGGGGGTGAGTTTCCAACTCGTGAGTAGAAAACATCACCGAGCAGAAACCGTATGTATGACTCAATCCTAGGTCATACGATAATATATATATCCTCAATATAATGTCCTAAACCATCGACACATAAGTGTAATACCACGTGCTCGTGTCAGTGCCTCAGATAAAAATATATCATACATATGATGTGTGAATGCATCGAAATGAAAATATAATACATCATGAATGAGAAAACTGTTTTCTTAATATAGAGAGATTTCTGTATAATTAAATCGAGGTATCAACAATGAAATCAGCATAAAATCCGTGTCCAGTATCGACACAAAACATATATCCAAATATTCAATATCTAGGGCTCCGGCTATCCGGACTGGCCCATATCATAAAATCTCAATACCTCAAAAACTCAATATCTCGGGCTCCGGCATTCCGGACTAGCCCCTGACCACGGCTATCCAGACTAGCCCCTCATCAAATCTCACGAATACATCGGTATCTTCCGAATATCCGCCGCGTCACAAATAACCGGTCGGTAGTGCTCCCCTGCCAGGCTCAACGCCATCACCTGCGACCTTCTCGTCCCGGGGTACCGCACCGGGTACACATGCACCCACAGACGGTTCCTCCTCCTCCTCGAATCGGGTGTATGATATTGCTCAAGAGCCGAGAAAACAAATTGTGGACATATCTCATATCATATCACGAGAAAACCGCACTTTTTATCTTTTGAAAATGATAATCAGTTTATAAAATCTTGCGGTTTCTCCAAATCCAGAAATCTCATGGAAAGTCCGAAATCCAAAATGAAGAGTCAATAATATTGAATACCGGGCTCCAGCAATCCGGACTGGACCATAATATCGCATGGAAAATGAATATATAAATACACATGAAATATCACAGTAAATAAAAGCAATATCTAAATTAGCATATAAATGCATGCGCACTCGAACTATGTCGAAACTGTCAGTTAGCAATTTATACTAATGAAGTAGTATTTTCTAATGTGTACGTGACATAACAATTACCGATGATGATGAGCAGGTGTACGTGTAGCATACGCATCATCGATAATGGAGCCGGTGTCCTGACAGCATGGTATCATAATCACTAAAGTACACATTAAGTATGCAATGTGATGATGACAACATGAATATACAGAAATGAATAGTAAATGCAACAATAAGGAATCTACATTAGATATACGAGTCATACAGTTTGTCATTTGAAATAAAACGAATCATGGTGTTTAGAAAATAGGGGCTAAGGTGTTTTCAAGAAAGATACGTCCTTTGAAATATCCATAGTACCCCTTGGTCTGTCTTTAAATATTCATGATTCGTTGGTTTTGGAAAAAGTATGACTCGAGCCCAGTCTATCATCTACTAAATAACTACAGGAAAAAACTAAGAGAGCAATCCACAGGGTTAGAAAAAACCACCTAAGTCTGAGTCGATAAATATATATAGTAGTCGGTGATCCCGTCTCTATAGCGTCACATACGATAAAAGTATAATACGACATCCTCGAATCATGAGTGCGGATCAATCATCATATTTATATCTCGTACGGTAAATTTATCGTACGACATCCCAAATCAGGGTACGGGTCAACTATCATATTTATCTCATTATTTATCTGGTATCATTATAATACAACCCGAATTAAGGGTACTGATCTAAAATCTAGTACATACCGATACCATCAACATATATCTTTGTGTGTATGAAAACACATCGCTAAATGATCCGTTAAAATCTCATGTCGTATCTCATAATACAACCCAAGTCACATCACCGATCTCGTGGCATCAAGCTCAATCACATCGACTAATCTCCAAGTACCATATACTATACTCATTATCCATGTATATGTATACATATATATATATATACATACTCACATACATATATGTATATATATATATATCCCCATATACGTACAAGTAAAACAAATGTATGCGTGCGCGTGCGCGCGCGCAAATCTTTACTCTAGGGTTTCGCGACTAGGAAGCTAAACTAAGTTACTTCTAATTACACTAAAACTAACCCATGAACACCTAAACCTATCTTGATAATCATTAGACTCACAATACACACATTTATATAAATATAATATAACGTAATCGTATTTTACACTACGAAACTGCGGGGGTGCTACACGCCATCCACGCGACTTCCCCCGTAAATATATATCTACTCACGTGATCCTTACTTGCCGATGTCGATGTCACAATCCTCTTCTTCATCATATGAAGTCCACGAGGGGGGGTACCTACATATATATCACATGACATCGTAAATAGAAATCGCACACGAAAACCAAAAAGGCAGGCGTATCACACATAGGTTAAAACCTATGGTCTACACATGCAAGAAAAACTGAACAATCCTCGTCGCTGACGTACAAACATCAGACGACGGGACACAATAACAAATACCAAATCCCAATTCATTAAAAGCCCCAAAACGAAATCAGAAACTTAATAAACCCTCTCCATATTTTGCCTAAGGTGAAATTAGCCAATTTTGCACATGTGGAGGGTCTAGTTTACTGAAGATAAAGCCCTGGACTAAGCACGAACCAAAATGGGAGTACCCAGGATGCAATTTGCGGCCCAAGTGAATAAATCTATGGCCTGGATGGAGGGTTTGGGGCTTGGGTCTCTAGGTTAGCTTCTAGGTTGCCTGCACAACTCACTGTGATCGATATAAAATTTTCAAGTGCCCCAGGTCATAGCAGATCTCCAAAACACAACACTAAAGTCAATAAAATCCGATATCAAGGTTTCTAAGTTAGGGTTAAGGGGTTCTAGTCTCTGTTTTAGTCCAAAATACAATCACTACAAGGGTTGCAGTCACTAATTACATCTCAATTGCACCATCACAACACATAAAATCTCCTAAATCCTAACTTGGAATTCTCAAACATCACCAAACCTCACTAAAACACTTCTAAACTAATATGGGTGCTAAAGGAATTGGATTACTGCACTAAAGGTGAAGAAAGTACCTCATTTTGGCAACTCAAGCAATTTCTTGAGTTGCCCCAAGTGCTCAAAATCCAAACTTTCTTGGTTCCCCATGCTTGTAGTGAGTTTGTGTATGATTTTTGTGAAGAAGATGCAAAGTTTTGATGTAGTTTTGGTGTTGTTGTGAGGGGATATAGGTGGAGGGGAAGAGAGGGCAGCCGTGGTGAGGAGAGGGAGAAGAAATTATGAAGATAATGATATGAGGAAAATATCCATGGTCAAATGAAGACCCCTCACCCTCTCTCTCTCATGCCCATGCCTAATTCTTTATTCCTTTTCTTTTCTTTTATTTTCCTTTCATTTTAAAACAAATCCAAGCTTGAAAGAAGAAAAGCCATGGTAGAAAAATGTAACAATGTGTAATAAGACATGGCGCATGTCATGTGCACAAATCAAGCTTAATGCACGATTAGTGATATTTAATCGCGATTAGCATTAAAATGAAATATAATTAATCATAAAGAATTTATAATTTGTTAAATCATATAAAACACCCTAATTTCAGTAATTCCTATAATTTTCGAAATATTCCCCAATTTATCAGTAATTAATTATACCACATCATTAAAATATTCATAATATTTATTATTTAGTTATAAAATTCCCCAAAAATAATATTTTATTTTTCTGAAATGTTACAGTTGGAAACAGTGCAATTTTTGCAGCCAAGGTGTTGGCGGTTATCACCGTGTATTACCAAATACATTGATTTTGAACGAATGTTATTAGATACCGAACCCGATATACAACATTATATCAGTCTCTTTTTTTTGTAAAGAAGGATATAATTTTGTATTGTTGGATAATATTTTGAACATTTCCTATATCAAGAGTTGATCGGATCAGGCATGTTATTTAAAAGCATATACATTCTAAATCAAACCACAGTTCTTAACGTACGAAACACACACAAGAGGAAGAGTTCAGAAACGAAGGAATCCTTCTTGAGGCATTGTAGACTAGGTTATATCAATGTGACCCGACTAGATAAGTTACATTAAGATGCATGTTTAAATCAGTTTGAATTTACATCTTGTGAAACTTGCCAGTCATGTCACAAAGATAAAATGACCATAGCTCCGTTTACTGGAAACAGAGAAAGAGTTAGTGAACACTTGGGATTGATACATAATGATGTGTGTAGGTCCCCTGTCTACACATGCCAGGACTGGTTCTTTGTACTTCATTAAATTCACTGATGATCTCTCAAGATTCGGACATATGTTCCTGTTGAAACACAATTCAGAAGTTTTTAAGAAATTCAAAGAATATAAGTAAGAAGTAGAGAACCAAATCGGGTATAAGTATTATGTCCTTTGATATGATTAGGAAGGAGAATACTTATTGTAACGTTTTGAAAATCGTTTCGGTGAAATTTCGAAAAATCGGTAAAATAAGGGGGTTTTCTGTAAAAAGTCAAAATACAAATATCTTATTATAAAAATTAAATATACATATTCTAGCTATGTAATTACTAGTATTTGGTGTTTATTGAGCCACTGGTGAAATTTCAAATTTTCTGAAAAAACAATTTAATTTATTATTTTATTATTATTTTAAGCCGTCACTAATACATTTAATTAGGAAAAATTACAAACTGGAATGGGTTGAAACAAATTTTGTGCATCAAAACACATTAAACAAGATTTTAACATCTTGTTTTTGAAATAAAATGAAACTGTCAAACGGTGTTAGAAAATATTGAAGAAAAATTGCTTATTTTGTGAAAATAAATTAGGTATTTGAGGTATGAGGGTATTTTCTTCACTTGGAACTTGCTACACACACACCCACACTCACACCCCCTATTTTCCCCCCCTTTAGTGGCTGAAATTCAGCAGCCCCTCCCTACTCTCCCCTCCAATTAAACAAAACAAATGAAAGAAAAATGATGAAATGGAAAATGAAAACATTAAAGAAATAAAGTATGGAACTAGATAATTAGAGTATGGTTTTGTGTTGACTTTGAGACCCACATCTCTCTCTCTCCATCACCAAATTCTGGCCGAGCCCCCCCTTTGTGCAGCCCCCCAATTTTCCCCCTCTCATTTCATCACAAAATTCCATCAAAAATCCACAAATCTACTAACAAATTCAAAGCAAACTCCAAATCCAAGCTTTACCCATTTTTCTTTAGCCAATTTACTATGGATCTTGGGGGATGGAAGCAAGTTTGGGAGGCTAAGCTTCATGTTTGATCTCTTGATCATGAGGTATAAAGTTTCATCCAAATTTGTTAATTGTTAATTGTATGTTTGAATCTAGTTGTAATTAGATGTTTAATTATGGAATTAATAAAAATTTAACTTTCAAGAGAAGGGTTTGAAATTCAAGTTAGGTTTTTGTTTTGGAGTTGGGTTGTGATCAATTGTGCATAGTTGTGTGATATGGGCTAGCATCTTAAAACTTGTTAAAACTAATCTAATTGCTAATTTGCAAATTGTTAGTTTAAAATTGTTATAATTGTACAAATATTGCAAACTAGGTTTTTTAGAATTGATGGAAACGAGTGATTTTAAAATCTAATTAACATTGGTATGACATAATTAAGATGTTTAATGAACATTATAGCCACTAGAATTGTTAAAATATTTAGATTGGTTAAAACACCAAGTTTTAAACTAAAAAGGTAACTTTTGCTAACTAGATTTTGGTACAATGTAATTTAGCAAGATTAAAAATCTAGTAAATGTTTATGTGGCCTAATTAAGATAATTAGTGAGTATTGTGACCACTAGTTTGCTAAAACAGAAGACTGGTAGTAAAACGGTAAACGACCCCTTTACTAGGCTTTTTGGAAATAAACCGATTTGATCAATTTATTGGTTTTGATGATTTGCATCCTATTTCATATATTTTTAGTGACTTATAAAACAACGATTGGTACGTTTGGTGTTTTTCTCGATCAATCGGCGTGTGTACACCGATGTCGAGGGTTTTTGGGTTGATTTGAGAAAGCAAACCATAGGTTTTGACTTATGTGGGATTCTTGAGTAGTTTTGGTCATGAGTCGGATTTTAATGCGATACGGTGCGTTATGATATGTAGGTACCCCATGTGGACTTCGAGACGAAAAGCAAGCGCGTGGCGACGTCGGCACCGGCGATCGAGGACCAGGTGAGTAGATTTATATCTACGGGGAGAAGTCGGGTGGATGGCGTATAGCACCCCCGCAGTTCGTGGTGATGTATACGAATACGTATACACACATATATATATTGTTTATATATTGTTTGAGTGCATTGATGATAATATGGATATTTGGTGTTCTTGGATATTTAGTGTCGCGAAACCCTAGAGTAGTGGCCGCACCACGTATGCACACACCCACCCATACTTGCATACTTTCTTCTTTCATTTGTGCTTATTCAGGAATACATAGTTATGTGTTCACATGGGTATGGGACTATGTGTTCACATACGGATTTGAGGATGATACTTGGGTTTGAGATGAGTCTATAAGATTTGTATTGAGGTTGTGAATTCGGTGATATGGCAGGATTCGTATTTGAGATACGACATGACATTGTAGCGGGTCCTTTGACGTAGTTTTTCACACACGTGCATGCATACGTATGTGGTATCAGTATTGTACTAGACATAGATCCGTACCCGGATTATGATCTTTGATAAAGGGGATACCAGATGAATAGTGTGATGAATGTGATATTGACCCGTACCCAGATGTGGGGATGCCGTACGACGGATTTACATACGAGCTATATATTGATGATAGATCCCCACTCTTGACTTGGGAATATCTGATTATAGATATGGTATCGGATGTGATATTATCGAGGTGGGATCACCGACTAATATATATATATATATATATATGTTTATATATATATCGACTCAGATGTTAGGCGGTTTCCTTACCTGTAGTTCAGCTTGTTAGTTCAGCCGTATAGTTTAGTGTAGTTGTTAGACTAGATTAGACTGCTACCTATTTCAAAACTAACGAATCGTGGGTATTTTAAAAGACAGGTCAAGGGATTCTACGGATATTTCAAAAGACGTGTCTTTTCTTAAAAACACCGTAGCCCTTATTTTCAAAACACCGCGATTTGTGTTATTTCAAAAGGCGCTATTGTAGGACTTATATTAGGGTAATGCAGTTTAGTTACCGTTGTGTCTAGTATTCAGCTCCTGCATATTATTGCTGTTGCTCCGCATCACATACTTATTGTAACTCATATTTCATTATTGATATCATGCTGTTAGGACACCATCACCATTACCGATGATGCGTATGTACCACGTACACTTACTTGCCGGCTCACACACATCTTCATCGGTAATTGCCATGTCACGTACACATAGAAAATACTATTACATTGACATAGCCTGTTAGCTAATAGTTTAGACATGATATTAGTGTACTTGCCTTATATGCTTGTTTAGACATTGTAGTTATTACCTGCTACTTCATGCAAACTGTTATTCATGGATGCTCATGCTTATATTCATGGTTTTACATGCTATTGGTGATTCGGATTTCCATGATATTTTCTGGATTTGGAGAAAAACCGCAAAACATATATAAACTGCATTCTCTCTTTTTAAATAAAAATGCGGTTTTCCCATGATGTATGAGTCATCCACCATGAGTTTGCTGATGGATTTCGAGACCCGATTCGAGGAGATGGATGAACCGTTTCGGGTACATGTGGGCCCGGTAAGGTACCCCGGGGCAAGAAGCGCGTGGTGATGACGATGTGAGCCTGGCAGGGGGAGACTACCTACCGGTGATATTACCCGGCGCGTCGGATATCCGGAGGATACCGTCGTGGTCTTGAGATGGATGGTAGGGGCCGGTCTGGACTGACGGCGCCCTAGATATTGAGATTTCGAGATATTGAGGTACTGAGATTTGATGATACAGGCCAGTCCGGATAGCCGGAGCCTGAGGTTTTGAGACATTGAGATTTATGTTTTATGTCGATGCTAGACACTGTTGATGCTGCTTTCATTTATGATACCTCATTTTAAAAATACAAAGGAAATCTCACTAATTTATGAAAACAGTTTCTTCATTTACATGTATTCTGTTTTTATGCATTCATACCTCATTCATATGATATATTGCTACCTGAGGCACTGACACGGGCACATGAGATTACACTCGGGTTAGATATTACCCTAGCGATTGTTATAGGCTGCATGTTATATATTTATTTGAGGATATATCATGATCTTTGACCTAGGTTGCGTTATTTATGCGATTTCTTTCCGTAGATATTTTTCTATTCACGAGTTGGCAACTCACCCCCGCTGTGCCCCAGTTTCTTGCAGGTTTGCCGTACAGGTTTCATTACGGCTTGCGGGCATAGTTTCCTCTGGGTGATTTGCTAGTAGGTGGGTTTACTTGTATCATACCCCCCATTATATAACTTGTATATTATTACTCTGTTGTATCTACAAGTTCCATCAACCAAAAATGTATTTTTTTGAGATAGAGACCAGAAATGCTATTCTTTCGACCTTAGAGTCGCGCGTTTTATTTCTGTGGTTTTCTTGTGGTTTTGGGTTTTTGATCCTTGCCGTTGGCGTTGTATATTATATTGCTTGTGTGGTTGTTACCGTCGATTGACGAAGAGCTAGCTCCCGCTTGGGGATGCCTATTTATTGATTTCGTATACTATTCATGTTGTATCCCGTTTGGGGGCCAGTATTTACAAAGGAGACTCTGCCGAAATTTTCAGGAAATATTTGATGTTTTTAAAAAACGCATAATTCGGCTTATGCTATTAAAACTGCTTGATTTAAATTGGTTTTCCTTCACTCTACTACTTTTCTTGGTTTGGATTTCTGGATTTTCGGCTTTCTTAGATTACGAACGCCTCGAGACGTTTCGTAGTTTAAGTGCCGGTCATGTTCCGTACTTTCGGGTCGTGACAAAGTTGGTATCAGAGCATTAGGTTTTACCTTCGGAGCGTAGGATGACCCTTGTTTGATGGAATAGGTGACTAAAGTAGAGTGACGTACCGTAGGTATGTTCCGCGGCATATTTACGATATGCTACTCCACTTAAGAAGCCTTAGGATGTACATTTCTTTGCTCAGTATTATATTCATTCCGATCTAGCCTCATCAGTACCAGTTATGGTTTTGCTGCCACGATTACGGGCAGGAAGAGCTACAGTTAGAGTTGCGGTCAGCACAAGCTCGTCACGAACGAGGACTGACCAGGGCGAAATTCCGGCGACACACGATTGCAGAGATGTGTCTTTTTACTGTGTTTCCGCGCCACGAGCGTTTGGCGGATCGCCTTTATGAGGTTACTCGGATGTGCTGGTCGACATTAGAGGATTGAGCCAATGATAGAGGCCAGCCAGATTTTGATGACCGTTGGTGTGTTGCTTATTCATGATAGTTGAGGCACTGTTCAGCGTGCAGACGAGTGAGCCAGTTGTTGCTGCGAACGACGAGATATTGCCCCAGATGCTGGCGTTAGTGCAGAACGAGTTGTACTAAGAGATGATAGAAGGTCGCTAGTCATCGAGGATGAATGACTAGGACATGTGGATCGTTCGCCTACCCCGATGCGAGGTCATCAGATAGATTGATTCCAGCTAGAGACGACTTCACGCGGAGACGTTGGGAGTCGACAGAGACGATCGAATGTCAGAAACCTATTATTCCAAGTTTAAAGTAGTCGGAAAGACATGCAGGCAATTCTATGGTCCCTCTAGAAGAATGAAACCCTAACTCGACTTAATGACCGTGTGAAAGCCTTTGAACCTTCGGGTTTGCGCCAGTTCTACGGTGCCATTAGTGAGGCTTGGGTTTGCCCTTCTACGGCTGGACCACCGATGCTGTGGTATGTACTCGATACTATTAAACTGTGCCCAAGAGGTTGAGCTCTTGGGGGATTATGAGGTTTTGACGACTCGATCGGATGGCTCGACTTAATTCGGATGCTAGGTGGTAAGATGCATTTCTTGGGAGACTCCCGATACGAGGATAGCCGTTGGAGCTCAGTCCATGTAGCGACGATGAGACGAGTCCGAAGCAGTCGACATTTGAGAAAGTGGAGTAAAGAGGTCCGTACAATATCTGGATAAGACGACGTTCCACTCCGCCTACATCAGAGATGCGATACGCATGACGAGGCATTGTGCTTGGATATACCTTCCCGAAGAGTCGCGATGAGAATGCAGTCGTTCCAGAGCAAGACGCAGATATAGTAAAGGACGATGACTTCCGGACAGTTGGCAGAGACGAGACATGGAAGAGACCGTGAGCAGGATTCCTTCCAGGACACTGCTGCAATGATACTTGCACCCAGGATCAGATGTGTCACGTACATTCAGAGAGCCAGAGGCCGACGCCAGTGATATGCTGTCTTACGAGTGGTCGCGATGATTGACCGGGAGATGACAAGAGACGTGCCAGAACGGGATCATCCCCGTTAGGACACCTGACAAGGCCGATGAGCCGATGGACCGAGAGATTGGTAATTCACAGTGAAGACCTTGACCCAGGAGTGGTCATTGTTATGCACACCAGCAGGCCAGAGTTCATGATCATCGACGAGACGTCCCACTAGTGACCGCGACAGTTGGCCAGAGATTCTTGAGTATGTGCTTGAGCGGGACTATTCCGCCATACTAGATTTCGATGTTTTGGGGTGAATTATTCACATGATTTTGTTGTGATGATTGAGGATTTAGGATTTTCGCATAGTCGTTGCACTTGATATCGTTTTCGTGCTTGGTTTCACATGTTTGTGATTTTACGGTTTTAGACATTTGAGTTGATTTTGTGCGTATATACGCACACGATTTGGTTTTGGCACGCGGTATAGTTCATATATGCTTTCAGTGCAGTGTTACGTATGTTGTGCATTTAAATGCACTGGACTCTGATTTCGATGGTGATGTTCGATATTTGTTTTGTGCACCTTGTGCACCTGATTTGATTTTGCGCATGTTCGGCACTTGATATTGGATTTCATGATTTCGTGCACGATGGATGCACCTGATTTGGATTTTCGCGCATGTTGGGCGCATGTTTTGAAGTGTGATTTTGGTGCACACCATATGCACTAAATCGAGATTTTTCGTGCATGTCAGATGCACCTGATTTTGTTGTCAGGCACACATGTTGCCTACGACAGATGTTCCGTGCACACCCGATGCACTTAGATCATGTTTCTGTGCACTTGTTTGGCACGTATATGGATTTTGATTTCCGTGCGCACCAGACGCACGTAGTATTCATACGCGTATTTGGGATTGATTTTTCCTATAGAGCAGTACGTTTTTATGATATTTGCTATGTGTTTTCGTACTGGGCAGGACTAGTCAGAGTACAGTACCTGAATATATTTGGCATTCATTTCCTTCAGATATTTACATATATAGATTTGATATTTACATGTATAGTTTCGAGTTATATCATATTGGTTTCGTATTGGATTTGACATTTGTGTCTTTACCGTGACTTCGATGATTGCGGGATGCTTGACGGAGTTTTGATTTTGAGTTATCTGCTCATTACTCATGCGCATGTATTGCGCTATGATGCGTTTTATGTACTTATGATTTCGGAGCCCCGACGACTTGATGGTTTTGGTTAGATGTTTTTGTATTTGGGGGGAGTTTGAATTTAAATTCGGGGACCGAATTTCTTTAAGGAGGGAAGATTGTAACGTTTTGAAAATCGTTTCGGTGAAATTTCGAAAAATCGGTAAAATAAGGGGGTTTTCGGTAAAAAGTCAAAATACAAATATTTTATTATAAAAATTAAATATACATATTCTAGCTATGTAATTACTAGTATTTGGTGTTTATTGAGCCACTGGTGAAATTTCAAATATTCTGAAAAAAAAAAATTAATTTATTATTTTATTATTATTTTAAGCCGTCACTAATACATTTAATTAGGAAAAATTACAAACTGGAATGGGTTGAAACAAATTTTGTGCATCATAACACATTAAACAAAATTTTAACATGTTGTTTTTGAAATAAAATGAAACTGTCAAACGGTGTTAGAAAATATTGAAGAAAAATTGCTTATTTTGTGAAAATAAATTAGGTATTTGAGGTATGGGGGTATTTTCTTCACTTGGAACTTGCTACACACACACCCACACTCACACACCCCATTTTTCCACCCTTTAGTGGCTGAAATTCAGCAGCCCCTCCCCACTCTCCCCTCCAATTAAACAAAACAAATGAAAGAAAAATGATGAAATGGAAAATGAAAACATTAAAGAAATAAAGTATGGAACTAGATAATTAGAGTATGGTTTTGTGTTGACTTTGAGACCCACATCTCTCTCTCTCCCCCACAAAATTCTGGCCGAGCCCCCCCCTTTATGCAGCCCCCCAATTTTCCCCCTCTCATTTCATCACAAAATTCCATCAAAAATCCACAAATCTACTCACAAATTCAAAGCAAACTCCAAATCCAAGTTTTACCCATTTTCTTTAGCCAAATTACTATGGATCTTGGGGGATGGAAGCAAGTTTGGGAGGCTAAGCTTCATGTTTGATCTCTTGATCATGAGGTATAAAGTTTCATCCAAATTTGTTAATTGTTAATTGTATGTTTGAATCTAGTTGTAATTAGATGTTTAATTATGGAATTAATTAAAATTTAACTTTCAAGAGAAGGGTTTGAAATTCAAGTTAGGTTTTTGTTTTGGAGTTGGGTTGTGATCAATTGTACATGGTTGTGTGATATGGGCTAGCATCTTAAAACTTGTTAAAACTAATCTAATTGCTAGTTTGCAAATTGTTAGTTTAAAATTGTTATAATTGTACAAATATTGCAAACTAGGTTTTTTAGAATTGATGGAAATGAGTGATTTTAAAATCTAATTAACATTGGTATGACATAATTAAGATGTTTAATGAACATTATAGCCACTAGAATTGTTAAAATATTTAGATTGGTTAAAATACCAAGTTTTGAACTAAAAAGGTAACTTTTGCTAACTAGATTTTGGTACAATGTAATTTAGCAAGATTAAAAATCTAGTAAATGTTTATGTGGCCTAATTAAGATAATTAGTGAGTATTGTGACCACTAGTTTGCTAAAACATGAAGACTGGTAGTAAAACGGTTAACGACCCCTTTACTAGGCTTTTTGGAAATAAACCGATTTGATCAATTTATTGGTTTTGATGATTTGCATCCTATTTCATATATTTTTAGTGACTTATAAAACAACGATTGGTACGTTTGGTGTTTTTCTCGATCAATCGGCGTGTGTACACCGATGTCGAGGGTTTTTGGGTTGATTTGAGAAAGCAAACCATAGGTTTTCTCCTATGTGGGATTCGTGAGTAGTTTTGGTCATGAGTCGGATTTTAATGCGATACGGTGCGTTATGATATGTAGGTACCCCATGTGGACTTCGAGACGACAAGCAAGCACGTGGCGACGTCGGCACCGGCGAGCGAGGACCAGGTGAGTAGATTTATATCTATGGGGAGAAGTCAGGTGGATGGTGTATAGCACCCCCGCAGTTCGTGGTGATGTATACGAATACGTATACACACATATATATATTGTTTATATATTGTTTGAGTGCATTGATGATAATATGGATATTTGGTGTTCTTGGATATTTAGTGTCGCGAAACCCTAGAGTAGTGGTCGCACCAGGTATGCACACACCCACCCATACTTGCATACTTTCTTCTTTTATTTGTGCTTATTCAGGAATACATAGTTATGTGTTCACATGGGTATGGGACTATGTGTTCACATACGGATTTGAGGATGATACTTGGGTTTGAGATGAGTCGATGAGATTTGTATTGAGGTTGTGAATTCGGTGATATGGCAGGATTCGTATTTGAGATACGACATGACGTTGTAGCGGGTCCTTTGACGTAGTGTTTCACACACGTGCATGCATACGTAGGTGGTATCAATATTGTACTAGACATAGATCCGTACCCGGATTATGATCTTTGATAAAGGGGATACCAGATGAATAGTGTGATGAATGTGATATTGACCCGTACCCAGATGTGGGGATGCCGTACGATGGATTTACGTACGAGCTATGTATTGATGATAGATCCGCACTCTTGACTTGGGAATATCTGATTATAGATATGGTATCGGATGTGATATTATCGAGGCGGGATCACCGACTAATATATATATATATATATATATGTTTATATATATATCGACTCAGATGTTAGGCGGTTTACTTACCTGTAGTTCAGCTTGTTAGTTCAGCCGTATAGTTTAGTGTAGTTGTTCGACTAGATTAGACTCTTACCTATTTCAAAACTAACGAATCGTGGGTATTTTAAAAGACAGGTCAAGGGATTCTACGTATATTTCAAAAGACGTGTCTTTTCTAAAAAACAACGTAGCCCTTATTTTCAAAACACCGCGATTCGTGTTATTTCAAAAGGCGCTATTGTAGGACTTATATTAGGGTAATGCAGTTTAGTTACCGTTGTGTCTAGTATTCAGCTCCTGCATATTATTGCTGTTGCTCCGCATCGCATACTTATTGTAATTCATATTTCATTATTGATATCATGCTGTTAGGACACCATCACCATTACCGATGATGCGTATGTACCACGTACACTTACTTGCCGGCTCACACACATCTTCATCGGTAATTGCCATGTCACGTACACATAGAAAATACTATTACATTGACATAGCCTGTTAGCTAATAGTTTAGACATGATATTAGTGTACTTGCCTTATATGCTAGTTTAGACATTGTAGTTATTACCTGCTACTTCATGCAAACTGTTATTCATGGATGCTCATGCTTATATTCATGGTTTTACATGCTATTGGTGATTCGGATTTCCATGATATTTTCTGGATTTGGAGAAAAACCGCAAAATATATATAAACTGCTTTCTCTCTTTTTAAATAAAAATGCGGTTTTCCCATGATGTATGAGTCGTCCACCATGAGTTTGCTGATGGATTTCGAGACCCGATTCGAGGAGATGGATGAACCGTTTCGGGTATATGGTGGGCCCGGTAAGGTAACCCGGGGCAAGAAGCGCGTGGTGATGACGATGTGAGCCTGGCAGTGGGAGAATACCTACCGGTGATATTACCCGACGCGTCGGATATCCGGAGGATACCGTCGTGGTCTTGAGATGGATGGTAGGGGACGGTCTGGACTGACGGCGCTCTAGATATTGAGATTTCGAGATATTGAGGTACTGAGATTTGATGATACAGGCCAGTCCGGATAGCCGGAGCCTGAGGTTTTAAGACATTGAGATTTATGTTTTATGTCGATGCTAGACACTGTTGATTCTGCTTTCATTTATGATACCTCATTTTAAAAATACAAAGGAAATCTCACTAATTTATGAAAACAGTTTCTTCATTTACATGTATTCTGTTTTCAAGCATTCATACCTCATTCATATGATATATTGCTACCTGAGGCACTGACACGGGCACATGAGATTACACTCGGGTTAGATATTACCCTAGCCATTGTTATAGGCTGCATGTTATACATATATTTGAGGATATATTATGATCTTTGACCTAGGTTGCGTTATTTATGCGATTTCTTTCCGTAGATGTTTTTCTATTCACGAGTTGGCAACTCACCCCCGTTGTGCCCCAGTTTCTTGCAGGTTTGCCGTACAGGTTTCATTACGGCTTGCGGGCATAGTTTCCTCCGGGTGATTTGCTAGTAGGTGGGTTTACTTGTATCGTACCCTCCCATTATATAACTTGTATATTATTACTCTGTTGTATCTAGAAGTTCCATCAACCAAAAATGTATTTTTTTGAGATAGAGACCAGAAATGCTATTCTTTCGACCTTAGAGTCGCGCGTTTTATTTCTGTAGTTTTCTTGTGGTTTTGGGTTTTTGATCCTCGCCGTTGGCGTTGTATATTATATTGCTTGTATGGTTGTGACCGTCGATTGACGAAGAGCTAGCTCCCGCTTGGGGATGCCCTTTTATTGATTTCGTATACTATTCATGTTGTATCCCGTTTGGAGGCCAGTATTTACAAAGGAGACTCTACCGAAATTTTCAGGAAATATTTGATGTTTTTAAAAAACGCATAATTCGGCTTATGCTATTAAAACTGCTTGATTTAAATTGGTTTTCCTTCACTCTACTACTTTTCTTGGTTTGGATTTCTGGATTTTCGGCTTTCTTAGATTACGAACGCCTTGAGACGTTTCGTAATTTAAGTGCCGGTCATGTTCCGTACTTTCGGGTCGTGACACTTAAGCATGGAGATCCTGGACTATTCAAAAGGAGAATGAGATTCTCTCTCAGCATTACTCCTCCGTATACACCATAGCATATTGGTGTATCGGGACGGAGCAATCGCACCCTATGTGATATGGTGTGCTCTATGATGAGTACTACTGAGTTGCCTATTTTCTTTTTGAAAGCTATGCACTTGAGAAGCTGCATACCTATTGAATTGGGTTCCAACCAAATCGGGTGCCTACCACTCTATATGCGATATGGTATGGGAAGAGCCCATCTCTTAAGTAAGTTAAGATTTGGGGTTGTCCAGCCTATGTCAAAAGCAAAATCCGGACAAGCTCGAGGCAAGGTCAGTACTGTGGAAGTTTGTTGGATATCCCAAGCATTCGTAAGGGAGTATCTTCTACCGCACCGAGAAACAAAAGGTGTTTTATTTCTCGGCATGGCCACCTTTTTTAGAAAAGGGATTTATTTTGTAAAGAAATTTGTGGTCATGAGGTAGAACTGGAAGGAGTTCCAGCTATACAAACTATAGCTGATGATTTGGTAGAACCGAAGGATTCAATAGTTCCCGACGAACCTCAGCCTCTCCGTCGATCTGGTAGAGTCCTCATCCGCCAGAGAGATACTTCGGTTTTCTCAATGACAGTGGGAGCGAGGATTGCATCATGAGATGATGACCCAACTAGTTTCGAGTAGGCCATTAAGAGTAGGGACTCTGTAAGAATGGATGGATGCTAAGCGATCTGAGATGGAATATATGTACACGAACAAAGTATGGACTTTGGTTGCTTTATCTGAAGGGTTAAATTCCAATCAGGGGCAAGTATATCTTAAGAAGATTACTTGGTGTAGATGGAAAAGTTGATACTTTCAAAGCTAGACCTGTTGTAAAAGATTCTCGTCATCGACCAGGTGTGGTTTATGATGAAACCTTTTCTACAGTAGCTATGCTTAAGTCCATAAGGATCCTACTTACCATTGCTACATACCATGACTACGATATCTAGCGGATGGCTATCATGACTGCTTTTATAAATACTGATTTAGAAGAAAGCGTCTATAAGTACACAGCCAGAGGGCTTCGTAGACAGTGGGAGCAGCGGAAACATGTGCAAGTTGCTTTACGAGTTAAAGCAGGCATCGCGGAGTTGGAACATCTGTTTTGATGTGGTAGTTAAAGCGTTTGATTTCATCAAAATGGTAGATGAGCCTTGTATATACAAAAAGGTAATAGAGAGTAAGGTGATCTTCCTCGTATTGTACATGGATGACATACTCTTGATAGGAAAGGTGTTTTCTATGATACACTCGGTCAATCTCCTCTTATCACATTGATTCTCCATATAGGATCAAGGTGATACCTCCTAAATCCTGGGTTTTGGATCTATGAGATAGATCAAAGTGGATGTTAGGATTCTCACTAGGTGTAGTGAGATGGTATCAATCAATCCTTGGGAGAATCACTGGATAGCTTCCAGGGTGGTAAGGTTGACTGAAAGTCAGTCACAGGCATTGTCTTTACCCTCAGTGGAGGGAAGGTATTTTGGAAGAGTTCCAAGCTAGATACCGTGGCAAACTAGACGATAAAGGCTCGATACATTGCTACCAACGATACTACCAAAGAGGCAGTCTGGGTGTATCTAAGTTCATGAGATGAACTTCGTTCGTACCAATGTGCGACAATGGAGTTGTGGCTTTGGCTTAGGAACCCCCATCCCATCAGTGATCCAGACATATTCTAAGGCAGTATCACCTGATCATTGAGATGGATAATCTTCAGGGAGATCGAGGTTAGGAGAGTAGACTCAGAGGACAACACGGCGGATCCACTCACAAAGGCCTTTTCCCATAGAGAGACTTTTATAGGATGGTTGAGTATGAGATACTACAACCACTGCTATATGATGGCCCTAGTGCAAGTGGGAGATTGTTAGTTATATGTATGCCCTAAAGGCCATTACTGTACATGAGATGTATATTGTAGTGGATGCTTGGACATATATACGGAGGACTTTCTTGCTCGACATGATAGTATGCTATCTGGTTGCTCTTTATCTTAACATGTATACTTGTCTCTTGATACTGTCTTACGGTTACATCTTGGTAAAGCCCTAAGGATGTGTACTTGACTACCAGGATTATAATGCAGATCATAGTAGTGGGGCCATGGTAGTCCATAAGTTCATCCTTTAATGTTCCTACTCGTGGGTGTATCGAGACAAGGCATCGATACACCAGAGTAGACTAGCGTATACGCTTCTCGACCCATGAGATGGGAGATGGATGATCCCATATCAATTGGTGTTTGGCATCAGAGATGGTATACGGGTGCTCAGTGGAGACTGGGTACACTGGACGGACTCGCCAAGAACTCCTAGATGGTATTATACCTGACGTCAGATAGTAGTTCTCTAGTGACACTGGTACAGGTTAGTCTGTAGACCCGAGATCGTCATAGAGTCTTGTGTGATTCCCACTGTGCTTTGATTTCCACCTTACCACGTTCAAGAGGACGTGCAAAACGGTGGTTTTTGGGTACATTCCCGAGTCACATGGAGGCAATGAGCGATAGGAGGGGATTTCGTCTCTCCCGGTATTGGGGGTAGATGTCGTGCTGTGCTCGATTGGCTATAACTGAAAGTCCCTGTTGGATATAGTGCCCTCAGAGTCAATTATTGGATCACAGGCACGTAATTGCAATGATTGAGGGAGGACCTATACCGGTAGGACAGTCTTACTCAAGATGATAGTATGCTATCTGGTTTATCTTTATCATCGTGTACATGTTTTAGGTGATGTTACGGGTCACTATTGCACATTGATAGAGCCCATAGGATTCTTGCTTAACGGCCAGCAGTATGATGGCGATCATATACGTGGGATCTAGGGTCTATAAGCACATCCTTAAAGTGGTTCCGAGTCGGGGGAGTTTCGAGACTGGGCATCGATACTCCATTAGTAGACTAGTGTATACAGTCGAGACCCCGACGAGAGGCGGTGGCCGGTCTCACAAGCCATTGTTGTCAGTTGGTTCACCTAAGATGTATACAGGTGCTCATTGGGTTATGAGTACACCGGACAGGACTCGCCGGGAACATGCTAGTTGGTATTATACCTGACGTCAGATAGAAGTTCCCTGGTGACATGTATACAGGTTAGTTCATCGACCTTAGATCGTCATTTGTCTCGTGTGAGTTCCCACTATGCTTTGATTACTACCCTACCATAGCTCAAAGGAGTCGTGCAAACAAGTTTTAGTTGGGTATAGTCCCGAGCCATATGGAGGCAGTGAGCGGATCGGCAGGGGTTTCGTCTCTCCCGGTATTGGGGTGAGATCGCGCTGTGTCTAGGAGAGCCATTACATGAAGTCCTTAGCCAAGGCAGGAAATTTACTGGTAGGTATTCCAGTAGTATCTCTGGGTGTTCTGGGCTACACTCCGACATGTCTTGTACCGCTTTTGGGGGTCTGACTTTTACCAACACTCTAAGCCCGACATGTGATGCTCATAGACGAATGGACCAGACTGTACGGATATTGTCACTGACAGGCTCAGTAGGGTGTCAGGATGAGTTCGCTCATCGACCGCCCATTTGGTCAATACCTGGTTGCTCGTTATGTACGGCTAGTACCACTGACGTGGTAGTGGTTAAATCCATAGCCAAAGTATTGACGAGTCTTTAGAGACCCCCACAGACAGTTTCCCATGTTTCGGGCGAAACGTTGTAGAGACCGTATGGATTTATGGCAGGGTTCGAACATACGCGTGCACTTGTGCACGTGTCATGGTTCGGACGGATAATACTAGCGGGCTTTGGTTTAAGCCGGATCTTAGTATTACACCGTGTAGATTTTGTCTCATTGCATTTGTATTCGGTCGGAATACAAATGCGGGTATGTATATACAGTTGCGGAGTTAACCTGTAATTTTATTACGGGATCGCCTTTTGAAGTTGCCCGTTTGCTTTCCTTTTGGCCATTTTTCCATCCTTCTCTTTTATGGCTGATTTTTGCTTGGAGGGGTTTATTTGCAAAGGTGCATTTTATAAAAGGGAGGGTGTTTTGTGTGGTGTTCGGGGCTCCAGAATTCCCAGGGGCTTTCTTGAGGTTTCTAGATTGAGGTTGACACAATTGTGCATCATTGATTGCATTTATTGTGAAAGACATTGTTGTGACTCTTTTTTCCTTATGATCACCCCATTCTTTTCTTATGCTCACCACCACCACCATTTCCTCATGTATTATGACCGAGCCATTTTTTGGGCAGCCCCTCATTCATTTTTGGAGGTGGGAATTTTGATCTCATTTGATTACTACAAAATTCCTAATCTCTATTTTCATTGCTCATTTTCATCTCCATCCAAAAGGCAACTTCGATTAACCCTCGAGACAAAGCATTCTACACTTACTCTACTACAATCTTGGACACGTCGGCTAGCAAACTTCGTGTCTGAGTTGCCTCGGTTCTGAGGTGGGAGCCCGTAAAAAGACTTCTAGATGTGGTGCCCTTTCCGACGAGGAGACCGGAGATCGGAGATGCCGCGAGGAGCTTGGGATGGTGGCCAAAGACCGAAGGACACGGATCGATCGGTATATCCATTTCTAACCCTTCTCTAGTTTGTTAGTTATAGGTTAATGGTTCAATCCCGGATTAAAGTCTGCGATAGCGTCGGTTTCAAGTTTAGAAAAAGTTTTCGTTTCCGCATTTTGGCCTCGGATAGACGGCCGGGGCGCTACCGTAGACTTACATGGTATCAGAGCCACACCATTAACCTTTACTAGCTTGTTCTAACGTATTTAAAATATCGATCGAACGAAATTTCCGAAACCGCGATTCCATTTCATGAAGTTTCTGTCGAAATTTTTTTGTCGTCGAAAAATTATTTTGAGTGTGTCAGAAAATCAGGCAGGCTTTTCTAAGACCACTGCAGAAATTTTGTAGAGTGATCTCACTGTAGCACCGCGGAACCGTGGCCATACCCACGTTTTGGCCGCGGTTCCGCCGCAGTTCTGTAGCTTCAGTGCACCAATTTTTCTACTGTGGTCTCTGACTTGGAATTAGGGTTTCTGATATTTTTAATTTTGGCCCATATTATTTTGAGTGCTGGATTTGTGCTTGGGGCCCACTTCGGGAAATTTTGTCGATCAAAAATTTTAAATATGTTAGTTCACAGTGCTTACTTTATATCTGTGACCGTGAATGTCATTTGATCGGTAAATCTTGTCTAATTGCTTTAGCTCTTTTAGACGGATTTGCGAACGTGATATTCACATTGATGTTCTGTGTTGTGCTGTGATGTTGCGGATTTGTCGTGGTGGATAGCCTGGATGCAATGGTTGTACAGTTTGGTTATATTTGTATATTTGAAATTGCGGGGCGAGTGTCCGACATGTGGACTGCCGTCACTGCCTGTTTGTATATTATTCTTTTGGGGCACGACCGGGCTGATGTCGATGTACCCGTTGTATATATTTTACTTTCTGTACTAGGATTACCCCGTGGTGGGGTGCACAGATAGCCGGGTTTTAGAGGGCAACGAGCCCGCATCTCATAGCTTTGAGACGGAGGGAGCTTTACTCTAGAATTGGCAGGCTATTCGCCGCACTCCTAGGGGGTATAGGTTGACCCAAGGAGGGGTGCTCAAGTTATCAGATTCCATGAAGTGCTGGGTGGTCCATTCACTTTGTTGAAGGGGGCTGCCTCACTTCAGGTTTTGGCGGGTAACTTGCTACACCCGTAGGGGTCTAGGATTTCATTGCACAGGCTATCCACACGACCAGGAGAACGTCGGGTTTCACTTGCGGCTCAAAGGAAAGCCGGAGATCCCAGATTATCTGTATTGTTCTGTGATGCTTTTTACATTTCTGTGGTGTTGCATTTTATCACGTCTTGAGCGATTATTATATATTGATATATATACTAGTAGATGTTGTATATGTTTTACACCCGCGCTAGTCCAGTCCCCGCTCTATCGTTAGTTAAGTAACCTAACGGGTGATGACGGGACCCAGTGGCTAATGCGGATGGCATATACGTACATCATATTTTCGTTTCTTTTGTGGTGTGATTAATTGATGGGACTGCGTTGATTCGGATCAATGCAAACTAAACAAACCTATTTGATGTTGTTGGAACATTTTTCAAAGAGTTGTTATTACAAGGACGCTCTCTTTTATTTTGCACAGTGGTATTCGGTTATGAATATCCAGCACCTCAGTCGACGAGGCAAGGGCCGAGATCCCTTCACCGGGAGTGACCCCTTAGACAGAAGTTTGCGTCAGGGTAATAACTTCACTATTATCGATTACTTTTTGCTTTGCATCATGGTATTCAGTTGGAATATCCTGCACCTCATTCTACGGGGAAAGAGCCGAGATCCCTTTACCGGGAGTGACCTCTTTAGCAAAAGTTTTCACCACTATATTTATAAAAAGCTATCCGGTTCCTTCAATGATATCAAGTTCATTACGTTAAAGGTTTTTCGCCAAAAACCATTCGTAGCACTCCGTCATTTCAGACGGGTAGCACTTGGTATTTATGCTATGTTTGTTGGCCAAAGTTAAGGCATAGTGTATGGTAGCTATTTGTTACCTTTCTGTTGCGTAGATAGATGGGTTGGTTTGGGACAGTCGTACTGCTTTGTTGGCCAAAGTCAAGGGTAGGTACGGGTGGGTTCAAATTAACCTGGATAATGACAGGTAGAACTTGACATGTGACTTATGATTTGTTCGCCAAACTCAAGGTCATAAGAGCATGGGGTAAAAATCACATCGGGAGTTTCTAAAGAAACTGAAACTTGCCAGATATGCGCATACCTTCTAGAGTGTGATAACGTGAGTGGATTCCATCACATTATCATGCGATGATAGATGGATCCCGATTCCCACTAATGAGTTGGTTTACTCCTCGGGTAATTCCGACTAATTCTTCTTTCAGGTTTGGAGGGGAATTTGAGGTTACAGTGGGAGGTTTCCTGATTAGATAAATTGATAACCATTCTGATCTAGGTTAGAGTGCATGCAGAGCGTTTCTTTTCTCTCTCTCTTTGGAAGCGACCATGGCCCGACCCTAGACTATGACTCAGTGACCAAGTTAACCGAACTTTCTTAAAACACTGGCTTTTGGATTGTCTGAATTGCATACCTCATTGCCACTCCTACTTTTACCCTTTTCTCCAAAACACCCCGTGTTACTACGAACATCCACTTCCATTGGATAAAACCATCATATGGTTATATACAAACTCGAAGGAACTTGTTCCAGATTCGAGAATGGTTTCTGGTTCTGGAGAAAATTAATAGGACTATTCAGTTGTCTTTTCCTTTTACCTTCTCTCAGGTTGCGAGTGCTCCTTGGATTAGGATGGTACACCTATTAAGCTAATTGGATAGTCTTCTTCCAAACCATAGGCGGGTACCAAAAGGTGGGGAATGAAGAAAACCAATTAGCCTAACGATGGTGTACAAAAGGTAATAAGTTAAGACAAATAAAGGGATTAGAAAGAGGGCAAAGTAAACTGCGACTACTATTCACGACCAAACCAAGTATTTCATCGCCACTCCAGCATCACCTTTTTATTTCTCCAGGACACTCCGTATCACTACGAAGATAAACAGTTATTTGGATACTCCATCGTATGGTTATATACGAACTCGAAGGAACTTGTTCCAGTTCGGGGATGGATTCTGGTTCAGGAGAAACGGGAATAAGGTTTTATTCAGTTGTCTTTTATCTTCACCTTCTCTCAGGTTACGAGTACTCCTAGGATTAGGAGAGTACACCCATAATGCTTATTGGATAGTCTTCTTCCAAACCATAGGCTGGTGCCGAATGGTAGGGAGGGAAGAAACACATTTAGCCTAAAGGGGTGTACAGAAGGTAATGACTAAAGACAAATAAAGGGATTTGGAGAGATGGTAAAGAAATATACGGTTATAGTTGTGAATTTGATAATGGAAGAGGCATTACTAGGAATACCTGGATACCCCTTCGAAACATTTATATGTTTCAGTTTCACTGTGTATTGTTAAAAAGAAAACTGATTTTCCAATTAGCCCTTGCTCAAGGGTATGTATTTACCAGGTTTGATTCTCACATCTGTATGGTTTTACAGATAATGAGTGGGAGTAAGTTATTGGGAATTGGGTGATCATCCTCAATATATCGGGATTCGTTGTAATTAGTGATGTTTGAGGAAATCGCCTGGGTTGTTTGTTGGACGGCAAATATTTGATTTTGAATATCCGTTGTTATGCACCAATTTCAAATTGATATATCTGTACGTTTATTTTTATAAAGTGAGATATAAATTATTGAAATTATGTCCATGAAATTTACCTATATCAGTGGATGGTTAGGTAAGGAGTATTAAACAGCGGTGTAATTCTTCTTAACCATAAGTACAGTTTTCAACCTACGACACACGTGGAATGAGTTATTAGACTCAGGGGACTTATACAGAGTATTGTATTTTGTCCAGTGTCCATGAGGACAGAGGGGTTGGTACTCGTACTATATTCTGTTTACTTGTGACTTCTCTTGTTCTTAGACATGTGTTTCGTAGAAATGCAAGATCTAAGTTTTGAGAAGTTATAGGTATAAGAATAAAGTAGAGAATCAGGCATTGCAAGTATCAGGATTCTTCAAGGTGATCGAAAATGTAGATACATGTGTATGGTATTCAGTTAATAGTAATGATTAAGAGAACTTGATTCTTTTTCAGGTTACTCATAATTGGAAGCACTCCTAAGTTGAGTAATGCTGATCGGCCTCTCTCCATTTAGTTGACATGCACTGAAGACAGCTGTATGATTTGAATCTGGTTCTAATTAAATCAGTGCCTATGTTACTATATTGGATATAAAATAGTTCAAATCTTAACAATGTTAAGGTACGGGGATTTTTCCGGCTTATGCTTAAAATCAGACTCTGGATAACTCAAGGCACGTTTCTATAATGGCAGTTTGTGGGTTGACCCAGGCTATGACGAGGGTTGACTTTCTACCATCCGGAAGATCAATAGTGATATTGTTCTTGACTCGCCACAGTTTTAATAAAAATGGATTTTTTCAGAAAACAGTAGTGGGAGTATGGTAGAACTGGAAGTGATTCCAGAACCGCAAACGATTACTGAAAATTTAATAGGACCTAAAGATTCAATCTGGTTTGACATTCCATTAGCCACTCCGCAGATATGGTGGGTAACCTCAGGCACCCGAAAGATACTCCGGTAGCCTCAAGGACGGTGACATGGAGGTTCTTGTTTACCCAGACTTGACACTACTGTTGTTCCAGGCTATGAGACCCGGCAGGAGGATGAGTATAGCGTCGTTTTAAACTAGCTCTAAAAGTGTACGTGTATATGACTCTGCCAGAGGGTTGTCGTAGTCAGTGGGAGCAGCGGAAGCATAGTGAACAAGTAGCTTAGGTCTATTTATGGACTAAAGCAGATATAGCGGAGATAGATCATCTATTTTTGATATGACAGTCATAGGTTTGACTTCATCAGAATAGGGGATGGATCTGTTAAGAAGGTAGTAGTGTAACGTTTTGAAAACCGTTTCGGTGAAATTTCGGAAAATCGGTAAAATAAGAGAGTTTTCCGTAAAAAGTCAAAATATAAATATCTTTTAATATAAAATTAAATATACATATTCTAGCTATGAAATTGTTGGTATTTGGTGTTTATTGAGCCACTAGTAAAATTTCTAATTTATTAAAAAAAATTCCGAAATTAATTATTTTAATATTATTTTAAGCAGTCACTAATACATTTAATTAGGGAAAATTACAAATTGAAATGAGTTGAAACAAATTTTGTGCATCATGACACATTAAAATAACCTGAAAAATATTGTTTCTGAAATGAAATGAAATTTGTCAAGATGGTTTAGAAAATGTAAAAGAAAAAGGATAAAATTGTGAATTAGATTAAAGTAATTGTGGTATGGGGGTATTTCCTTCACTTGGAACTTGCTACACTCACAACCCCACATTTTTCCTCCCCTTTTATGGCTGAAATTCAGTAGCCCTCCCCCCATTTTCCCACTCCATTTCCACACAAATTAGAACAAGGAAAAGAAAACATTGAAATTAATGGAAAAGAATAAACATATAAGTATGCCTTTGACTTTCGACACCTCATTCTCTCTCTCCCATCTCCCACCCACGTGGCCAAAACCCCCTCTTCCCCCAAATTCAGCACCAGCCCCCTCCATTTTATCTCTCTTTCCTTTTCAAAAAATTTATAAAAAATGCATCAAAATCCCTACAAATTCAAACCAAACTTAAAATCCAACTCTTACCCATTTTTCCTTGGCCATTCAAGCATTGATCTTGGAGCTTGGAACCAAGTTTTGAAGGTCATGTTGCATGCTAGATATCTTGATTTGTGAGGTATAAACCTTAACCTATGTTTTGATTGTTGGTTAATTACTCCAATTTAGTTAAATTTGGTGTTTAATTTTGGTTCTAGTTGCTAACTTGAAAATTTAAGTTTAGGGCTGGATCTAGTTAGGCTTTTGATCATTTATTTATGGTGGTGAGTTGTAGTTAACATGTTAAATCATGTAAAAGATAAGTTAGTTGCTAGGTTGCTAATTGTTAAATTAAAATTTTGCTAAATATGCTATTTTTGCTAACTAGGTTTTTGAAATTAAATTACAATGTGGGATTAAAATCTAGTTAGGGTTTTTAGCGCATCATTAAGGTTTTCATGAGTGGTTTAACAATTTAAAATATGCAAAACTTAGTTTAGTTGATGAATTGTGGATTGTTACCTTGAAAATTGTTAAAATTGTTTATGTTGTAAACTAGATTTTTTTGAGATTTATAATAGGAGGTAAGTTTAAAACTAATTAACATTGGTATGACTTAATTAAGATGTTTAATGAACATTATAGCTACTAGAATCGTTAAAATAATTAGATTGGTTAAAACATCAAGTTTTGAACAGAAATGGGAATTTGTGCTAACTAGGTTTTTGGAAAATAAAACAATTTGTTTAAATTCATGGTTTTGATGAATTAAACCATATTTCTTATATAATTAGTGAGTTTTGAAATCACGATTGGTGTGTTTGGGTTTTTCTCGATGGTTTGACGTTTGTACATCGATATCGAGGGTTGGTTTAGCTATTCTTGCATGCGTAAGCAATACGTTTTGACCTATGCGTAATACGCGTGCCGATTTGGTTTTCGTACGCCGTTTCGATTTCTAATTGGGTTTTAATGCGATATGGTGCGTTATGATATGTAGGTACCCTCACGAGGACTTCGAGATGAAAAGCAAGCGCGTGGCGACTATGGCATCAGCAAGCGAAGATCTGTGAGTAGATTTATATCTACGGGGAGAAGTCGGGTGGATGGCGTATAGCACCCCCACAGTTCGTGGTGATGTATACGAATACGTATACACACATATATTTATTATATGTTGTTTGAGTTGATTGATGATAAGATGGATTTTTGGTGTTCTTGGATTGGTTTAGTGTTAGTTGCGAAACCCTAGAGTAGTGGTTGCACCCACACCCACACGCACACACATACTTGCATACATTCTTTCTTTCACATGTGCGTATATGGGAATATATATTTATGTGTTCACATGGGTATGTGACTATGTATTCATATACTGGATTTGAGGATAGTACTTGGGATTTGAGATGAGTCGATGAGATTTGATTTGAGGCCGTGAGATCGGTGATATGGCAGGGTTCGTATTTGAGATACGTCATGATGTTATAGCGGATCTTTGGACGACGATACCATGTGAATAGTGATATACATAGAATAGTTTACTTGTGATCGAGATATGAGATAAGATGTGTTAAGATATTTATAATAGGTCGCATTGGGTGATGTATACTTCTTTATGATGAAATGTGTTGATGACATCGGTTTGTATGAGGCTGTAGATCAGTAGTCAGATCATGATTATATTGATGATATCAGTATTGTACTAGACGTAGATCAGTACCCCGGATTATGATCTTTGATAAAGTGGATACCAGACGAAAAATATGATGAATATGATTTTAACCCATATCCAGATTTGGGATGCCGTACGGCGGATTTACGTACGAGCTATATATTGATGATGGATCCGCACTCTTGACTCGAGGATGTCTTATTACAAATATTGTATTGGATGTGATACTATCGAGGCGGGATCACCGACTAATATATATATATGTATATGTATCGACTCAGATGTTAGGCAGTTTCCTTACCTTTCGTTTAGCCTGTTAGCTCAGCCCTATAGTCTAGTGTAGTTGTTAGACTAGATTCGATTCCTACATATTTCAAAAACTAACGAATCGTGGGTATTTTAAAAGACAGGCCAAGGGATTCTACGGATATTTCAAAGAATGTATCTTTTCTTAAAAACACCGTAGCCCTTATTTACAAAACACCGCGATTCGTATTATTTCAAAAGGCACTATTGTATGATTTATATTTATATTAAATGCAGATTAGTTATCGTTGTGTCTAGTATTCAGCTCCCGCACATTATTGTTGTTCGCCCTGCATTGCATACTTATATTGTGAGTTCATATACCATTATTGATATCATGCTGTTAGGATACCAGCACCATTACCGATGATGCGTATGTTCCACGTACACTTACTTGCCGGCTCACACACATCATCATCGGTAATTGCCATATCACGTACACTTTAGAGAATACTATTTCATAGACATAGCTTGTTAGCTAATAGTTTCGACAAGATATTAGCGTACTTGCCTTATATGCCAATTTAGACATTGTAGTTATTACTTGCTACTTCTTGCATATTGTTATTCGCTGTTATGCCGCATTCATGGATTTTTATGCCTATATTCACTGTTTTGCGGGCTATTGATGATTTGGATTCGGATTTTCATGAGATTTCCTGGATTTGGGGGAAAACCGCAAAAACATATATAAACTACTTCTCTCTCTCTTTTTAAAAATGAAAAGTGTGGTTTTCCCATGATGTATGAGTCGTCCACCATGAGTTTTCATGATTGCTGATGGATTTCGAGACCCGATTCGAGGAGTTGGATTAACCGTCTCGGGTATATGGTGGACCCGGTAAAGAACCCCGGGGCGAGAAGGTCGCAGATGATGGCGTTGAGCCTGGCAGGGGAAGACTACCTACCGGTGATTTTATCTGACGCGTCGGATATCCGGAGGTTAGCGTCGTGGTCTTGGGATTGATGTTAGGGGCCGGTCTGGACTGACGGCGCCCTAGATAGTGAGATTGAGACACTGAGATATTGAGATATTGGGATTTATGTTTTGTGTCGATGCTAGACACTGTTTATGCTGATTTCATTTATGATACTTCGTTTTAAATATACAGAAATCTCACTAAGTTATGAAAGCAGTTTCTTCATTTTCATGTATTCTGTTTTCATGCATTCATACTCCATCTATATGATATATTGCTACCTGAGGCACTGACATGAGCACATGGGATTACACTTGGGTTAGATATTTACCCTTGCCACCTTTTCATGCTTCAGACTCACATTTTAAGGATTATATATATAGTGATCGTATGACCTAGAATTGCGTTATTCATGCGATTTCTGCTCGTATATGTTTTCTACTCACGAGTTGGCAACTCACCCCCGTTGTACCACAGTTTCTTTCAGGTTTTACCGTACAGGTTTCGTTACGGCTTTGCTGGCACTACTTCCTTTTCCGAGTGATTTACTAGTAGGTGGGTTCACTTGCATCGTGACCATAATTATACTTTGTATATTATTATTCTGTTGTATCTAGAAGCTCCATCAACCAAACATGTATTTATTTCAGATAGAGACCAGTGATGTTATTCTTTCGACCTTAGAGTCGCGCGTTGTATTTCTATGGATTTCATGCTGTTTTGAGTTTCCTTTTCTGTTGTGATCTTTCGGCGTTGTATATTATATTGCTTGTGTGGTTGTGACCGTCGTTTGACGAAGAGCTAGCTCCAGCTTGGGGATGCCTTTTTACTTATTTCGTATACTATTCATGTTGTATCCCGTTTGGGGGCCAGTATTTACAAAGGAGACTCTGCCGAAATTTTCAGAAAATACTTGAGATTTTAAAAATACATACTTCGGCCTATGTCATTAAAACTACTTCCTTTAAATTGGTTTTTCCTTCACTCTACTGCTTCTTTTGGTTTTGATTTCTGGGTTTTGGCTTACTTAGATTACGTACGCCTCGATACGTTCGTAATGTAAGTGCCGGTCATGTTCCGTACTTTTCGGGTCGTGAAAAAGTTGGTATCAGAGCCTTAGGTTTTACCTTTAGAGTGTAGGATGGCCCTTGGTTGATGGAGTAGGTGACTTAAGTAGAGTGACGTACCGTGTGTATGTTCCGCGGCAAACTTACGATACGATACTCCGCTTAAGAAGCTTTAGGATGTACATTTCTTTGCACAGTATTATATTCCTTCCTATGATCTAGCCTCCTTAGTACCAGTTATGATTTTGTTATCACGGTTGTACGGGCGTGGATAGCTATGGCTAGAATTGCGATCAGCACGAGCTCGTCACGGACGAAGACTGACCAGGGCGTGATTCTAGGAACATACGATTGCATAGGGAGGCGTCATTTTATTGCGTTTTCACGCTACGACCGTTTGATGGATCGCCGTTACGAGATTTCTCGGATGTGTAGATCGGCACCAGAGGATAGGGCCACTGCAAAAGGCCAGCCAGGATGTGATGACCGTCAGAGCATAAATTATTTTGATGATTGAAGCACTGTTCAGCGTGCGGACGAGTGAGCCAGTGACTTTGGCGAATGATGAGATAGCGCTCCAGATGATTGAAGCTAATGCCGCATGAATTATACTTCGAGATATGATAGAAGATCGCTAGTCACCAGAGATGAAGGACTAGGACATGTGATTCATTTCCTACCCCGATGCCAGGTCATCAGTTAGAATGATTCCGGCTAGAGACGACTTCACGCTGATACGTTGAGAGTCGATATAGACGATCGAATGTCAGGAACCCATTTTTCAAGTTTAAAGTATTCGGAAACCAATGCAAGCAATTCTACGGACCCTCTAGAAGAATGAAAACCCTAACTCGACTTAATGACCATGGAACGCCGGCGAACCTTAGGGTTTGCGGCAGTTTAGCGGTGCCATTAATGAGGCTTGGGTCTGCCCTTCTACGGTTGGTCCATAGGTGCTGTGGCATGTTTTCGATACTATTAAACTGTACCCAAGATGTTGAGCTCTTAGGGGATTATGAGGTTTTGACAAATCGATCGGACGGTTCGACTTCATTCGGATATTAGGTGATGGGATGCATTGCTTGGGAGACTCCAGATACGAGTATAGTCGTTGGAGCGCAGTCCATGCAGCTACGAAGAGACGAGTCCGAATCAGTCGACATTAGAGAAAAGTGGAGTAATAGGTTCGTACGAGATCTTGATGAGATGACGTTCCACTCCACCGATATCAGAGATGTGATACGCATGCAGAGGTGTTGTATATGAATATATCTTCCAGAAGATGTCGTGATGAGTATGCAGCCGTTATAGAACAAGAAATAGATATAGTAAAAGGATGATAACTTCCGGGCAGTTCGGCAGAAACAAGACTTGGGAGAGACTTCGATAGAATCTTTCTGGAAATGCTAAACGAGAAGACCTGGACCCAAGAGCGGTCATATGACGCATACCTAGTAGGCCAGAGATCTTTAGAGGATATGTCAGAGCGGACTGCACCGTTATCGTTTCTATATTAGACCGTTGAGCCGAGGAGCTATGTACTTAGCAATCTGCAGTGAAAGATGAGAGCCTAAAGGCACTAGACGACAGGCCATGATCAGAAGGCAAGTAGATATCTTGCTCTGCTAGCATTGGATGCACCGACACCTTCTCGACTTTGAAGGACGGACATATCGACGACAGTATTTATGATTTGTGATTTGGTGATTGACAATCACGTATCCATCCCTTTGGGTTTCAGTATTTTTGGTTGATTTATTTCATGATTGAGTTTTGATGACCGAGTTTCATGATATTTGATTTTATGCCTAGGGCATGCATATGATTTGACTTATGCTTTCGGCATAGTTTTCATGCACTTTTAGTATTTGATTTGCTTTTGTGCACTTGATTTGGATTTTGCGTGTACTTAAGACGCTTGATGCGATTTAGGTGCACACCAGATGCACTAAATCGAAATTTTTCATGCATATCAGATGCACCTGATGCTGCTGTCAGGCACACACGTTGCGTTTGACAGGTGTTCCGTGCACACCCGTTGCACTTAGAATTTCTTTATGTGCACATGTATGGCACATTCATGGATTTCGATTTCCGCGCGCACCAGACGCACGTGGTATTCATATATATTTGGATTGATTTCATTTGGAGCAGTATATCTTAGGATATTTGCTATTTGGTTTAGTACTGAGCAGGACTAGTCAGAGGACAGTACCTGAATATATTCTTGCATGCATTGATAGTTATCGAAAGGATTTCCAAAGAAGAGCTATAGTCTCAGTATTTACCAATGTGTCTGAGATGACACGAAATATTTTATAAAGGAAACCCTTCTAAAATTGTTTTCAAAATGGCGGAACGCGCATATTGAACAAAGGAAACACACACACACACACACACACATATATAGTTATTTTCTCACAATGAATGTCCGCCACTGTGCAGTGATACATACATCGCACAGCGAATTAAAAAGGTTTGGCATGCATTGCTTTCAGATGTTTTAATGATGTTTACGTGTATAGTTCGATGTATATCGTATTGGTTTTCGTATTGGACCTTGACATTGATGTCTTTCCCATAACTCCGATGATTGCGGGATGCTTGACGGAGTTTTGATTATGGTTTATGTATCTGTTTTTCATGCGCATGCATTGCGCTACGATGCGTTTTATGTATTTATGATTTCGGACCCCCGACGACTTGATGGTTTTGCTGAAATGTTTCAGTATTTGGGAGGAGTTTTAATTTAAATTCGAGGACCGAATTTCTTTAAGGGGGAAGATTGTAACGTTTTGAAAACCGTTTCGGTAAAATTTCGGAAAATCGGTAAAATAAGGGGGTTTTCCGTAAAAGTCAAAATATAAATATCTTTTAATATAAAATTAAACATACATATTTTAGCTATGAAATTGCTTGTATTTGGTGTTTATTGAGCCACTAATAAAATTTCTAATTTATTGAAAAAATTTCCGAAATTAATTATTTTAATATTATTTTAAGCCGTCACTAATACATTTAATTAGGGAAAATTACAAATTGGAATGAGTTGAAACAAATTTTGTGCATCATGACACATTAAAATAACATGAAAAATATTGTTTCTGAAATGAAATGAAATTTGTCAAGATGGTTTAGAAAATGTAAAAGAAAAAGGCTAAAATTGTGAATTAGATTAAAGTAATTGTGGTATGGGGGTATTTCCTTCACTTGGAACTTGCTACACTCACAACCCCACATTTTTCCTCCCCTTTTATGGCTGAAATTCAGCAGCCCTCCCCCCATTTCCCCACTCCATTTCCACACAAATTAGAACAAGAAAAAGAAAACATTGAAATTAAAGGAAAAGAATAAACATATAAGTATGCCTTTGACTTTCAACACCTTATTCTCTCTCTCCCATCTCCTACCCACTTGGCCGAAACCCCCTCTTCCCCGAAATTCAGCAGCAGCCCCCTCCATTTCATCTCTCTTTTCTCTTCAAAAAATTTATCAAAAATGGATCAAAATCCCTACAAATTCAAAGCAAACTTAAAATCCAACTCTTACCAATTTTTCCTTGGTCATTCAAGCATTGATCTTGGAGCTTGGAAGCAAGTTTTGGTAGTCATGTTGCATGCTAGATCTCTTGATTTGTGAGGTATAAACCTTAACCTATGTTTTGATTGTTGGTTAATTACTCCAATTTTGTTAAATTTGGTGTTTAATTTTCGTTCTAGTTGCTAACTTGAAAATTTAAGTTTAGGGTTGGATCTAGTTAGGGTTTTGATCATTTATTTGTGGTGGTGAGTTGTAGTTTAACATGTTAAATCATGTAAAAGATAAGTTAGTTGCAAGGTTGCTAATTGTTAAATTAAAATTTTGCTAAATATGCTATTTTTGCTAACTAGGTTTTGAAATTAAATTACAATGTGTGATTAAAATCTAGTTAGGGTTTTTAGCGCATCATTAAGGTTTCCATGAGTGGTTTAACAATTTGAAATATGCAAAACTTAGTTTAGTTGATGAATTCTGGATTGTTACCTTGAAAATTGTTAAAATTGGTAATGTTGTAAACTAGATTTTTTTGAGATTTATAGTAGGAGGTAAGTTTAAAACTAATTAACATTGGTATGACTTAATTAAGATGTTTAATGAACATTATAGCCACTAGAATCGTTAAAATAATTAGATTGGTTAAAACATCAAGTTTTGAACAGAAATGGGAATTTGTGCTAACTAGGTTTTTAGAAAATAAAACGATTTGTTTAAATTCATGGTTTTGATGAATTAAACCATATTTCTTATATAATTAGTGATTTTTGAAATCACGATTGGTGTGTTTGGGTTTTTCTCGATGGTTTGACGTTTGTAGATCGACATCGAGAGTTGGTTTGGCTATTCTTGCATGCGTAGGCGATAGGTTTTGACCTATGCGTAATACGCGTGCCAATTTGGTTTTCGTACGCCGTTTCGATTTCGAATTGGGTTTTAATGCGATACGGTGCATTATGATATGTAGGTACCCTCACGAGGACTTCAAGATGAAAAAACAAGCGCGTGGCGACATTGGCATCGGCAAGCGAAGATCTGTGAGTAGATTTATATCTACGGGGTGAAGTCGGGTGGATAGTGTATAGCACCCCCGCAGTTCGTGGTGATGTATACGAATACGTAAACACACATATATTTATTATATGTTGTTTGAGTTGATTGATGATAAGATGGATTTTTGGTGTTCTTGGATTGGTATAGTGTTAGTTGCGAAACCCTAGAGTAGTGGTTGCACCCAGACCCACACGCACACACATACTTGCATACATTCTTTCTTTCACATGTGCGTATATGGGAATATATATTTATGTGTTCATATGGGTATGGGACTATGTGTTCATATACTGGATTTGAGGATAGTACTTGGGATTTGAGATGAGTCGATGAGATTTGATTTGAGGCCGTGAGATCGGTGATATGGCAGGGTTCGTATTTGAGATACGTCATGATGTTATAGCAGATCTTTGGACGACGATACCATGTGAATAGTGATATACATAGAATAGTTGACTTGTGATCGAGATATGAGATAAGATATGTTAAGATATTTATAGTAGGTCGCATTGGGTGATGTATACTTCTTTATGATGATATGTGTTGATGACATCGGTTTGTATGAGGCTGTAGATCAGTAGTCAGATCATGATTATATTGATGATATCAGTATTGTACTAGACGTAGATCAGTACCCCAAATTAGGATCTTTGATAAAGAGGATACCAGATGAATAATGTGATGAATGTGATTTTGATCCGTACCCAAATTTGGGATGCCGTACGACGAATTTATGTACGAGCTATATATTGATGATGGATCCGCACTCTTGACTCGGGGATGTCTTATTAGAGATATTGTATCGGATGTGATACTATCGAGGCGGGATCACCGACTAATATATATATGTATATGTATCGACTCAGATGTTAGGCGTGTAGGGTTCCTAGGCACTCTAATGGAGTCTCACAAGTGATCAAACATGCACAAATCAAAAATTCCTTGTGCCTACAAACCCTAATACGGATCGTTAACTAGAAATCAAGGCGATGCAAGCAAGTAAACGGAATTATAGCTATAGGGAAGGGGCTACAACCTTTGTAGATCAGGTCCTCCACCTCCTAAGCTCCGCGATGAAGTATCCTCGCTGTACAAATCGGATCTTGGGCTCTAGCGTCGGCTTCATCGGAGAAAAAGCGGGCTAGGTCATCGACGACGATGCCGAAGATGATCTATGTCGAGGCATCGCTAGATCAAGCTCCAACTTCACCAAGTCAAGAAAACTTGTGAAAGAAACACCCTATACTACTTGGCAAGAGGTAGAGGATGAAGAAATAGGAAGTGGGTAGACTTTAGATTTGGATTTCTCACACTTTTTCATCAATCACCATTGATGTAGCAAGCTTTCTTCATGGAAGAAGAAGATGAAGAAGAAGAAGAAGATAAGATAAGTGTTGAATAATAATATAAATAAATCAATACTTATCATATATTAACCCTTGGTTAATTGTAGAAAATGGACCATGGTTAACTTGAATGGTTAGGGTTAAGGATGAGACCAGAATGGTGACTTAGACAATGCTTCATGAAACTTCAACTAAAAACAAACTAAGCCACCATTTCTTTTTTCTCTTTATCATTTCCTTTTTCCAAAATAAACAAAAAGAATAAATAAATGCATAAGTAAATAAAATGAAACCCTAACCATTCATATAACCATGGTCAATTCTTTACACAAACCCAAGCTTGCATGTATCATCAAACATGATACAATCTTGTGCATAAAAGTATATCACATATACAACTTGCACAATCCAAGTGAGAAAATCCATTTAAAGTGAACCAATACCAGTTAATGCAAAGTAATATATCAAATATATAATTATACATTAAATCATTAAATCAACACTTGATTCAGTGATCCGGTCATGTCGCATATAACCGGCTAGTATCCAATGTATCGGCTTATCGAATCAATCCTTGATTCGACAACTAGGTTATATCGCATATAACCAATCGATACATTCGTCGCGAGAATGGAATACGGTATCACATACACGAATTATTCTCGGTCCCGCACATATCTCATATGCGCTCCTATTTCGTTTCGCTTGAGCCAGGAAACCTCTGTGTAGGACTCTAAAGACTCGTCAATACGCCGGCAGCGGATGATGATCATATCAAACATCTACAAGCCGCAAGCGGTCTGCTAAACGTAACGGCCACCCGGGTATTGAGCGATCAGAAGATCGACGAGCAAGCCCGCTCACACTCCTGTGAATCCAACCAGTAACACTTACCGTACAGTCCGGTCTGTTCGTCTGATATGTCGCATATCTCGCCTAGGGGTGGTAAACGTCAGACCCCAGTAGCTCGATAAGTCATGCCGACTTGAGGTCCATAACATTCGTGAAACTACTGATAACTCTTACCAGTATATCACTGCAACCCTGGCCAGGGATTTCCTGTTATGGCCAATCGAGTATAGCACAACATCAACCCCCAATACCGGGAGAGACGAATCCCCTCCTATCGCTCATTGCCTCCATGTGAATCGGGACTGTACCCAAAAACCACCTGCTTGCACGACTCAGTAGAGCCGTGGTAGGGTGGAAATCAAAGCACAGTAGGAGACACACAAGACTCTATGACGATCTCGGGTCAACAGACTAAGCTGTACCAGTGTCACCAGCGAACTGCCATCTGACGTGAGGTATAATACCATCTGGGAGTTCTCGGCGAGTCCGTTCTGTGTACCCAGTCTTCACTGAGCACCTGTATACCATCTCTGATGTCAAACACCAATGGATATGGGATCATCCATCGCCCATCACATGGGTCGAGAAGATATACGCTAGTCTACTCTGGAATATCGATTGTTAGTTATATGTATGCCCTAGAGGCCATTACTGTACATAGGATGTATATTGTAGTGGATGCGGGGACATATATAGGGAGGACTTTCTTGCTCGACATGATAGTATGCTATCTGGTTGAACATTACCTTAACGTGTATACTGATTGTCTCTCTGTTACATGTTGGTAAAGCCCTTAGGATGTGTGCTTGACTACCTGGACTATGATGCGGATCATACTAGTGGGGACATGGTAGTTCATAAGTACATCCTTCAAAGTCCCTAGTCGTGGGTGTATCGAGACGGGGCATCGATATACCAGAGTAGACTAGCGTATACCTTCTCGACCTATACAGATGGGCGATGGATGATCCCATATCCATCGGTGTTTGACATCAGAGATGATATACGGGTGCTCAGTACAGACTGGGTACACTGGACGGACTCGCCGAGAACTCCCAAATGGTATTATACCTCACGTCAGATGGCAGTTCTCTGGTGACACTGGTACAGAGTAGTCTGTTGACCCGAGATCGTCATAGAGTCTTGTGTGGTTCCCACTGTGCTTTGATTTCCATCTTACCACGTCCAAGAGGGCGTGCAAAACGGTGGTTTTTGGGTACTGTCCCGAATCACATGGAGGCAATGAGCGATAGGAGGGGATTCGTCTCTCCCGGTATAGGGGGTTGATGTTGCGCTGTGTTCGATTGGCTATAACAGGAAATCCCTGGCCAGGGTTGCTGAGATTTACTGGTAAGTGTTACCAGTAGTTTCTCGAATTGTTATAGACCTTATATCGACACGACTTATTGAGCTATTGGGGTCTGACGTTTACCACCCCTAGGCAAGATATGCGACATATCAGACGATCAGACCGGACTGTACGGTAGTGTTACTGGTCGGATTCGCAGGAGTGTGAGCGGGCTTGCTCGTCGATCTTCTGATCGCTCAATACCCGGGTGGCCGTTACGTTTAGCAGACCGCTTGCGGCTTGTGGGTGTTTGATATGATCATCGCCTGCTGCCGGCGTATTGACGAGTCTTTAGAGTCCTACACAGAGGTTTCCTGGCTCAAGCGAAACGAAATAGGAGCGCATATGAGATATGAGCGGGACCGAGAATAATGCGTATATGTGATACCGTATTCCATTCTCGCGATGAATGTATCGAGTGGTTGTATGCGATATAACCTAGTTATCGATTCAAGCGTTGATTTGATAAGCCGATACATTGTATACTAGTCGGTTGTATGCGACATGACCGGATCATTGAATCAAGTGTTGATTTAATGATTTAATGTATAATTATATATTTGATATATTACTTTGCATTAACTAGTAATGGTTCACTTTAAATGGATTTTCTCACTTGGATTGTGCAAGTTGTATATGTGATATACTTTTATGCACATGTTTGTATCATGTTTGATGATGCATATTAACTTGGTTAAGTGTAAAGATTAAACCATGGTTTACTTAATGATTAGGGTTTTGATTATCTTATTCATTCATTTATATATATTCATTTTGGAAATTATTTAAGGATGGTCGCTTATTTTGTTTTATGTTGAAGTTTCTTGAAACTTTGATCAAGTCAACCATTCTTATCTCTTCCTTAACCCTAACCATCATATCTAACCATGGTCCATTCTCTACACTAAACTAAGGTTAATATTATGATAAGAATGGATTTTATTTTCTATTCTATTATTCTTATCATAACAATATTCATCTTCTTCATCTTCTTCTTCATTGAAGAAGCTTGAGGTCATCAATGGTGGATTGATGATTTGAGTGAGAAATCCAATTCTAAAGTCTACCCACTTCCTCTTTCTTCATGCTCTACCTCTTGCCAAGTAGTAGAGTGTGTTTCCTTCACAAGTTTCTTGACTTGGTGAAGTGAGAGCTTGATCTTGCGATGCTTCGACGTAGATCATCTTCGGCTTGGACATCGATGACCTAGCCCGTCCATTCTCCGACGAAGCCGACTCTAGAGCCCGGATTCCTTTTGGACAGCGGAGACGACTTCGTTGCGGAGCTATGGAGGTGGAGCACCGGATCTACAAAGGTTGTATTTCCGTATCTCTTAGTTAATTGTTAACTAGTTAGCTTTTTCGCCTAGACATCTAGCCGACGATCCGTAGTTTAGGGTTTGTAGGCACCGTAAAATTTGAAATTGGCATGGTTGATGCCTTGTGAGACCTCTTGGGAGTGCCTAGGAACCCTACATCGATGCCCCGTCTCGATATTCCCACGACTAGGAACAATGAAGGATGTACTCATTGACTACCCAGGCCCCACTAGTATGATCCGCATCATAGTCCTCGAAGTCGAGTACTCATCCTAAGGGCTTTATCAACATGTAATCAGAGAGACAGAAAGTATACATGTTAAGACAAAGAGCAACCAGATAGCGTACTATCATGTCGAGCAAGAAAGTCCTACCTATATATGTCCCAGCATCCACTACAATATACATCCAATGTACAATAATGGCCTCTAGGGCATACATATAACTAACAATCTCCCACTTGCACTAGGGCCATCTGTAGCAGTGGTTGTAATATCTAATACTCAACCATCCCCTAAAAGTCTCTCTTTGGGAAAAGGCCTTCGTGAGTGGATCCGCCGTGTTCTCCTCTGAGTCTACTCTCCTAACCTCGATCACCCTGGAGATCAACTATCTCTATGATCAGGTGATGCTGCCTCAGAATATGTCTGGGTCACTGATGGGACCAGGGTTCCAGGGCCGAAGCCACACTTCCATTGTCATACAATGGCAGGAACCTAGTTCATCTTATGAACCAATATACACCCAAACTTCCTCTTTGGTAGTATCTTTAATAGCGATGTTACCAGCCTTTATCGTCTAGTTTGTCACGGTATCTAGCTTGGAAATCTTCCAACATACCGTCCCTTTACCGAGGGTAAAGACAATGCCTGCGACTGACATTCAGTCGTCCTTATCACTCTGGAACCCTTCCAGTGATTCTCCCCAGGATCGATTGATACCATCTCACTACAACTAGTGAGTATCCTAACATCCAATTAAATCTATCTCATAGATCCAAAGCTTAGGATTTTGTAGGTATCACTTTGATCCTATATGGAAAATCATTGTGATAAGCGGAGATTGATCGAGCGTAGCATAGGAAACTCCTTCCCTAACAAGAGTATGTCATCCACGTATTCTACGAGGATCGTCACCATACTCCCTACTACCTTTTTGTTTATACAAGGTTCATCTACCATTTTGATGATGTCAACTTCTTTGACTAATCCATCAAAACAGATGTTCCAACTCCGCGATGCCTGCTTTATCCTATAAAGCATCTTGCACACGTTTCCGCTGCTCCCACTGTCTACGAGGCCCTCTGGCTGTGTTCTTATAGACGTTCTTTTCTAAATCAATATTTAGAAAAGTAGTCATGGCACCCAACCACCAGATATCGTAGTCATGGTATGTAGCCGTGGCAAGTAGGATCTGGATGGACTTAAACATAGTCCCTGGAAAAGGTTTCATCATTATCCGTGCCTGGTTGATGACGAAAAACTTTAATAAGTCTAGCTTTGAAAGTCTCAACTTTTCCATGTACACCAAGTAATCTTCTCAAGATATACTTGCTCCTGATAGGGATTTAACAATTCAGATATAGCAACCAAAGTCCATACTTTGTTGGTGTATAAGGATTCCATCTCAGATCACTAAGCATCCAGCCATTCTTACAGAGTCCCTACTCTCGATGGCCTGCTTGAAACTGGTTGGGTCATCATCTCATGATGCAATCCTCGCTCCCACTGTCATCGAGAAACCGAGGTATCTCTCAGGCAGGCGAGGAACCCTACCAGATCGGCGGAGAGGCTGAGGTTCGTCGGGGACTATAAAATCCTTTGGTTCTGTCAAATCCTCAGTTGTAGTTTCGAATAGCTGGAACCTTTCCAGTTCTACAGAACTGACCTTGCCTCGATCTTGTCCGGATTTTGCTTTTGACATAGGCCGGACAATCCCAAATCTTAACTTACTTAAGAGATAGGATCTTCCCACACCATATCTTATATGGAGTGGTAGGCACTGATTTGATTCGAACCTAATTCAATAGGTATGCAGCTTCTCAAGCGCATAACTCCCAAAAGAAAATAGGTAACTCAGTAATACTCATCATAGAGCACACGATATCTAATATTGTGTGATTGCTCCGCCCCGTTACACCGTTGTGCTATGGTGTATTCAGAGGAGTAATACTGAGAGAGAATCTCATTTTCCTTTAGAATAGTCCAAGGATTCCATGCACAAGTATTCTCCTCCCTGATCTCATCATAGGACATAATACTTATACCCGTATATTGGTTCTCTACTTCCTACTTATATTCTGTGAATACCTCAAAAGGTTCGGACTTATATTTCAACAGGAATATATGACTGAATCTTGAGAGATTATCAGAGAATATAATAAAGTATAAAGAACCAGTCCTGGCATGTGTAGACAGGAGACCTTACATACATCATCATGCATCAGTCCCAAGAGTTTACTAACTCTTTCTCAGTTTCCAGTAAACAGAGCTGGTGTCATTATATCTTTGTGACATGACTGGCAAGTTTCACAAGATGTAAATTCAAACTGATTTAAATATGCATCTAAATGTAACTTCAGCTAGTCGGGTCGCATTGATATGACCTAGTCTACAAAACCTCAAGAAGAATTCGTTCATTTCTGAACTCTTCCTCTTGTGTGTGTTCTGAATACTAAGAACTGTAGTTTGATTTAGAACGTCAATGCTTTTAGATAACGTGCCTGAACCGATCAACTTTTGATATAGGAAATGTTCAAAACATTATCCATCTATACAAAATTTTATCATTTCTTTACTAATAAAGAGACTGATATGATTTTGTATATCAGGTTCGGTATCTAATAGCATTTGTTCAGAATCAATGTATTGGTAATACAGGGTGACAGTGACCAACAGACTTGGCTGCAACACTTGCCCCGTTTTCTGCCTCATGAAACTTATCACCCGTCCTCAGTTTTTCTACCCTTTTGTAGCCCTATGTAACAGATTACATATCTGGGATCCTGATCCGGTATCAGATACCCAGGATGCGGAGGATACTGAGAAACAGTTCTTTGTAATGAACACACCCGAAGATGATGCATCATATGCACTTTCTTCGTTTGGGCGGCATAGGAATTCTGGTATTCCCCTATTTCCTGCTTTGTCTTTATAACAATTATAAGTTGGAGCGGGACCAACGTTCCCCAGCTCAGTATAACAAGCGGGTTCGGTCAATACATCCATTTTATTATCTTGATTAAGGCGTGATATGGTCGCTACCAGGAGAGAGAGAGAAGAAAACACTCTGCGTGCGCTCTTGCAAGATTAGATTGGTTATATATTTTATCTAATCAGAATGGCTCCCACTGTTTTTATCAAATCTTCCTTCAAACCTTAAAAGGAAAGACTAGCCGGGATTAATTACACTCTACAAGTTCGCCAATCTTTCAGCCAGGCCAGTGTCGGTACTTTGAGGGAGGTTCCCCGTGCTTTCGCACGGACCTAATTACAGTAAACCTCGTTTTCCCAAAGGCGTAACCCCGTTGACACCTTTCTAGACACCTACTTGATCGGCTAATTGCAAAGTGCAAAACTCTTCCAGGAGTAACAATTACTCGCAGTGGGTATCGGGATCCAACTATCACATAGAAGGTATGCAATCTCATTGCAAATTTCAACACTTGAAACTCCCGATAAAGGTTTTTACCCCTAGCACCTATGACCTTAACTATGGTCAACAAATCATAAGTACTAGTCATGTTTTACCCGTCATTTCGTGATTAATTAGACCCACCCACATGACCCTTAACTAAGGTCAACAAAGTCACGCGACTGTCCTAACTAATCGCATCATATGCGGTGTAGGAAGACATCACTTAGCTACCGTACACTGTGCCTTGACTATGGTCAACAAACACAGTACGAATACTAAGTACTCTACTTCCTAAAATGACGGAGGGTTGCGAATGGTTTTTGTGAAAACCTTTAACGCTTTGAACTTGATCTCGTTGCGGAATCAAATGGTTTTTAAATGGAATGTTTTCGAGGCTTTTCTAGTTTTGCTAAAGGGGTCACTCCCGGTGATGGGATCGTCGGCCCTTTCCTCGTCGAATGAGGTGCGGGATATATCATATATATCACTGTGCAAAGCGGAAACTATAGAAGCGATCAAAGACAAACCGAGGGTTGTAGCATCTGCCAGTTATTGCTACAGGAGTCACTCCCGGTGAAGGGATCTCGGTCCTTTCCTCATCGAATAAGGTGCAGGATGTTCTATAATGAACACCGCGATGCAAAGCAAGAACTGTAGCTACCTGTTTTTATTTTGAAATTCGATTCCACAACATCAATTAGGATTATTTTCTTTCATTAATCTCATTAATGAATATCCCATCATTAAGGTCCACATAAACATCACAGATAAATATAACGTACGCTTATGCCATCCGCATTCGCCTCGATGTCCCGTCTACACCGTTAGGTTAGGTAACTAACGGCAGAGCGGGGCAGGGCTAGCGCGGGTGTAAAACATAAGCAACGTTTATATAATATATCATATATACTATATATAATATTTGTCACAGAACATCACATGATCACATCACAGATAAATCACAGCAGAAGAAACATATGAAATATTGGATATACTAGGACGTCCGTGTTTTCAATACGAGCCAGTATAAACCACGGATTCCACGGTCGTGATGAATAGCCAATCCCACACCCCTAGACCCCTACGAGAGCGGCAAGAAACCCTACCAATTCTAGGGTTAGGAGACCCGGACTCGACTCCTCGAGATGGTCTCCCACTGGACCCTAGAACCCGGTTACTTATGCTCCCCTCCTTGGGTCTATCCTAGTGCAGAAAAGTAAATAATATACATCAACGGTGACAACTTCCGCAACCTGGAAGTGCCCCAATAAAAGAATATTACATACAAGTTTTTACATGAATGAAAATGAAAAACACCCATCTCACATAAAAAAAACCCGGCTATTCAAACACGACGATCCAATATAACATATCCATCAACACATAACATCACATGTCATCAACGTAAGTAAATATGCGCATCCCAATTATCGTTGACATATAGCAACGAAACCGGCGATATCACATATTACACTTACGGTCACAAAAAAGAAAGTGTAAAACTACAACAGTTGGAATCCGCAACCACCTCAGACATCGCATGCCTGATCAAATGAATTCTTTAGACATCGCATGCCTAACAATTATAAACCCCGCATTTTAGTCTCATTATCGAAAACTCTTTCCAATATCAAGTCGGGCAATTCAACAAGATTCCCGAAAAACTGATCGAATGCTCGTCGCAAACTTTAGTAGGCGGCCGGACCCCCGACGCCGTCGACGAAGTGCACCAAGGCGGAACACCGCTACCGCGAGCACCCAAACGGATGCTTTCGGCGACGGGGTTCTCCTACAGTCACTTGGTCGGGGCTATGGGGTGAGGCTGTCTATTAAGTTTACCCGGCGAGTATCCGCGTACGCTACGTGATTGCAACGGACTTTTGATCACATCAAAACTCCGTGGCAACCGATCAAAGGAGACTAAACTGCTATGTTTATAACATTCATTCCGTTATCTCATAACTACTTGTGAATTCCAATTATTGTATCACATTCCGGATAAACAGAAAATGTTAAACTTTCCGATCGAACATTCGAACACCCAAGTTTTCCCGATACGGCTCAACACATGAAATAAGTCTAACGGCATTCAGTTCGTGCCTCAGTACCAACGGTCCAGCCGTAGAAGGGTCAAGCCAACGCCTCACATGTGGCACGCCGTACTGCCCCAAACCCGAAGGTTCAAAGGGCAGTTCAAGACGGTCACATAATCGAGTTAAGGTTTGTTGTCTTCTAGAGGGTCCATCGCGTTACTTGCACTACTTAGAACGTCGTTAAACTACGGAAAAATCCAACAATTGGAAATTTCCTGGCAGGGGAAAAAGTGGGTATTTATATCCGGTTGAACTTTTTAACATATTCTAAAATATCCGGAAAAACACACTGACAAAATTAGACAATCCGATCGATACACTGAGTTCCCAATACAACCCAGAAAATTCAACTCTTGGAAAAATATTAAAAATTCCCAGGAAAATCAGCACTGCATACTAGGAATTACTTTGCACAATTCATTAAACAAGGATAGATTATGGCCGCGGAACCGCCGCATAAGCCATGCTTATGCGGCGGAACCGCGGCTCTTTGATGGATACAGGAGCTCGAATTTCACAGTAAGTCTTAGATCTTCCTGCTAATTTTTCTGCATATTTTTAATTCACAAAAATCCACGAATTTCAAAAAAGTCCAGAGAGCATGTTAAGATCGGGGTTTCGGGTCGATCGGACTTCTAACTCCGTCTACGCATCGCCTAAGGCTCTAGCTAGGCTCTGATACCACTGTAGGGTTCCTAGGCACTCTAATGGAGTCTCACAAGTGATCAAACATGCACAAATCAAAAATTCCTTATGCCTACAAACCCTAATACGGATCGTTAACTAGAAATCAAGGCGATGCAAGCAAGTAAACGGAATTATAGCTAAAGGGAAGGGGCTACAACCTTTGTAGATCAGGTCCTCCACCTCCTAAGCTCCGCGATGAAGTATCCTCGCTGTACAAATCGGATCTTGGGCTCTAGCGTCGGCTTCATCGGAGAAAAAGCGGGCTAGGTCATCGACGACGATGCCGAAGATGATCTACGTCGAGGCATCGCTAGATCAAGCTCCAACGTCACCAAGTCAAGAAAACTTGTGAAGGAAACACTCTATACTACTTGGCAAGAGGTAGAAGATGAAGAAATAGGAAGTGGGTAGACTTTAGATTTGGATTTCTCACACTTTTTCATCAATCACCATTGATGTAGCAAGCTTTCTTCATGGAAGAGGAAGATGAAGAAGAAGAAGAAGATATGATATGTGTTGAATAATAATATAAATAAATCAATACTTATCATATATTAACCCTTGGTTAATTGTAGAGAATGGACCATGGTTAACTTGAATGGTTAGGGTTAAGGATGAGACAAGAATGGTGACTTAGACAATGCTTCATGAAACTTCAACTAAAAACAAACTAAGCCACCATTTCGTTTTTCTCTTTATCATTTCCTTTTTCCAAAATAAACAAAAAGAATAAATAAATGAATAAGTAAATAAAATGAAACCCTAACCATTCATATAACCATGGTCAATTCTTTACACAAACCCAAGCTTGCATGTATCATCAAACATGCTACAATCTTGTGCATAAAAGTATATCACATATACAACTTGCACAATCCAAGTGAGAAAATCCATTTAAAGTGAACCAATACCAGTTAATGCAAAGTAATATATCAAATATATAATTATACATTAAATCATTAAATCAACACTTGATTCAGTGATCCGGTCATGTCGCATATAACCGGCTAGTATCCAATGTATCGGCTTATCGAATCAATCCTTGATTCGACAACTAGGTTATATCATATATAACCAATCGATACATTCGTCGTGAGAATAGAATACGGTATCACATACACGAATTATTCTCGGTCCCGCACATATCTCATATGCGCTCCTATTTCGTTTCTCTTGAGCCAGGAAACCTCTGTGTAGGACTCTAAAGACTCGTCAATACGCCGGCAGCGGATGATGATCATATCAAACATCCACAAGCCGCAAGCGGTCTGCTAAACGTAACGGCCACCCGGGTATTGAGCGATCAGAAGATCGACGAGCAAGCCCGCTCACACTCCTGTGAATCCAACCAGTAACACTTACCGTACAGTCCGGTCTGTTCATCTGATATGTCGCATATCTCGCCTAGGGGTGGTAAACGTCAGACCCCAGTAGCTCGATAAGTCATGCCGGCTTGAGGTCCATAACATTCGTGAAACTACTGATAACTCTTACCAGTATATCACTGCAACCCTGGCCAGGGATTTCCTGTTATGGCCAGTCGAGCATAGCACAACATCAACCCCCAATACCGGGATAGACGAATCCCCTCCTATCGCTCATTGCCTCCATGTGAATCGGGACTGTACCCAAAAACCACCTGCTTGGACGACTCAGTAGAGCCGTGGTAGGGTGGAAATCAAAGCATAGTGGGAGACACACAAGACTCTATGACGATCTCGGGTCAACAGACTAAGCTGTACCAGTGTCACCAGCGAACTGCCATCTGACGTGAGGTATAATACCATCTGGGAGTTCTCGGCGAGTCCGTTCAGTGTACCCAGTCTTCACTAAGCACCCGTATACCATCTCTGATGTCAAACACCAATGGATATGGGATCATCCATCGCCCATCACATGGGTTGAGAAGATATACGCTAGTCTACTCTGGAATATCGATGCCCCATCTCGATATTCCCACGACTAGGAACAATGAAGGATGTACTCATTGACTACCCAGGCCCCACTAGTATGATCTGCATCATAGTCCTGGAAGTCGAGTACTCATCCTAAGGGCTTTATCAACATGTAATCAGAGAGACAGAAAGTATACATGTTAAGACAAAGAGCAACCAGATAGCGTACTATCATGTCGAGCAAGAAAGTCCTACCTATATATGTCCCAGCATCCACTACAATATACATCCAATGTACAGTAAAGGCCTCTAGGGCATACATATAACTAACAAGGCGGTTTCCATACCTTTTGTTTAGCCTGTTAGCTCAGCCCTATAGTCTAGTGTAGTTGTTAGACTAGATTCGATTCCTACCTATTTCGAAAACTAACGAATCGTGGGTATTTTAAAAGACAGGCCGGGATTCTACGGTTATTTCAAAAAACGTATCTTTTCTTAAAAACACCGTAGCCCTTATTTTCAAAACACCGCGATTCGTATTATTTCAAAAGGCACTATTGTATGATTTATATTTATATTAAATGCAGATTAGTTATCGGTGTGTCTAGTATTCAGCTCTCGCACATTATTGTTGTTCGCCCCGCATCGCATACTTATATTGTGAGTTCATATACCATTATTGATATCATGCTGTTAGGACACCAGCACCATTATTGATGATGCGTATGTTCCACGTACACTTACTTGCCGGCTCACACACATCATCATCGGTAATTGCCATGTCACATACACTTTAGAGAATACTATTTCATGGACATAGCTTGTTTGCTAATAGTTTCGACATGATATTAGCGTACTTTCCTTATATGCCAGTTTAGACATTGTAGTTATTACTTGCTACTTCATGCATATTGTTATTCACTGTTATGCCGCATTCATGGATTTTTATGCATATATTCACTGTTTTACGGGCTATTGATGATTTGGATTCGGATTTTCATGAGATTTCCTGGATTTGGGGGAAAACCGCAAAAACATATATAAACTTCTTCCCTTTCCCTTTTTAAAAATGAAAAGTGCGGTTTTCCCATGATGTATGTGTCGTCCACCGTGACTTTTCATGATTGCTGATGGATTTCGAGACCCGATTCGAGAAGTTGGATGAACCGTCTCGTGTACATGGTGGACCCGGTAAGGTACCCCGGGACGAGAAGGTCGCAGATGATGGCGTTGAGCCTGGCAGGGGAAGACTACCTACCGGTGATTTTATCTGACGCCTCGGATATTCGGAGGATACCATCGTGGTCTTGGGATTGATGTTAGGGGCCGGTCTGGACTGACGGCGCCCTAGATAGTGAGATTGAGACTCTGAGATATTGGGATTTATGTTTTGTGTCGATGCTAGACACTGTTTATGCTGATTTCATTTATGATACTTCGTTTAAAATATACAGAAATCTCACTAAGTTATGAAAGCAGTTTCTTCATTTTCATGTATTCTGTTTTCATGCATTCATACTCCATCCATATGATATATTGCTACCTGAGGCACTGACACGAGCACATGGGATTACACTTGGGTTAGATATTTACCCTTGCCACCTTTTCATGCTTCAGACACACATTTTGAGGATTATATATATAGTGATCGTATGACCTAGAATTACGTTATTCATGCGATTTCTGCTTGTAGATGTTTTCTACTCACGAGTTGGCAACTCACTCCCGTTGTGCCACAGTTTCTTGCAGGTTTTACCGTACAGGTTTCGTTACGGCTTTGCTGGCACTACTTTCTTTCCCGGATGATTTGCTAGTAGGTGGGTTCACTTGTTAGTTATATGTATGCCCTAGAGGCTATTACTATACATAGGATGTATATTGTAGTGGATGCTGGGACATATATAGGGAAGACTTTCTTGCTCGACATGATAGTATGCTATCTGGTTGCTCTTTACCTTAACGTGTACACTGTTTGTCTCTCTGTTACATGTTGGTAAAGCCCTTAGGATGTGTACTTGACTACCTGGACTATGATGCGGATCATACTAGTGGGGACATGGTAGTCCATAAGTACATCCTTGAAAGTCCCTAGTCGTGGGTGTATCGAGATGGGGCATCGATATACCAGAGTAGACTAGCGTATACCATCTCGACCCATACAGATGGGCGATGGATGATCCCATATCCATTGGTGTTTGACATCAGAGAAGATATACGGGTGCTCAGTGGAGACTGGGTACACTGGACGGACTCGCCGAGAACTCCCAGATGGTATTATACCTCACGTCAGATGGCAGTTCTCTGGTGACACTGGTACAGAGTAGTCCGTTGACCCGAGATCGTCATAGAGTCTTGTGTGGTTCCCACTGTGCTTTGATTTCCATCTTACCACGTCTAAGAGGGCGTGCAAAATGGTAGTTTTTGGGTACAGTCCCGAGTCACATGGAGGCAATGAGCGATAGGAGGGGATTCGTCTCTCCCGGTATAGGGGGTTGATGTTGCGCTGTGTTCGATTGGCTATAACAGGAAATCCCTGGCCAGGGTTGCTGAGATTTACTGGTAAGTGTTACCAGTAGTTTCTCGAACAGTTATAGACCTCATATCGACACGACTTATCGAGCTATTGGGGTCTGACGTTTACCACCCCTAGGCGAGATATGCGACATATCAGACGATCAGACTGGACTATACGGTAGTGTTACTGGTTGGATTCACTGGAGTGTGAGCAGGCTTGCCCGTCGATCTTCAGATCGCTCAATACCCGGGTGGCCGTTACGTTTAGCAGACCGCTTGCGGCTTATGGGTGTTTGATATGATCATCATCTGCTGCCGGCGTGTTGACGAGTCTTTAGAGTCCTACACAGAGGTTTCCTGGCTCAAGCGAAACGAAATAGGAGCGCATATGAGATATGTGCAGGATCGAGAATGTTAATGGTATGTGATACCGTATTCCATTCTCGCGATGAATGTGTCGAATGGTTGTATGCGATATAACCTAGTTATCGAATCAATGATTGATTCGATAAGCCGATACATTGGGTACTAGTCGGTTATATGTGATATGACCGGATCGTTAAATCAAGTGTTGATTTAATGATTTAATGCATTATTATATATTTGATATATTGCTTTGCATTAACTAGTATTGGTTCACTTTAAATGGATTTTCTCGCTCGGATGTGCGCATTATATATGTGATATGATTTTGTGCACTTGCTTGTATCATGTTTGATGATACATGCTTTTTCGTTAAGTGTAAAGTATTAAACCTTGGTTAATGAAATGGTTATGGTTTATTATTTTTTATTCATTTATCTTATTTAATTATCCATTTATTTTTGATAAATGAATAAAAGAAAATGAAATGAAATGGTGGCTTTCATTTGTTGTTTTCATGAAGCTTCATGAACACTTTGACTAAGTGACCATTTTGTCTCTAGCTTGACCCTAACCATTCCTTTAACCATGATTGATTCTCTACACATTACCATGGTTAATGATATGATAAGTATTCATTTTTATTATTCCTTTTAATTAACTTATCATAACATAATTCTTCTTCTTCTTCCTTTCTTCACTTGAAGAAAGCAAGCTCCATCAATGGTGATTGATGGAAATGAGTGAGAAATCCAATTCTAAAGTCTACCCACTTCCTATTTCTTCATCCTCTACCTCTTGCCAAGTAGTAGAGTGTGTTTCCTTCACAAGTTTTCATGACTTGGTGAAGGTGGAGCTTGATTTAGCGATGCCTCGACGTAGATCATCTTCGGCATGGACATCGACGACCTAGCTCGCCATTTCTCCGACGAAACCGACGCTAGAGCCCGGGAATTCATTTGGACAGCAAAGGGACTTCCTTGCGGAGCTATGGAGGTGGAGCACCGGATCTACAAAGGTTGTATTTCCGTTTCTTTGTAGTTAAGTTGTTAACTAGATTATTTTTTCGCCTAGACATCTAGCCAACGATCCGTACACTAGGGTTTCTCGGCACCATAATTTTTGAAATTGGCATGGTTGATGCCTTGTGAAACCTCTTGAGAGTGCCTAGGAACCCTACAGTGGTATCAGAGCCTAGCTAGAGCCTTAGGTGAAGTCTAGACGGAATTTGAAACCCGAACAAACCCGAAACCCAACTCAAAAATAGCTCTCTGGACAATTTTCAAAATCGTGATTTTTTCCAGATTAAAAATATTCAGAAAAATCAGCAGGAAGATATAAGGTTTACTGCAAAATTCGAGCGCGTGATTCCATAAAGGGGGCGCGGATCCGCGGCCTTACAGGAGGCTCATGCGGCGGATCCGCGGCCCTTTTGTCGTTTTGTGCTTCGAAATTTGCACCTTAATTCTTAGTTTTCAGTTCTGGTTTTCCTGGGAATTTTTAATATTTTTTCCAGAGTTTTATTTTCTGAGTTATTTTGGGGATTCGAATGTTCGGTCGGATTATCAAATTTTGTCTGTGTGGCTTTCCAGATAATTTTAGAATATGTTAAAAAGTTCGACCGGATATAAATACCCAACTTTTCCCCTGTCGGGAAATTTCCAAGTGTTGGATTTTCCGTAGTTTAACGACGTTCTAAGTAGTGCAAGTAACGCGATGGTCCCTCTAGAAGACAACAAACCTTAACTCGATTATGTGACCGTCTTGAACTGCCCTTTGAACCTTCGGGTTTGGGGCAGTACGGCGTGCCACATGTGAGGCGTTGGCTTGACCCTTCTACGGCTGGACCGTTGGTACTGAGGCACGAACTGAATGTTTTTAGACTTATTTCAAGAGTTGATCTGTTTCGGGAAAACTTGGGTGTTTGACTGTTCGATCGGAAAGTTTATCATTTTCTATTTATCTGGAATGGGATACAATAATTGGGATTCACAATAGTTATGAGATAACTGAATGAATGTTATAAATCTAGCAATTTAGTCTCACTTGATCGGTTGCCACGGAATTTTGATGTGATCAAAAGTCCGTCGCAATCACGTAGCGTACGCGGATACTCGCCGGGTAAACTTAATAGACAGCTACACCCCATACCCACGACCAAGTGACTGTAGGAGAACCCCGTCGCCGAAAGCATCCGTTCGGGTGCTCACGGTAGCGGTGTTCTGCCTTGGTGCACTTCGTCGACGGTATCAGGGGTGCGGCCGTCTACTAAAGTTTGCGACGAGCATTCGATCAGTTTGTAGGGAATCCTGTTGAATTGCCCGACTTGATATTGAAAAGTGTTTTCGATAATGAGACTAAAATGCGGGGTTTATAATTGTTAGGCATGCGATGTCTAAAGAATTCATTTGGTCAGGCATGCAATGTCTGAGGTGATTGCGGATTCCAACTGTTGTAGTTTTACACTTTCTTTTCTGTGACCGTAAGTGTAATATGTGATATCGCCGGTTTCGTTGCTATATGTCAACGACAATTGGGATGGACATATTTACTTACGTTGATGACATGTGATGTTATGTGTTGCTGGATATGTTATATTGGATCGTCGTGTTCGAATAGCCGGAGGTTTTTATGTGAGATGAGTGTTTTTCATTTTCATTCATGTAAAAACTTGTATGTAATATTCTTTTATTGGGGCGCTTCCAGGTTGCGGAAGTTGTCACCTCTTGTATATTATTTACTTTTCCGCACTAGGATAGACCTAAGGAGGGGAGCACATGTAACCGGGTTCTGGAGTCCAGTGGGAGACCAACTCGAGGAGTCGAGTCCGGGTCTCTTAACTCTAGAATTGGTAGGGTTGCTTGCCGCTGTCGTAGGGGTCTAGGGGTGTGGGTTTGGCTATTCATCGCGACCGTGGAATCCGTGTTTTATACTGGCTCGTATTGAAAACACGGACGTCCTAGTATATCCAATATTTCATATGATTTTTCTGCTGCGATATCTGTGATGTGATCATGTGATGTTCTGTGATAGATACAGTATATAGTATATATGATATATTATATAGACGTTACTTATGTTTTACACCCGCGCTAGCCCTGCCCCGCTCTGCCGTTAGTTACCTAACCTAACGGTGCACGAGGGGACATCGAGGCGAATGCGGATGGCATAAGTGTACGTCGTATTTATCTGTGATGTTTAGGTACTTAAATGATGGGACTTCATTAATGTGATTAATGAAAGTAAAAGAAACCTAAGATGTTGTAGAATCGAATTTCAAAATAAAACAGGTAGCTACAGTTTTTGTTTTGCACAGCGGTATATATGATATATCCTGCACCTTATTCGATAAGGAAAGGACCGAGATCCCTTCACCGGGAGTGACTCCTTTAGCAATAACTGGCAGATGCTACACACTCGGTTTGTCTTTTGATTGCTTTTAAGAGTTTTTGCTTCGCATAGTGATATATATGATATATCCAGCACCTCATTCGACGAGGAAAGGACCGACGATCCCTTCACCGGGAGTGACTCCTTTAGCAAAACTAGAAAAGCCTCGAAAGCACTCCATTTTAAAAATCATTTGATTCTATAACGATATCAAGTTCATTACGCAATAGGTTTTCAGAAAAACCTGTCGTAGCCCTCCGTCATTTCAGATAAGTTGTATATAGTATTCGTGCTGCATTTGTTGGCTTTCGTCAAGGTGCAGTGTGCGGTAGCTATATGCTGCTTATCTGCCAGCATACGATGCGATTGGATTAGGGTAGTCGTGCGGCTTTGTTAGCTTTCGTCAAGGGTCGTGCGGGTGGGTTTAATTCAATCAAGAAATGTACGGGTTGAACTTGACTAGCGGGCTATGGTTTGTTGGCTTTCGTCAAGGTCATAGCACGTTAGGGGCAAAATATTATCGGGAATTTCAAGTGTTGAAATTTGCAATGAGATTGCATACCTTCTATGAGATAGTTGGATCCTGATACCCGCTGCGAGTAAGAGTTACTCCTGGGAGAGTTTTATACATTACAATTAGCCGATCAAGTAGGTGTCTAGAAAGGTGTCAACGGGGTTACGCCTCTGGGAAAACGAGGTTTACATTAATTAGGTTCGTGCGAAAGCACGGGGGACCTCCCTCAAAGTACCGACACTGGCCTGGCTGAAAGATTGGCGAACTTGTAGTGTGTAATTAATCCCGGCTAGTCTTTCCTTTTAGGGTTTGAAGGAAGATTTGATAAAAAGCAGTGGGAGCCATCCTGATTAGATAAAATAAAAACCAATCTATTCTTGCAAGAGCGCACGCTGAGTGTTTTCTTCTCTCTCTCTCCAGGTAGCGACCATATCACGCCTTAATCAAGATAATAATACGGATTTTTGACCGAACCCGCTTGTTATACTGAGCTAGGTAACGTTGGTCCCGCTCCAACTTATAATTGTTATAAGACAGAGCAGGAAATTGGGGAATACCAGATTTCCCGTGCCGCCCAAACGAGGAGAGTGCATGATGATGCATCATCTTCGGGTGTGTTCATTATATAGAACTGTTTCTCAGTGTCCTTTACGTCCTGGGTATGTGATACCAGATCAGGATCCCAGATATGTAATATGTTGCATAGGGCTACAGAAAGGTAAAGAACTGAGAACGGGTGATAAGTTTCATAAGGCAGAAAACGGGGCAAGTGTTGCAGCCAAGTCTGTTGGTCACTGTCACCCTGTATTACCAATACATTGATTCTGAACGAATGTTATTAGATACCGAACCTGATATACAAAATCATATCAGTCTCTTTATTAGAAAAGAAAGGATATAATTTTGTATTGTTGGATAATGTTTTGAACATTTCCTATATCAAAAGTTGATCGGTTCAGGCACGTTATCTAAAAGCATTAATGTTCTAAATCAAACTACAGTTCTAAGTGTACGGAACACACAAAAGAGGAAGAGTTCAGAAATGAACGAATTCTTCTTGAGGTATTGTAGACTAGGTCATATCAATGCGACCCGACTGGCTGAGTTACATTTAGATGCATATTTAAATCAGTTTGAATTTACATCTTGTGAAACTCGCCAGTCATGTCACAAAGATAAGATGACCACAGCTCTGTTTATTGGAAACAGAGAAAGAGTTAGTAAACTCTTGGGATGATACATGTTGATGTATGTAGGTCCCCTATCTACACATGCCAAGACTGGTTCTTTGTACTTCATTACATTCTCTGATAATCTCTCAAGATTCAGACATATGTTCCTGTTGAAACACAAGTCCGAACCTTTTGAGATATTCACAGAATATGAGCTAGAAGTAGAGAACCAATACGGGTATAAGTATTATGTCCTTTGATGTGATCAAGGAGGAGAATACTTGAGCACGAAATTCTTGGACTTTTCTAAAGGAGAATGAGATTCTCTCTCGGCATTACTCCTCCGTATACACCATAGCACGATGGTATATCGGGGCGGAGCAATAACACCCTATGTGATAAGGTGTGCTCTATGATGAGTACTACTGAGTTACCTATTTCCTTTTGGGAGTTATGCGCTTGAGAAGCTGCATACCTATTGAACAGGGTTCAAATCAAATCAGTTGCTTACCACTTCATATGTGATATGGAATGGGAAGAGCCCATATCTTAAGTTAGTTAAGATTTGGGGTTGTCCGGCCTATGTCTAAAAGCAAAATCCGGACAAGCTTGAGGCAAGATCAGTTATGTAGAACTGGAAAGGTTCCAGCTATACAAACTACAGCAGATGATTTGGTAGAACCAAAGGATTCAGTAGATTCCAACGAACCTCAGCCTCTCCGCCGATCTAGTAGGGTTTCTCACCCACCTGAGAGATACTTCGGTTTCTCTATGACAGTGGGAGCGAGGAATGCATCATAAGATGATGACCCAACTAGTTTCGAGCTGGCCATCAGGAGTGTGACTCTGTAAGAATGGCTGGATGCTTAGCGATCTGAGATGGAATCCTTATACACCAACAAAGTATGGACTTTGGTTGCTATAACTGAAGGGTTAAATCCCCATCAGGAGCAAGTATATCTTTAGAAGATTACTTGGTGTACATGGAAGAGTTGAGACTTTCAAAGCTAGACTTGTTAAAGGTCTACATCATTGACCAGGTATGGATGATGATGAAACCTTTTCTAAGCAGCTATGCATAAGTCCATCCAGATCCTACTTGCCACGGCTACATATCATGACTACGATATCTGGTGGTTGGGTGTCATGACAGCTTTTCTAAATGATGTTTAGAAGAGAGCGTCTATAAGTACACAGCCAGAGGGCCTCGTAGACAGTGGGAGCAGCGGAAACGTGTGCAAGATGCTTTATAAGATAAAGCAGGTATCGCGGAGTTGGAACATCTGTTTTGATGGATTAGTCAAAGAAGTTGACATCATCGAAATGGTAGATGAACCTTGTATATACAAAAAGGTAGTAGGGAGTATGGTGATGATCCTCGTAGAGTACGTGGATGACATACTCTTGATAAGAAAGGAGTTTCTTATGCTACGCTCGATCAATCTCCGCTTATCACAATGATTCTCCATATAGGATCAAAGTGATACCTACTAAATCCTAGGTTTTGGATCTATGAGATAGATCTAAATGGATGTTAGGATTCTCACTAGTTGTAGTGAGAAGGTATCAATCGAACCTGGGGAGAATCACTGGAATGGTTCCAGGGTGATAAAGACGACTGAGTGTCAGTCACAGGCATTGTCTTTACCCTCAGTAAAGGGACGGTATGTTGGAAGAGTTCCAAGCAAAATACCGTGACATACTAGACGATAAAGGCAGGATACATCGCTACTTAAGATGCTACCCTAGAGGCTGTTTGGGTGTATATTGGTTCATGAGATGAACTACGTTCCAACCATTGTGAGACAATGGAGTTATGGCTTATGCCAAGGAATGTCCGTCCCATCAGTGATCCAGACATATTCTAAGGCTGTGTCACTTGATCATGGAGATGGTTGATCTCTAAGGGATCGAAGTTAGGAGAGTAGACTCAGAGGACAACACAGTGGATCCACTCACAAAGGCCTGTTTCCAGAGAGAGACTTTTATGGGATGGTTGAGTATGAGATACTTCAACCACTGCTACAGATGGCCCTAGTGCAAGTGGGAGATTGTTAGTTATAAGTATGCCCTAGAGGCCATTACTATACATAGGATGTATATTGTAGTGGATGCTGGGACATATATAGGGAAGACTTTTTTGCTCGACATGATAGTATGCTATCTGGTTGCTCTTTACCTTTACATGTACACTGTTTGTCTCTCTGTTACATGTTGGTAAAGCCCTTAGGATGTGTACTTGACTACCTGGACTATGATGCGGATCATACTAGTGGGGACATGGTAGTCCATAAGTACATCCTTGAAAGTCCCTAGTGGTGGGTGTATCAAGATGGGGCATCGATATACCAGAGTAGACTAGCGTATACCTTCTCGACCCATACAGATGGGCGATGGATGATCCCATATCCATTGGTGTTTGACATCAGAGATGATATACGGGTGCTCAGTGGAGACTGGGTACACTGGACGGACTCGCCGAGAACTCCCAGATGGTATTATACCTCACGTCAGATGGCAGTTCTCTGGTGACACTGGTACAGAGTAGTCTGTTGACCCGAGATCGTCATAGAGTCTTGTGTGGTTCCCACTGTGCTTTGATTTCCATCTTACCACGTCCAAGAGGGCGTGCAAAACGGTGGTTTTTGGGTACAGTCCCGAGTCACATGGAGGCAATGAGCGATAGGAGGGGATTCGTCTCTCCCGGTATAGGGGGTTGATGTTGCGCTGTGTTCGATTGGCTATAACAGGAAATCCCTGGCCAGGGTTGCTGAGATTTACTGGTAAGTGTTACCAGTAGTTTCTCGAACAGTTATAGACCTTATATCGACACGACTTATCGAGCTATTGGGGTCTGACGTTTACCACCCCTAGGCGAGATATGCGACATATCAGACGATCAGACCGGACTGTACGGTAGTGTTACTGGTTGGATTCACTAGAGTATGAGCGGGCTTGCTCGTCGATCTTCAGATCGCTCAATACCCGGGTGGCCGTTACGTTTAGCAGACCGCTTGCGGCTTGTGGGTGTTTGATATGATCATCATCTGCTGCCGGCGTGTTGACGAGTCTTTAGAGTCCTACACAGAGGTTTCCTGGCTCAAGCGAAACGAAATAGGAGCGCATATGAGATATGTGCGGGACCGAGAATGATAATGGTATGTGATACCGTATTCCATTCTCGCGATGAATGTGTCGAATGGTTGTATGCGATATAACCTAGTTATCGAATCAATAATTGATTCGATAAGCCGATACATTGGATACTAGTCGGTTATATGTGATATGACCGGATCGTTAAATCAAGTGTTGATTTAATGATTTAATGCATAATTATATATTTGATATATTGCTTTGCATTAACTAGTATTGGTTCACTTTAAATGGATTTTCTCACTCGGATGTGCGCATTATATATGTGATATGATTTTGTGCACTTTCTTGTATCATGTTTGATGATACATGCTTTTTGGTTAAGTGTAAAGTATTAAACCTTGGTTAATGAAATGGTTAGGGTTTATTATTTGTTATTCATTTATCTTATTTAATTATCCATTTATTTTTGATAAATGAATAAAAGAAAATGAAATGAAATGGTGGCTTTCATTTGTTGTTTTCATGAAACTTCATGAACACTTTGACTAAGTGACCATTTTGTCTCTAGCTTGACCCTAACCATTCCTTTAACCATGATTGATTCTCTACACATTACCATGATTAATGATATGATAAGTATTCATTTTTATTATTCCTTTTAATTAACTTATCATAACATAATTCTTCTTCTTCTTTCTTTCTTCACTTGAAGAAAGCAAGCTCCATCAATGGTGATTGATGGAAATGAGTGAGAAATCCAATTCTAAAGTCTACCCACTTCCTATTTCTTCATCCTCTACCTCTTGCCAAGTAGTAGAGTGTGTTTCCTTCACAAGTTTTCATGACTTGGTGAAGGTGGAGCTTGATTTAGCGATGCCTCGACGTAGATCATCTTCGGTATGGACATCGACGACCTAGCTCGCCATTTCTCCGACGAAGCCGACGCTAGAGCCCGGGAATTCATTTGGACAGCAAAGGGACTTCCTTGCGGAGCTATGGAGGTGGAGCACCGGATCTACAAAGGTTGTATTTCTGTTTCTTTGTAGTTAAGTTGTTAACTAGATTATTTTTTCGCCTAGACATCTAGCCAACGATCCGTACACTAGGGTTTCTCGGCACCATAATTTTTGAAATTGGCATGGTTGATGCCTTGTGAGACCTCTTGAGAGTGCCTAGGAACCCTACATCACTTGCATCGTGACCATCATTATACTTTGTATATTATTATTTTGTTGCATCTAGAAGCTCCATCAACCAAACATGTATTTATTTCAGATAGAGACCGGTGATATTATTCTTTCGGCCTTAGAGTCGCGCGTTGTATTTCTATGGATTTTATGCTGTTTTGAGTTTCCTTTTCTGTTGTGATCCTCGCCCTTCGGCGTTGTATATTATATTGCTTGCGTGGTTGTGACCGTCGTTTGACGAAGAGCTAGCTCCCGCTTGGGGATGCCATTTTACTTATTTCGTATACTATTCATGTTGTATCCCGTTTGGAGGCCAGTATTTACAAAGGAGACTCTGTCGAAATTTTCAAAAAATACTTGAAATTTTAAAAATACATACTTCGGCCTATGTCATTAAAACTACTTCCTTTAAATTGGTTTTTCCTTCACTCTACTGCTTCTTTTGGTTTTGATTTCTGGGTTTTGGCTTACTTAGATTACGTACGCCTCGAGACGTTCGTAATTTAAGTGCCGGTCATGTTCCGTACTTTTCGGGTCGTGACAAGTAGGGTGTGATGTCCTGGTATTTGGATGACATACACAATGTAGGAAATAAAATTCCTATACTACAATCGGTTATACTTTGGTTGTCACACAGTATTTTCTCCACATAGGAATTGGATATTATATCAGACATTCTGGTTACTAGATCTATGGTTTTAGATCTAGATTTGGGATGTGTCCCAATAAAGGTACGTAGACCGCATTCTAAAGGTATTTAGAATGGATGACTCCTAACATGGTGGTGTACCTGCAGGTGATAGAGTCACCCTCTCTAAAGGTGTCTTACAGACTAAAGGGGAGAAGGATGTGCATGATTGACAGATCACTTGTTTAGGCAATTGAGTCAATCATGAGATATCTAGTACCACACCAGACGTTGTTTTTTGCACTAGATGCAATAAGGTGATATTAATCCTATCCTGGAGAAACGTTCGGAAGCAGTTTTAGAACATAAGTGGATGTTCTAGGGATATGATAACGACAGCCTCTTTCGGGGGACGGTTATCATTCCAGGCTTCCAAGATGACCTGGATGACAGAGTGACTGTCAGAGTTATAGTTTTCCCTCTGACGAGAGGCGGTATTTTGGAAAGGTGGTCCAAGCGGATACTGAGTGAGGCATGGCGCAGGATACTGATTAAGTTTAGTTGACGATACAGTCTAAAAAGTTTGGATTTGGAGGTCATTTATGAATTAGGTCCCATCAGATATCCAGACATATTCTGAGACAGGTATTGCTCATTTCGGAAGATGGCTTTCTCCGCGAACTAGAGATAAAGAGAGACATAGAAAGAAACATTAGGGCGGATCCACTCACTGAGGCTATTCCTCGAATGCAATAGTTTCGCAAATGGGTTTTATGAAACTGATTAGTAGAGGAGTTGAGTGTTCGGTATCACACAGGCTGTGAGTATGCGACATCGCAATAATTAGCCTTGAGTGCAAGTGGGAGATTGTTGGATATAGTGCCATACAAATCAATTATTGGATCTGTTAGTTATATGTATGCCCTAGAGGCCATTACTGTACATACGATGTATATTGTAATGGATGCTTCGACATATATAGGGAGGACTTTCTTGCTCGACATGACAGTATGCTATCTGGTTGTACTTTATCTTAACATGTACTCTAATTGTCTTTATGTTACATGTTGATAAATCCCTTAGGATATATACTCGACTACTGGGACTATGATGAGATCATACTAGTGGGGCTACGGTAGTCGACGAGTACATCCTATAACTGTTCCTAGTCGAGGGTTTATCGAGACAGGGCATCGATACACCAGAGTAGACTAGCGTATACGCATCTTGACCCATATGATGGGCGATGGATGATCCCATATCCAACGGTGTTTGACATCAAGGATGGTGTACGGGTGCTCAGTAGAGACTGGGTACACTGGACGGACTCGCCAAGAACTCCCAGATGGTATTATACCACACGTCAGATGGCAGTTCTCCGGTGACACTGGTACAGAGTAGTTTGTTGACTCGAGATCGTCACAGAGTCTTGTGTGATTCCCACTGTTCTTTGATTTCCATCATACCACGTCCAAGAGGGCATGCAAAAAGGTGGCTTTTGGGTACAATCCTGAATCACATGGAGGTAATGAGCGATAGGATGGGATTCGTCTCTCACGGGATAGGGAGTTGATGTTGTGCTGTGTTCGATTGGCTATAACCGGAAATCCCTGGCCAGGGTTGTTGAGATTTACTGGTAAGTGTTATCAGTAATTTTTCAAACTGTTATAGACCTTATATCGACATGACTTATCAAGCTACTGGGGTATGACGTTTACCACCCCTAGGCGAGATATGCGACATATCTGACGACGAGTCCGGACTGTACGGGAGTGTTACTGTTTGGATTCACAGGAGAATGTACAGGCTTGCTTGTTGATCTTCTGAGCGCTCAATACCTGGGTGGCTGTTACGTTTAGCTAACCGCTTGCAGCTTGTGGGTGTTTGATATGATCATCACCTACTGCCAGCATATTGACGATTCTTCAGAGTCCTACACAGAGGTTTCTTGACTCAGGCAAAATGGAGTAGGAGCACATATGTGATATGTGAGGGACCAAGGATAATACGATATGAGATACCGTATTCTATTCTCGCGATATTTGATATCAGCCGGGTCATCGGATCAAGTGTTGATTCGATGAATCGATACGGATAAATATTAGTCGGTTATATGCGATATAGCTGGATTGTCGGATCAAGTATTGATTCGATAATTTAATGTATAATAATATATATGATATATTAAATTACATTAACTAATATTTGCTCACTAAAAGATTCTTTTTCTAACTCGGGTAATACATTGATATATATGTGATATATGTTAATTGTAATATTTTATTTTGTTACGATAAATATTATATATGTGATATATAATAATGTAACATGATATGATAACTAATGCAACATGTTTAGTGGAGTTTAAACATGATTAGGGTTTGGATTAGGGTTAAGACTTCTAGTAGATTCTAGAAGGTTTCTTTTTGTCATGATAAAGATATTTGTGTTGATTTTTATCTATGACTCATACTTAGCCCAACCCAAACCCTAGCCCTTGGTTAATTCTCTACAATGGTTTTGTCAACCATGGTTGCATTATTTCAACATATTAATCCTTTCATTATTCATCACAAAAAAATGGATCACTATTCTTCTTCTTCTTCCTCCTTTTGCAAAGCTTTCTTGCTTTTTATTTGTGATGAAAAATGAGTGAGTAAATGAAAAAAAAAAGAGCAATAATCCTACTTCATCATCCTCATCTATTCTTTCCATTTAGATGAGGGTGTTCACTTCATATTATGAGTGTCAGCTTGTGTTAACGAAACTTCAAGGTAGATCATCTTTGTATCGAAGATTGGAAGCAAGACTGCATCTTTCTTTTCGTGGAATCTCTTGAGAGTCTGGAACACGATGATCGCAGCGAAGGGACCTCAACACGGAGCTTAAGAAGTGAAGGACCGGATCTACAAAGGTTGTTATCCCTCTCACTTAATGTTAAAGAGTTTAACATGCTTGTTTTCGCCTAAACTCTAGTTTAAAGATCCGGCTTCGGGTTGTTCGGCACGGCTAATTTTTAAATCGGGCATGGTTGATACCTCATAGACCCTTGTGTGAGTGTCTAGCAACCCTACAGTGGTATCAGAGCCAAGCTAGTGCTTTAGGCGAAGTCTAGACGAAGTTTAATGTCCGATCGAACACGGAAACCCCGATAAAACCCTTCTCTGGAAATTTTTGAAAACTGTGATTTTTTTCATATTAAAAATACTTAAAAAAATCAGCAGGGCATTATATGGACACGTGTAAAAAATTACATTGTAACTCGTCTAATACACCGCGGAACCGCGGCAGGAGCATGGGTCCCGCGGCGGTTCCGCGGCCGTATAGACTAATTAATGCTAAATCTTTGCACAGTATTGTCCGTACTGCTTTACTGATTGTTTTATGATATTTTTATTTCACTCAAGTGTTGAGTTTTCTGGGTTGTATTGGGGATTTAATGATTCGATCGGATAATTCAACTTTGTTTAGTTTTTCCGGATAATTTTAGAAACTGTTAAAAAGTTCGACCGGATATCAATAACTCACTTTTTCCCCAGTCGGAAATTTTTTCAAAAGTTGGATTTTTTCTCGAGTTTAAGAACGTTCTAAGTCGTGCAAGTAACGCGGTGGGCCCTCTAGAAGACAACAAAGCTTAACTCGATTATGTGACCGTCTTGAACTGCCTTTTGAACCTTAGGGTTTGGGGCAGTACGGCGTGCCACATGTGAGGTGTTGGCTTGACCCTTCTACGGCTGGACCATTGGTACTGTAGCATGTGATGGATGTTTTTAAACTGATTTCAAGTGTTGAGATATATTGGGGAAAACTTGGGTGTTTAATTATTCGATCGGAAAGTTTAACATTGTCTATTTATCTGGAATGTGATACAATATTTGGAATCCACAAGTAGTTATGAGATAACTAATTTGAATATTATAAACATAGCACTTTAGTCTCAGATGATCGGTTGCCACGGAATTTTGATGTGATCAAAATTCCGTCGCAATCACGTAGCGTACGCGGATACTCGCCGGGTAAACTTAATAGACAGCCATGCCCTATAGCCCCGACCAAGTGACTGTAGGAGAACCCCGTCGCCAAAAGCATCCGTTCGGGTGCTCGCGGCAGCGGTGTTCCGCCTTAGTGCACTTCGTCGATGGCATCCGGGGGTGTGGCCGTCTACTAAAGTTTGCGACGAGCATTCGATCAGGATGTCGGGAATCTTGCTGAATTGCCCGACTTGATATTGAAAAGTGTTTTCGATAATGAGACTAAAATGCGGGGTTTATAATTGTTAGGCATGCGATGTCTAAGGAATTCATTTGGTTAGGCATGTGATGTCCAAAGAGGTTGCGGATTCCAATTGTTGTAGTTTTACACTTTCTTTTCTGTGACCGTAAGCGTAGTATGTGGTGTATCTCCGGCTTCGTTGCTATACATCAACGACAATCGGGATACGCATACTTGCTTACGTTGATGATATGAGATATTATGTGTTGCTGTGATATGTTATATTGGATCGTCGCATTCTGAATAGCCGGGGTTTTTATGTGAGATGAAAGTTTTTCTTTTTCATTCATGTAAAATTCATTTGTATGTAATATTCTTTTATTGGGGCACTTCCGGGTTGAGGATGTTGTCACCATTGTATATTATTTACTTTTCCGCATTAGGTAGACCCAAGGCGGGGAGCACAAGTAACCGGGTTCTAGGGTACAGTGGGAGACCATCTCGAGGAGTCGAGACCGGGTCTCCTAACCCTAGAATTGGCAGTGTTGCTTGCCGCTCTCGTAGGGGTCTAGGGATGTGGGTTTGGCTATTCAACGCGATCGTGGAATCCGTGTTTTATACAGGCTCGTATTGAAAACACGGACATCCTAGTATATCCAATATTTCATATATGTTCTTCTGCTGCAATGTTCTGTGATGAGATTATATTACTGCCTGAGACGAATGTTTATATTATATATATGAGATATATGTTATATTGCAGATTTCGTTTCAAATGTGATGCTTGTGAAGCATAATTAAAAAATAAGACTTCATTAATGAGATTAATGAAATAAAAGAAACCTAAAGATGTTGTAGAAACTTGTTTAAAAACATGTAGCTCTAGTTCTTGCTTTGCATAGCGGTGTTCCTTGTAGAACATCCAGCACCTTATTCGATAAGGAAAGAGCCGAGATCCCTTCACCGGGAGTGACCTCTTTAGTGAAACTAGAAGATGCTACAAACTCGGTTTGTCTTTTGATTGCTTCTATAGTTCTTGCTTTGCATAGTGATATTTGTGAAATATCCTGCACCTTATTTGATGAGGAAATGGCCGACGATCCCTTCACCGGGAGTGACCCCTTTAGCAAAACTAGAAAGGCCTCAAAAACATTCCATTTAAAATCACTCGATTCTACAACGATATAAAGTTCATTACGCAAAGGGTTTTCTTAAAAACCTGTCGTAGCCCTCCGTCATTTCAGATAAGTAATAGTTAGTATTCGTGCTGCGTTTGTTGACTCAGTCAAGGCGTAGTGTGCGGTAGCTGATTAGTGCTTATCTGCAAAGCATATGATGCGATTGGATTAGGGTAGTCGTGCAGCCTTGTTGACTCAGTCAAGGGTCGTGCGGGTGGGTTTAATTCAATCAGGAAATGACGGGTTGAACTTTACTTACGGTCTATGGTTTGTTGACTCAGTCAAGGTCATAGAACGCTTGGGGCAAAATGTTATTGGGAATTTCAAGTGTTGAAATTTGCAATGAGATTGCATACCTTCTATGAGATAGTTGGATCCCGATACCCGCTGCGAGTAAGAGTTACTCCTGGGAGAGTTTTACACATTACAATTAGCCGATCAAGTAGGTGTCTAGAAAGGTATTAACGGGGTTACGCCTCTGGGAAAACGAGGTTTACTTTAATTAGGTTCGTGCGAAAGCACGGAGGACCTCCCTCAAAGTACCGACACTGGCCTGGCTGAAAGATTGGCGAACTTGTAGCGTGTAATTAAACCCGGCTAGTCTTTCCTTTTAGGGTTTGAAGGAAGATTTGACTAAAACAGTGGGAGACTTCCTGATTAGATATATTAGATAACCAATCTAATCTTGCAAGAGCATACGCTGAGTGTTTTCTTCTCTCTCTCTCCAGGTAGCGACCATATCACGCCTTAATCAAGATAATAAAATGGATGTATTGACCGAACCCTCTTGTTATACTGAGCTAGGGAACGTTGGTCCCGCTCCAACCTATAATTGTTATAAGACAGAGCAGGAAATTAGGGAATACCAGATTTCCCGTGCCGCCCAAACGAAGAAAGTGCATTCTGATGCATTTTCTTCGGGTGTGTTCATTACAGAGAACTGTTTCTCAGTATCCTTTACGTCCTGGGTATGAGATACCGGATCAGGATCCCACATATGTAATCTGTTACGTGGGCTACAGAAAGGTAGAGAACTGAGAACGGGTGATAAGTTTCATGAGACAGAAAACGGTGCAAGTGTTGCAGCCAGGTCTGTTGGTCACTATCACCCTGTATTACCAGAATACATTGATTCTGAACAAATGTTATTAGATACCGAACCCGATATACAACATCATATCAGTCTTTATTAGTAAAGAAAGGATATAATTTTGTATTGCTGGATAATATTTTGAACATTTTCTATATCAAGAGTTGATCGGTTCAGGCACGTTATCTAAAAGCACAGACGTTCTAAATCAAACCACAGTTATTAACGTACAGAACACACACAAGAGGAAGAGTTCAGAGATGAACGAATCCTTCTTGAGGCATTGTAGACTAGGTCATATCAATGCGACCCGACTAGCTAAGTTACATTTAGATGCATATTTAAATCTGTTTGAATTTACATCTTGTGAAACTTGCCGGTCATGTCACAAAGATAAGATGACCATAGCTCTGTTTATTGGAAACAGAGAAAGAGTTAGTGAACTCTTGGGATTGATACATGCTGATTTATGAAAGTCTCCTGTCTACATATGTCAAGACCGGTTCTTTGTACTTCATTATATTCTCTGATGATCTCTCAAGATTCAGACATATGTTCCTGTTGAAACACAAGTCCGAAGCTTTTGAGATATTCACAGAATATAAGTTAGAAGTAGAGAACCAAAAACGGTTATAAGTATTATGTCCTTTGATGAGATCAAGGAGGAGAATACTTGAGCACAGAATTCCTTGACTATTCTAAAGGAGAATGAGATTCTCTCTCAGCATTACTCCTCCGTATACACCACAGCACGTCGGTGTATCGGGGCGGAGCAATAGCACCCTATGTGATATGGTGTGCTCTATGATGAGTACTACTGAGTTTCGTATTTCCTTTTGGGTGTTATACGCTTGAGAAACTGCATACCTATTGAATAGGGTTCAAATCAAATCAGTTGCCTACCACTTCATATGTGATATGGAAAAGGAAGAGCCTATATCTTAAGTTTGTTAAGATTTAGGGTTGTCCGGACTATGTCTAAAAGTAAAATCCGGACAAGCTCGAGGCAAGGTCTGTTATGTAGAACTGGAAAGGTTCCAGCTATACAAACTGCAGCTGATGATTTGGTTGAACCAAAGGATACAATAGAAACCAACGAACCTCAGCCTCTCCGCCGATTTAGTAGGGTTCCTCACCCACCTGAGAGATACTTCGGTTTTCTCTATGACAGTCGGAGCGAGGATTGCATCATGAGATGATGACCCAACTAGTTTCGAGCTGGCCATCAGGAATGGGACTCTGTAAGAATGGCTGGATGCTTAGTGATCTGAGATGGAATCCTTATACACCAACAAAGTATGGACTTTGGTTGCTTTATCTTAAGGGTTAAATCCTTATCAGGAGCGAGTATATCTTGAGAAGATTACTTGGTGTACATTGAAAAGTTGAGACTTTCAAAGCTATGCTTAAGTCCATCAAGATCCTTCTTGCCACGGCTACATACCATGACTACGATATCTGGCGGTTGGGTGTCATGACTGCTTTTCTAAATGATGTTTTAGAAAAGAGCATCTATAAGTACACAGCCAGAGGGCTTCGTAGACAGTGGGAGCAGCGGAAACGTGTGCAAGATGTTTTATATGATAAAACAGGTATCGCTGAGTTGGAACATCTGTTTTGATGTGGTAGTCAAAGAGTTTGACTTCATCAAAATGGTAGATGAACCTTGTATATACAAAAAAGGTAGTAGGGAGTATGGTGGTGATCCTCGTAGAGTATGTGGATGACATACTCTTGATAGGGAAGGAGTTTCCTATGCTGCGATCGGTCAATCTCCGCTTATCACAAGGATTCTCCATATAAGATCAAGATGATACCTCCTAAATCCTGGGTTATGGATCTATGAGATAGATCTATTTGGATGTTAGGATTCTCACTAGTTGTAGTGAGATTGTATCAATCGATCTTGGGGAGAATCACTGGAAAGGTTCCAGGGTGATAAGGACGACTGAATGTCAGTCGCAGGCTTTGTCTTTACCCTCAGTAGAGGGACGGTATGTTGGAAGAGTTCCAAGCTAGATACCGTGACTTACTAGACGATTAAAGGCAAGATACATCGTTACCAAAGATACTACCAAAGAGGCAGTCTGGATATGTTTTAGTTCATAAGATGAACTTCGTTCCTACCATTGTGTGACAATGGAGTTGTGGTTTTTGCCAAGGAACGCCCGTCCCATCAGAAATCCAGATAAAATTCTTAGGCAGTATCGCCTGATCATGGAGATGGTCGATCTCCAGGGAGATCGAGGTTAGGAGAGTAGACACAGAGGACAACAGCGCGGATCCACTCACAAAAGCCTTTTTCCCAGTAGAGACTTTTTATGGGATGGTTGAGTATGAGATACTTCAACCGCGGCTAATTGTTGGGTATGTGATACCACAACAGATGGCCCTAGTGCAAGTGGGAGATTGTTAGTTATATGTATGTCCTAGAGGCCATTACTGTACATACGATGTATATTGTAATGGATGCTTCGACATATATAGGGAGGACTTTCTTGCTCGACATGATAGTATGCTATCTGGTTGTACTTTAAATTAACATGTACTCTAATTGTCTCTATGTTACATGTTGATAAAGCCCTTAGTATATGTACTCGACTACTGGGACTATGATGAGATCATACTAGTGGGGCCACGGTAGTCGACGAGTACATCCTATAACTGTTCCTAGTCGAGGGTGTATCGAGACAGGGCATCGATACACCAGAGTAGACTAGCGTATACGCATCTTGACCCATATGATGGGAGATGGATGATCCCATATCCATTGGTGTTTGACATCAAGGATGGTGTACGGGTGCTCAATAGAGACTGGGTACATTGGACGGACTCGCCGAGAACTCCCAGATGGTATTATCCCACAAGTCAGATGGCAGTTCTCCGGTGACACTGGTACAGAGTAGTCTGTTGACCCGAGATCGTCATAGAGTCTTGTGTGATTCCCACTGTGCTTTGATTTCCATCGTACCACGTCCAAGAGGACGTGCAAAAAGGTGGCTTTTGGGTACAGTCCCGAATCACATGGAGGCAATGAACGATAGGAGGCGATTCGTCTCTCCCGGTATAGGGAGTTGATGTTGTGCTGTGTTTGATTGGCTATAACCGGAAATCCCTAGCCAGGGTTGCTGAGATGTACTAGTAAGTGTTATCAGTAGCTTCTCGAACTGTTATAGACCTTATATCGACACGACTTATCAAGCTACTGGGGTCTGACGTTTACCACCCCTAGGCGACATATGCGACATATCAGACAACGAGACCGGACTGTACGGGAGTGTTACTGTTTGGATTCACAGGAGAATGTATAGGCTTGCTTGTAGATCTTCTGAGCGCTCAATACCTGGGTGGCTATTACTGAAAGGTTCTTAGGCACCCTATAAAGGTCTCACAAGGCATCGAACATGCCATTTTTCAAAAATTATGGTGCCGAGAAACCCTAACACGGATCTTAGACTAGAATTCTAGGCGAAAAACTAAACTAGTTAACATATTAACTAAAGGTTAGATGCTACAACCTTTGTAGATCCGGTTACCCTCTTCCTTGGCTCCACGAAGGCATCCTCTCGCTGTCCATCTCGATTCCCAAACTCGAACGTTGGCTTCATCGGTGAAACGGGCAAGCTAGGTCGTCGGCTTTGTGTCAAAGACGATCTACCTCGAGGCATCGCAAGTTCAAGCTCCGACTTCACAAACTTGTGAAACTTGTGAAGAAAACACCCAAAACAACTTGGCAAGAGGTAGAGGGTGAAGAAATAGGAGGTGGGTTCACTTTAAAATTGGATTTCTCTCACTTATGCTCAAGTTGCCATTAAAGTAGCAAGCTTGAAGAAGAAGAAGAAGATGAAGATGGTTATGATAAGTTCTATTAAAAAGAAATAGAAAATCAATACTTATCATAACTTAAACTAGGGTTAAGTGTAGAGAATAAACCATGGTGAATTAAGTGGGTTAGGGTTAAGCAAGAAGACAAGAATGGTTAAAGAAGTCAAAGCTTCATGAAGCTTCAACTAATGACAAAAGAAAGCCACCATTCTCTTTAAACTTATCCAAATAAATGAATAAACAAACAAATGAATAAATAAATATGCAAAACCCTAATTATCATAATAACCATGGTTTAATTCTATTCACTTAACCATATGATCAAGTATCATCAAACATGATACAAAAAAGTGCACAAAAGTATATCACATATACAATGTGCAATCCAAGTGAGAAAAATCCGTTTAAAGCGAACCAATACTAGTTAATGCAAAGTAATATATCAAATATATAATTATACATTAAATCATTAAATCAACACTTTATTCAATGATCCGGTCATGCCGCACATGACCGACTAGTATTCAATGTATCGGCTTATCGAATCGATCTTCGATTCGATAACTAGGTTATATCGAATATAACCATTCGATACATATATCGCGAGAATGGAATACGGTATCACATACACGCATTATTCTCGGTCCTGCACATATCTCATATGCGCTCCTATTTTGTTTCGCTTGAACCAGGAAACCTCTGTGTAGGACTCTAAAGACTCGTCAATACGCCGGTAGCAGATGATGATCATATCAAGCACCCACAAGCCGCAAGCGGTCTGCTAAACGTAACGGCCATCCGGGTATTGAGCGATCAGAAGATCGACGAGCTAGCCCGCTCACACTCCTGTGAATCCAACCAGTAACACTTACCGTACAGTCCGGTCTGTTCGTCTGATATGTCGCATATCAAGTCTAGGGGTGGTATACGTCAGACCCCAATAACCGATAAGTCGTGCCGATGTGAGGCTCATAACGGGTCGAGAAACTACTGGTAACACTTACCAGCAAATCTCTGATCAGCCCTGGCCAGGGACTTCCCTGTTACGGCCAATCGAGCACAGCGCAACATCAACCCCCAATACCGGGAGAGACGAAACCCCTCCTATCGCTCATTGCCTCCATGTGACTCGGGACTGTACCCAAAGACCACCGTTTTGCACGCCCTCATGGACATGGTAAGGTGGAGATCAAAGCACAGTGGGAATCACACAAGACTCTATGACGATCTCGGGTCTACAGACTAACCTGTACAAGTGTCACCTGAGAACTGCCATCTGACGTGAGGTATAATACCATCTGGGAGTTCTCGGCGAGTCCGTCCAGTGTACCCAGTCTCCACTGAGCACCCGTATACCATCTCTGATGTCAAACACCAATGGATATGGGATCATCCATCGCCCATCTCATGGGTCGAGAAGCGTATACGCTAGTCTACTCTGGCATATCGATGCCCCGCCTCGATACACCCATGACTAGGGACCTTGAAGGATGTACTTATAGACTACCATGTCCCCACTAGTATGATCTGCATCATAGTCCAGGTAGTCAAGTACACATCCTAAGGGCTTTACCAACATGTAACTACAAGACAGTATAAAGAGACTAGTGTACATGTTAAGATAAAGAGTAACCAGATAGCATACTATCATATCGAGCAAGAAAGTCATCTCTATATATGTCCAAGCATCCAATATAATATACAACATCTGTACAATACTGGCCTCTAGGGCATACATACAACTAACAATCTCCCACTTGCACTAGGGCCAGCTGCTGTAGTATCGCATACCGAGCATCCCGAAGAGTCTCTCAAACTGTGTCTGGGGAATGTTCTTCGTGAGTGGATCCGCCGTGTTGTTCTTCGTGTCAACCCTCCTGACCTCGATCTCCCGGCGATCAACTATCTCCCGGATCAGGTGATACCGCCTCAGAATATGCCTGTACCGCTGATGAGACCTGGGTTCCTTGGCCAAAGCCACCGCTCCATTGTTATCGCAATACAAAGGTATTGGATGCTCAATGGATGGAACCACTCCAAGTTCAGTAATGAACTTCTTGACCCAGACAGCCTCTTTGGCAGCATCGTTGGCAGCGATGTATTCAGCCTCCATCGTCGAGTCTGCCACGGTTTCCTGCTTGGAACTCTTCCAGCTAACCGCCCCTCCGTAAAGGGTAAAGACAAAGCCCGACTGCGACTTAGAGTCGTCCTTATCACTCTGGAAGCTCGAATCGGTAAAGGACTCCACTTGGAGTTCTCCGTTACCATACACCAAGAACATATCTCTAGTCCTTCGCAAGTACTTGAGAATGCTCTTCACAGCTGTCCAGTGGCTCTCTCCAGGATCAGCTTGATACCTGCTCACTACACTTAGTGAGTATGCCACATCGGGTCTGGTACATAGCATCGCATACATGATAGAGCCTACTGCCGAAGCATAGGATATCCCTTGCATGCGAGCTCTCTCCAAATCAGTCTTGGGAGACATCTCTTTGGAGAGAGTGACTCCAGAGATCGTGGGCAAGTTCCCACGCTTGGACTCTTCCATACTAAACCTCTTTAGTATGGTGTCAATGTACCTGGATTGGGACAATCCCAAAATCCGTTTGGATCTATCTCTATAGATCCTAATTCCCAATATGCAGGAGGCATCACCAAGATCTTTCATTGAGAATCTTTGTGATAAGAAGAGCTTGACCGCTTGCAGCATAGGAATATCATTTCCTATCAAGAGTATGTCGTCCACGTACAATACGAGGAAGACAACCTTACTCTCTGCCACCTTCTTGTAGATACAAGGTTCATCTGGATTTTTGACGAAATCAAACTCTTTGATAACGACATCAAAGCAGATGTTCCAACTCCGCGATGCTTGCTTTAATCCATAAATGGATTTAAGCAGCTTGCACACCTTCCCGCTGCTCCCACTGTCTACAAAGCCCTCTGGCTGAGTCATGTACATGCACTCTTCTAAATCACCATTTAGAAAGGCGGTCTTAACATCCATTTGCCAGATTTCGTAGTCATGAAAGGCAGCAATGGCAAGCATGATTCGGATGGATTTAAGCATAGCCACTGGAGAAAAGGTTTCGTCATAGTCCACACCTGGTCTTTGACGAAAACCCTTTGCTACAAGTCTAGCTTTGAAAGTCTCCACTTTCCCATCTACACCAAGTTTCTTCTTGAAGATCCACTTGCTCCCAATGGGTTTTACCCCTTCAGGAGCAACTTCCAAAGTCCATACTTTGTTGGTGTACATGGATTCCATCTCGGACCGCATAGCATCCAGCCATTTCACTGAGTCCCTACTCGTGATGGCCTGCTCGAAGCTAGTTGGGTCATCATCATCCATGATGCAATCCTCGCTTCCACCATCAATGAGAAAACCGTAGTATCTCTCAGGTGGACGAGAAACCCTACTAGATCGGCGGAGTGGCTGGGGTTCATCGGAAACTACGGAATCCTCTGGTTCCACCATATCTTCTGTTGTAGCTTCTGCAGCTGGAACCTCTTCCAGTTCTACCTCATGACCACTAATCTCTTTTTCAAGAAATTCCTTTTCTAAAAAGGTGGCATGCCGAGAAACAAACACTCTTTGTTCCTCAGGGTGGTAGAAGATATACCCTCGCGAATGTTTGGGATATCCAATAAACTTACACAGAATGGACCTTGCCGCGAGTTTGTCCGGATTTTGCGTTTTTACATAGGCCGGACAACCCCATATCTTAACATAATTAAGACATGGTCTCTTTCCTTTCCATATCTCATATGGAGTGGTCGGCACGGTTTTGGTGGGTACCATATTCAATAGGTCTGCAGCTGTTTCTTGTGCATATCCCCAGAAGGAAATAGATAACTCAGCTGTGCTCATCATAGAGTGCACCATATCTAATAGGGTGCGATTCCTCCGTTCTGATACACCATTGTGTTGTGGTGTATATGGAGGAGTCAGCTGAGAGAGAATCCCATTCTCTTTTAGGAAGTCCAGGAATTCATTGCTTAAGTATTCTCCTCCTCGATTAGATCGTAGGATTTTAATACTTTTTCCGGTTTGGTTCTCAACTTCTTGTTTATATTCCCTAAATTTCTCAAAAGCTTCTGATTTGTGTTTCATCAAGAACACATACCCGAACCTAGAGAGATCGTCAGTGAATGTAATGAAGTACGGAGAACCATCCCTGGCATGTGTAGACATGGGACCGCATACATCACTATGTATCAGTCCCAAGAGTTCGGTAACTCTTTCTCCGTGTCCCGTAAACGGAGTTTTGGTCATCTTGCCTTTGAGACATGACTGGCAAGTGTCATAAGATGAAAATTCAAACGGATTTAAATATCCATCTTTATGCAACTTAGCTAGTCGTGTCGCATTGATGTGGCCCAGTCTACAATGCCACAAGAAGGATTCGTTGAGTTCAGAACTCTTCCTCTTGTGTGTGTTTGTTATGCTCAGAACCATTGATTGATTTAGAACATAAATGCCATTGCACAACGTGCCTGATCCAACCAACTTTTGGTCACGGAAAATGTTCATAACATTGTCCTGCAATACAAAATTATATCCCTCTTTACTCAATAAAGAAACTGATATAATGTTGCATATCAGGTTCGGCATGTAATAGCATTCGTTCAGAACCAATGTATCACCAGTTGGTAATACAAGGTGATATTCCCCGATAGTCTTAGCTGCAACAATTGCACCATTTCCAACTCTAATGTCTTTATCACCTTCTCCAAGTTCTCTACCTTTCCTTAGCCCATGTAACTGATTACATATATGGGATCCTGACGCGGTATCTAATACCCAGGACGTAGAGCAAATGGAGAAACAGTTCTCAGTAACGAACACACCCGAAGAAAATGCATCAACATGTACTTTCTTCATTCGGGTGGCATGGGAATCCTGGCATTCCCCTATATCCTGTTCATTCCTATAACTCTTACAAGAAAGAACGGAACCAACGTTTCCCAGCACAGTATAACATGCGGGTTCGGTCAATACATCCATATTATTATCTTTATCAGGGCATGAAATGGTCGCTACCTGGAGAGAGAGAGAAGAAAACACTTTAGCGTATGCTCGTGCAAGATCAGATTGGTTATTATCTTATCTAATCAGGATGGCTCCCACTGCTTTTTATCAAATCTTCCTTCAAACCTTAAAAGGAAAGACTAGCCGGGATTAATTACACACTACAAGTTCGCCAATCTTTCAGCTAGGCCAGTGTCGGTACTTTGAGGGAGGTCCCCCGTGCTTTCGCACGAACCTAATTAATGTAAACCTCGTTTTCCCAGAGGCGTAACCTCGTTAACACCTTTCTAGACACCTACTTGATCGGCTAATTGCAATGTGTAAAACTCTCCCAGGAGTAACTCTTACTCGCAGTGGGTATCGGGATCCAACTATCTCATAGAAGGTATGCAATCTCATTGCAAATTTCAACACTTGAAATTCCCGATAATATTTTTGCCCCTAGCATCCTATGACCTTGACGCAGGCCAACAAACCATAGTGCGCTAGTCAAGTTCAACCCGTCATTTCCTGATTGAATTAAACCCACCCGTACGACCCTTGACGCAGGCCAACAAAGTCGCACGACTACCCTAATCCAATCTGCATCATATGCATAAGCAGATAAATACTAGTTAGCTACCGCACACTACGCCTTGACGCAGGCCAACAAACGTAGCATGAATACTAACTACTACTGATCTGAAATTACGGAGGGCTACGCCAGGTTTTTCTGAAAACCATGAGCGTAATGAACTTGATATCGTTGTAGAATCAAATGATATTTTGAAATGGAGTGATTTTGAGGTTTTTCTAGTTTTGCTAAAGGAGTCACTCCCGGGTAAGGGATCTCGGTCCATTCCTCGTCGAATGAGGTGCGGGATATATCATATATATCGCTGTGCAAAGCAAAAACCCAAAAGCAGTCAAAAGCAAACCGAGTGTGTAGCATCTGCCAGTTATTGCTAAAGGAGTCACTCTCGGTGAAGGGATCTCGGTCCTTTCCTCATCGAATAAGGTGCAGGGTGTTGGAGATAGTGCCCTCAGAGTCAATTATTAGGTCACAGGTACGTGATTGTAATGATTGAGGGAGGACCTATCCCGGTAGGACAGTCTTACTCGAGATGATAGTATGCTATCTGGTTTACCTTTATCATCGTGTACTGTTTTAGGTGACCTGACACGTCGCTATTACACGTTGATAGAGCCCCTAGGATTCTTGCTTGACCACCAGCAGTATGAGGGCGATCATATAAGTGGGAGCTGGGGGTCTACAAGCATATCCTTAAAAGGTCCCTAGTCGTGGGAGTTTCGAGACCGGGCATCGATACTCCATTAGTAGACTAGTGTATACAGTCGAGACCCCGACGAGGGGCGGTGGCCGGTCTCACAAGCCACTGGTGTCAGTAGGATCACCTAAGATGTATACAGGTGCTCATTGGGTTATGAGTACACCGGACAGGACTCGCCGGGAACATGCTAGTTGGTCATATACCAGACGTCAGATGGCAGTTCCCTGGTGACATGTGTGCAGGTTAGTTCATCGACCTGGGGATCGTCATTTGTCTCGTGTGAGTTCCCACTGTACTTTGATTACTACCCTACCACGGCTCAAAGGAGTCGTGCAAACAGGTTTTAGTTGGGTACAGTCCCGAGCCACATGGAGGCAGTGAGCGTATCTTCAGGGGTTCGTCTCTCCCGGTATTGGGGGTGAGGTCGTGCTGTGTCTAGGAGAGCCATTACACAAAGTCCTTGGCCAAGGCAAGGAGATTTACTGGTAGGTATTCCAGTAGTATCTCAGGGTGTTCTGGGCTACACTCCGACACGACTTGTACCGCTTTTGGGGGTCTGACTTTTACCAACCCCCTAGGCCCGCCATGCGATGCTCATAGACGAACGGACCGGACTGTACGGATATTGTCACTGACAGGCTCAGTTGGGTGTCGGGGTGAGCTTCCTCATCGACGTCCCATTTGGTCAATACCTGGTGGCCCGTCACGTATTGGCTTATACCTCTGACGTGCTAGTGGTTAAATCCACAGCCAAGGTATTGACGAGTCTTTAGAGTCCACCACTTACAGTTACTCAAGTTTCGGGCGAAACACTGTAGAGGCCGTATGGAGATATGGCAGGGTCCGATCAGATACGTGCGGTATTGCACGGATCAGGATCGGACGGTTTTGTACTAGTGGCCGTATAGTTATATGGCAGCGTTCGATCAGATACGTGCGGTATTGCACGGATCAGGATCGGACGGATTTTACTGGCCGGCTTTGGTTTAAGCCGGTCCTAGTTTAGTACAGTGTAGATTTTGTCTCTTTGCATTTGCATCCGGACGGAATACAGATGCGGGTGCGTATGCACAGTATCGGGGTTTTTCCTGTAATTTATTACGGGACCAGTTTTCTGGAGTTGCCAGTTTGCTTTCCGTTCCGGCCGGTTTTTCTTTGTTCTTTCCCGGCCGGACTTTTCTGATGGAGGGATTTTTTTTTGCAATTGTGCAAATTGGTATTTGTGGAGGACTTATTTGCATAAGGGTTGACATGATAAGCATCTTTGCTTTTCATGATTTGATGAGATTTGAAATGATTTGAGGTTGATGTAAGTTTAGTGATGATTATGTTTATGGTTGTGGTCACCCTTTCTTTTCTCCTACACTCACCTCCCTTGTTGCTTCATAATCCTTGCTCCACCATTTTTCTAAGAAAGAGGGTTTTCATTTTAGAAAAGAGAGAAGAAAAAGAGAGAAGGAAAAGTGAGAAGAAGAAAAGAGAAGAAGAGAGAGCTTCATCTTTGAGAGAGGTTTTCATTCTTGATCTCATTCCATGCCAAGAAAAATGCAAGCACCATTTCTCTTATCCTTGTTTCCTCCATCATCCACAAATGGCAACCAAACCCCAAAAGAGACTATGATTCTACACTACACTTCCTACAGCATATCTTGAGCATGTCGATTTGCCGGCTTCATGCGCGAGTTGCCTCGGTATTGAGGTGGGAGCCCGTAAAAGTACCCGGCTTCGTGGTGCCCTTTCCGACGAAGAAGAGACGGACGGAGATCCCGCGAGGAGATCGGAGTGGAGATGAAGACCGGAGGACTCGGATCGATGGTATACTTCTCTACCCCCTCTCTAGATAGCTTAGACTAGTTTAATGGCACGATCCGGAGTTTAGTGCGCGGTGGTGCCGGTTTGCTAAGTCCGCAAAACGTAAAAGTTTACCACCGTTTCCGCGTTTGGCCGTCGGATTGACGGCCGGGGCGCCGCCGTGCACTTACAGTGGTATCAGAGCCTCGCCATTAACATAGTCTAGCTTGGTGTAATGTGTTTTTCTGTTTCGATCGATCGAATGTTCCAAAACTGCATTTTAGTTCGAATCAGTTTCTGTTGAAAATTTTTGGTCTTGAAAAATTTTTCAGGTTGTAAAATATTGATGTACAGGAAAATCTAAGAGTTCTGTAAAAATTTGACGATGTAACTCCACAGTGGGAGCGCGGAAGCGCCGCGAAAACCCCATTTGTGCGGCCCTTCCGCCGCGCACTATTCACATCACATCACCAAATTTTTTCAGAAGCCTTATGGGCCTATAATATGGGTTTTGGAATATTAAAATTGGGCCCAGGATTTCTGTTAGTGCTACAGTTTTGATTGGGGGCCCACTTGTTAATTTTTGATCGATCGGATATTTCAAACACATTTTTTCACAGTATTTACATTATATCTGCGACCGTGAATGTCACTCGATCGGTAAATCCGGTCTAACTGCTATAGCCCGGTTAGACGGATTTGCGAACGTGACTTTCACGTTGATGTTCTATGTTTATGCTGTGTTGTTGCGGATCGGTCGTGGGGGATAGCCTGGATGCAATACTAGTACTGTGCTGTTGTATTATATACATTTGTTGTTGCGGGGCGAGCGTCCGACATGTGGACTGCCGTCACTGCCTGTTTGTATTATTATTTTGGGGCACGACCTGGTTGCGGTCGATGTACCCGTTGTATGTATATTTTACTTTCTGTACTAGGATTACCCCGCGGTGGGGTGCACGGATAGCCGGGTTCTGGAGGGCAACAAGCCCGCATCTCATGGCATTGGGACGGAAGGGGCTTCACTCTGGGATTGGCGGGCTATTCGCCGCACTCGTAGGGGGTACAGGCTGACCCAGGAGGGGTGCCCAAGTTGCCGGATTCCGTGGAGTGCTGGGTGGTCCATTCACGGAGCTGAAGGGGGCTGCCTCGCTTCAGGTTTTGGCGGGTGACTTGCCGCGCCCGTAGGGGTCTAGGATTTCATTGCGCAGGCTATCCACACGACCAGGGGAACGTCGGGTTTCAGTAGTGGCTCTGTGAAACCCGGGGATCCCAGATATCTGTATTGTTTCTGTGATGCTGTTCATTCTCTGTGATGTTGCATTTTATTCACGCTTTGAGCGAATATAATATATTGGTATATATATTAGTAGATGTTGTATATGTTTTGCATCCGCGCTAGTCCAGTCCCCGCTCTGTCGTTAGTTAGCTAACCTAACGGGTAATGACGGGACCCAGTGGCGAATGCGGATGGCATATACGTACATCAGTATATTTTCGTTCTTTTTGGTGTGATCAATTGATGGGACTGCATTGATTCGGATCAATGCAAGTTAAAACAAACCTAATCTGATGTTGTTGGAACACTTTTCAAAAAGCTGTTATTGCAAGGACGTTTACTTTGGTTTTGCATCGTGGTATTCATTGGAATATCCTGCTCCTCAGTCGACGAGGCAAGGGCCGAGATCCCTTCACCGGGAGTGACCCCTTGGACAAAAAGTTTGCGTCAGGGCAATGACTTCACTATAGCCGATTACTTTTGCTTTGCACCGTGGTATTCATTTGGAATATCCTGCACCCCATTCTACGGGGAAAGAGCCGAGATCCCTTCACCGGGAGTGACCTCTTTAGCAACGGTTTTCGTCACTATATTTTCGAAAAGCTATCCGTTCCTTCAACGATATCAAGTTCATTACGTTAAAGGTTTTCGCCAGAAACCATTCGTAGCCCTCCGTCGTTTCAGACGGGTAGCACGTAGTATTCATGCTATGTTTGTTGACCTTCGTCAAGGCATAGTGTATGGTAGCTGCTTGTTACCTTTCTGCTGCATAGATAGATGCGTTGGTTTGGGACAGTCGTATAGCCTTGTTGACCTTCGTCAAGGGCTTGTACGGGTGGATTCAGATTAACCCTGGATAATGACGGGTAGAACTTGACATGTGACTTATGATTTGTTGACCTTCGTCAAGGTCATAAGAGCATGGGGCAGAAATCACATCGGGAGTTTCAAAAGTACTGAAACTTGCCAGATATGCGCATACCTTCTGGAGTGTGATACCGTGAGCGGATTCCGTCACGTTGTCATGCGATGAGAGTTGGATCCCGATTCCCACTGATGAGTTGGTTTACTCCTCGGGTGACCCCGACTAATTCTTCTTTCAGGTTTGGAGGAGAATTTGAGGTACAGTGGGAGGTTTCCAGATTAGATAAATTGGTAACCATTCTGATCTAGGTTAGAGTGCACGCTGAGTGTTTCTTTTCTCTCTCTCTCTGGCAGCGACCATTGACCCGACCCTAGACTATGACTCAGTGACCAAGTTGACCGAACCTACTTAACACTGGCTTTTGGATTGTCAAAGTTGCAGACCTCATTGCCACTCCTACTTTTACCCTTTTCTCCAGGACACCCCGTATTGCTACGAACGTCCACTTCCATTGGACAAAACCATCGTATGGTTATATACGAACTCGAAAGAATTTATTCGAGGATGGTTTCCGGTTCTGGAGAAAACGGATAGGATTATTCAGTTGTCTTTTCCTTTTACCCTCTCTCAGGTTACGAGTACTCCTTGGTTTAGGGGTAGTACACCTATTACGCAAATTGGATTGTCTTCTTCCAAACCTTAGGCTGGTGCCGACCGGTGGGGAATGAAGAAAACCAATTAGCCTAACGATGGTGTGCAGAAGGTATTAAGTTAAGACAAAGCAAGGGATTAGTAAGAGGGCAAAGTAAATTGCAACAGATATTCACGACCAAACCAAGTATTTCTTCGCCAATCCTAAATCACCTTTGTATTTCTCCAGGACACTCCGTATCACTACGAAGATCCCATTTTATTGGATAATCCATCGTATGGTTATATACGAACTCGAAAGGAACTTGTTCCAGTTCGGGGATGGATCCTGGTTCAGGAGAAATAGGAATAAAGTACATTCAGGTGTCTTTTATCTTCACCTTCTCTCGCGTTGCGAGTGCTCCTAGGATTAGGACAGTACACCCTTTATGCTTATTGGATAGTCTTCTTCCAAACCATAGGCTGGTGCTGAACGGTAGGGAAGGAAGAAAACCATTTGGCCTAAAGTGGTGTACAGAAGGTAATGACTAAAGACATATAAAGGGATTTGGAAAGATGGCAAAGAATTATACGGTTATAGTTGTGAATCTGGATAATGGAAGAGGCATTACTAGGAATACCAGGATACCCCATCGAAACATTGCAATGTTTCAGTTTCACTGTGTACTGTTAAAAGAAAACTGATTTCCCAATTAGACAGTTGCTCCAGGGTATGTATTTACCAGGTTTGAGTCTCACGTCTGTATGGTTTTACAGATGATGAGTGGGAGTAGGTTATTGGGAATTGGGTGATCATCCTCATTATATCGGGATTCGTTGTAATCGGTGATATTTGAGGAGATCACCTGGGCTGTTTGCCGGTCGGCAAATATTTGGTTTTGAATATCCGCTGTTATGCACCAATTTCAAATTGATATATCTGTACGTCTATTTTCATAGAGTGAGATATACCTTTCTGAAATTATGTCTACGACATTTACCTATATCAGTGGATGGTTAGGTAAGGAGCATTAAACAGCGGTGTAATTCTTCTTAACCATAAGTACAGTTTTCAACCTACGACACACAGTGAATGAGTTATTAGACTCAAGGGACTTATACAGAGTATTGTATGTTGTCCAGGGTCCATCAGGACAGAGGGGTTGGTCCTCGTACTATATTCGGTTTACTTATGACTTCTCTAGTTTTTAGACAGGTGTTTCGTGGAAACACAGGGTCCGAATTTGGAGAAGTTATTGGTATTTGAATAGAGTAGAGAACCAGGTATAGCAAGTATCGGGATTCTTCAAAGAGATCGAAGATGTAGATACTTGTGTATGGTATTCAGTTGATAGTAATGATTAAGAGATCTTGCTTCTCTTTCAGGTTACTCATAATTGGAAGTATTCCTAAGTTGAGTAACGCTGATCGGCCTCCTTCCATTTAGTTGACATGCACTGGGGATAGCTGCATGATTTGAATCTGGTTAAATTAAATCAGTGCCTCTGTTTCTATATTGGATATAGTACAGTTCATATCTTAACATTGTTAAGGTACGGGGAGTTGTCTGGCTTATGCTTAAAACCAGACACTGGACAACTCAAGGCACGTTTCTGTAATGGCTGTTTGTGGGTTGACCCAGGCTATGACGCGGGTTGATTTTCTACCATCTGGATGAACAATAGCAATATTGTTCTAGACTCGCCACAGTTTTATTAAAAATGGATTTTTCAGAAAACAGTAGTGGGAGTATGGTAGAACTGGAAGTGATTCCAGAACCACAAACGATTACTGAAGATTTGATAAGGAACCTAAAGATTCAATCTGGATTGACATTCCATTGGCCACTCCGCAGATAAGGTGGGTAACTTCAGGCACCTGAGAGGTACTTCGGTAGCCTCAAGGACGGTGAAAGGGAAGTTCTTGTTTACCCACAATTGCCATTGCTGTTGTTCCAGGCTGCGAGACCCGGCGGGAGGATGAGTATAGCGTCGTTCTAAACTAGTTTTAGAAGTGCACGTGTATATGACTCTGCCAGAGGGTTGTCGTAGTCAGTGGGAGCAGCGGAAGCATTGGTGGACAGGTAGCTTATGTCTATTTATAGACTAAAGCAGATGTAGCGGAGATAGATCATCTATTTCTGACGTGACAGTCAAGGGTTTGACTTCATCAGAATAGGGGATGGATCTGTTGAGAAGGTAGTAGGGTGTGATATCCTGGTATTTGGATGACATACACAGAGTAGGAAAGGAAACTCCTACACTACGATCGGTTATACTTTGGTCGTCACACAGTGGTTTCTCCACAAAGGAAATGGATTTTATATCTGACATACTGGTTACTGGATCTATGGTTTTAGATCAAGATTTGGGTGGTTTCCCAATCAGGGTATTTGACAGCATTCTAAGAGTATTTAGGATGGACGACTCCTGGCATGGTAGTGTACCTGCAGGTAATGGAGTCACCCTCTCCAAAGGTGTCTTACAGACTAAAGGGGAGAGGGACGTGCATGATTGGCAGATCACTTGCTTAGGCAATTGAGTCAATCATGAGATGTCAAGTACCACACCAGATGTTGTTCTTGCACTAGATGCAATAAGTTGACATTAATCCAATCCTGGAGAAACGGTCGGAAGCAGTTTTAGAACATAAGTAGATATTCTAGGGATATGATAACGACAGCCTCATGTGGGAGACAGTTATCATTCCAGGCTTCCAAGGTGACATAGACGACAAGGAGGTTGTCAGAGTTATATTTTTCCTTCTGACGAGGGGCAGTATTTTGGACAGGTGGTCCAAGGCAATACTGAGGGTGGCATGGCGCAGGATACTGATTAAGTTCAGTTGACGATACAGTCTAAGAAGTTTGGATTTGGAGTTCATTTATGAGCTAGGTCCCATCAGACATCCAGACATTCTAAGACAGGTATTGCTCATTTCGGGAGATGGTTTTCTCCGCGAACATGAGATATAGAGAGACATAGAAAGAAACTTCTAGGCGGATCCACTCACTGAGGCTATTCCTCGAACGCAAGAGTTTCGCAAACAGGCTTTGTGAGACTGACTAGTAGAGGAGTTGGGTGTTCGGTATCACACGGGCTGTGAGTATGCGACATCGCAATAATTAGCCTTGAGTGCAAGTGGGAGATTGTTGGAGATAGTGCCCTCAGAGTCAATTATTAGGTCACAGGTACGTGATTGTAATGATTGAGGGAGGACCTATCCCGGTAGGACAGTCTTACTCGAGATGATAGTATGCTATCTGGTTTACCTTTATCATCGTGTACTGTTTTAGGTGACCTGACACGTCGCTATTACACGTTGATAGAGCCCCTAGGATTCTTGCTTGACCACCAGCAGTATGAGGGCGATCATATAAGTGGGAGCTGGGGGTCTACAAGCATATCCTTAAAAGGTCCCTAGTCGTGGGAGTTTCGAGACCGGGCATCGATACTCCATTAGTAGACTAGTGTATACAGTCGAGACCCCGACGAGGGGCGGTGGCCGGTCTCACAAGCCACTGGTGTCAGTAGGATCACCTAAGATGTATACAGGTGCTCATTGGGTTATGAGTACACCGGACAGGACTCGCCGGGAACATGCTAGTTGGTCATATACCAGACGTCAGATGGCAGTTCCCTGGTGACATGTGTGCAGGTTAGTTCATCGACCTGGGGATCGTCATTTGTATCGTGTGAGTTCCCACTGTACTTTGATTAATACCCTACCACGGCTCAAAGGAGTCGTGCAAACAGGTTTTAGTTGGGTACAGTCCCGAGCCACATGGAGGCAGTGAGCGTATCTTCAGGGGTTCGTCTCTCCCGGTATTGGGGGTGAGGTCGTGCTGTGTCTAGGAGAGCCATTACACAAAGTCCTTGGCCAAGGCAAGGAGATTTACTGGTAGGTATTCCAGTAGTATCTCAGGGTGTTCTGGGCTACACTCCGACACGACTTGTACCGCTTTTGGGGGTCTGACTTTTACCAACCCCCTAGGCCCGCCATGCGATGCTCATAGACGAACGGACCGGACTGTACGGATATTGTCACTGACAGGCTCAGTTGGGTGTCGGGGTGAGCTTCCTCATCGACGTCCCATTTGGTCAATACCTGGTGGCCCGTCACGTATTGGCTTATACCTCTGACGTGCTAGTGGTTAAATCCACAGCCAAGGTATTGACGAGTCTTTAGAGTCCACCACTTACAGTTACTCAAGTTTCGGGCGAAACACTGTAGAGGCCGTATGGAGATATGGCAGGGTCCGATCAGATACGTGCGGTATTGCACGGATCAGGATCGGACGGTTTTATACTAGTGGCCGTATAGTTATATGGCAGCGTTCGATCAGATACGTGCGGTATTGCACGGATCAGGATCGGACGGATTTTACTGGCCGGCTTTGGTTTAAGCCGGTCCTAGTTTAGTACAGTGTAGATTTTGTCTCTTTGCATTTGTATCCGGACGGAATACAGATGCGGGTGCGTATGCACAGTATCGGGGTTTTTCCTGTAATTTATTACGGGACCAGTTTTCTGGAGTTGCCAGTTTGCTTTCCGTTCCGGCCGGTTTTTCTTTGTTCTTTCCCGGCCGGACTTTTCTGATGGAGGGATTTTTTTTTGCAATTGTGCAAATTGGTATTTGTGGAGGACTTATTTGCATAAGGGTTGACATGATAAGCATCTTTGCTTTTCATGATTTGATGAGATTTGAAATGATTTGAGGTTGATGTAAGTTTAGTGATGATTATGTTTATGGTTGTGGTCACCCTTTCTTTTCTCCTACACTCACCTCCCTTGTTGCTTCATAATCCTTGCTCCACCATTTTTCTAAGAAAGAGGGTTTTCATTTTAGAAAAGAGAGAAGAAAAAGAGAGAAGGAAAAGTGAGAAGAAGAAAAGAGAAGAAGAGAGAGCTTCATCTTTGAGAGAGGTTTTCATTCTTGATCTCATTCCATGCCAAGAAAAATGCAAGCACCATTTCTCTTATCCTTGTTTCCTCCATCATCCACAAATGGCAACCAAACCCCAAAAGAGACTATGATTCTACACTACACTTCCTACAGCATATCTTGAGCATGTCGATTTGCCGGCTTCATGCGCGAGTTGCCTCGGTATTGAGGTGGGAGCCCGTAAAAGTACCCGGCTTCGTGGTGCCCTTTCCGACGAAGAAGAGACGGACGGAGATCCCGCGAGGAGATCGGAGTGGAGATGAAGACCGGAGGACTCGGATCGATGGTATACTTCTCTACCCCCTCTCTAGATAGCTTAGACTAGTTTAATGGCACGATCCGGAGTTTAGTGCGCGGTGGTGCCGGTTTGCTAAGTCCGCAAAACGTAAAAGTTTACCACCGTTTCCGCGTTTGGCCGTCGGATTGACGGCCGGGGCGCCGCCGTGCACTTATACAGGGTATATCATATATACCGCTGTGCAAAGCAAGAACTGTAGCTACCTGTTTTATTTTAAAATTCGATTCCACAACATCTTAGGTTTCTTATCTTTCATTAATCACATTAATGAAGTCCCATCATTTAAATACCTAAACATCACAGATAGATATGACGTACACTTATGCCATCCGCATTCGCCTCGATGTCCCCTCGTGCACCGTTAGGTTAGGTAACTAACGACAGAGCAGGGCAGGGCTAGCGCGGGTGTAAAACATAAGTAACGTCTATATAATATATCATATATACTATATACTATATCTATCACAGAGTCACAACACAGATATCGCAGCAGAATAAACATATGAAATATTGGATATACTAGGACGTCCGTGTTTTCAATACGAGCCAGTATAAAACACGGATTCCATGGTCGTAACGAATAGCCAACCCCACACCCCTAGACCCCTACGAGAGCGGCAAGCAACCCTGCCAATTCTAGGGTTAGGAGACCCGGACTCGACTCCTCGAGTTGGTCTCCCACTGGACCCCAGAACCCGGTTACTTGTGCTCCCCTCCTTGGGTCTATCCTAATGCGGAAAAGTAAATAATATACAAAAGGTGACAACTTCCGCTACCTGGAAGTGCCCCAAATAAAAGAATATTACATACAAGTTTTTACATGAATGAAAATGAAAAACACTCATCTCACATAAAAAACCCCGGCTATTCGAACACGACGATCCAATATAACATATCCAGCAACACATAACATCACATGTCATCATCGTAAGTAAGTATGCATACCCCAATTGTCGTTGACGTATAGCAACGAAACCGGCGATATGATCATACTACACTTACGGTCACAGAAAAGAAAGTGTAAAACTACAACAGTTGGAATCCGCAACCTGTTTAGACATCGCATGCCTAACAGATATAAATCCCGCATTTTAGTCTCATTATCGAAAACTCTTTTCAATATCATATAGGACTAAACTGCTAGATTTATAACATTCATTCAGTTATCTCATAACTGTTTGTGAATTCCAATTATTGTATCACATTCCAGATAAACAGAAAATGTTAAATTTTTCGATCGAACAGTCGAATACCCAAGTTTTCCCGATACTGCTCAACACATGAAATAAGTCTAACAACATTCAGTTCGTGCCTCAGTACCAACGGTCTAGCCGTAGAAGGGTCAAGCCAACGCCTCACATGTGGCACGCCGTACTGCCCCAAACCCGAAAGTTCAAAGGTCAGTTCAAGACGGTCACATAATCGAGTTAAGGTTTGTTGTCTTCTAGAGGGTCCATCGCGTTACTTGCACTACTTAGAACGTCGTTAAACTACGGAAAAATCCAACACTTGGAAATTTCCCGACAGGGGAAAAATTGGGTATTTATATCCGGTCGAACTTTTTAACATATTCTAAAAATTATCCGGAAAAACACAAAGACGAAATTTGATACCCCGATCGAAACACTGAATCCCCAAAGCAACCCCAGAAAATTCAACTCTTGAATAAATATTAAAAATACCCAGAAAAATCACCACTGGAAATTAAGGATTACTGTGTAAAATCCTTTAAATAATTAGGCCGTACGACCGCGGATCCGCCGCATGAGCCATGCTCATGCCGCGGATCCGCGCCGTATTAGTGGAATTACGCTCACGAATTTCACAGTAAACCTTATAATTTCCTACTGATATTTCTGGATATTTTTAATATCGAAAAATCCCTGATTTTAGAAAAAGTCCAGAGAGCTCATGGGTTTTGGGGTTTCGGGTTCGTTCGGACTTCAAACTCCGTCTAGACTTCGCCTAAGGCTCTAGCTAGGCTCTGATACCACTGAAAGGTTCCTAGGCACCCTATAGAGGTCTCACAAGGCATCGAACATGCCATTTTTCAAAAATTATGGTGCCGAGAAACCCTAACACGGATCGTATACTAGAATTCTAGGCGAAAAACTAAACTAGTTAACATATTAACTAAAGGTTAGATGCTACAACCTTTGTAGATCCGGTTACCCTCTTCCGTGGCTCCATGAAGGCATCCTCTCGCTGTCCATCTCGATTCCCAAACTCGAACGTTGGCTTCATCGGAGAAACGGGCAAGCTAGGTCGTCGGCTTTGTGTCAAAGACGATCTACCTCGAGGCATCGCAAGTTCAAGCTCCGACTTCACAAACTTGTGAAGAAAACACCCAAAACAACTTGGCAAGAGGTAGAGGGTGAAGAAATAGGAGGTGGGTTCACTTTAAAATTGGATTTCTCTCACTTATGCTCAAGTTGCCATTAAAGTAGCAAGCTTGAAGAAGAAGAAGAAGATGAAGATGGTTATGATAAGTTCTATTAAAAAGAAATAGAAAATCAATACTTATCATAACTTAAACTAGGGTTAAGTGTAGAGAATAAACCATGGTGAATTAAGTGGGTTAGGGTTAAGCAAGAAGACAAGAATGGTTAAAGAAGTCAAAGCTTCATGAAGCTTCAACTAATGACAAAAGAAAGCCACCATTCTCTTTAAACTTATCCAAATAAATGAATAAACAAATAAATGAATAAATAAATATGCAAAACCCTAATTATCATAATAACCATGGTTTAATTCTATTCACTTAACCATATGATCAAGTATCATCAAACATGATACAAAAAAGTGCACAAAAGTATATCACATATACAATGTGCAATCCAAGTGAGAAAAATCCGTTTAAAGTGAACCAATACTAGTTAATACAAAGTAATATATCAAATATATAATTATACATTAAATCATTAAATCAACACTTGATTCAATGATCCGGTCATGTCGCACATGACCGACTAGTATTCAATGTATCGGCTTATCGAATCGATCTTCGATTCGATAACTAGGTTATATCGAATATAACCATTCGATACATATATCGCGAGAATGGAATACGGTATCACATACACGCATTATTCTCGGTCCTACACATATCTCATATGCGCTCCTATTTCGTTTCGCTTGAACCAGGAAACCTCTGTGTAGGACTCTAAAGACTTGTCAATACGCCGGTAGCAGATGATGATCATATCAAGCACCCACAAGCCGCAAGCGGTCTGCTAAACGTAACGGCCATTCGGGTATTGAGCGATCAGAAGATCGACGAGCTAGCCCGCTCACACTCCTGTGAATCCAACCAGTAACACTTACCGTACAGTCCGGTCTGTTCGTCTGATATGTCGCATATCAAGTCTAGGGGTGGTATACGTCAGACCCCAATAACCGATAAGTCGTACCGATGTGAGGCTCATAACGGGTCGAGAAACTACTGGTAACACTTACCAGCAAATCTCTGATCAGCCCTGGCCAGGGACTTCCCTGTTACGGCCAATCGAGCACAGCGCAACATCAACCCCCAATACCGGGAGAGACGAAACCCCTCCTATCGCTCATTGCCTCCATGTGACTCGGGACTGTACCCAAAGACCACCGTTTTGCACGCCCTCATGGACGTGGTAAGGTGGAGATCAAAGCACAGTGGGAATCACACAAGACTCTATGACGATCTCGGGTCTACAGACTAACCTGTACAAGTGTCACCTGAGAACTGCCATCTGACGTGAGGTATAATACCATCTGGGAGTTCTCGGCGAGTCAGTCCAGTGTACCCAGTCTCCACTGAGCACCCGTATACCATCTCTGATGTCAAACACCAATGGATATGGGATCATCCATCGCCTATCTCATGGGTCGAGAAGCGTATACGCTAGTCTACTCTGGTATATCGATGCCCCGTCTCGATACACCCACGACTAGGGACCTTGAAGGATGTACTTATGGACTACCATGTCCCCACTAGTATGATCTGCATCATAGTCCAGGTAGTCAAGTACACATCCTAAGGGCTTTAACAACATGTAACTACAAGACAGTATAAAGAGACTAGTGTACATGTTAAGATAAAGAGTAACCAGATAGCATACTATCATATCGAGCAAGAATGTCATCTCTATATATGTCCAAGCATCCAATATAATATACAACATCTGTACAATACTGGCCTCTAGGGCATACATACAACTAACAGTTACGTTTAGCTGACCGCTTGCAGCTTGTGGGTGTTTGATATGATCATCACCTACTGCCGGCGTATTGACGATTCTTTAGAGTCCTACACAGAGGTTTCTTGACTCAGGCAAAACGGAGTAGGAGCACATATGTGATATGTGTGGGACTGAGGATAATACGATATGAGATACCGTATTCTATTCTCGCGATATTTGATATCAGCCGGGTCATCGGATCAAGTGTTGATTCGATGAATCGGTACGGATAAATATTAGTCGGTTATATGCGATATAGCTGGATTGTCGGATCAAGTGTTGATTCGATAATTTAATGTATAATAATATATCTGATATATTAAATTACATTAACTAATATTTGCTCACTAAAAGATTCTTTCTCACTCGGGTAATACATTGATATATATGCGATATATGTTAATTGTATTATTTTATTTTGTTACGATAAATATTATATATGTGATATATAATTATGTAACATGATATGATAACTAATGCAATATGTTTAGTGGAGTTTAAACATGATTAGGGTTTGGATTAGGGTTAAGACTTCTAGTAGATTCTAGAAGGTTTCTTTTTGTCATGATAAAGATATTTGTGTTGATTTTTATCTATGACTCATACATAACCCAACCCAAACCCTAGCCCTTGGTTAATTCTCTACAATGGTTTTGTCAACCATGGTTGCATTATTTCATCATATTAATCCTTTCATTATTCATCACAAAAAAAAAATGGATCACTATTCTTCTTCTTCTTCCTCCTTTTGCAAAGCTTTCTTGCTTTTTATTTGTGATGAAAAATGAGTGAGTAAATGAAAATAAAAGAGAGCAATAATCCTACTTCATCATCCTCATATATCCTTGCCATTTAGATGAGGGTGTTCATTTCATATTATGAGTGTTAGCTTGTGTTAATGAAACTTCAAGGTAGATCATCTTTGTATCGAAGATCGGAAGCAAGACTGCATCTTTCTCTTCGTGGAACCTCTCGAGAGTCTGGAACACGATGATCGCAGCAAAGGGACCTCAACACAGAGCTTAAGAAGTGAAGGACCGGATCTACAAAGGTTGTTATCCTTCTCACTTAGTGTTAAAGAGTTTAACATGCTTGTTTTCGCCTAAACTCTAGTTTAAAGATCCGGCTTCGGGTTGTTCGGCACAGCTAATTTATAAATCGGGCATGGTTGATGCCTCGTAGACCCTTGTGCGAGTGCCTAGCAACCCTACAGGATCACAGGAACGTGATTGCAATGATTGAGGGAGGACCTATACCGGTAGGACAGTATTACTCAAGATGATAGTATGCTATCCGGTTTATCTTTATCATCGTGTACATGCTTTAGGTGACGTTACAGGTCACTATTGCACGTTGATAGACCCCATAGGATTCTTGCTTGACGGCCAGCAGTATGATGGCGATCATATACGTGGGAGCTGGGGTCTATAAGCACATCCTTAAAGTGGTCCCTAGTCGTGGGAGTTTCGAGACTGGGCATCGATACTCTATTAGTAGACTGGTGTATACAGTCAAGACCCCGACGAGGGGTGGTGGCCGGTCTCACAAGCCATTGGTGTCAGTTGGTTCACTTAAGATGTATATAGGTGCTCATTAGGTTATGAGTACACTGGACAGGACTCGCCGGGAACATGCTAGTTGGTATTATACCTGACGTCAGATAGCAGTTCCCTGGTGACATGTGTACAGGTTAGTTCATCGACCTGAGATCGTCATTTGTCTCGTATGAGTTCCCACTGTGCTTTGATTACTACCCTACCACGGCTCAAAGGAGTCGTGCAAACAGGTTTTAGTTGGGTATAGGCCCGAGCCACATGGAGGCAGTGAGTGGATCGGCAGGGGTTTCGTCTCTCCCGGTATTGGGGGTGAGATCGCGCTGCGTCTAGGAGAGCCATTACACGAAGTCCTTGGCCAAAGCAGGAGATTTACTGGTAGGTATTCCAGTAGTATCTCAGGGTGTTCTGGGATACACTCTGACACGACTTGTACCGCTTTTGGGGGTCTGAATTTTACCAACCCCCTAGGCCCGACATGCGATGCTCATAGACGAACGGACCGTACTGTATGGATATTGTCACTGACAGGCTCAGTATGGTGTAAGGATGAGTTCGCTCATCGACCTCCCTTTTGGTCAATACCTGGTCGCCCGTTACGTACGGCGAGTACCACTGACGTGCTAGTGGTTAAATCCACAGCCAAAATATTGACGAGTCTTTAGAGTCCCCCACAGACAGTTTCTCAAGTTTTAGGCGAAACGTTGTAGAGGCCGTATGGATTTATGACAGGGTTCGAACATACGCGTGCACTTGTGCACGTGTCATGGTTCGGACGGATAATACTAGCGGGCTTTGGTTTAAGCCGGGTCCTAGTATTACACCTTGTAGATTTTGTCTCCTTGCATTTGTATTCGGTCGGAATACAAATGCGGGTATGTATATACAGTTGCGGAGTTACCCTGTAATTTTATTACGGGATCGCCTTTTGAAGTTCCCAGTTTGCTTTCCTTTTGGCCATTTCTCCATCCTTCTCTTTTATGGCTGAATTTTGCTTGGAGGGGTTTATTTGCAAAGGTGCATTTTATAAAAAGGAGGGTGTTTTGTGTGGTGTCCGGGGCTCCAGAATTTCCAGGGGCTTTTTTGAGTTTTCGAGATTGAGGTTCACACAATTGTGCATCATTGCTTGCATTTATTGTGAAAGACATTGTTGTGACTCTTTTTTCCTTATGATCACCCCATTCTTTTCTTATGCTCACCACCACCACCATTTCCTCATGTATTATGGCCGAGCCATTTTTTGGGCAGCCCCTCATTCATTTTTGGAGGTGGGAATTTTGATCTCATTTGATTACTACAAAATCCCTAAGCTCCATTTTCGTTGCTCATTTTCATCTCCATCCAAAAGGCAACTTCGATTAACCCTCGAGATAAAGCATTCTACACTTACTCTACTACAATCTTAGACACGTCGGCTAGCAAACTTCATGTCCGAGTTGCCTCAGTTCTGAGGTGGGAGCCCCTAAAAAGACTTCTAGATGTGGTGCCCTTTCCGACGAGGAGACCGGAGATCGGAGATGCCGCGAGGAACTTGGGATAGTGGCCAAAGGCCGAAGGACACGGATCGATCTGTATATCCATTTCTAACCCTTCTCTATTTTGCTAGTTATAGGTTAATGGTTCGATCCGGGATTAAAGTCTGTGATAGCGCCGGTGTTAAGTTTAGAAAAAGTTTTCGTTTCCGCATTTTGGCCTCGGATAGACGGCCAGGGCGTTACCGTAGACTTACAGTCCCTGGCCAGGGCTGATTTAGAGATTTACTGGTAAGAGTTATCAGTAGTTTCTCGACCTATTATGAGCCTCGTATCAGCATGACTTATCGAGTTATTGGGGTCTGACGTTTACCACCCCAAGACTTGATATGCGTCATCTCAGACGAAGAGACCGGACTGTACGGTAGTGTTACTGACAGGCTTTACAGGAGCTACAGAGGGCTTTCTTATTGATCTTCTGATCGCTCAATACCCGGATAGTCGTTACGTCCAGCTAGTACCGCTGACGGCTTATGGGTGCTTGATATGATCATTACCTACTGCCGGCGTATTGACGAGTCTTTAGAGTCCTACACAGAGGTTTTACTGGCTCAGGAAAAATGAAGTAGGAGCACATATGTGATATGTGCGGGACCGAGATTAATACGAGTATGTGATACCATATTCTATTCTCATGATATTTGTATCGGTCGGTTATATGTGGTATAGCCGGGTTATCGAATCAAGTGTTGATTCGATAAGATGGTATAAATAATATTAGTCGGTTATATGAGATATAGCCGGATTATTAAATCAAGTGTTGATTTGATAATTTAGTGTATAATTGTATATTTGATATACTATTTTACATTAACTAATATTAGCTCACCTAAACATTTCTTTTCTCACCTGTGTGCATATAATATATATGTGTGATATATTATTGTACATTTTTTTATGTGTCATGGTTGATGATACATGCGACATGGGTGTATGAGACTTACACCATGATAAAGATAATGTAGGGTTTATTTATTTATGGTAATTCAATTATTAGTTGGAAATTTGTCGCATGGCATGAAGCTTCATGAAGCTTTGAGATCCATTGACTTAGTCCACTAGTTTTGTCTTACACTAGATATTTGTTAACCCAACCATTATCTAAACTCATGGTTAAGTCTCTACATGAGTAATATTAGATATTTTCTTACCCAGGGTTGTCATTCACACTCACAACATTATCTCTCTTCATCTTCTTCTTCAAGCTCAAGCGCTCCCTAGCTTTTGTGCAAGTGAAAAATAATAGTGAGAAAAAGAATTCTAAAGTGAGCAAAAATCCTACTTCATTATCCTTTACTAGATTAGCACTTTAGTATAGTGTGTTAGCTTCACTGATCTCTCATTAGTGAAGTAGTAGCTTGGGTTAGTGTCTTCTTGACGTAGATCATCTTCATCCTCGAAGACTTCAAGCAAGTTCGTTCCTTTTTTCTTGTGAAGCCATGCTAGACTCCGGAAGTTCACTACTTGGAGCGAAGGGACTACTACACAGAGCTATTGAAGTGGAGGACCGGTCTACAAAGGTTGTATTCCTAGCCACTTAGTTGTAAAGTAGTTTATAATTTGTTTCGTATGATTCTTTAGTTAAACATCCTAGGTTAGAATTCTTTAGCATGACAAAATTTTGAAAATGGCATGGATGATGCCTCACGAAACCTTGCTGTCATGCATAAGAACCATACAGTATCACCACATCGATCAGATCTCAGTGTCTTGATACTTTTGCATGTTTTTTTTCCACATCATTCTTATATTCTCGGAATTTTTCAAAGGGTCTCTAATTTATGCTTCATCAAGAAGACATTTCCTAAACTGGAGAAATTATCCATAAAAGTAATGAAATAGGAATAACCACTTCGTGCATCTATAGATATTAGACTACACACGTTGCTGTGTATGAGTCCTAAGAGCTCGCTCGCTCTTACTCCGTGTCAAGTTAATGGAGTCGTTGTCATCCTTCCTATGAGACAAGATTGACAAGTTGCATAAGACTGATATTCAAACAGATCCAAATATTCCTCTCTATGTAACTTCGACAACCTTGTTTCATTGATGTGACCTTGTCTACAATGCCATAAGAAAGTTTTATTTAATTCTGGAGACTTTCTTTTAAGTGTGTTTTGGACGTTGAAAACCAGAGCTTGATTTAACACGTATGTACTGTCCTCTAGTGTACCTGACCCAATCAAACTTTGATTTAGGTGGATGTGGACCACATCGCTTACAAACTAGACTAGATACACACAAACAGTTATGTAGAATCAATATCTGCCCATTTGTCAATTCTAGGTGATATACCCTACGGATACAGCGTCAACGCTCATTCCGTTAGCAACCTTGAGAGTCATATCACCTGCCCTGATAACTCCACGGTTTCTTAAAGCCTATAATGAATTACAGATATGAGATCCTGATTCGATATCTTGTACCCAGGAAGTAGAGTTAAATGGCAGACTATTTTCAATCACAAACACACCCAAAGTCGAAGCCACAACATGCTTCGGATCCTGGATTCTTGCTTTCCAAGCCCTGCATCCCTCTGCCAATGCCCTTTCCTGTAATAATAAGAACATCCCACCTTCCCTACTGTTAAACCCGAAACTTTTGCCCTTCCCTTTTCTTCTACCTTACCGACACCACCTATCGGCTTTGTGGAGGTCTTCTTCATCTCACCCTTGGCATCCGCTTTAGATCCAGAAGAGCAAGATTCCCCAATAAGCAGAGCGGGTGTCTCCCTGGTTTCCTTCAGGGTGCCCTCAACTGGAAGTATAACTTTCTTTCCCTGGGCGTAAGTAGGAGGTAGGGACTGCAGAATCAAGTCAGCATATGACTCGTTCTCCAACGTGGTCTCCAGGTACGTGAGCTTTTTAATATAACTAATCATTATAGGGACGTGGTCCCCTACAGATGACCCAACAGCCAATCTCGCTTGAAGCAATTCCTTCGAGGTCTCATATCTTGCGATACAAGATTGCTCTCCATATAAAACTTTGTTATGGAGGAAGATTGAAACTAAGTCCATCTTCTCGTGCTGCCTCTGGTATACACCATCAACTGAGACCAACATGAGGCACTTGGCATTCATAAAGTCTTATTCCCTTGTCTTACGGATATCAACATCCACGACGGTGGAAACTGGACCTGGGACGGCAGGGGCTTGAGTAGTAATGAGGTGGTCCAGCTTTTCATAGGTAATGGACATATGGACAAACCTTTGTCAGTCAATATAGTATAACTCAGTCATTTTATTATCTATATGTAACCTAATCTGGTCACCTGGTCGCTGCAATTAGGAGAGAGAGAAGAAAACACTCAGCATGATGCTCTTGCAAGTTTAGATTGGTTTTTAATTTATCTAAACAGGATGGCTCCCACTATTTCTCGAATCCTTCTTCAAAACATAAAAGAAGAATTAGTCAGGATTAATCTTTATCGTACAATACTTGCTTAACCGTTCGGCCAGGCTAGTGTCAGTACTTCGAGGGAGGTTTTACGATGCTTTTGCAAAGTTCCTTAATTAAATAACCTCTTTTCCCTGGAGGCGTATCCCCGCTAACACTGTTCTATACACCTACTTAGTTTATACCATTGATCGTTAAGTGAAAAATCTCCCGAGGAGTAGCGGATACTCACAGTAGGATCGGGATCCAAATATCATTGTGTGATAATCCTGAAGGAATCCTACCAATATTATCACACTCCAAATGGTATACAGCACTAGCAAGTTTCAGTTTCTTTAGAAACTCCCGATGTGGATTTTTGCCCCATGCTCTTAACGAAGGCCAACATATCATAAGTCACATGTCAAGTTCTACCCTTCATTGTCCAGGTTAATTTGAACCCACCCGTAAATACCCTTGACGAAGGCCAAAATAGTAGTATGACTGTCCCAAACCAACGCATCTATCTATGCTACAGATGAATACCCAGCAGCTACCAATCACTATGCTTTGGCAAATGTCAAAATACATAGCTTGAATACTACTGAATATTCAACTGGAATGACGGAGGGCTACGAATGGTTTTGGCGAAACCGTGAACATAGTGAGCTTGATATAATCGAAGGAACCTGATAGCTTTTAAAAGGAGTGGTTTAAGCTTCGCAATTAAAAGTCTTCTGTTTAAAATAACTGAGTGGTTTTTAAAATTTGTTCCAACGATTCAACTTTGGTTTGTTTGCTTTGTATTAATAATGCAGTCCTATCATTTACACTTATCATCACAAAAAAAGATGAAAATATCACGTCCACTTATGCCATCCGTATTCTCCACTGGGCCCCGTCTAACACCGTTATGTTACTTAACTAACGCCAGAGCGGGGGTTGGACTAGCGCGGGTGAAAATCATAAGCAACGTCTACTATATAGCAAATATATAATAAACATTCATCTAATGCAATAATAAGCATTCCAAATCACAGATGAACATATTGGATATACTAGGAATTCAGCGTTTCATTTAAGCCTGTAACGAAAGACGGATTCCACGATCGTGATGAATAGCCAAACCCCACCCTAAACCCCTACGGGTGCAGCAAACTACCGGCCAAATACCCGAATTGAAGCAACCTCACTCATCAAAGTGAGTAGTCCACTCGGCACTTCAAAGTATCCGGTAGTTTGTGCACACCACCTTGGGTCTATCCTAGGAGCAGAAAACAATAAGAGAAATAATACAACGGTGGCTACAAGCTCAATCCGGATGTGCCCGGCAAAATAATATTACATCACTTTACAAATTTTACATCGAATGAAAGAATGGAAAACCCTCATCTCACATCCCTGGCTATTCATCCACAATGATCCAATAAAGTTCATATACACAAACCAACATAACATCATTACAGATATGTGCAACCCCGACTAATCGACGTATAGTAATTAGTCAATGTTTCCAAACACATATACACATCACAAAGCTTGTAAAGTAACCGCGACATTATAATTCCGCACTCAATTAGCAAACTAAACCAATTTTCCAAAACTTGAAAATCTAGTGAGCTAAAGTTCCAAAAACGATAGTCTTAAGCAAATTCGGAAGTCCGAATCAAAACGAAACGTGCCCAAACCTTCGCCCAGAGTTAGAGAATGCAATTAACTTCAAGTTAGGAGGCCTAGAGGGGGTACCCTACCCCTAAGGCCACCACGAGGTGGCCAGGGGTGAGGCAGACCCGAAACTACCTAAGGTGGGGCAGTTACGGGTCCCTACCGCCAACAACACCTTGTGGTTGTCTTGGGGAGTGGGCCCAGCAGTTCGATCCACCCCGAGGATTCTGCGGGGTGCCCATGCACCACTCTGTTGCTTCTCAGTTCAAACCGTGAGCCCGCGGGGTGTGCAAACATCTCAAACTTTCAGTTTTTGGAACTGTTTTTGTCGGCAGTTTTTGCACGACAAAAACGGCGGATTTCTAACGTCGCTACAAGCTATCTAAGGTTTATGAGAAGCTTTGATACCGCTGTAAGTCGATGTCGCGCACCCCACATGTTTGCGAGGAGGGAAAAATAGAAAAAAATGATTTTTACGGGCTTCGCAACACCGACTTGAACCAAGGATCGATCACAAACCCTAGCTAGCAAACAACTTGAGGTTTAACTACTCGGATGAATGTTATACCTCATAGTATCATGTCCTTTGGGTCTTCTCACTGTCCTCCTCATCATCGTAGGCATCGAAATGGATCGAATCAACCTCGACGGCCTCTTCGAGTCAAAGACGATCCACCCGAGAGTTCATAGTCCAAGCTCTTACCTCAAATCCGAGGTAACTACGGCTTCTAGTTCGCTAAACTAGAATCCCTAGATGGTGTAGAGAGTGAAAATGAATTACTTTGTCTCTTGGAACCCTAAGATTCTCAACACATGAGAGCTTTTAGGGTTGGAGGAAGAAGAAGGTCACTTGAGGAAAAGCTAGTGAAGAATGAGCTTTGAAAAAGAATGGCTCAAGAAAAGAATCTTCAAGCATTCTAATAATTCAAGTGAGAAAATATCTCAATAAATATCTAGCATGCTTGGAAATATCTAAGCGTGAGTCATGCTTGATCTTTTGTCCAATTCCACCTCATTTCCTCCACCTTATTTGCTTTAATCCTAAAAAGAATTAAAACCCTAAATGAGGTGTCTCTTCATGAAGCTTTCCCGCAAGAATTACGAGAACGCCCCTCATCCATATATACATACCCGCATTCGCATTCCGATGAATACGAATACAAAGAGACGAAAATAATCCATCAATATAATACTAGGATCCGGCTTAAACCAAAGCCTACTAGTATTATCCTCCCGATCATCATACGTGCACAAGTACACGTAAGTGATCGAAGCCCTGACATAAAACCATATGGCCTCTACACCTTTTTCCCGGTGCAGGGAAACCCTCTGTATGGGACTCTAAGGACTCGACACTACGCTGGCAGTTGGTTTAACCACAAGCCGTAAGCGGTACTAGCTGCACGTAACGGCTATCCAGGTATACGTCGATAAGAAGGCCGATGAGCTAACTCATCCGAAATCCTACTGAGCCTGTATATGACAATCTCTGTACAGTCCGGTCTGTTCGTCTAAAAGTATCGCATATCGGTCTTAGGGGGCGGTATTCGTCAGACCCCTAATAACGCAATAAGTCGTGTCGGAGTGTAGCCCAAAACACCCTGAGAAACTACTGGAGTACTTACCAATAAATCTCGCTTGCCTTGGCCAAGGACTTTGTGTAATGGCCTTCCGAACACAGCAAGATATCAACCCCCAATACCGGGAGAGATGAATCCTATCTAACCGCCACTTCCTACAAGTGCTTCGGGACTGCACCCAACTACTACCTGTTTGCACGACTCTTTTAAGCCGGTAGGATAGTAATCAAAGTACAGTGGGAACACACTCGAGGCGAAGTAGCAGTGTCAAGTCGACGGACTGAGCTGTACTCATGTCACCTGGGAACTGCTACCCGACGATAGGTATAATACCCACCAACAGTTCCTGACGAGTCTTGTCCAGTGTACTCATAACCTAATGAGCACTTGCATACTATCTCCAGTACGACGTACTAATGGTTGTGGGACATACCATCTCCCCTGTTGGGATGAGAAGCGTATATACTAGTCTACTGTGGAGTATCGATGCCCCGTCTCGATAATCTTATGACTAGGGACCTGTATAGGATGTGCTTATAGACTACCCGGCCTCCACTAGTGTGACTGCCCTCACAACGCCGGTAATCAAGCAAAGATCCTAAGGCTCTACCAATATTTATAAGCGATATGCTAAGAAAACACATGCACATATTGAAGTAGAAACAAACCAGGTAGCATACTACCATTTCGAGCAAGACTGTTACTATATCCGTATATATCTTAAGCTCCCATTAAGTAATATACAATCCAGCATGAAACAATAATGGCCTCAAGGGCATATATCACTAACAACAATATGTAAGCCCTAGAAGCCATTATTGAGGACTTTCTTTCTCGACATGATAATATGCTATCTGGTTGCCTTTATCTTAACATGTTCACTGGTATTATTATACTGTCTCTCATATACATGTTGATAAAACCCTTAGGATGTAGTCTTGACTACCAGGACTATGATGCGGATCATACTACTGGGACCTAGGTAGTCCACAAGCACATCCTTCAATTGTTCTTAGTCGAGCGAATATCAAGACAGGGCATCGATATTCCAGAGTAAAGTAAAGCGTACGTTTCTTGACCCTGTATGGGGTGATGGTTGATCCCATATCAATTAGTTTTTGACATCAAAGATTGTACACAGGTGCTCATTAGAGAATGGGTACACCCAAGAGGACTCAACGAGAACTCCTAGATGGTACTATACCTATCGTCAGATAGCAGTTCTCTGGTGACACTGGTACAGGATAGTCTGTAGAACCGAGATCGTCATAAAGTCTTGTGTGGTTCCCACTGTGTTTTGATTCCCTCCTTACAACTGCTCAAAGGTGTCGTGCAAACAGGTGGATTTTGGGTACAGTCCCAAATCACTTGGAGGCAATGAGCGATAGGAGAGGTTTCGTCTCTCCCGGTATAGGGAGTTGATGTTGCGCTATGCTCGATTGGCTATAACAGGAAGTCCCTGGCCAGGGCCATTGATGAGATTTACTGGTAAGTGTTATCAATAGATTCTCCTATCGTTATAGGCCACACATCGGCATGACTTATCAAGTTATTGGGGTCTAACGATTCCACCTCCAGACTTGATATGCGACATATCAGACGAAGAGACCGGACGATACAGTAAGTGCTACCTATAAGCTTCATGGGAGTTTGGACAAGCTTGCCTGTTGATCTTCTAATTGCTCAATACTTGGGTAGCCGTCATGCCCAGCTAGTACCGCTGACGGCTTGTGGGTAACTGATGTGATCATTACCAACTGCTGGCATATTGACGAGTCTTTAGAGTCCCACACAGAAGTTTCCTAGTTCAAGCGAAACGAAGTAGGGCACATATGCTGATATGTGTGTGGGCCTGATTAAATACGAGTATGTGATACCATCTTCAAATCTGGCGGTTATTTGATATCAGTTAGTTTATATGTGATATAACCGGATTATTGAATCAAGTGTTGATTTGATAATGTGATATATAGATAAATGATATTAGTCAGTTATATATGATATAACCGGATTATTAAATCAAGTGTTGATTTAATAATATGATATATATTTATGTTAGATATAATTATATATTAACTAATATTATTAGCTCACTAATTATTCTTCATAATATATATATTAATATATACATGATATATATATATATATATTATGAAGTATGGCATGGATTTTCTATTTTTAGAAAATAGAAAATGAGGTGGAAAAATGAGGAGACTTTTGTTGCATGGTGTAAAGCATGCTTTGATCAATTTTTTATTCATCATCCTACACTATTGAAGCATGGTTACAATTCTATATTGATAAAAATTGGTTGCTTCAATAATATGGGGTATTAAGACATTCTTTACTTGATTCATTTTCACCTTAGCCATTTACTTGAGCTCATTTGCTCTCTAGCTCTCTCCATTTAATTCACCTCCACCTCCAAGCTCAATCCCTTACATGAGTTGAGAAACCTTGAGCTTGTGAGGACCCCTGTGAGCAAACAAAACCATTACTTCACCATCCTACACTATATTAGCGCTTTAGTGTAGTGTGTTTCCGTCACTAAAGAGTTTAGTGAAAAGGTAACTTGGATTAGCAGATCTTCGGGTGGATTTTATCGGCACGAAGATCACAATGGAAAGTTGATCCAACTTCAAGTGGATCCTAGTGGAGCTGCGTGGAGTACTACACGGAGCTTGAGAAGAGAAGGACACGGTCTACAAAGATTGTAGCCACCTTTCTCTTAGTATAGTTTTTGTTATATCATAGTTAAATCCTAATCATCTACTTTCTATTCTTGTTTAGTGTTAATTAGCACCCCAAAAATTTTTAATTGGTATGCTTGATGCTAGTAAAACCCAGTGGTGGTGCTAACCAACACTTTCACCTCTCTTTCCCTAGCCCATGCCTCATGCCCCACCATCAAAATATCTCCATGTCACCCTTTTCTTTTTATTTTAAAACAAAAAATCATTTAACAAAAGGAAAAGAAGCTATGGTTAATAAAAAAATGTAACAAGTGTTTTGTTGCATGCCATGCACATAAACAAGATCAATGCATAATTAGTGAAATATTAATCAAGCTTAGCATTAACTTGCATAAAATTAATTGTATAATAATTTATAAAATATCCAAATCACATAAATTCTTTCAAAATCAATAATTCATATAAATTTTCCAATTATTCTTCAAACTATAAGTATATAATCATACTACTTCATTGAAACCAATTTCTATATCTTTATAATATTCATGAAATTTATTATTTTATTTATTTAAATTCCAAAAATAATATTTTATTTTTCTAAAATGTCACAATCTTACCCCCTTAAATAAATTCGGTCCCCGAATTTAAATTTAAACCCCCAATTACTTAAAACATTTCAGCAAACAATCAAGTCGTTGGGGCTCCGAAATCATGAATACAAGCATAATGCATGCGCATGAAAACGAGGGCAAAACTCAAAATTAAAACTCCGGCAAACGTCACGCAATCATCGAAGTTATGACGAAAATACAAATATCAAAATCCATTATGAAAATCAAATATGATATAATTAGAACTATAACAGATATGTAGTACGCATCGGTGTGAAATCGTCAAAGCAACTAAATAAAAGTGTATGGAAAATCCCTTTCAAATTGTCGTGCGATGCGCAAACCACGGCACAAGTAGCGGACGTTCATTATAAAGAAAATAGTTATATATATACATATACATATCCTTTATTTAACATATACGTCCCGCCTTTTGAAAAATGTTTTACAAAGGTTTTCTTTATAAAATTTTGTGTCATCATGGACACATAGGAAAATATGGAGACTATAGCTGTTTTGAAATCCCCTCGCAAATATTGGTATATGCAAATATTCAGGTACTGTCCTCAGATCGGTCCTGCTCGGTTATTAAACCATATAGTATATATCATAGGAACATGCGGCATGAAAGAAGTCAGTCCCAAAATGTATACAAGGAATGCCACGTGCGTCTGGTGCGCACGGAAATCGAAATCAAATACAGGTTCCACGAATGTACACAGAAAGAAAACTAAGTGCAACGGGTGTGCACGAAAACCTCTGTCAAGTGCAATTGTGTGCCTGACAACAATATCAGGTGCATCTGATATGTACGAAGAATCTCGATTTTAGTGCATCTAGTGTGCACAAAATCACATCTAGTGCGCCAAGTATATGCAAGAATATCACTCAGTGCATAGGGTGCACACAAACATAAAACCAATGCACTATGATGCATGAAAACGAATCTCGAGTATCAAAATCGAAATCAACGGTATACGATACACACCAAATCAAAATCATGTATACAGCGGTATATAAACTCATAAACATGTGCATCTGCGCTCACAAAACCAAAAAATACTGAAAGTGCTCGTAAACTATACCGAATGCATAAGTCGAAATCATGTGCATACTATATGCACGAAATCAAATCAAATATCTCGGAGTGCATAAAATAAAATCGAGTGCAAATAGGTATGCGCAAACAAAAATCAGTGCAACTGATACATAAAGATGCAAATCAAGTGCAAATGTGGTGCACAAAAATCCCAATCAAGAAACTAAATCATTAGAATACCGGAATAAAATGATGAAAACGTGATATCAGAATCACCCAGGCGCAATTCATAATAACTGCAGTCGAGGTGCCCTTCCTTAAATGTCGAAAGGTGCCGGTACATCCAAAGCTGGCAGAGCAAGAATATCCACTTGCCTCCTGCCCACGGTCTGGTGTCCTATGCTCTTAGATCCTTGTTTTCCTGTGTGGATTACCAGTTACATGACCCCTCGGCTTGACAGCCCGATTCAGAGTAATGAAGGTAACAAGCCCGTACTGGCGCTTCTCTGAAAATCTCCTGACCAATTATCATGGTCACTCGTAACATATCACATCAAATATGGCAACCTCTGGCCCACTGAGTGTGCGCAATACAATCAATCCTGGTTCAATTCTTTATCATGAAGTACTCCCGAAAGATTCTATCAGGGTCTCTTTCAAATCTTATCTCTGCAGAACTGCCCGGAAGTTGGAACTTTTTACTCAATCTTTTTCTTGTTCCGGGACAGTCGCATTCTCATCACGACTTTCCTCAAGAAATTATGGCCGTATCCAACGCCTCTGCGTGCGTAGTAACTCTATGACATCAATGGAGTGGAACGACAACTCGTGAAAATCTCGCACGTTCTTCTTACTCTGCTTCCCTATAGTATGGACCAATTCGGAATCATCTCTTCATAGCTGTATGGACTGCGCTCCAATTGGCTGTACTCATATCTAGAGTCTCTTTCGAAGCTACAAACTTGGCATCTCTAATACTCAATAGAAGGCATCGGATCAATTACGTCCTCGGGAACTCGTCCAAATCACCGGAGTAATGCGCTTTCGCTCGTCCTGTCTCGATCGAGTCACAGCACGCCTGTGAGGTCCTCTTCTAGCTGAAGCCAGGCAATTGATGACTTCGCATCGGAGTATCCAAACGAACAAAATGTTCTAGTCACTTTTCCAAGGGTGACTAGCGATCTTCTATCACATCTCTGTGTATAACTCATACTGCATTAGCTTCTGAAATCTGGGGGCGATATCTTATTAAACTCAGCAACAGCTGGCTCATCTGTTTGCACGGTAGACAATGCCTCGATCATCTGTTGTAGATGGTTCATCAATAGTCTTCACAATCTGACTGGCCTCTAGCAATGGACCGATCATCCTGTGCAGATCTCGAACGTTCGCGTCAATGAGAAAACATAGTAAAACAATATATCAACGCATTCGTGTGTCACCGGAATACATCCTAGTCAGTCTTCATTCCCGACCGTATCTCTAGCCGTAGCTCTCTCTGCTCGTGTAGCCATGGTAACGGAAACCACAATCCGATATCGATGAGGATAGATCATAGGAACGAATAGAAATGCAGTGCATAAGAAATGTACATCCTTAGGGTACTTAAGCGAAGTAGCGTATCGTAAGTATGCCGCGGAACATACACACGGTATGTCACTCTACTTAAGTTACCTACTCCATCAACCAAGGTGAACCTACGTGACGAAAGTTCAGGTCCAATACCCCCTCGGCCAAGTCTAAGTTCCATAAGGTCAAGCCTAGGTTCCAAAATATATATACGTCCTAGACTCCGCATAGTCAAACCTATACTCAAGCCAAGGTTAAACCTAATGCTCTGATACCAACTTTATCACGAATCGAAAAAGGCACGCGACCGGCACTTGAATCATGTGAAGTCTATAGGACCCCACTTAATTCAAGTAAGACAAAAGCCCAGAAATCTAAAACTTTTTAGGGAAAATAGTGGAGGTGAAGTTTTGAAATAATGGCATAATGAAATCAAGATCTTTCTTTAAAACATAAGTTATATTTTATGAAAATGCAATACTTTATATCTATCTTGAAAACATTTTTCGTCGTTTGAAATTTGGGCAGCACCTCCTCTGTAAATCTTAACCCGAAAGAAATACAACAATAATAATAATAGGCATCTTTTAGGGGGAGCTAGCTCTTCACCAATTGGCGGAAACAACCACGCAAAGATATAAATATACAACGCCGAAGGCGAGGATCAAACACAAAAGTAAAGTAAAGAAAACTAAGCAACATCAAGAAAACAAATACAATAATAAATACAAGAGCGTGACTCTAAGGCCGAAAAAATATACAACAACATTTTCTAAGTCTACAAATATACATAGTCTTTTAACTAGATATAACTGAAATAAAATATACAAGTAAAATGGTGGTCACGATGCAAATTTATCCCACCTATCAATGCAATCACACTGAAGAAGGTAGTGTACCAGCAAGCCGCAACGGAACCTGTGCGGTCGAACCTGCAAGAATACTGTGGCATAACGGGGGTGAGTTGCCAACTCATGTGTAGAAAATATCACCGAGTACAAACTGAATGTGTGACTATCTCATAGGTCATACAGTACGATACAATAGTAATAATAACACGATAATATCTAGTAGTAGCAAGGGTAATAATATAAGCATATGAGTAATGCCAAGTACTCGTGTCCGTGTCACAAAGTAATTATATGTCATGTATATTATGTATGAATGCATCATCAAATAGGTGTGTCCAGCATCGACACACAAAATCATGACAAAACCTGAGTGCCCAGTATCGACACTCGAAAACATCATGAAAACCGTGTTCATCAGCGACACATCATCCTTATATATCTCAGGCTCCGTCAGTCCGTATCGGCCCATATCATATGATCTTACGACTACGATCAGTATCCTCCGGATATCCGTCGCGCCAACTATCACCGGTCGGTAGTGCTCTCCTGCCGAGCTGAACGTCTCTCTATACGGCCTTCTTTCGCCGGGGTACCGCACAGGGTTCGCCATGTACCCGCAGACGGTGTCTCCTCGCTCCTCGAATCAGGTATACATATATGCTCCAGAACCGAGAAATCTCATGGTGGACACCACACATCAAATCAAGAAAAACCGCATTTCTTCTTTTAAAAGGAGCATAAGTTTTTGAATTCACATGTGGTTTCCCAAATCCAGAAATCTCATGAAAATTAGAATCTCATAATCATGAGCTAATAAGGAGATAATGAATGCCGGCATAAAGCCAAACTGCGGTGCATAACCAGAATGTATGTATACAAATGCATGTGGTATCTAAGTAAGAAATTCAATATCTAAACTAGCATGTGAGAACAAGAATACTAACAAGTACTACTAAGCTACAAACTATCAGGTTGTATAATGAAGTAACGGTTTTAAATGTGTACATAGCATGGTAATTACCGATGATGATGTGTGTGAGCCGGCAATCAAGTATACCTGCAACATACGCATCATCGGTAATGGTGCATGTGTCCTAACAGACGATACCATAACTGTAACAACCCTAAACTTTCTGTACATTTTTTTCAAAAAATATTATAGAAAGGCGTACTTGAGCCTGAGCAAAAGTTATAAATTTGATTCGTTTTTGAACAGCAAGAAAGAGCTTGTAGCTCATTGGTAAGACCATGCACTGCTGAACCAAAGCACCAGAGTTCAAATCCCATCAGCCACACATTCTTTTTATTTAAAATTATTTTAATCTTTTAGAAGCCCAATAGTCTATATGTGCACAACCCGTAAAACCAAAAGTCACAGCCTAAACAAACGTGTCCACGAGGCTAGACCAAGCGTTAGGGACACGTTGCATCAAGATGAGCCCCGACTCGCCCAACTCGGGCTGGCGAACTCTTTGACTCGACCGGCGCCGCCGGTCTGACTCGGCCAAAACCCAAATTTTCTTTATCTCTGGCGACTCTTGAACTCCCCCCATAACCCATGTATTATTTGTTTTTACTGCTCATTTACAGAGCACAATAAAACTCATATTTAATCCATTTTTATTTCAAATTTTAATACACCCTTTCACTACCATAAACCCTAGATTTTTCCTATAAATATCACCCCTCAAATCACCCCCCTCACTCACAAATCCCTGCCCAAACTCTCAAGAAAATTCCCAAGTCTTTTGTGTGCAAGTGGAGTTAGCAAAAGGCGAAGCTCCGACGAACATCCGACGGCAATCCGAGGAGATTCCAAGGATGAAACGACGCACACACATCCCACCTCTTCCTCCTTCACTCTTCTAGTCAAATAACCTGTATGTCCCTACTTCTTCCTCTTTTCTCTATTCTAAAAACATTTAAAACTAAAACCCGACGGAAGCGAAATTAGTCCGACTTCCGATTGGGTTTTTCTTTAAAAAGTTCTATTTTTTCTTAAACACAATTATACCAAACTCTTATTTCATGACCATTAAACTTAACGAAAATAATAGAACAAGTTTGGCATCAAAATAATAACCGTAGCAAGTTTTATTCCGTTTTTACATTAAAATACCTTCAAGTTTCATTTCGACATACTTGAACTTTTTAAACCGTATTACCTTAGAAAACTCATGAGGTAATGACCTACCTCCTCACAATACTCATATGTAACATAGCACGATGGAATTTGCGAACATAGATTTGGGGGAAAAAATACGATTTTACGCATAACTACCTCCAACTTATAAAAACCCTTTTTCTACAAGATGTGTATTTTAACAAATCTTTGCAAATGCGGATTTACAACCCATTTCGGGGAACCCGTTCAGGATGGTACGGATTATCGTACATCCTCAGGCCTAGTAGGGTGAGATGCAGACCTCCGCAAGGAGCATACGATCTAGAAAGATTTAAAATACACTTTTCTTTAGAAAATATGATTTCTATTATAAATAAAACTTATATTTTTAATATATATATATATAATTAATATCAAAATATAGATTTTTAATATTTATAAAATTCCACATTTCCAAAATTCAAGAAAAATATCTAATTTACAAGAAAATACCATACAATTCCAATATTACAAATAAATACCATATATTATGAAATTAGGTTTTATTCGCTAGAAATGTCACATTGATAAAATATACATCCATGAAAACACTAAAGACAATAATAAAATACTTGAGGTGTATTTTGAAAATTATAGAAAATTATTTTTATATAAAACCCCTTCAAGTTATACTAAATTACAATAAGGACCCTAGTAAACATAGGTTTAAGTGGGACCAGTCTCTTGAGCCTCAGGAAGCCGGAGATATGGGTGCTTGCCAATTTAAGGTAGACAACTTAACAAACGGTGTTATCAACACGGTATTTTTCTTTGAAAAAGACACAAATCCTGCCGTCCATGTACAACAATTACCGATAGCACCAAAACATAATTCAGGATTCAATTTCTTTTCAAATTATCTGACTCAGACTGAGTCTCGATATAATCAATCTGACTTGAATATGATTCAAGTATAAACTACAACTCAATATGAATCCATATATTCAATCTGTTCAATCTATTCAATCTATATTGACCGAACTGGACCATGGATATATTCCGTTTACATGATCATCCATTATATCCGTTCCATTACTGATATCATGGTTTCGGTAAGTCATATATATATATTCAATATATAATACAAACAATGCAACAATACAATCAAGACATCGCGGGGTTTATAAGGGGTAGATTGGTATGGAAGGTGTTAGAAGTGGCACGAGACAGCAACCATAAAGAAAGCTAACCTGAATTCAATTGCTGTTGTACCGTGGTTGAACGGTTCCTTGTACTCCGTATACCGTAGTCTCTGGTCTAGTAAGACTCCTCTCGTATACACTGGCCTCTTCTGTACCAAGCTACAAACAACAGCGTTAACATTAAATACAACATTATAACAATATACTCTCTATTCTGTCTATTCCATTTTTTTCTATTTACAGGACTTACCGAGCGATTTGTTCGCTGACGACATTCTCTTTCTTTTCTTTAGAATGTCGTCAGGTGATTCGGACCTTCAGGAGATCGAGCCCACCTTCAAGGACTTGGATCAGCTAGCCTTCGACCCGGAGCTCTAGTTCCGTGTACACATTTACATTCTGTATTTTCCATTTTTGTTATACCACTGTTTAGGCATTGCTTTCCATTTCATGTATTTACTTTTCAAATGTATTGTAAAAAGAATATTAATAAATAAAGTTGTTGTTCATTTATATCTTGTCTCTTGTGTGCATTACATTTTATATTGCTTAGATACGCTTAGCGTGTTTAATTCTGAGTAAATACGTAGCGGCCAGTCACGTCCCCTTCGCCATACACCGGGAAGCAGGGCGTGACAATAATAGCTAATGAAAGCACATGTATATATGTAATTCCATGAGAACAACATGAACATAGCAGAAAAGTAAACAGTAAACGCAATATTATAAAATATGCATACCTATATACGAGCCATACAGTTACCGTATTTAAAATACTATGCATCGTTGTTTTTAGAAAAGTAGGGGCTACGGTGTTTTTGAGAAAAGAAATGTCTTTTGAAAATCCGTAGCGTCCCTCGGTGTATCCTTTGAAAATGCCTACGATTCGTTAGTTTTGAAAATAAGTATGACTCAAGCCTAACCTAACATTTATCTAAGCAACTAAAGAGTAACTAAGAACCGAGTCGAAAGTGATAAGAAAGTCTATAACATTCCGAGTCGATATATCTAACAGTCGGCGATCCAACCTCATATCATCACATACGATATATTCCATCGTATGGCATCCTCGAGTCAAGAGTGCGGATCAATCATCATATATATATATATATATCGTACGGTATAGTCCGTCTTACGGCATCCTCAAAATCGAGGGTACGGGTCAAATATCATATATCATACATAGATCATAGTTCGTACAGTATCATTCATCGTACAATATCATAATCAAGTGTACGGATCTAAGGCCACGTACAATCTATTATCTTATCAAATCACATGTTATCGCATGTTATGTATATAACGCCCAACGATCCTTTAATATATCGCATCATAAACGATGTCTCATCTCAAATCATATATCATAATCTCTTGACATCCAGTTCGATCGTATTGACTCAAAACTATATAACATATCATATCAAGTGTGTGTGTGTGCGCGCGCGCGAGACAAAGCAAACTGACTACTCACGATGAACTAAACAATGAGTAAACTATCCTACAAGTACGCTTAATCTAACCTATAGTCTCTTAGAAACCCTATTTGCTAGGTATCCAAGTCTCGCATAAACATATATACATACATACATATATATATATACATATATATAATATATAAACACATCCTATTCTACGATTGCGGGGGTGTTATACGTGTTAGTTATATATATGCCTTAGAGGTCATTACTGTACATGTGATGTATTTGCAATGGATGCTTGGACATATATAGGGAAGACTTTCTTGCTCGACATGATAGTATGCTATATGGTTTCTTTTTATCTTAAAATGTACACTTATCGTCTCTCTATTACATGTTGATAAAGCCCTTAGGATTAGTACATGACTACCAGGACTATGATGCAGACCATACTAGTGGGGACATGGGTAGTCGGAAAGTACATCCTTCAAATATTCCTAGTCATGGAAGTATCGAGACAGCGCATCGATACTCCAGAGTAGACTAGCGTTTACGCTTCTCGACCCATATGATGGACGATGGATGATCCCACATCCATTGATGTTTAACATCAGAAAAGGTATACGGATGCTTAGTGGAGACTGGGTACACTGAACGGACTCGCCGAGAACTCCTAGATGGTATTATACCTATTGTCGGATAGCAGTTCTCTGGTGACACTGGTATAGGTTTGTCTGTAGACCTGAGATCGTCATAGAGTCTTGTATGATTCCCACCGTTCTTTGATTTCCACCATACCACGGTCAAGAGATCCTGCAAAAAGGTGGTTTTTGGGTACAATCCCGAATCACATGGAGGCAATGAGCGATAGGAAAGGTTTCGTCTCTCCCGGTATTGGGAGTTGATGTTGCGCTATGCTCGATTGGCCATAACAGGAAATCCCTGACCAGAGTTGCTGAGATTTACTGGTAAGTGTTACCAGTAGTTTTTCGAACCGTTATGGACCTTGCATCGGAATGACTTATCAGGCTATTAGGGTCTGACATTATACCACCCCTAGGTTGTGATATGCGACATATCAGACGAAGAGACCGGACTGTACGGTAGTGTTACTGATTGGATTCGCAGGAGTACGAGCAGGCTTGCTTGTTGATCTTCTGATCACTCAATACTCGGGTGGCCGTTACATTTAGAAGACCGCTTGCGGCTTTTGGGTGTTTGATACGATCATCAACTACTTCCGGCGTTTTGACGAGTCTTTAGAGTCCTACACAGAGGTTTCATGGTTCATGCGAAACGGAGTAAGGGCACATATGCGATATATGCGGGAACGAGGTTGATACGAGTATGTGATACCGTATTGTTTTCTCGCGATATGTGATATCGGACGGGTGTATGTGATATAGCCAGGTTATCGAATCTAGTGTTGATTCGGTAAGTTGATATTATTGATATTATTCGGTTATATGCGAGATATCCGGATCATTAAGTCAAGTGTTGATTTACTGATTTAATGCATAATTATATATTTGATATATGAATTTACATTAACTAATATTGCTCACTTAAGAGTTCTTTTCTCACTTTTGATACACTTTACATATATGTGATATATGTATTGTTTTCTTTGCACACATAAATATATATGTGATATATATTGTTGTGTCATGCTAGGTTACACATGCAACATCTATGTATGAGACTTATACCATGCTAGGGTTAATGTTATGGTTCATAATTATATTTAAGAAAATTCAAAATAAGTGGAATTTTGTCATAGTTCAAAGCTTGTAGAAGCTTGTAGGTTTCATTGACTTAGTCCACTCTTTTGTCTAGCTTAAGATATTTGTTACCCAACCTTAACTCATAGCCATGGTTTAGTCTCTACAATGGTTAGTGCATGACATACACTCATCATGTTTGCATTTCTAACCTCATGTGATTTTCTTTAGTTCATCACTTCATCATTTTATTCTTCCACTCATTGAAGCTTTCTAGCTTCATGAAAAGTGATGAAAAAGTGTGAGAAAAATAAATCTAAAGTGAGCCCACTTCTTACTTCATCATCCTCTACTATTAGCCATTTAGTTTAGGGTGTTTGCTTCACTAATTTCACCATTTGTGAAGAGGTAGAATGAGCTCGAGTCTCCTCGACGTAGATCATCTTCGGTTTCGAAGACATTGAGCAAGCTTATTCGTTTCTTCAAGTGAACCCTCTCTAGTCAGGGAGTTCACCATTCACAGCGAAGGGACTACAACATGGAGCTTTAGAAGTGAAGGACCGGTCTACAAATTTTGTATTCCGCATTCACTTAGATGTAAAGTGTTTACATTATGTTTCGTCGGATTTTCTACTGACGATTCTAGGGTTAGGGTTAGCTAATACGGCAATTTTTAAAAAATGTCATGGACGATGCCTCCCGAAAACTTGTTGCCGTGCTAGACAACCCTACAGTGGTATCAGAGCCGAGCTAGAAAATTAGACGATGTTTGCTAGGATTACGAAACCGAAACTACTCCGAAACACCCGATACGATAACTTAGTTTCTGTCGATTTTAAAAGGTCTTCAAAAAAATTTTTAAACAACTGTAGAATGTTGTATGAGATATGACATGAACACAGAGAAAATTTGAAAGAGATTGCTCGGATTTTGGCCAAGCAGATGACCACAAAAACCGAGGTGGCCAGCCCTAGGTCAATGTTCTGGCTTAAATTTTTTTTTTGTGTTCCAGGCTCTGGGTTTTAGTGTTTCAGGTGTTGTTTGTTTTTGCTAATTTTGCATGTGATGTTAACTTTCTGCAAAGGCAATTCGGAGTATTTTGTATTCGTAATTCTAACATGTATTCGAGTTATTTAGACGACGTTAAAAAGTCCGTACGGATATCAATAACAAAATTTTTCCCTTGCTGAAATTTTCCAAGAGTTGGATTTTTCCAAGTTTAAAATTTTCAGAAAATCTTACAAGCAATTCTGTGGACCCTCTAGAAGAACGAAACTCTAACTCGATTCTATGACCATTAGAACCGCCACCAAACCCTAAGGTTTGTGGTAGTTCAACGGGGCCACAGTGATGCATTGGTTTACCCTTCTACGGCTGGCTCATAGGAGCTGTGACATGTTCTGGGTATTTTTTGAACTCCGCTCAACTATTGAGCTTGTTAGGAAATTTTGGGTCCTTGCTTATTCGATCGAAAAGTTTAACATCGTCTAGCTATCTGTGGTTGTGATACAATATTAGGAATCCACAAATAGTTATGAGTTAACTAGTTTGAATTTGATAAATCTAGCAGTTTAGTCTCATTTGATCGGTTGCCACGAAATTTTGATGTGGATCAAAAGTCCGTCGCAATTACGTAGTGTACGCGGATACTCGCCGGGTAACCTTACTGGATAGCCACACCACATAGCCCCGACCAAGTGGCTGTAGGAGAACCCCGTTACCAAAAGCATCCGTTCGGGTGCTCACGGCCGTGGTGTTCCGCCTTAGTGCACTTCGTCGACGGCATCGGGAGTGCGGCCGTCTACTAAAGTTTCCGACGAGCATTCGATCAGGTTATCGGGAATCTTGTTGAATTACCCGATAGATTATTGGAAAGTGTTTTCAATATCGAAACTAAAATGCGGGATTTATAATTGTTAGGCATGTGATGTCTAAGGAATTCATTTGGTTAGGCATGAAATCCAAAGTATGTGATGCATTGGGTTTATGATGTCTAAGGTGGTTGCGGATTTCAATTGTTCTAGCTTTTCACTTTCTTTACTGCGACCGTATGTGTAATATGTGGTGTATCGCCGGTTTCGTTGCTATATGTCAACGATAATTTGGATATGCATATTTACTTACGTTGATGACATGTGATGTTATGTGTTGCTGTGATATGTTATATTGGATCGTCGTATTTTGAATAGCTGGGCTTTTTTTATGTGAGATGAGAGTTTTTCATTTTCATTCATGTAAAAGCTTGTATGTAATATTCTTTTATTGGGGAACTTCCAGGTTGAGGATGATGTCACCATTGATGTATATTATTTACTTTTCAGCATTAGGATAGACCCAAGGCGGGGAGCACAAGTAACCGGGTTCTAGCGTCTAGTGGAAGACCATCTCGAGGAGTCGAGACCGGGTCTCCTAACTCTAGAATTGGTAGGGTTGCTTGCTGCTCTCGTAGGGGTCTAGGGATGTGGGTTTGGCTATTCATCACGACCGTGGAATCCGCGTTTTTACTGGCTTAAATAAAACACGGAATTCCTAGTATAACCAATATTTCATAAGTGATTCTTCTGCTGCTGATATTCTGTGATGTGATCACTTGATATGTTTTGAAACGAATGCCTATATTAAATATATGAGATATAATAAATATTGTTGCTTTCGTTTCTTATATGACGCTTAGGAAGCATAAAATTGATGGGACTTCATTAATGAGATTAATGAAATAAAAGAAACCTAAAGATGTTGTAGAAACTTGTTTTAAAAACTGGTACCTCTAGTTCTTGCTTTGCATAGAGGTATTCCTTGTATAATATCCAACACCTTATTCGATAAGGAAAGAGCCGAGATCCCTTCACCGGGAGTGACCTCTTTAGCGAAACTAGCAGATGCTACAACCCACTCGGTTTGTCTTTTAATTGCTTCTATAGTTTTTTCTTTGCATAGTGGTATTTTTGAAATATCCTGCACCTTATTCGATAAGGAAAGAGCCGAGATCCCTTCACCGGGAGTGACCTCTTTAGCAAAACTAGTAAAAGCCTAAAAAACACTCCTTTTCAAAATCACTCTATTCTACAACGATATCAAGTTCATTACGCAAAGGGTTTTCTTAAAAACCTGTCGTAGCCCTTCGTAATTTCAGATAAGTAATATTTAGTATCCGTGTTGCGTTTGTTGACTTCTGTCAAGGCGTAGTGTGTGGTAGCTGATTAGTGCGTATCTGCAAAGCATATGATGCGATTGGATTAGGGTAGTCGTACGATCTTGTTGACCTCTGTCAAGGGTCGTGCGGGTGGGTTTAATTGAATCATGAAATGGCGGGTTGAACTTGACTAGCAGCCTATGGTTTGTTGACATCTGTCAAGGTCATAGTACACTTGGGGCAAAATATTTTCGGGAATTTCAAATGTTGAAATTTGCAATGAGATTGCATACCTTCTATGAGATAGTTGGATCCCGATATCCACTGTGAATAAGAGTTACTCCTGTGAGAGTTTTATACATTAAAATTAGCCGATCAAGTAGGTATCTAGAAAGGTGTTAATGGGGTTACGCTCCTGGGAAAACGAGGTTTATTTTAATTAGGTCTGTGCGAAAGCACGAGGAACCTCCCTCAAAGTACCGACACTGGCCTGGCCGAAAGATTGGCGAATTTATAGGGTGTAATTAGTCCCCTCTAGTCTTACCTTTTAGAGTTTGAAGGTAGATTTGACTAAAACAGTGGGAGCCATCCTGATTATATAAAATAATAACCAATCTGATCTTGCAAGAGCGCACGCAGAGTGTTTTCTTCTCTCTCTCTCTCCTGGTAGCGACCATGTCACGCCTTAATCAAGATAATAATATGGATGCAGTGACCGAACCTGCTTATTATACTGAGCTAGGGAATGTTGGTTCCGCTCTATCTTATAATTGTTATAAGTCCGAGCAGGAAATAGGGGAATATCCAGATTCCCATGCCACCCAATCAAAGAAAGTGCATGTTGATGCATCTGTAAGGTTCTTAGGAACTAGAATAAGGTTTTACAAGGTATCAAACATGCCGTAATTAAAAATTTCAAGTGCCGAACAACCTAAGCAAGGATCTTAACGAGAGAATTAGGGTTAAAACAACAAGTAAACAACTTTACTTTTAAGAGTTAGGGATTACAACCTTTTTAATCCGTTCCTTCGCTTCATAAGCTCCGAGTTCAGTTCCCTTCGCTGCGATCATCAAGTTCCCGGAATCTCAAGAGGCTCCATGAGGTGAATGATACATCTTGCTTGAAGTCTTCGAAATCCAAGACGATCTACCTTGAGGGAACACAAATCCAAGCTCTCACTTCACTAATGAGGTATTAGTGGAGCAAACACCCTAATCTAAGTGGCTAGAATAGATGAAGATGATGAAGTACGAATTTTGCTCTCTTTAGTTTTCTTTATGTCACTTTAATTCATCACAAAAGAAAACGCTAGTGAGCTTTTGTGAGGAGGAAGAAGAAGATAAGTGTGATGAATAATTGTTATAAGGTTAGAAATGCAACCATGGATTAAGCATGGCATGCTTAACCCTTGTAGAGAATAAACCATAGGCTAAGATTAAAGTTAGGTTAACAAATATCTAGGAAAATATATAAAGAGTGGACTTTAGTCAACTAAGCAAAATATCCTAGCTTTAATCCACAAAAATAGAATTATCCAAAATAAAAGGTAAACCCTAATCTTAACCCTAATCATGGTTTAACTCTCATAAACCCTAGTTGAATTTATAACCTAGCATGTTACAATATTATATATCACATATATACAATATTTAATGTAACAAGAGAAAATAATACAATTAACATATATCACATAGATATCGATGTATCATCAAGTGAGAAAAAGAATCATTTAAGTGAGCTTATATTAGTTAATATAATGTAATTTATCACACATATAATTATACATTAAATTATTAAATCAACACTTGATTTAATAACCCGGCTATATTACATATAACCGATAAATATAATATGTATCTTTTTATCGAATCAACACTTGATCCGATAACCCGGCTATATCATATATACCCGGCCGATATCACATATCACGAGAATAGAATACAGTATCTCATATCGTATTAATCTCGGTCCCACACATATCACATATGTGCTCCTACTCCTTTTCGCCTGATCCCGGAAACCTCTGTGTAGGACTCTAAAGACTCGTCAATATGCCGGCAGTAGGTGATGATCATATCAAACACCCACAAGCTGCAAGCGGTCAGCTAAACGTAACAGCCACCCGGGTATTGAGTGATCAGAAGATCAACAAGCAAGCCTGCACACACTCCTGTGAATCCAATCAGTAACACTACCGTACAGTCCGGTCTCTTCGTCTGATATGTCGCATATCCAGTCTAGAGGTGGTAAACGTCAGACCCCAGTAACCGATAAGTCATGTCGATGTGAGCCTCATAACGGGTCGAAAAACTGCTGATAACACTTACCATTAGATGTCCATATCAGCCCTGGTCAGGGACTTCCAGTTATAGCCAATCGAACACAGCGCAACATCAACCCCCAATACCGGGAGAGACGAAACCCCTCCTATCGCTCATTGCCTCCATGTGATTCGGGACTGTACCCAAAAGCTACCGTTTTGTACGTTCTTGTGAACGTAGTAAGGTGCAAATAAAAGCACAGTAGGAATCACACAAGACTCTATGACGATCTCGGGTCTACAGACTAACCTGTACCAGTGTCATCATAGAACTGCTATCCGACGATAGGTATAATACCATCTAGGAGTTCACGGCGAGACCGTTCAGTGTACCCACTCTCCACCGAGCACCCGTATACCTTCTCTGATGTCAAACACCTATGGATATGGGATCATCTATCGCCCATCATATGGGTCGAGAAGCGTATACGCTAGTCTACTCTGGAGTATCGATGCCCTGTCTCGATACTCCCTTGACTAGGAACAGTTATAGGATGTACTCTTAGACTACCCTGTCCCCAATAGTATGATCAGCATCATAGTCCTAGTAGTCGAGTACTTATCTTAAGGGCTTTATCAACATGTGAGAGCAAGATAGTAAACCAATACAAGTCAACATGTTAAGCCAAAGTGAAACCAGATAGCATACTATCATGTCGAGCAAGAAAGTCCTCTCTATATATATCCAAGCATCGACTATAATATACATCATATGTACAACAATGGCCTCTAGGGCATATACATAACTAACAATCTCCCACTTGCACTAAGGCTAGCTGTTGTAGTATCTCATACCCAACATCCCGAAGAGTCTTTCAAAATGTATCTGGTGTATGGCCTTCGTGAGTGGATCCGCAGTGTTGTCCTTCGTATCAACTCTCTTGACCTCGATCTCTCGGCGATCAACTATCTCCCGGATCAGGTGATACCGCCTCAGAATATTCCTGGATCTCTAAAGGGACCTGGGTTCCTTGGCCAAAGCCACAGCTCCATTGTTATCACAATACAAAGGTATTGGATGCACAATGGACGGAACCACACCAAGTTCAGTGATGAACTTCTTCATCCAGACAGCCTCTTTGGCAGCATCATTGGCAACGATGTATTTAGCCTCCATCGTCGAGTCTGCCACGGTTTCTTGCTTGGAACTCTTCCAACAAACAGCCCCTCCATTGGGGGTAAAGACAAAGCCCGAGTGCGACTTAGAGTCATCCTTATCACTCTGGAAGCTCGAATCGGTAAAGGACTCCACCTGTAGTTCTCCGTTACCATACACCAAGAATATCTCTTTAGTCCTTCTCATGTACTTGAGAATGTTCTTCACAACTGTCCAGTGACTCTCTCCTGGATCTGCTTGATACATACTCACTACACTTAGTGATTATGCTACATCGGTCCTGGTACATAGCATCGCGTACATGATAGAGCCTACTGCCGAAGCATAGGGTATCCCTTGCATGCGAGCTCTCTCCAAATCAGTCTTGGGAGACATCTTTTTGGAGAGAGTGAGTCCAGAAATCGTGAGTAAATTCCAACGCTTGGATTCTTCCATACTAAATCTCATTAGTATGGTGTCAATGTACCTGGATTGGGACAATCCAGTAACCGTTTAGATCTATCTCTATAGATCTTAATTCCCAAAATGCAGGAGGCATCACCTAGATCTTTCATTGAGAATATATGTGATAAGAAGAGCTTGACCGAATGCAGCATAGGAACATCATTTTCTATCAAGAGTATGTCATCCATGTACAATACGAGGAAGACAACCTTACTCTCTGCCACCTTCTTGTAAATACAAGGTTCATCTACGGTTTTTATGAACTCAAACTCTTTGACTACAACATCAAAACAGATGTTCCAACTCCGCGAGGCCTGCTTCAACCAGTAGATGGATTTAAGCAGCTTGCACACCTTTTCGCTGCTCCCACTATCAATGAAGCTCTCTGGCTGAGTCATGTACACGCACTCCTCTAAATCACCATTTAGAAAGGCGGTTTTAACATCCATTTGCTAGATTTCGTAGTCATGGTATGCAGCAATGGCAAGTAAGATCCGGATGGACTTAAGCATAGCCACTGGAGAAAAGGTTTCTTCATAATCCACACCCGGTCGTTGACGAAAACCCTTTGCAACAAGTCTAGCTTTGAAAGTCTCAACTTTTCCATCTACACCAAGTTTCTTCTTAAAGATCCATTTGCTCCCAATGGGTTTTACCCCTTCAGGATCAACTTCTAAAGTCCATACTTTGTTGGTGTACATGGATTCCATCTCAGATCGCATTGCATCCTGCCATTTCACAGAGTCCCCACTCGTGATGGCCTGCTCGAAGCTAGTCGGGTCATCATCTTCCATGATGCAATCCTCGCTGACAACATCGATGTGAAAACTGTAGTATCTCTCAGGTGTATGAGGAACACTACTAAATCGGAGGAGAGGCTGGGGTTCGTCGGGAACTGCTGAATCCTCTGATTCTACTAAATTTTCAGTTGCAGTTTGTGCTGCTGGAACATCTTCCAGCTCAACCTCTTCGCCACTAATTTCTTTTGCAAGAAATTCCTTTTTTAAAAAGGTGGCATGTTGAGCAACAAACACCTTTTGCTTCTCGCTGTGGTAGAAAAAATATCCATATGAATTCTTTGGATATCCCACAAACATGTAGAGAACTGATCGTGCCTCGAGTTTGTCCGGATTTTTGTAGGGTTCCTAGGCACCCTAATGAGGTCACACAAGGCATCGAACATGCCATATTAAAATTTTAACGGTGCCGAGAGACCCGACTACGGATCGTTTGCTAGATGTTTAGGCGAAACTAAAAGCTAGTTAACAGTTAACTACTGGGATACGGAAATTACAACCTTTGTAGATCCGGATATCCACCTCCACGGCTCCGCAAGGGCGTCCTCTCGCTGTCCATCTTGAAGCTTGAACTCTCGAGACGGCTTCATTGGAGAAACGTGCGGAATAGCTCGTCGGCTTCGTGTCAAAGACGATCTACGTCGAGGTTGCACAAACTCAAGCTCCGACTTCACAAACTTGTGAAACTTGTGAAGTAAACACCCAAAACAACTTGGCAAGAGGTAGAGGGTGAAGAAATAGGAGGTGGGTTCACTTTAGATTTGGATTTCTCTCACTAAAACTCAAGTTGCCATTGGAGTAGCAAGCTTGAAGAAGAAGAAGAAGATGAGCTCAAGAAAAGATTATGATAAGTCTCTTTATAAAAATAAATTTAAATCAAATACTTATCATAACTTGAACTAGGGTTAAGTGTAGAGAATTAACCATGGTCACTTGGATGGGTTAGGGTTAAGCATGAAGATAAGGATGGTTAGCAAAGTCAAAGCTTCATGAAGCTTCAATATAAAACAAACTTAGCCACCATTCTTATCATAACTTATTTCAAATAAATAAATAAACAAATAAATAAATGAATGAATATGCAAAACCCTAATTATCAAATTAACCATGGATTAATTCTATAAACTTAACTATATGATCAAGTATCATCAAACATGATACAAAGTAGTGCACTAAAGCATATCACATATACAATGTGCAACAAGTGAGAAAAATCCGTTTAAAGTGAACCAATACTAGTTAATGCAATGCAATATATCAAATATATAATTATGCATTAAATCATTAAATCAACATTTGATTCAATGATCCGGTCATGTCGCACATAACCGACTAGAATCTAATGTATCGATTTATCGAATCAATGATTCGATAACTAGGTCATATCGAATATAACCATTCGAAACATATATCGCGAGAATGAAATGCGGTATCACATACACGCATTATTCTCGGTCCTGCACATATCTCATATGCGCTCCTATTTCGTTTCGCTTGAGCCAGGAAACCTCTGTGTAGGACTCTAAAGACTCATCAATACGCCGGTAGCAGATGATGATCATATCAAGCACCCACAAGCCGCAAGCGGTCTGCTAAACGTGACGGCCACCCGGGTATTGATCGATCAGAAGATCGACGAGCTAGCCCGCTCATACTCCTGCGAATCCGACCAGTAACACTTACCATACAGTCAAGTCTCTTCGTCAGATACGTCGCATATTAAGTCTAGGGGTGGTAAACGTCAGACCCCAATAACCCGATAAGTCGTGCTGATGTGAGGCTCGTAACGGGTCGAGAAACTACTGGTAACACTTACCAGCAAATCTCTAATCAGCCCTGGCCAGGGACTTCCCTGTTACGGCCAATCGAGCACTGCGCAACATCAACTCCCAATACCGGGAGAGACGAAACCCCTCCTATCGCTCATTGCCTCCATGTGATTCGGGACTGTACCCAAAGACCACCGTTTTGCACGCCCTCATGGACGGGGGAAGGTGGAGATCAAAGCACAGTGGGAATCACACAAGACTCTATGACGATCTCGGGTCTACAGACTAATCTGTACAAGTGTCACCTGAGAACTGCCATCTGACGTGAGGTATAATACCATCTGGGAGTTCTCGGCGAGTCCGTCCAGTGTACTCAGTCTCCACTGAGCACCCGTATACCATCTCTGATGTCAAACACCAATGGATATGGGATCATCCATCGCCCATCACATGGGTCGAGAAGCGTATACGCTAGTCTACTCTGGTATATCGATGCCCCGTCTCGATACACCCACGACTAGGGACCTTGAAGGATGTACTTATGGACTACCATGTCCCCACTAGTATGATCTGCATCATAGTCCAGGTAGTCAAGTACAAATCCTAAGGGCTTTACCAACATGTAACTATAAGACAGTATAAAGAGACTAGTGTACATGTTAAGATAAATAGCAACCAGATAGCATACTATCATGTCGAGCAAGAAAGTCATCTTTATATATGTCCAAGCATCCAATATAATATACATAATCTGTACAATACTGGCCTCTAGGGCATACATACAACTAACAATCTCCCACTTGCACTAGGGCCAGCTGCTGTAGTATCTCATACCGTGCATCCCGAAGAGTCTCTCAAACTGTATCTGGGGAATGGCCTTCGTGAGTGGATCCGCCGTGTTGTTCTTCGTGTCAACTCTCCTGACCTCGATCTCCCGGCGATCAACTATCTCCCGGATCAGGTGATACCGCCTCAGAATATGCCTGGACCGCTGATGGGACCTGGGTTCCTTGGCCAAAGCCACCGCTCCATTGTTATCGCAATACAAAGGTATTGGATGCTCAATGGATGGAACCACTCCAAGTTCAGAAATGAACTTCTTGATCCAGACAGCTTCTTTAGCAGCATCGTTGGCAGCGATGTATTCAGCCTCCATCGTCGAGTCTGCCACGGTTTCCTGCTTGGAACTCTTCCAGCTAACCGCCCCTCCGTAAAGGGTAAAGACAAAGCCCGACTGCGACTTAGAGTCGTCCTTATCACTCTGGAAGCTCGAATCGGTAAAGGACTCCACTTGGAGTTCTCCGTTACCATACACCAAGAACATATCTCTAGTCCTTCGCAAGTACTTGAGAATGCTCTTCACAGCTGTCCAGTCACTCTCTCCAGGATCAGCTTGATACCTGCTCACTATACTTAGTGAGTATGCTACATCGGGTCTGGTACATAGCATCGCATACATGATAGAGCCTACTGCCGAAGCATAGGGTATCCCTTGCATGCGAGCTCTCTCCAAATCAGTCTTGGGAGACATCTCTTTGGAGAGAGTGACTCCAGAGATCGTGGGCAAGTTCCTACGCTTGGACTCTTCCATACTAAACCTCTTTAGTATGGTGTCAATGTACCTGGATTGGGACAATCCCAGAATCCGTTTGGATCTATCTCTATAGATCCTAATTCCCAATATGCAGGAGGCATCACCAAGATCTTTCATTGAGAATCTTTGTGATAAGAAGAGCTTGACCGATTGCAGCATAGGAATATCATTTCCTATCAAGAGTATGTCGTCCACGTACAATACGAGGAAGACAACCTTACTCTCTGCCACCTTCTTGTAGATACAAGGTTCATCTGGATTTTTGACGAAATCAAACTCTTTGATAACGACGTCAAAGCAGATGTTCCAACTCCGCGATGCTTGCTTTAATCCATAAATGGATTTAAGCAGCTTGCACACCTTCCCGCTGCTCCCACTGTCTACGAAGCCCTCTGGCTGAGTCATGTACACGCACTCTTCTAAATCACCATTTAGAAAGGCGGTCTTAACATCCATTTGCCAGATTTCGTAGTCATGAAAGGCAGCAATGGCAAGCATGATTCGGATGGATTTAAGCATAGCCACTGGAGAAAAGGTCTCGTCATAGTCCACACCTGGTCTTTGACGAAAACCTTTTGCTACAAGTCTAGCTTTGAAAGTCTCCACTTTCCCATCTACACCAAGTTTCTTCTTGAAGATCCACTTGCTCCCAATGGGTTTTACCCCTTCAGGAGCAACTTCCAAAGTCCATACTTTGTTGGTGTACATGGAATCCATCTCGGACCGCATAGCATCCAGCCATTTCACTGAGTCCCTACTCGTGATGGCCTGCTCGAAGCTAGTTAGGTCATCATCCTCCATGATGCAATCCTCGCTTCCACCATCAATGAGAAAACCGTAGTATCTCTCAGGTGGACGAGAAACCCTACCAGATCGGCGGAGAGGCTGAGGTTCGTCGGGTACTACCGAATCTTCTGGTTCCACTAAATCTTCAGTTATAGTTTGTGTTTCTGGAACTTCTTCCAGTTCTACCTCAGAGCCACTAATCTCTTTTGCAAGAAATTCCTTTTCTAAAAAGGTGGCATGTTGAGCAATAAACACTTTTTGTTGTTCACTGTGGTAGAAGAGATATCCATTTGAATGTTTAGGATATCCCACAAACTTACATAGAACTGACCGTGCCTCGAGTTTATCTGGATTTTGCCTTTTGACATAGGCCAGACAACCCCATATCTTAACTCGTTTAAGACATGGTCTCTTACCACTCCATATCTCATATGGTGTGGTAGGTACAGATTTAGTTGGAACTTGATTCAATAGGTATGCCGCTGACTCAAGCGCATACCCCCAGAAGGAAATAGGTAACTCAGCTGTACTCATCATAGAGCGCACCATATCTAATAGGGTGCGATTCCTCCGCTCCGATACACCGTTGTGTTGTGGTGTATATGGAGGAGTCAGCTGAGAGAGAATCCCATTCTCTTTTAGGAAGTCCAGGAATTCATTGCTCAAGTATTCACCTCCTCGATCAGATCGAAGGATTTTAATACTTTTTCCGGTTTGTTTCTCGACTTCTTGTTTATATTCTCTGAATTTCTCAAAAGCTTCAGACTTGTGTCTTATCAAGTACACATGTCCGTATCTTGAGAGATCGTCAGTGAATGTAATGAAGTACGAAGAACCATCCCTGGCATGTGTAGACATGGGACCGCATACATCACTATGTATTAGTCCCAAGAGTTCGGTAGCTCTTTCTCCGTGTCCCTTAAACGGAGTCTTGGTCATCTTGCCTTTGAGACATGACTGGCAAGTGTCATAGGATGAAAATTCAAACGGATTTAAATATCCATCCTTATGCAACTTAGCCAGTCGTGTCGCATTGATGTGACCCAGTCTACAATGCCACAAGAAGGATTCGTTGAGTTCAGAACTCTTCCTCTTGTGTGTGTTTGTTATGCTCAGAACTGTTGATTGATTTAGAACATAAATGCCATTGCATAACGTGCCTGATCCAACCAACTTTTGGTTAAGGAAAATGTTCATAACACTGTCCTGTAATACAAAATTATATCCTTCTTTACTTAGCAAAGAAACCGATATAATGTTGCATATCAGGTTCGGCATGTAATAGCATTCGTTCAGAACCAATGTATTACCAGTTGGTAATACAAGGTGATATTCCCCGACAGTCTTAGCTGCAACAATTGCACCATTTCCGACTCTAATGTCTTTATCACCTTCTCCAAGTTCTCTACCTTTCCTAAGCCCATGTAACTGATTACATATATGGGATCCTGACCCGGTATCCAATACCCAGGACGTAGAGCAAATGGAGAAACTGTTCTCAGTAACGAACACACCCGAAGAAAATGCATCATCATGTACTTTCTTCATTCGGGTGGCATGGGAATCCTGGTATTCCCCTATATCCTGTTCAGTCCTATAACTCTTATAGGAAAGAACGGAACCAACGTTCCCCAGCACAGTATAACATGCGGGTTCGGTCAATACATCCATATTATTATCTTTATTAAGGCATGAAATGGTCGCTACTTGGAGAGAGAGAGAAGAAAACACTTTAGCGTATACTCGTGCAAGATCAGATTGGTTATTATCTTATCTAATCAGGATGGCTCCCACTGCTTTTTATCAAATCTTCCTCCAAACCCTAAAAGGAAAGACTAGCCGGGATTAATTACACACTACAAGTTCGCCAATCTTTCAGCCAGGCCAGTGTCGGTACTTTGAGGGAGGTCCCCCGTGCTTTCGCACGAACCTAATTAATGTAAACCTCGTTTTCCCAGAGGCGTAACCTCGTTGACACCTTTCTAGACACCTACTTGATCGGCTAATTGCAATGTGTAAAACTCTCCCAGGAGTAACTCTTACTCGCAGTGGGTATCGGGATCCAACTATCTCATAGAAGGTATGCAATCTCATTGCAAATTTCAACACTTGAAATTCCCGATAATATTTTGCCCCTAGTGTACCATGACCTTGACAGAGGTCAACAAATCATAGTGCACTAGTCAAGTTCAACCCGTCATTTCTTGATTGAATTAAACCCACCCGCACGACCCTTGACAGAGGTCAACAAGGTCGCACGACTACCCTAATCCAATCACATCATATGCTTTGCAGATAATTACTAGTTAGCTACCGCACACTACGCCTTGACAGAGGTCAACAAACGCAGCACGAATACTAAATAGTCTTTATCTGAAATGACGGAGGGCTACGTCAGGTTTTTCTGAAAACCTATTGCGTAATGAACTCGATATCGTTGTAGAATCAAATAAAGTTTTAAAATGGAGTGATTTTGAGGCTTTTCTGGTTTTGCTAAAGGAGTCACTCCCGGTGAAGGGATCTCGGTCCTTTCCTCGTCGAATGAGGTGCGGGATATATCATATATATCGCTGTGCAAAGCAAAAACTCAAAAGCAATCAAAAGCAAACCGAGTGTGTAGCATCTGACAGTTATTGCTAAAGGAGTCACTCCCGGTAAAGGGATCTCGGTCCTTTCCTCATCGAATAAGGTGCAGGGCATATCACATATACCGCTATGCAAAGCAAGAACTGTAGCTACCTGTTTTATTTTAAAATTTGATTCCACAACATCTTAGGTTTCTTATCTTTCATTAATCACATTAATGAAGTCCCATCATTTAAATACCTAAACATCACAGATAGATATGACGTACACTTATGCCATCCGCATTCGCCTCGATGTCCCCTCGTGCACCGTTAGGTTAGGTAACTAACGACAGAGCAGGGCAGGGCTAGCGCGGGTGTAAAACATAAGTAATATCTATATAATATATCATATATACTATATACTATATCCATCACAGAATCACATCACAGATATCGCAGCAGAATAAACATATGAAATATTGGATATACTAGGACGTCCGTGTTTTCAATACGAGCCAGTATAAAACACGGATTCCACGGTCGTGATGAATAGCCAATCCCACACCCCTAGACCCCTACGAGAGCGGCAAGCAACCCTGCCAATTCTAGGGTTAGGAGACCCGGACTCGACTCCTCGAGTTGGTCTCCCACTGGACCCCAGAACCCGGTTACTTGTGCTCCCCTCCTTGGGTCTATCCTAATGCGGAAAAGTAAATAATATACAAAGGGTGAAAACTTCCGCTACCTGGAAGCGCCCCAAATGAAAGAATATTACATACAAGTTTTTACATGAATGAAAATGAAAAACACTCATCTCACATAAAAACCCCCGGCTATTCGAATACGACGATCCAATATAACATATCCAGCAACACATAACATCACATGTCATCAACGTAAGTAAGTATGCATACCCCAATTGTCATTGACATATAGCAACGAAACCGGCGATATCACATATTACACTTACGGTCACAGAAAAGAAAGTGTAAAACTACAACAATTGGAATCCGCAACCTCTTTAGACATCACATGCCTAACAGTTATAAACCCCGCATTTTAGTCCCATCATCGAAAACTCTTTTCGATATCTTGTGAAACTAAACTGCTAGATCTATAACATTCATCCAGTTATCTCATAACTGTTTGTGAATTCCAATTATTGTATCCAATTCCGGATAAATAGAATATATTAAACTTTCCGATCGAACATTCGAACACCCAAGTTTTCCCGACACCGATCAACACATGAAATAGGTTCAAAGACATTCACTTCATGCCTCAGTACCAACGGTCCAGCCGTAGAAGGGTCAAGCCAACGCCTCACATGTGGCACGCCGTACTGCCCCAAACTCGAAGGTTCAAAGGGCAGTTCAAGACGGTCACATAATCGAGTTAAGGTTTGTGTCTTCTAGAGGGACCATCGCGTTACTTGCACTACTCAGAACGTCTTTTAACCACAGAAAAATCCAACACTTGGAATTATTCTGGCAGGGGAAAACCTGGGTATTTATATCCGGTCGAACTCTTTAACATATTCTACAGTTATCTGGAAAAACACTTAGACAAAGTTTGATATTCCGATCAAATCGTCGATTCCCAATATAATCCCAGAGCACTGAACCCTTAAATCAATTTAAAAATACCCAGAAAACTCACCAGAATTTATCAGGAATTACAATGCAAAAATAACGGGATGACGTCACCTTTTAGCCGCTGAACCGCCGCCTAAGCAGTGCTTAGGCCGCGGTTCCGCGGCTTCATTTACTGTTCAGGTGAAATTTTTTGCATCGGAATTCTCATATTTCCTTGGTGAATTTTTTAGGCATTTTTAATATGAAAAAATCCCAGATTTATGAAAATGTCCAGAGAGCTCTAAAGTATTTGGGTTTCGGGTTGTTTCGGACTTCAAACTCCGTCTAGATTTCGCCTAAGGCTCTAGCTAGGCTCTGATACCACTGTAGGGTTCCTAGGCACCCTAATGAGGTCACACAATGCATCGAACATGCCATATTAAAATTTTAACGGTACCGAGAGACCCGACTACGGATCGTTTGCTAGATGTTTAGGCGAAACTAAAAGCTAGTTAACAGTTAACTACTGGGATACGGAAATTACAACCTTTGTAGATCCGGATATCCACCTCCACGGCTCCGCAAGGGCTTCCTCTCGCTGTCCATCTTGAAGCTTGAACTCTCGAGACGGCTTCATTGGAGAAACGTGCGGAATAGCTCGTCGGCTTCGTGTCAAAGACGATCTACGTCGAGGTTGCACAAACTCAAGCTCCGACTTCACAAACTTGTGAAACTTGTGAAGTAAACACCCAAAACAACTTGGCAAGAGGTAGAGGGTGAAGAAATAGGAGGTGGGTTCACTTTAGATTTGGATTTCTCTCACTAAAACTCAAGTTGCCATTGGAGTAGCAAGCTTGAAGAAGAAGAAGAAGATGAGCTCAAGAAAAGATTGTGATAAGTCTCTTTATAAAAATAAATTTAAATCAAATACTTATCATAACTTGAACTAGGGTTAAGTGTAGAGAATTAACCATGGTCACTTGGATGGGTTAGGGTTAAGCATGAAGATAAGGATGGTTAGCAAAGTCAAAGCTTCATGAAGCTTCAATATAAAACAAACTTAGCCACCATTCTTATCATAACTTATTTCAAATAAATAAATAAACAAATAAATAAATGAATGAATATGCAAAACCCTAATTATCAAATTAACCATGGATTAATTCTATAAACTTAACTATATGATCAAGTATCATCAAACATGATACAAAGTAGTGCACTAAAGCATATCACATATACAATGTGCAACAAGTGAGAAAAATCCGTTTAAAGTGAACCAATACTAGTTAATGCAATGCAATATATCAAATATATAATTATGCATTAAATCATTAAATCAACATTTGATTCAATGATCCGGTCATGTCGCACATAACCGACTAGAATCTAATGTATCGATTTATCGAATCAATGATTCGATAACTAGGTCATATCGAATATAACCATTCGAAACATATATCGCGAGAATGAAATACGGTATCACATACACGCATTATTCTCGGTCCTGCACATATCTCATATGCGCTCCTATTTCGTTTCGCTTGAGCCAGGAAACCTCTGTGTAGGACTCTAAAGACTCGTCAATACGCCGGTAGCAGATGATGATCATATCAAGCACCCACAAGCCGCAAGCGGTCTGCTAAACGTGACGGCCACCCGGGTATTGATCGATCAGAAGATCGACGAGCTAGCCCGCTCATACTCCTGCGAATCTGACCAGTAACATTTACCATACAGTCAAGTCTCTTCGTCAGATACGTCGCATATCAAGTCTAGGGGTGGTAAACGTCAGACCCCAATAACCCGATAAGTCGTGCTGATGTGAGGCTCGTAATGGGTCGAGAAACTACTGGTAACACTTACCAGCAAATCTCTAATCAGCCCTGGCCAGGGACTTCCTTGTTACGGCCAATCGAGCACTGCGCAACATCAACTCCCAATACCGGGAGAGACGAAACCCCTCCTATCGCTCATTGCCTCCATGTGATTCGGGACTGTACCCAAAGACCACCGTTTTGCACGCCCTCATGGACGTGGTAAGGTGGAGATCAAAGCACAGTGGGAATCACACAAGACTCTATGACGATCTCGGGTCTACAGACTAATCTGTACAAGTGTCACCTGAGAACTGCCATCTGACGTGAGGTATAATACCATCTGGGAGTTCTCGGCGAGTCCGTCCAGTGTACTCAGTCTCCACTGAGCACCCGTATACCATCTCTGATGTCAAACACCAATGGATATGGGATCATCCATCGCCCATCACATGGGTCGAGAAGCGTATACGCTAGTCTACTCTGGTATATCGATGCCCCGTCGCGATACACCCACGACTAGGGACCTTGAAGGATGTACTTATGGACTACCATGTCCCCACTAGTATGATCTGCATCATAGTCCAGGTAGTCAAGTACAAATCCTAGGGGCTTTACCAACATGTAACTATAAGACAGTATAAAGAGACTAGTGTACATGTTAAGATAAATAGCAACCAGATAGCATACTATCATGTCGAGCAAGAAAGTCATCTCTATATATGTCCAAGCATCCAATATAATATACATAATCTGTACAATACTGGCCTCTAGGGCATACATACAACTAACAATTTTTTCTTTTGACATAGGCCGGACAACCCCATATCTTAAATCGTTTAAGATATGGTCTCTTCCTACTTCATATCTCATATGGTGTGGTGGGTACAGATTTAGATCGAACTTGATTCAATAGGTATGCTGATGTCTCAAGCGCATAACCCCAAAAGGAAATTGGCAACTCAGTAGTGCTCATCATAGAGCGCAACATATCTAATAGGGTGCGATTCTTCCGTTCCGATACACCGTTGTGCTGTGGTGTATACGGAAGAGTAAGATGAGAGAGAATCCCATTCTCTTTTAAATAGTCCAGGAACTCATTGCTCAAGTATTCTTCTCCTCGATCAGATCGAAGGATCTTAATACTTTTATCCGTTTGGTTCTCGACTTCATGCTTATATTCTCTGTATTTCTCAAAAGCTTCAGACTTGTGTTTCAACAAGAACACATGTCCGTATCTTGAGAGATCGTCAGTGAATGTAATGAGGTACGAGGAACCATTCCCGGCATGTATAGACATGGGACCACATACATCACTATGTATCAGTCCTAAGAGTTCTATAACTCTTTCTCCGTGTCTACTAAACGGAGTTTTAGTCATCTTGCCTTTGAGACATGACTGACAAGTGTCAAAAGATGAATATTCGAACGGATTCAAATATCCATCTTTATGTAACTTAACTAGTCATGTCGCATTGATATGACCTAGTCTACAATGGCATAAGAAGGATTCGTTCATTTCTAAACTCTTCCTCTTGTGTGTGTTCTGTACATTAAGAACTTTAGTTTGATTTAGAATGTATATGACATTATTTAACGAGCCTGATCCAATCAACTTTTGATTCAGGAAGATGTTCATAACATTATCCTGTACTACAAAATAATATCTTTCTTTACTCAACAAAGAAACTGATATAAGATTGCATATCAGGGTCGGAATGTAATAGCATTCGTTCAGAATCAATGTATTACCATTTGGTAATACAAGGTGATATTCTCCAACTGCTTTGGCTGCAACATTTGCACCATTCCCTACTCTAATGGATTGATCACCCTCTCCCAGTTCCCTACCTTTCCGTAGCTTATGTAACATATTACATATGTGGGATCCCGATCCGGTATCAAATACCCAGGACGTAGAGTGAACTGAGAAACAGTTCTCGATAACAAATATACCCGAAGAAGAAGCATCAATATGCTTGTTCTTCGTTTGGGCGGCTTGAGAATCCGGATATTCTCATATTCCCTGTTCAGTCTTATAACAGTTATAAGAAAGAACGGAACCAACGTTCCCCTGCTCAGTATAATAAGCGGGTTCGGTCAATACATCCATATTATTATCTTGATTAAGGCCTGATATGGTCGCTACCTGGAGAGAGAGAGAAGAAAAGACTTTAGCGTATGCTCTTACAAGATTAGATTGGTTATTATATTATCTAATCAGGATGGCTCCCACTGCTTTTATCAAATCTTCCTTCAAACCCTAAAAGGTAAGACTAGACGGGATTAATTACACTTTACAAGTTTGCCAATCTTTCGGCCAGGCCAGTGTTGGTACTTTGAGAGAGGTTCCCCGTGCTTTCGCACGTACCTAATTAGAATAAACCTCGTTTTCCTAGAGGCATAACCTCGTTAACACCTTTCTAGATACCTACTTGATTGGCTAATTGTCATGTGTAAAACTCTCCAAGGAGTAACTCTTACTCGCAATGGGTATCGGGTTCCAACTATCTTATAGAAGGTATGCAATCTCATTGCAGATTTCAACACTTGAAATTCCTGATAATGTTTTTCCCCTAGCGATCTATAACCTTGACAAGGTCAACAAACCATAAATCACAAGTCAAGTTCAACCCGTCATTTCCTGATTGAATTAAACCCACCCGCATGACCCTTGACAAGGTCAACAACGCCGTATGACTACCCTAATCCAATCACATCTCATGCTTTAGCAGATAAACACTAATTAGCTACTGTACACTACGCCCTGACAAGGTCAGCAAACGCAGCACGAATACCAAGTAGGACTTATCTGAAATGACGGAGGGCTACGACAGGTTTTTCTGAAAACCTTTCACGTAATGAACTTGATATCGTTACAGAAACTAGTGATTTTGAAAAGGAGTGTTTTTTTAGGCTTTTACTAGTTTCTCTAAAGAGTTCACTCCCGGTGAAGGGATCTCGGCTCTTTCCTTATCGAATAAGGTGCTGGATATTCTACAAATACCACTATGCAAAGCAAGAACTATAGAAGCAGTCAAAAACAAAACCGAGTGAGTTGTAGCATCTGCTAGTTTCGCTAAAGTGGTCACTCCCGGTGAAGGGATCTCGGCTCTTTCCTTATTGAATAAGGTGCTGGATATTTTACAAGGAATACCGCTATGCAAAGCAAAAACTAGAGCTAACCTTTTTTATAAATTTGATTCTACAACATCTTTTAGGTTTCTTTTCTTTTCATTAATCTTATTAATGAATTCCCATCATTTATGCTTTCTAAGCATCATAGAAGAAACGAAAATATACCGTCCTCTTATGTCATCCGCATTCGCCACAGTGTCCCGTTATGCACCGTTGGGTTACATAACTAACGGCATACCGGGACGTGACTAGCGCGGGTGCAAAACATAAGCAACGTTTATTATATATCATATATACAATAATAAAGCATTCGTCTCAGGCATATAAAATGATCACATCACAGAATATCTGCAGCAGAAGATAACATATGAAATATTGGATATACTAGGAGGTCCGTGTTTTATTTTGAGCCTGTATAAAACACGGATTCCACGGTCGCGATGAATAGCCAAACCCACATCCCTCGACCCCTTCGAGAGCGGCAAGCAACCCTCCCAATTCTAGAGTTAAGAGACCTGGTCTCAACTCCTCGAGTTGGCCTCCCACTGGACCCTAGAACCCGGTTACTTGTGCTCCCCACCTTGGGTCTATCCTAATATGGAAAAGTAAATAATATACAATGGTGACATCATCCTCAACCAGGAAGCACCCCATTAAAAGAATATTACATACACCAAATTTTACATGAATGAAAATAAAAACCCTCATCTTACATAAGAACCCCGGCTATTCAAAACACGACGATCCAATATAACATATCACAGCAACACATAACATTACATGTCATCAATGTAAGTAACTATACGTATCCCAATTGTCGTTGATATATAGCAACGAAACCGGCGATACATTACATATTACACTTACGTTCGCAGAAAAGAAAAATGAAAAACTACAACAATTGGAATCATAACTGCCCTTAGACAACACAAATCCGGGATATCACATATCCAAGATTTCATGCCAAACAATGTAAAGCTCGGATTTAGGTCTCACCCATGAAAACGCTTTTTCAAAATAAGTCTGATAATTCAACAAGATTTCCGATTACCCCCGAGACTGAAATGTTAGATTTACACGCAACAAACAAATTTGTAGATTCCAATTATTGAATCTCATTACAGAAAGCTAGATGACGTTAAACAATTCGATCGAATCAACGAATTCCTAAAATATCCCAGTAAGCTCAACACTTGAGCACTGTTAAAGTTAACCAGAGACATACCACAGCACCTGCGGACCTACAGCTGAAGGGTCTGACCCAAGCCTCTTAAGTGGCGCCGCGGATCGGCCGCCAAAACCTTGTTTTAGCTGCGGATCCGCGGTCACTTAGACGAGTTAGGGTTTCGTTCTTCAGGAGTGTCCATAGAATTTCCTGCATGTTTTTTTGAATACTTTTACCATGAAAAAATCCAACTTTTTGAAAAAATTCCAGAGAGGGGGTCCGTTTCGGGTTTTCGAGGTTTGATAGGATTTCTAACTTCGTCTAGATAACGCCTAATGCTCTAGCTAGGATCTGATACCACTGTAAGGTTCTTAGGCACTAGAACAAGGTTCTACAAGGCATCAAACTTGCCGTATTTAAAAATTTCAAAAGCTGAACAACCTAAGGAAGGATCTTAACTAGAGAATTAGGGTTAGAAACAACAAGTAAAAAACATTACTTCTAAGAGTTAGGGATTACAACCTTTGTAGTCTATTTCTTCGCTTCATAAGCTCTAAGTTGAGGTCCCTTCTCTGCGATCATCAAGTTCCCGGACTCTCGAGAAGCTCCATGAGGTGAATGATATATCTTGCTTGAAGTCTTCGAAATCTAAGACAATCTACCTTGAGGGAACACAAACCCAAGCTCTCACTTCACTAATGACGTATTAGTGAAGCAAACACCCTAATCTATGTGGCTAGAATAGATGAGGATGATGAAGTAGGAATTTTGCTCTCTTTAGTTTCCTTTATCTCACTTTAATTCATCACAAAAGAAAAAACTAGTGAGCTTTTGTGAGGAGGAAAAAGAAGATAAGTGTGATGAATAATTGTTATAAGGTTAGAAATGCAACCACGGGTTAAGCATAGCATGCTTAACCCTTGTAGAGAATAAACCATAGGCTAGGTTAAATTTAGGTTAACAAATATCTAGGAAAATATCTAAAGAGTGGACCTTAGTCAACTAAGCAAAATATTCTAGCAATAATCCACAAAAATAGAATTATCCAAAATAAAAAGTAAACCATAATCTTAACCCTAATCATGGTTTAACTCTCATATACCCTAGTTGCATTTATAACCCAGCATGTTACAGTATTATATATCATATATATATAATATTTATTGTAACAAAAGAAAATAATACAATTAACATATATCACATATATATCAATGTATCATCAAGTGATAAAAAGAATCATTTAAGTGTGCTTATATTAGTTAATGTAATGTAATATATCACATATATAATTATACATTAAATTATTAAATCAACACTTGATTTAATAACCCGGCTATATTACATATAACCGACTAATATAATATGTATCTTTTTATCAAATCAACACTTGACCCGATAACCAGGCTATATCACATATACCCGGTCGATCTCACATATCGCGAGTATAGAATGCAGTATCTCATATCATAGTAATCTCGTTCCCGCACATATCACATATGTGCTCCTACTCCGTTTCGCCTGAGCCCGAAAACCTCTGTGTAGGACCTTAAAGACTCGTCAATACGCCGGCAGTAAGTGATGATCATATCAAACACCCACAAGCTGCAAGCGGTCAGCTAAACGTAACAGCCACCCAGGTATTGAGCGATCAGAAGATCAACAAGCAAGCCTGCACACACTCCTTTGAATCTAATCAGTAACACTACCGTACAGTCCGGTCTCTTCGTCTGATATGTCGCATATCCAGTCTAGGGGTGGTAAACGTCAGACCCCAGTAACTGATAAGTCATGTTGATGTGAGGCTCATAACAGGTCGAGAAACTACTGATAACACTTACCAATAAATCTCAGCAACCCTGACCAGGGATTTCCTGTTATTCCCAATCGAGCATCGAGCAACATCAACTCCCAATAACGAGAGAGACGAAACCCCTCCTATCGCTCATTGCCTCCATGTGACCGGGACTGTACCCAAAAACCACCTTTTTGTACGATCTCTTGACCGTGGTATCGTGGAAATCAAAGCACAATGGGAATCACACAAGACTCTATGACGATCTCGGGTCTACAGACTAACCTGTACCAGTGTCACCAGAGAACTGCTATCTGACGATAGATATAATACCATCTAGGAGTTCTCGGCGAGTCCGTTCAGTGTACCCAATCTCCACTGAGCACCCGTATACCTTCTCTGATGTCAAACTTCTATGGATATGGGATCATCCATCGCCCATCATATGGGTTGAGAAGCGTATACGCTAGTCTACTCTGGAGTATCGATACCCTGTCTCGATATTCCCTCGACTTGGAATAGTTATAGGATGTACTCTTAGACTACCCTGGCCTCACTAGTATGAAATGCATCATAGTCCTAGTAGTCGAGTACTTATCCTAAGGGCTTTATCAATATGTGAGAGCAAGACAGTAAACCAATACAAATCAACATGTTAAGACAAAGTGAAACCAGATAGCATACTATCATGTCGAGCAAGAAAGTCCTCTCTATATATATCCAAGCATCGACTATAATATACATCATATGTACAACAATGGCCTCTAGGGCATATACTTAACTAACATCATCTTCTTCGAGTGTGTTCATTACCGAGAACTGTTTTTAAGTATCCTCTACGTCTTAGGTATGTGATACTGGATCAGGATCCCATATATGTAATATGTTACATAGGCTACAGAAAGGTAGAGAACTGGGAAAGGATGATATGTCTCTAAGTTTTAGAGAATGGTGCAATTGTTGCAGCCAAGTCAGTTGGCAGATATCACCTTATATTAATACATTGATTCTGAACAAATGTTATTATATACCGAACCTGATATACAACATTACATCATGTTCTTTACTGAGTTAAAGAAGGATATAATTATGTATTGGAGAATAATGTGGTGAACATTTTCCTGAATCAAGAGTTGATTCGATCAGGCATGTTATATAACAGAATATACGTTATAAATCCAACCACAGTTCAAAGTATCTAGAACACACACATGAGGAGTAGTTCAGAAATGAACGAATCCTTTTTGAGGCATTGTAGACTAGCTCATATCAACGCGACACGACCAGCTAAGTTACATAAGAATGAATATGAGTCTGTTCGAATTTTCATCTTATGATACTTGCCAGTCTTGTCTCAAAGGTGTTAGTTATATGTATGCCCTAGAGACTATTACTGTACATGTGATGAATATTGTAGTGGATGCTTGGACATATATAGGGAAGACTTTCTTGCTCGACATGATAGTATATTATTTGGTTGCTCTGTATCTTAACATGTACACTTATTGTCTCTCTATTACATGTTGATAAAGCCCATAGGATGAGTACTTGACTACCAGGATTTTGATGCAGATCATACTATTGGGGACAAGATAGTCGGTAAGTACATCCTACTAACGTTCCTAGTCGTTGGAGTATCGAAACGGGGCATCGATACTCCAGAGTAGACTACCGTATGCGCTTCTTAAACATATGATGGGCGATGGTTGATCCCATATCAATTAGTGTTTGACATCAGAGAAGGTATACGGGTGCTCAGTGGAGACTGGGTACACTGGATGGACTCGCCGAGAACTCATAGATGGTATTATACCTATCGTCGGATAGCAGTTCTCCGGTGACACTGGTTCAGGTTCGTCTGTAGACCTGAGATCGTCATAGAGTCTTGTGTGATTCCCACTGTGCTTTGATTTCCACCATAGCACGGTCAAGTGATCGTGCAAAAAGGTGGTTTTTGGGTACAGTCCCAGTCATATAGAGGCAATGAGCGATAGGAGGGGTTTCGTCTTTCTCGGTATTGGGAGTTGATATTGCTCTATGCTCGATTGGCCATAACAAGAAATCCCTGGCCAGGGTTGCTGAGATTTACTGGTATGTATTATCAGTAGTTTCTCGAACCGTTATAGACCTTCCATCGGCATAACTTATCAGGCTATTGGGGTCTGACGTTATACCATGCCCAGGCTATGATATGAGACATATCAGACGAAGAGACCAGACTGTACTGTAGTGTTACTGATTGGATTCGCAGGAGTATGAGCATGCTTGCTTGTTATTCTTCTGATCGGTCAATACCCGGGTGGCCGTTACGTTTAGCAGACCGCTTGTGGCTTGTGAGTGTTTGATATGATCATCACCAACTGCCGGCGTATTGACGAGTCTTTATAGTCCTACACAGAGGTTTCTTGGTTCATGCGAAATGGAGTAGGAGCACATATGTGATATGTGCGGGACCGAGATTGATATGAGTATGTGATACCGTATTGTATTCTCGCGATATGTGATACCGAACTGATATATATGATATAGCCGGGATATCGGATCAAATGTTGATTCGATAAGTTATTACATTTGATATTAGTTGGTTATATGTGCTATTGCCGGATTATTAAATCAAGTATTGATTTAATGATTTAATGTATAATTATATATTTGATATATTAATTTACATTAACTAGTATTATCTCACTTGTGATTTCTTTTCTCGCTTTATTTTGTGCATGTGTATATATGTGATATATATTTGTGTACAAAGTTTTGTGTCATGCTTTATGAAACATGATTCATGGGTATGTGTATGACTTACACCATGCTAAGTGATAATCTAGGGTTTTAATTTCTTAAGTAATTCAAAATTGGTAGCATTTGGTCATGGCTAGAAACTTTGAGAAGCTTTGCTAACCATTGACTAAGTCCACAAGTTTTGTTTTACTAAAGCTATTTATAAACCCAACCATTACACATAGCCATGGTTAACTCTCTACAAGGGTTAGGGTATGTCATATACTCACCATGGTTGATTTTCTAACCTCATGAGTTTTCATTATTTTTCATCTCTCTTCATCTTCTTCATGAGCTCAAGAAAAAGGTTTTCTAGGGTTTTGAGAGGTGATGAAATATTGTGAGAAAAATAAATCTAAAGTGTATCATTTTAGTAAATATAAAATATTATTTTTTGAATTTAATATTAAAATAATATATTTCCCGAAAACTGCCCGATTTGCGAAATTAGGGTTTTCGAAAGAGGGTATAAATATATACCAATAATTGTGAAATAATTGAAAATTAAAATGATTTATTCATTTAAAAATATATTTAAAGGATTTGGCGTTTTTAAAATTTATTGTATGCAGTTTGGATAAAAAACCGATCAGTGCACCACTAATCGCGATTAGGACAAATCTGTGTTTCTACCGTTTTCCATGGTTAGTGCACCATGACATGTTACATGTTGTTTCATTTGTGTTGTTTTATTGGGTTTATGTGTTTATTGGTGAGAAAAGAAAAGAAATGAATTGTTGGAGAGAGAGAGAGGGGACACAATGATGAGGGGTGAGCATGCTAGGAGAGAGAAAAGGGAGTGAGAATAAGTATGGGAGAGAGAGGGGGCTGCCTCATTCCCCATTCCCCTTTTTGTTTTCTTCTTCTTCAACTCCTCCTCCACCTCCTCTACCCTCATGACCCATCTCAAATCCTTCCTCAAAACCCTAAACCCCTTTCACAAAAAATGACCACCTCCTCACCCTCATCGCATTGGACCAAGCAAAATGGGATTTTGATGACATTGAGAAGCTAGGGTTTTCTTGAGTGGCCTAAATGAGGTATAATTTCTACCATTTAGATAGTTTTAAGTTTCTTTATATTCTAGTTAGTTAGAAATGGGTTTAAGATGTGGATTTGTGAACTTGAAAAATTCTAGAGAGGGGTTTGAGTGTTGTGTGGATTGGATGATACCTAGTGGTTGTTATAAGACCCTAAAGACCAATTCTTGACCTGGACCAGTGACCAAACACCAAAACACAAACTTTAGATTCGTCGATATCGGGAAATTGTGAAAATTATGAGGTTTTTTAGAGATCTGCTAACACTCGGAGACCTGGAAAATTATTTAGCGAACATAGTGACACATGCAGGCACCCAGGAAGCTAACCCCAAGACCCGAGACCTAACCCCTTTGTTGAGGCTGCATATTTAATCCCCCAGGCCGTAAATTGCGGCCTGGTCTTGATGGTTTGGGTTGGTGTTTGCTTCATGTCTTACTTAGCTGATATCTAAAGCAACCCCATATGCAAAATTGGCTAGTTTGACCTGAGTCGGAATCTGGGAGCACTTTGATGTGATTTTGGCTATGTTCTCCATATTTTGAAATGTTTGGTTTTGCTATTTGGATTTGTATTGGGTTGTTGGATGTTTGTACATCGACAACAAGGGTTGTTTAATGGTTTTTTCACGCGTAGGCCATAGGTTCTAACCTATGAGCGCGCTATGTGCCGTATCGGTTTTCCGGATTCGATTTTAATAAATGATTGCGATTGTGTGTTATTATAGGTACCTTCATATGGATTCCGATGCGATGGAGCATGGCGTCATCGACTTCGGAAAAAGAAGACTAAGGTGAGTGGATCTATATCCACGGGGGAAGTCGGGTGGATGGCGTATAGCATCCCTGCACCCTTTGATAGAAACCGATTTATATATAGATTATGCTTAATGAAACCTTTAATAGAAAAGTATAGATAGAGTAAAGAGGTAGTTAGAGAACCACATTAGAAACTAAGGATAGTTAAAAGTGATATGATACGACTAGTATGTGATGACGGGATTTGAGGATGATATTTGATGATATTGCCGTTTAGGGTACTATAGGACTAGATAGTCGACATAGATGTGTCATCCGAACCATACCTATTTCTATACTGAAGAATCGTATGCATCTTTTAAACAGATACCTTGAGGGACGTTACGGATTTTCAAATGATATCTTTTCCTTAAAAACATCGTAGCCCCTCCTTTCAAAACTACGATTCACATCTTTCAAAAACTGATTGTATGGTTCGGGTGTGTATGTTAGATTAGATACGTATGCTTATAGTAAAGGTAGAATGTATTTGTAAAATTGACTTGATGTGGGATATAAATGCGATGAAAAGAATATATGACATGATATGATGATTTGATGATATATTGGTATACGGATGCGAGTCGATTGAGATGATTTATGCCCTGCCGGTCCCCTAATATGAGATTGTTGCGGATGTGACCTGGGACATAGGTATACATAGATATTTATATGTTTTGTGAATCGTGAGTTTAGCTATGCGTGACGTTAGGTCCATACCCTCCTCGTCTTATAGGCTGATAGGATCCCTGATAGCTTAATGACGTCGTACGATGATTTTCCGTGCGTGATGAGTTTGACTTGATGATTGATCCTTACCCTTGACTAGAGCATGTCGTACGATGGATTATACCGTACACGATGTTGTGAGGCTGGACGCCGATTGATAGATTCACCGACTCGATCATGTTAGATATGTATACCCTAAAGCTTTTAGTTGCTGATTTACCTTATGCTGCATTCATGTCACTCTCATTGCATTTCATATACCTGTGCTAGTACACCTACACCGTTATCGATGATGCGTATGTTACACTTACATAGATTTACCGGCTCACATACTTCATCATCGATAATTGCCATGTTACTACACAGTAGGATTGCTGCATCATAATATGACTCCGTACATAAATATTGGTGCACATACATATCGTACACTCATGCTTGCGTATATACCCACTTGTACCCTCATACTTGCGTACATATATCTTTGTGCATCCATGCCTACATACATACTTATTGCACATACATAGACGATGTTGCATTTGACTTGGAAAAATTGGGAACCGCGGGTGATATTGAAAAACTGGAATCATTTTTAAAGAGTGGTTTTCCCTTAATATGTCATATTACTGTCCCATGTTGCATGATATATGGATATGCTTACATTTCTATCATATGTCGCATACATCATGCTTTATGATTTTACGCATCGAGATATGTTGTTTTCATGAGATTTCTGGATTTGAGAACCGTGGCTATTTCAAAAGAAAGTATGTACTGTTTTAAAAACCTGGTTTCTCTTGATATGATATTTCAGTGCGTCCACCATGCGTTTTCTCGGTTCTAAGACGTGTGACATGTGAAACCCGATTCGAGGAGGCGGATGATTCCGTTTGCGGGTACATGGTGGACCCAGTATGGTACCCCGGGGTGAGAGAGAGATTTTGTGTAGATGACGATGAGCCTGGCAGAGGGACTTATACCTACCGGTGATTGGTTGGGCCAGGCTGATATCCGGAGGATACCGACCGGAGTCGAGAGATGATATGGGCCGATCCGGACTGACGGAGCCCGTTGGCCGATCCGAACTGACAGGGCCTGAGATATGATAATTTACGTGTCGATACTGGACACGGGTTTCATGATGTTTTTGGGTGTCGATGTTGGACACCCAGGTTCCATGATTTTGATGTGTCGCGAGGGACACCGTTGATTTATATCCTCATACTTACTTGCATACATACATTGATTATATGGTTGGACGAGATCCACATACATACATAAATTGATTATGGTTGGATGAGATCCACATGCACATATACATTGATTATACGGTTGTATGATATCCGCATGCATATAGGTATTGATTGCATTGTTGGCACATATGATGACCCGGTCGCCCTAGATATCATAGTATTACCTTTATGATATAGTTGACCTAGGAGTCGTTGTTTATTCAATTTCTACCTGTAGATGCTTTTCTACTCACGAGTTGGCAACTCACCCCCGTTGTGCCACAGTTCTTGCAGGTTGACCGCACGGATCAGTAGCGGCATCGCTGGCACATAGCTACTTTTGGGTGTTTTGTTTTGGTAGGTGGGACATTTGTATCGTACTCACTCTTGTATTTATATTTCATATTGTATCTAATCAACTCCATCAATCAAATTTAGTAATTGTATAAGTAATGGGACATAGTGAGACTTGTGGTTGCGAGACATAGAGCGAGGGGTTTCCGCTATTTGTGGTTTTGATGTCTTGCTTATTTCTTTATCTTTTATGATGACCTTCACCGTTGGGCGTCGTATACTTATATATACAGTCTTGCGTGGTTTTGATCCGCTGGTTGGCGAAGAGCTAGCTCCCGCTTGGGGATGCCATTCTTCTTGTTATGTATTTGTGGTTTTGAATCAAAATATATAAGGGAGGTGCTGCCCAAATTTTTAAAAGACGAAACATGTTTTCAAACTAGCAAATTTCACTTGCATTTTCAAGTTCCTTTTCTATGCATTTAGAAAACTTGATTTCATTATACCTTTATTTCAAAACTTCACCTCCTTTATTTTCTTAAAAAGTTTCTGGGTTTCATCTTACTTGAATTACGTTACGCCTTTAGACGTTACGTGATTTAAGTGCTGGTCACGAGCTAATATTTCGGATTGTGACAAAGTTGGTATCAGAGCGCTAGGTTTAATCTTGGTTCGAATCTATGTTTGACTATGCGGAGTGTAGGGCGGGTATGTATTTCGGAACCTAGGATTGACCTTACGGAACTTAGACTTGAACGGGGGGTATTAGATCCCAACTTTCGTTTCATAGGTTGACCCTGATTGATGGAGTAGGTAGCTTGAGTAGACTGACGTACCATACGTATATTCCGTGGCATATTTATGATACGATACTCCACTTAAGAAACCTTAGAATGTATATATTTTGAGATCTATGATTTTCTTCGTACCCATGATCATACATCCATTTGAGATCCTTGATTCTGTTCGTTTCCATGATCAGACCTTCATTGATGCTGTTTCTCCTTATGATCATGTATCCATTCTGGATCTGTCGTTTCCTTTCATTCCTTTGATCTGTTTTCTTCGATACACGATTGAGGTTCCTGTCACCATGGTTTGAGCACAGATTGAGCTGCTGCTAGTGATGCGGTCAGGGCGAGCTCGTCTGGTATGAGGGCTGACCATTGTGTTTTCTGGTGACATGGGAATGTCTCGATGTAGTGTTATGTTGTGACCTCTTGTTGAGGCGAGTGGTTGGTTTCACACCGGATAATCAGGCCATTGATAGAGCTGCCAGTTGCTAGAGGACTGTTGATGTACATCATACCTCAGAGTTGTGATGTCGTCTACCGTGCAGACAGACGACCCAGCTGTTGCTGAGATTGATAGGATGTCACTTCCAGAGCTTACGAGTTGAGATCCCAGAGCTTCCAGGCATAAATGCGACAGATGGTAGCTAGTCTACCCCGAGTGTTAGTGTATATGCCCTAGAGGCCATTACTGTATCATACTAGTTTGTATATTACTTAATGGAAGCTTGGGATATTCACCTTGTATATACAATCTTGCTCATAATGGTAGTATGCTACTTGGTTTGTTTCTACTTCAATGTGTACATGTGTTTATTTTAGTATATCGCCTATACACATTAGTGGAGCCCTTAAGATCTTTGCTTGATTACCAGCGTTGTGATGGCAGTCACACTAGTGGGGCTGGGTAATCTATAAGCACATCCTTATGCAGGTCCCTGGTCGCAGGACTATCGAGACAGGGCATCGATACTCCGGAGTAGACTAGCGCATGCGCTTCTCATCCCAGTGTGGGAGACGGTCTGTCCCACAGCCGTCGGTACGTCATACTTGAGATAGTATGCGGGTGCTCGTTGGGTTACGAGTACACTAGACAGGACTCGTCGGGAACTTACTAGTTGGTATTATGCCTATCGTCAGTTATCAGTTCCCAGGTGACATGAGTACAGCTTAGTCCGCTGACTTGACACTGTCACTTCGCCTCGAGTGTTCCCACTGTACTTTGATTACTACCCTACCACGGCTCAAAGGAGTCGTGCAAACAGGTGCTAGTTGGGTGCAGTCCCGAAGCACTTGGAGGCAGTAACGGTTAGACAGGATTCGTCTCTCCCAGTATTGGGGGTTGACATCGCGCTGTGTCTAGGAGAGCCATTACACGAGTAGTCCCTGGCCAGGGCAAACGAGATATACTGGTAGGCTTCCAGTGTTATCTCAGGGTGTTTTGGGCTTCACTCCGACACGACTTGTACCGCTATTGGGGGACTGACGTTTACCGCCCCCTAGGCCCGCCATGCGATGTATCAGACGAACAGACCGGACTGTACGGAGATTGTCACATTCAGGCTCAGTAGGAGTTCAGATGGGTTTCACCTAGTCAGTCTTCTTGTCGGCATCTACCTGGGGACCGTTATGCACAGCTAGTGCCGCTTGCGGTCTGTGGTTAAACCCACTGCCAGCGTAGTGTCAAGTCTTTAGAGTCCCACATAGAGAGCTATTCGCCTTTAGGCAAAAGAGTAGAGGTCGCATGGTTTTGCAACAGGTCGCATGGTTTTGCGACAGGGTTCAGTCACATCCGTGCACTTGTGCACGTTTAGTGTCCGGACAGTTTACACTAGCGGGCTTTGGTTTAATCCAGATCCTAGTGTACGTATTGGGATTGGTTTTATCCAGTTTGCATCCGTGTTCCTCGGAACGTGGATGCGGGTGTGTATGCACAGTTAACGGAGAGACAGAGGCAGAGGATTCTCATTAGGGTTGTTGACCGTTGACTGTTGACTATTGACTTTTTGCTCAACCCTAATGAGAATATGATATATATATATTTAGCAATAATATTAATTAAGTATTATAGTGACATGGTTGTTGGAGGGTTGACTTTGTTGTCTTGTTGACTTTGTTGACCGGTTGACTAGGTTGGACTAGTTGACCATCATCATCACAATGGTGGTCATTTTCATACAAAGACTTTTGCTTGCTTGTTGTAGTTTGCAAAATGAGTGCATGGAAATGATATTGCCTTTGTCATGATATGAACCATCACATAATACTTGGTTGACATTATGGCTAATGATGCTTTAGGATTATGAGAGGGTGAAAGACAAAAGAGAGGCTCATTCTTGCTTGACCTTTCTCTCTCTTGGTTTTGAGCTCTCATGCTCTTGCTCTCACCCTCTTCCTCTTGCTCTCTCTTTTTAGTCTATGGTTCACTTGTCTCATGTGTTGAGAAGCAAGAACCATAGAGCAAAATCCCAACATACTCTTCTCTACTCATTCTAGCTCACAAGGCCTACCAAGCCAAGTGATCTAGTTTCTTCAAAGTCCGAAGATCAAGCCAAAGGTAGAAGCTTTCGGGTGGATCCATCTTCGACGCAAGAAGACTACGAGGTGAGGCCGATCCGAACTCCGGGACGAGTTGAAGACGAAGGAGTTCAAGAAAGGTATAGCCCCCTAACCGAGTAGGTAAACTCTTGTTAGGTTGTTAGTTAGCAGTTTAACAAAGATCCGGGTTTTTGAGTCCATGTTACCACCTCTTGAAAATCGTTTTTTACCAAATTCCGCAAGCTCGTAAGTACCGGGAGAGGTAGCATGGACTTACAGTGGTATCAGAGCCTAGTTAAACTCTATCTAACATGTTAGCAAAGTAGCTAGAAGATCGATCAAAGAAAAGTCACGAAACGAACCCGAGATTTTCAAATTTCTGCCGATTTTTATTCTGTTCAAAAGTTGATAAATTTCATCTTAAAAATCGGCTCAGGCTTCTGTGTGATCACCCACCAAATTTGGTCCAACGATCGAGTCAAAGCGCCGCGGAAACGCGGGGGGAGCATGCTCCCGCCGCGGATCCGCGGCCGAGTTGACTCGGCCGAGGTCCAAGTTTGGTGCAGTGTTTTTCTGGGGTTGTTTTGGGATTTTTGGAATATATATTTTCTGCCCAGATTTTCCAGAACGAAAATTTTATTTTTGGGGTCCTGTAAATCCGTATTTTTGATCGAACTTCTAAAAGACTTAAGCTGACGGGTTTTTCTGTGATGTGATATTTGTATTGAACGTCTACTAATCGCTATATGTCGATTAGTGGGGGTTATACAAATCTGTGATCTGTAATGTTATTGGAATGTGTATATGAATTCATTGGATTGTCGCGGGTGAATAGCCGGGGGTTGTGAGACGAGAGTTTTCTTTTCTTTCAATTCATGTAAATTTGTAAATTGATGTAATAATTATTTGTATGGCCGCACAACCGGGTCGGGGTTGTAGCCGTCATTGTATAATTTCTTTTTACTGTTTTTGCTCCTAGGATAGACCCATGGAGGGGGTGCACAAACTACCGGGTATGCCGAAGTGCCGAGTGGCCTACTCACGGGGATGAGGGAGGTTGCTTCGCTTCGGGTACTTGGCGAGTAGTTTGCCGCACCCGTAGGGGTCTTGGGTGGGGTTTTGGCTATTCACCGCGACCGTGTAATCTGCTTTTCGTTACAGGCTCGTACGAATTGCGGATTCCTAGTATATCCAATGTATTCATCTGTGATCTGAAATGGCTATCATTGCAATATATCTATATATGATATTATTTAGGCGTTGCTTATGTTTTACAGCCGCGCTAGCCCAGCCCCTGCTCTGTCGTTAGTTAAGTAACCTAACGGGTAATGACGGGGCCCCGTGGCGAATGCGAATGGCATATGCGTACGTCATATTTTGGTTGTTTTCTGCAATGGTAGGATTAAATGATGCGACGCATTAAAAGAACTAATGCAAGAATATCACGCATTAAAAGAACTAATGCAAGAAAATAAAACAAGTTAAAGTCGTTGGAACACTTTCGAAAAACCACTCGGTTCTTTTCAAAACTAACTTTTAATTGCGGAGCTTGAGCCACTCCTTTTAAAAGCTATTTCGTTCCTTCGATTATATCATGTTCACTACGTTCAAGGTTTCGCCAAAACCATCCGTAGCCCTCCGTCGTTTCATATGAATAATCAACAGTATTCAAGCTGTGTTTGTTGGCCTTAGTCAAGGCACAGTGTTTGGTAGCTGGTGGGTATTCATATGTTGCATAGATAGAATGCGTTGGTTTGGGACAGTCATATTACTTTGTTGGCCATAGTCAAGGGTATATACGGGTGGGTTCAAATCAACCTGGACAACGACGGGTAGAACTTGACATGTGACTTATGATTTGTTGGCCTTAGTCAAGGTCATAAGAGCATGGGGCAAAAATCCACATCGGGAGTTTCAAAAGTACTGAAACTTGCTAGTGTTGCACCATTTGGAGTGTGATGATCCTGGTAGGATTCCTTCAGTTTCGTCACACGATGATATTTGGATCCCGATCCTATTGTGAGTATATGCTACTCCTCGGGAAATTTCTCACTTAACGATCAATGCTATAAACCAAGTAGGTGCCTAGAAAGGTGTTAGCGGGGCTACGCCCCCAGGGAAAAGAGATTCTTGAATTAAGGAACTTCGCGAAAGCGTTGGAAAACCTCCCTCGAAGTACCGACACTGGCCTGGCTGAACGGTTAAGCAAGAATTGTACGGTGAGATTGATCCTGACTAATTCTTCCTTTTTGGTTTTGAGGAGGGATTCGAGAGACAGTGGGAGCCATCCTGTTTAGACAAATTAAAAACCACTCTAAACTTGCAAGAGCATCATGCTGAGTGTTTTCTTCTCTCTCTCTTAATTGCAGCGACCAAGTGACCGCACCTAGGTTACATCTAGATAATAAAAATGACTGAATCTGACTGTTATGACTGGCAAAGGTCTGTCCAGATGTCCATTACCCATGAAAAGCTGGGACACCTCTTAACTAATCAAACCCCTGCCGTCTCAGGTCCAGTTTCCCCTGTGACGGATGTTTACATCCAAAGGACATCGGAAAAGGATTGTGCGAAAGCCAAGTGCCTCGTGTTAGCCTCAGTTGATGGTGCGAACCAGGGGCAGCACGAGAAGATGGACTCAGTTTCTATCTTCCTCCATAACAAAAATTTATATGGAGAGCAATCTCGTATCGCAAGATATGAGACCTCGAACGAATTGCTTCAAGCGAGGTTGGCTGTCGGGTCATCTGTAAGGGACAACGTCCTTACAGAGACCAGCTATTTTAAGCTCACGGACTTAGAGACCACATTGAAGAATGGGTCAAGTACTGACTTAATTCTACAGTCCCTGCCCTCTGCTTATACCCTGAAAGAAACCAGGGAGGAAAAAGGAAAAGCAAGGGCAAAAGTTTCAGGACTGGATATAGTAAAAGAGGGACGTTCCTATTGTAACGGGAATGAACAATGGCAGAAAGATTGCAGGGCTTGCAAAGCCAGTAGCCAGAATTCGAAGCATGTTGTGGCTTCGGCTTCGAGTGTGTTTGTAATAGAGAACTGTTTGTCAGTTAACCCTACTTCCTGGGTATCGGATACCGGATCAGGATCTCACATCTGTAATTCGTTACAAGCTCTGAGAAACCGTAGGGTTATCAGGAAAGGTGATATGACTCTCAGGGTTTGTAACGGAATGAGCATGGATGCTGTATCCGTAGGGGAATATCACCTAGGACTGACAACTGGGCAGATATTGATTCTGCGTAACTGTTTGTATGTACCAGGTGCGACTTGTAATATCATATCTGTGTCCTTACTTTCTAAGGAAGGATATGATTTTGCTTTTGTAAGCGATGTAGTAAACATCCACCTAAATCAAGTACTGATTGGGTCAGGTACATTAAATAACGGTATATACGTATTGAATCAAGCTCAGATATTCAGTGTCCAGAACACACTTAAAAGAAAGTCTCCAGAAATAAATCAGGCTTTCTTATGGCATTGTAGACTGGGTCACATCAATGAGACACGGTTGACTAAGTTACATAAAGAAGGATACTTGGATCCGTTCGAGTACCAGTCTTATGCCACTTGTGAATCTTGTCTTATGGGAAAGATGACAAAGACTCCGTTCACTGGACACGGAGTAAGAGCGAGCGAGCTCTTGGGACTCATACACAGTGACGTGTGTGGTCCAATGTCTACACATGCGCGAAGCGGTTATTCATACTTCATTACTTTCACAGATGATTTCTCTAGGTATGGACATGTCTTCTTAATGAAGCACAAATCCGAGGCCTTTGAGAAATTTCGGGAATACAAAAATGAAGTTGAAAAACAAACAGGCAAAAGTATTAAGACACTAAGATCTGATCGAGGTGGAGAATACTTGAGTGCCGAGTTTCTGGACTACTTAAAAGAGAATGGAATTCTCTCTCAGCGTACTCCTCCATACACACCACAACACAACGGTGTATCGGAAAGGAGGAATCGAACCCTATTAGACATGGTTCGTTCCATAATGAGTAAGGCTGAGTTACCGCGATCTTTCTGGGGTTATGCACTAGAAACAGCTGCACATCTCTTGAACAAAGTTCCTACTAAGACAGTGCCTACCACACCATATCAGATGTGGAGTGGGAAGAAACCCTGTCTTAAATCCTTTAAGACATGGGGGTGTCCAGCTTTTGTAAAAAAGCAGCATGCGGACAAGCTCGAGGCACGCTCAGTACAGTGCAAGTTTGTGGGATACCCAAAGAACTCCAAGGGGTATCTTTTCTATTACGCAGAGGAACAAAAAGTCCTTGTCTCTCGTCATGCCCGCTTCTTGGAAACTGAGTTTTTAGAAAATCAGATAAGTGGGAGCGCAATAGAACTGGAAGAAATTCCAGAACCACAAGCTATTACTGAAACCTTAGTAGAACCAGAAGGTTCAGGGGAACCGGACATTCCTACGCCACTCCGCAAGAGTAGTAGGCAGTCTCATCCGCCCGAGAGATACTACGGTTTTCTCATAGACGGGGATATAGAGGATTGCACCATGGATTATGGTGAGCCTACTAGCTTCCAGCAAGCCATTCAGAGCGGTGAATCGGTAAAATGGCTGGATGCAATGCGGACCGAGATGGAGTCCATGTACACCAACAAAGTTTGGACTTTGGACTTTGCTCCAGAAGGGGTAAAACCCGTAGGCTGCAAATGGATCTTCAGAAAGAAGATTGGTGTAGATGGGCAGGTTGAAACCTATAAAGCTAGGCTCGTTGCAAAGGGTTTTCGTCAAAGACTTGGTTTGGACTATGACGAGACCTTTTCTTCGGTAGCCATGCTTAAATCCATTTGGATCCTTCCTGCCATTGCTGCCTTCCACGATTATGAAATCTGGCAGATGGACGTAAAGACGGCTTTTCTAAATGGAAATTTGGAAGAGTGCGTCTATATGGATCAGCCAGAGGGATTCAATCAGAGTGGGAGCAGCGGTAAAGTGTGCAAATTGCTCAAGTCCATCTATGGACTCAAGCAGGCATCGCGGAGTTGGAACATCTGCTTTGATGATACTGTCAAAGAATTCGACTTTGTCAAAAACCCAGATGAACCATGCATTTACAGTAAGATTGTAGGGAGAAATGTGGTATTCCTCGTCTTGTACGTCGATGACATTCTCCTAATAGGAAATGATATTCCTATGCTACAGTCAGTCAAAGGATTCTTATCGCAGAGGTTCTCCATGAAGGACCTGGGCGATGCCAACTACATTCTGGGGATCCAGATCTATCGTGATAGATCTAAGAGGATGTTGGGACTTTCACAGTCAAGGTACATCGACACCATACTGAAACGATCCAGTATGGAAGATTCCAAGCGCGGTAATCTACCGGCTTGTCACGGAATCACCCTCTCCAAAGAGATGTCTCCCAAGACTGATTTGGAAAGGGCTCGCATGTCATCAATACCCTACGCATCTGCGGTAGGCTCTATTATGTATGCGATATTGTGTACCAGACCAGATGTAGCATACGCCTTGAGCGTTGTAAGCCGGTATCAGTCGAACCCAGGGGAGAAACACTGGATAGCAGTAAAGAACATTCTCAAGTACCTGAGAAGGACTAAGGAGATGTTCTTGGTGTATGGCGGAAAAGACCTCCAGATTGAGGCCTTTGCTGACTCCAGCTTCCAGAGTGATAAGGATGACTCCAAGTCCATGTCGGGTTATGTCTTTACCCTCAATGGAGGGGCGGTTTGCTGGAAGAGTTCCAAGCAGGAAACCGTTGCTGACTCAACTATGGAAGCGGAGTACATAGCTGCTTGCGATGCCGCAAAGGAAGCTGTCTGGATGAAGAAGTTCCTCACGGAACTTCAGGTGGTTCCTACCAGTGTTGATCCAATACCGCTGTATTGTGACAACAACGGCGCTATAGCTTTAGCGAAGGAACCCAGGTCCCATCAGAAGTCCAGGCATATTTTGAGGCGGTACCACCTGATCAGGGAGATCGTTGATCGCCGGGAGATCGAGGTGAAGAGAGTAAATACGGAAGATAACACTGCAGATCCATTCACCAAGGCCTTGCCCCAGACTCAGTTCGAGCGGCTGATCGAGATGATAGGTCTTCGATACGCCAGTACATGGCCTTAGTGCAAGTGGGAGATTGTTAGTGTATATGCCCTAGAGGCCATTACTTATCATACTAGTTTGTATATTACTTAATGGAAGCTTGGGATATTCACCTTGTATATACAATCTTGCTCATAATAGTAGTATGCTACTTGGTTTGTTTCTACTTCAATGTGTACATGTATTTATTTTAGTATATCGCCTATACACATTAGTGGAGCCCTTAGGATCTTTGCTTGATTACCAGCGTTGTGATGGCAGTCACATTAGTGGGGCTGGGTAATCTATAAGCACATCCTTATGCAGGTCCCTGGTCGCAGGACTATCGAGACAGGGCATCGATACTCCGGAGTAGACTAGCGCATGCTCTTCTCATCCCAGTGTGGGAGACAGTTTGTCCCACAGCCGTCAGTACGTCGTACTTGAGATAGTATGCGGGTGCTCGTTGGGTTACGAGTACACTGGACAGGACTCGTCGGGAACTGACTAGTTGGTATTATGCCTATCGTCAGTTATCAGTTCCCAGGTGACATGAGTACAGCTTAGTCCGCTGACTTGACACTGTCACTTCGCCTCGAGTGTGTTCCCACTGTACTTTGATTACTACCCTACCACGGCTCAAAGGAGTCGTGCAAACAGGTGGTAGTTGGGTGCAGTCCCGAAGCACTTGGAGGCAGTGACGGTTAGACAGGATTCGTCTCTCCCGGTATTGGGGGTTGACATCGCGCTGTGTCTAGGAGAGCCATTACACGAGTAGTCCCTGGCCAGGGCAAACGAGATATACTGGTAGGCTTCCAGTGTTATCTCAGGGTGTTTTAGGCTTCACTCCGACACGACTTGTACCGCTATTGGGGGACTGACGTTTACCGCCCCCTAGGCCCGCCATGCGATGTATCAGACGAACAGACCGGACTGTACGGAGATTGTCACATTCAGGCTCAGTAGGAGTTCAGATGGGTTTCACCTCGTCAGTCTTCTTGTCGGCATCTACCTGGGGACCGTTACGCACAGCTAGTGCCGCTTGCGGTCTGTGGTTAAACCCACTGCCAGCGTAGTGTCGAGTCTTTAGAGTCCCACATAGAAAGCAATTTGCCTTTAGGCAAAAGAGTAGAGGTCGCATGGTTTTGCGATAGGTCGCATGGTTTTGCGACAGGGTTCAGTCACATCCGTACACTTGTGCACGTTTAGTGTCCGGACAGTTTACACTAGCGGGCTTTGGTTTAATCCAGATCCTAGTGTACGTATTGGGATTGGTTTTATCCAGTTTGCATACGTGTTCCTCGGAACGCGGATGCGGGTGTGTATGCACAGTTGACGGAGAGACAGAAGCAGAGGATTCTCATTAGGGTTGTTGACCGTTGACTGTTGACTATTGACTTTTTGCTCAACCCTAATGAGAATATGATATATATATATTTAGCAATAATATTAATTAATTATTATAGTGACATGGTTGTTGGAGGGTTGACTTTGTTGACTTGTTCACTTTGTTGACCGGTTGACTAGGTTGGACTAGTTGGCCATCATCATCACAATGGTTGTCATTTTAATGCAAAGACTTTTGCTTGCTTGTTGTAGTTTGCAAAATGAGTGCATGGAAATGATATTGCCTTTGTCATGATATGAACCATCACATAATACTTGGTTGACATTATGGCTAATGATGCTTTAGGATTATGAGAGGGTGAAAGACAAAAGAGAGGCTCATTCTTGCTTGACCTTTCTCTCTCTTGGTTTTGAGCTCTCATGCTCTTGCTCTCACCCTCTTCCTCTTGCTCTCTCTTTTTAGTCTATGGTTCACTTGTCTCATGTGTTGAGAAGCAAGAACCATAGAGCAAAATCCCAACATACTCTTCTCTACTCATTCTAGCTCACAAGGCCTAGCAAGCCAAGTGATCTAGTTTCTTCAAAGTCCGAAGAACAAGCCAAAGGTAGAAGCTTTCGGGTGGATCCATCTTCGACGCAAGGAGACTACGAGGTGAGGCCGATCCGAACTGCGGGACGAGTTGAAGACGAAGGAGTTCAAGAAAGGTATAGCCCCCTAACCGAGTAGGTAAACTCTTGTTAGGTTGTTAGTTAGCAGTTTAACAAAGATCCGGGTTTTTGAGTCCATGTTACCACCTCTTGAAAATCGTTTTTTACTAAATTCCGCAAGCCCGTAAGTACCGGGAGAGGTAGCATGGACTTACACCGAGTTGACAGACAAAGGTGATTCGTCAGACTGATGTGCCGATGTAGGCCCAGTTGAGTTGAAGATTTTCAGTATGGAGAGTCATACTCAGATCTAGAGCAGACCGATCCAAAGATGATCGTTGATGTATCGTCTTTCCTGGAGAATTAAGGCATTGTTTAGCATGCGGCCGAATAGTATTCATATATTATATAGAAGAAGCTAAAAAGTTCAAACGGGTGTCAAAAACCCATTTTTTCCAAGTTTAAAGTGTTCGGAGGAACATGCAAGTGATTCTATGGACGCTCTAGAATAATGAAACCCTAACTCGACATGATGACCATGGAACCGCTTTGAACCTTAGGGTTTGCAGCAGTTTAGCGGTGCTATCAGTGAGGCTTGGGTTTGCCCTTCTACGGCTGGTCCAGAGGTACTGTGGTATGTACCAGATATTTTTAGACTGTGCTCTGGTGTTGAGCTTTCGAGAAATTATGGGACCTCGATGACTCAATCGAAAAGTTTGACGTCGTCCAGGTATCATGTGATAAGAGATCAGCAAGCTGACTAGATTTGGATAGAGGACCTCACCCAGATGCGTTGTGAGTTGATCGAGAACGGACGAGTATTGAGTATTCCTTCGATGGTTGGGACGAGTTCCCGAGGACGTGTTCGGCCAGATATCTTCTACAGAGTGATGAAGATACAGAGTACGCGATTTCGAGTCTATGTGAGAGACTTCGGATTGACCGTGGCCGAGAACAGTAGCAGTACGCAGACAGCAAGACGTGACGTCGAAGCGGACGATGATAATGACGAGTGGGCCAGCGGTTCATGCGAGATGCTGACGAGCAGTTACTACTCCCCATCGAGATTTGAGATTTGATATGCATACAGAGGCGTTGGGATACGACCAGTTCCCGAGGAAATGTGTGCGGTACACGTAGATGTCCAAAAAACGAGAAAAGATTATGTAAGAGTACCAGCCTCCGTACAAATATGCATAGGCGAGATCGGAAGAGACCTTGAGCAGGATTCCTTCCAGGACACTGCTGTAATGAGATTTGCACCCAGGAGAAGTTGTGTCATGTGTATTCAGAGGACCAGAGGCCGACGCTAGTAACGTGCTGCTTTATGAGTGGACGTGATGATTGGCCCAGAGATGACCAGAGAAGTGCTAGAGTGAAATCGTTCCCGTTAGCACACTTGACCGGGCCAATGAGCCGATGGATTGCGAGATTGGTGAATATGCAGAGAAGATAAGGACCCAGAGACTGAGGACACCAGACCGTGAGCAAGAGGCAAGCGGATGTTCTTGTTCTGCCGGTTTTAGGCGCACCGATTTATTTTTCGACATTTTAAGAGCTGTACCTCAATGTCATTTGTTGCGATTGGCGTTTGTGATCCGAGTATCACGCTTATATCGCTTGGATTTGAGTTTTGAGGATTGAGTTTCATGATAACGTTTTCGTGCACCATGGCTGCACCTACTGGGTATTTACATTTTTGCGCATAGTTATCGCACCTGATATATATTTTATACACCGTTGTGTTGATTTGCGATTTGTGCATATCCATTGCATTTGATGTCGATTTTGTACCTTCGTACCATGTGTTTATGATTTTGTGGATTTCATACGGATGATGTGATTTTTGCACTCGGTATAGCTCACATGTGCTTGCAGTGCATTGATACAGATTTTGTGCTCATAGTTGCATACGTTTTTGATTTATACACCTTGGTACACTCGGTGTCGTTCTTATATGCATTTGAGTTATTAATGTGATTTTCATGTATTGGTTGCACCGTACTTGTATTTCGCGCATTTGATGTACCAGATTTGTGATTTTCGTGCACAATAGATGCACCAGATTATAACGTTTTAGAAATCGTTTAGGTGATTTTCCATTTTTAGGGTAAAATAGTCGGTATTTTCTGTTATAACCCGATTGTGATCAAACTTCTGTATAGACTTGTCGGCACCTAGTTTAGCTAGAATAAAGCTAGTGCGCGGACTTTGGGGATCAATGGGAAATTTTGGTTCACATAGAATTTTTCCCTAATTAAATATTATTTTAATGCTTTATTTGTGCACTTTATTAGTGGTAATTACTTTTTGGTTTGGGTTAATTCCTACTAATGAGATTCATTGCTAATCTAATCACTAGATATTATATTTAAACCTTATCACCAAAATATCTAGATATCTGTGGTAATTAGGGGTTTTTTTTAAAGAAAAGATAAAAGAAAACATAAAGGTTTCTTGTTTTATTATGCAATTATTGTAATTTCCTTCTAGAAATTTCCACACTCCACCACAAAACCCTAGCTCCTTCTATTTTGGCCGAAACCTTCATTGCTTGCTGCCCTTCTCTCTTCTAAACTCATTTCTTCATTTTTAAAGTTTGAAAAATTCATGAAAAATCCAAATTTATTCATCCAAACTCAAATATAATCAAAACCCATCATTCTTTTTCTTCAAACAAGCTTTGTTCTTCATTCAAATGAGGATTTTGGAGGCTATCTTTGGATTTCTAGTTGCTTGATTTTGAGTTTCTTTAAAGGTATAAATCCAAACCCTAATCTCTTTTTGTGGTTTAATACTTTAATTAGCTTAATTAGATGTTTAATTTAAGCTTTTAATTCTTATTTAGAAATTCTAATAAGGGTTTTGTTAAACAAATTAGGGTTTTGATTAATGAAATAGTTAGTTGATAAGTTAAGATCAATGAAAACTAAACCTAGTTGCTAATCTGTTAAATGATATTTTCATAATTGGTTAATTAAGCTAATTAGCAAACTAAGCTTTTACTAATCCTAATTAGTGAGATTTAAAATTATAGTAAAGGTTTAAATGGTTTAATCTTGCTAATTTGTGATGTTTGTAAATTCTAGTGTTGTAAAAAGTTGTAGTTTGGTGCTAAATCGATATATGTTGCTTACTAGATTTCGGTAAATTTTAGGCGTGGGTTTCTTTTGACGTTGTGACGTTAATTATATTGATTCCACGCTATATCTTGTGTTGTGAATGCGCGATTGGTACGATAAGGGTCTAGGCTTGATAGTTGTGTCGCTTTGCGTTCCTAGCTAGGGTCGTGCCGATGTCGTTCGTGTCTTTGTATAGATTTTGCTCTTGAGTTGGTTTCGTAGTGTCGCTTTGCGCTTTAGCCACTTGACTAACACTTGAGAGTATTATTGGAGTTTGTGCGTCGGTCAAACGTAATTGGTACGTGTTATTGGTCGATTGCTAATATAGACTTGTTATATTGTTATATGCTTTCAGGATCGCAGGCGGGGACTTCGGGTGCTGCGAAGAAGGAAAAGCGAGTTGTTGGCTTTACTTAGCCAGGATGGTTGGTGAGTAAATTTAACATCTATAGGGGAATCTCCCGCATGGCGTTATGCGTCTGGGCTAGAGATATTATGATTTTGTCGCATATTCTATTTCATATATAGAGTTGCGCATACACCTTATTGCTCAGTTATTTATTGTGCTTGGACTAGTATCCTTAGGACACTGCACTATTATTGACGGCTCATGTTGCACGAGCACTGATTGTATGCCACACACATCGTCAATAATTTCCATGACACGCACAACACACATATCTATATGATATTGTTTGGTTAAGGACATTAAGACGTTGATTCATATTTCTTTGTGCATATGACATATAGCATACCTGTATACCTACATGCTTACACATATGCCCTGACATGCTTACATGCTAGTTATCTGTATACCTATACGGTATTGTACCATTAGTGATAGGTATATTTCACACATAAAGACATAACTACATGTATACCTTACATACATACTTCACTTATACCTGGAGGGTATATTACATCATTACTGATAGGTAGATACATATACCTTGTTATACCAACATGTTTACACATATATTTGGTTATAGCTACATATTCACCTTTATTTGATATTATATAGACTTGGAGAAATTAGGAACCGCATATTTTATATATTAACTTGTTCCAGTTAAATAGTGGTTTTTCCTTTATATGCTCATATTACTGTTTCATGTTGCATATATTACATTTATGGATTTTATATGATGTTCTCTGATATTTTTAGTCCTTAGTATATTTAACAGTGGAATGGGACACTGTTATATATGCCTATATATATATATATATTAGTGGAATGGGACACTAATATATATGTATTGATTCATGCATTTATACTTATTCATTACTTGATGTTTTCTGGATTTGAGGATCGTGGTAGTTTCATGAAATTATTCAAGTATTTCTTATTCTTTACTTGATATTTGGATGCATCTACTCCGAGATTTGTTTTATACCGATACGTGGATCATAGGTGTCGATACCGGACACTTACGATTCGAGAAACGTATATACCGATTCGTGGATCACGGGTGTCGATACCGGACACTTACGATTCGAGGAACATATGAATATGAGAAAGACCGATACGTGGATCACGGGTGTCGATACCAGACACTTACGATTCGAGGAATGTATGGATATGAGTATTTATGTGTCGATGCTAGACACTTGTTTCATGATGTTTTTGGATGTCTATGTTGGACACTCATTTTATATGAAACTTACTGGATATTGGATATATGAGATTTACTTGATACTGTACATTCAGGATATGTGAGGTTTACATGATACTGTACATTCAGGATATATGAGATTCACTTGATATTGGATTCAGGATATATGAGATTCACTTGATGTTGGATTCAGGATATATGAGATTTATTTTATATTATACATTCAGGATTTGTGAGACTTACAAGATATGAGAGCCAATTTGGGGGCTGATTTGAGGAAATTGGGATTTGGATTGTCTTGATGGGCTTTGGTCCTACCACGATATGAGGATTCCGTGGAAATGACATGTTTCATCCCATACTTTGCATTTATTATTTATGCACTGCTTCATGTATTAGTAGTACCTGATAGAGTACCTTCCACGACTGTTGCATTTACATACTTTATTTTATATGCATTACTTCATGTATTAGTTGTACCTGCTAGAATACCTTTTGTAACCGTTGCGTATATACATTGTCATATCATCGATTCATGTATTGGTTGTACCTGATAGAGTACCTTACATGATCGTTGTATACAGATTGTCATATTATTGCTTCATGTATTAGATGTACCTGCTAGAGTATCTTTCATGACTATTGCATTCATATGACCATTTATTGCTTAGCTTATATATGTTAGATTTACGCTGTACGTACATAGTTGCAATTACCTAAATATGTTATTTACTATTCAAGAGTTGGCAACTCACCCCCGTTGTGCCACAGAGTTTTGCAGGTCGTTGTTCACAGTAGTCAGAGGCAGGGCTATTATCATCTATCATAGTATCTTTTGCTGCGGATACTGCTTCGGCTCACAGTGTGCAGTTTTGCTTTAGGTGGGTTTTGTGGTTATCCGTTCATGTTTATTGTATATTCGTTGTATCCTGTACTCTCCATCAACCATTATTTTGTATGATTTAGAGACTTGATGTGAGGACGATATTGTATATTATTTTGTGACTTGGAGGTCTTTTATGTAGTTTTACTTCTACCGTCTTTTATTTCTTCGCTACAACGTCGTATATCTGTTGTGCTGGTTGTTTTCCGCCGTTGGGCGTGGATTTGCTCCCGTTAGGGATGCTTTACTTATATTTATGTTGTACCCATTTTTGGGGTTAGTCTTTATAAAGGAGGTGCTGCCAAAATTTTAAAGGAAATAAAATTGGGACTTTAAAGAATTTGGGTTGAGATTTCAAAAGTTTTAACAATGTTCTTATTACTTACTAATTTTGATGGTTTAGATTGCTGGGTTTTCGGCTTACTTAAATTGCGTTACGCCTATAGACGTTACGTAGTTTATGGGCCGTCACGTGCCAATTTCGGGTCGTGACACAGATATTGTTGTCGTGCACACCCGTTGCAGTGGACAGATGCTTTTGTGCACACCCATTGCACTTAGTTTTGCTTTGTGCGTATAGTGGCACCAGTGTTTGGATTTGATTTCCGTTCGCACCAGACGCATGTGATTATTGGATACGCCTTTTGAGGCTGATTTTGCTTTTTGAGCACTTTGTTTTCATGATAGGTAATATATTTTATATAGTAGCCGAACGGGACTGATCTGAGGACAGTACCTGAGTACTTTGCATGCATTAAAAGCCTAACAAAAGGTTTTCAAAGGAGCTATAGTCTCACTATTTCCTACGTGTCCGTGAGGGACGCGAATGTTTTTAAAGGAAAATCTTTTGGGATATTTTGAAACGACGGAACGTATATTTGGCAAAACATATATGGACATATATTACTATTTCATAAGTGAGCGTCCGTCACTAAAGCCGTGAGTTATGCATCACATGGCGATTCAGACAAGATTTTGCATGTATTTTATTTAGTTTTGGAGTTTTTCAAGTACGCGTACTATATACATATTATAGTATTTGACAAGTGTATATTGGATTTCAGTAGTGGATTTCGAGATCTGTATTTCTATTGTAACTCCGAGGATATGTGTGCAAATCCGATAATTTGCGTGATACTTGACGGAGTTCGATTTTGAGTTTTGTACT